>CM053793.1:709230514-709872283 GCA_028749045.1 Cupressus sempervirens
TCCATCTATTAGAAACACATTTTGACAACAGTTCAAAAGGCAAAGACATCTAGAGCAGGTCAAGCTTCCATTTTTGGATCTATTAGTGACTCCCAGATTATCTCATGGCTTCTATATTATTATCCCCTTCTTGTATATTTTAAATTCATTTAAAGGATCATGCACCCATTAATTGATATAAATAAGGGTGGAACCCTACGTATCACCATTTAGAGATTAAGTTTGTATGTAAATAGCTTTATTTTATTAGTTTTTAAGCATGTGTTTCCAAAAAGAGCTCACATTCTTAAGACAAAGGGAGGAGATGATTTTTAAAAAAATAAATTGATGTAATATGTACTACAAGAAATTATTTTGATGCAATATTAATATATTCTATTGGTGCCTCATTTTGAGTTGAAGCGTGTTATTTTTGTGAATGAATGGAGCCAATGGTTTTATTCCATTGTTATGATTATGTAATTTTTTAGTTTTGGTGTTTTCCTTCTATTCATGAATTCCACTATCTTGATGAATTAGAGAAAGGATCATCTTTGTTATTGCATAGCAATTTATCTATTAAGCTCAGATTGGTTTTGACAAGTGACTGTCTATACACTTAATTCATTTACTTAGTTCATGCTGAAAAAGCAGCATATGCCAAGCACAATCTATATAAGTTAGAACATGAAGAGTAAACAGTGAATTTTGAGTCACTCATATGTCAAGTCACTCAAGTGCCAAGGAGACAATATGTGCTAAGTGATTCAAGTACTAAGAAGGTATTGTATGTCGAGTCATTTAGATGTTGAGTGATAGTATTGAAGTCATCATTAGTGCCGAACACCAGGGAATTCAAATGTTGAATAACACAGTTTTGACATAGTTGTTTGTATTGGCACAAACTACTATGTGAACCATTTTTGGGCTGACATAAGGATCAAATTATGATATTTTTTTGATAAGGAAAAATCTTAAGTGGGAATCCATATGCGGTAAATCGACCCAATCAAGTAAAATTAAGGTTTAGGTGGCAATATGGATGAATCAAAATCTTTTATTCAAACCTAACCCTAAGTCACCTAAGTCTTCTTATAGAGAAAAAACCCATAAATGTTATAGTATGTAGAGTATGAGTAAGAAGGAGAGTTTTGCATGCACAAATAGGAAATTCATGGAGACAAAGGTATTATGATCTAAGATGCATTACAGAATCAGTTAAAGGAGAATAGAGGAAGGAAATAGTGAACAAAAAATCAACATATAATCAAGAAGGATTAAGAATACATTATTTTAGAGGTGATCTGACATCAAGCAATAGAGTGCTAATCATAGGATTATTTTTGAGATATTCTAATAGGTGAATCAGTTAAATCTCTTAAAAGAGTAGTCATAATAGGTTGTATTGAAATCCTTTGAAAATGTGCTTACTTAATTGGGAATTAAATTCCTTTAATTAGGCACACTTATAATAGTGTTTTGAACTCCTTTAATAGAGTAAGACCTAATAGTCTTTGTAAGCTTTTAATAGGGTAGACCTTTCATAGGGTGGATCATATTTCATGATCAAATATTGTAACCTTCATTGGATAGACTTTATTACTATAATAGTGAAGATTTGTGGGTGTCATCCCCAGCCCAATTTTACCTTCTCATTGGATGGTTTTTGGGTAATCATTTATGGTATCGTATATGTGTGAATGCTTACTTGTTTATATACTTTAGATGCATAAGCTTTACATAGAATTTCAATTTAGTTATTGAATTGTGAGACAGATGTGTGGTGAATGTTTTTATGGGTTAAAGTTTAAAGTAGGCATTCACCCCTCCCCCCACCCGCACCCCCCTCCCCCCCACCTCGAGTTTACCTTTCCTATTGTAATTCCAACAATTGGTATTAGAACATTGTTCTCTAAATGTGAAACCTAACAAATTTGAGGAAAGATCTTGGAAATGAAAGTCTACAAGTTGGGAAAATTTATTAAGAACCACAAAATTGAAATACAACTCATTCTACATTAGTTGAATGAACCAAGAGAAGATCTAAATAAATCTTGGAGAAGAAGGAAGGAAATTTCTTTTGATAAGAATGACACACAATACCAAGAGATGGACACTACTAAACTATTTGCAGATGGAAACTCCTATTAATTTAATACAATAGTTGTAGATCTAATGGAAAAGAATAGAACCCTAGCTAAAGAGATAAAAAATCTTAAGTTAGAGAAATAATTACAAGCCATATTACTATCGGAGGTGACCAAATAGAAAAAGAAAGCTATGGAGGACAAAGTCATGAATGAAGATGACAAATAATTTTGACTAGTAGACTAGAAGAGAGAACATCGGAATTATTTATGATTTCTAACATGCAATTGGAAACTTTTGGTCAAATTATGATTGCAAATCATGAAGTGAATGGAAATGATATTGAGATCACAACACTAAAGTTGCAAAATAAATAGTTGAGCAATTATGTGAAAAGGGAAAAAGAGTTTGTTGAAAGCTTCAATCAACCTAGTGAACCTATAAAATACTTTGAAAAATTGATGATATCCCCTAGATATAAAAATGATACATCTAGATTGGGATACACTAGTACTAAATAAGGTGAATCATCCATAAGTTTTGAAGAAAGAAGTGACAAAGGTAAGAACTCAAAATCTAATTGTCATAATTGTGGTAAGTTAGGACACACTACTAATATGTGCAACAAGAAGACAATAAATCATAATGTTAAGTAGAAGAACATGGGTCACTATCATAAGTACAATAGACAAGGTGATCATGCACATGAATGTAGGATAAAGACAATTCACACTCAAAATTTGAAGGATATTATTATAACTATTAGAAGTATGGACATAGAGATTTTGAGTGCAAATCCAAATCTAATTGGTCCTCAAACAAGAAAAAAAAGGTAAGAAACAATGGAAACTCTTATAATTGGGATTATAATACAAGGTATAGTTGTCACTACTAGCAAGAATATGGACACGTTCCTAAGAATTATATTGAACATAGTTTAGAAGTGATTACAAAAGGTGGTTGAGTCAAACTACATGTTTTCATTGTTTGAAGACTAGTCACAACAAAAAATATTGTCCAATAAGGTCAAAGGAACTAAGTTGTGAGTTCAAAAAAGGCAAAGGCAAGGCAGAAATTGAAAATGTCAAAAATGAGATGAATAAGACATGGAAGCAAAATGAGGATTGCAACATATCAAGTGCAGATGGGATCACATCAAACAATGGATCAAGTGATCACACCTCATCAAACTAAGCAATCAAGAGGTATATGGGACTAATATTGAAAGGATTTAGTTTTGAAAAGATTACATATGCATGAATAAAGATGAAAAGTGTTATTTGAAATCAAAGATAAAATCTTTAAGTTTTGTCAGCTTTTCATGTTACCATCGAGCATGAAAACTTTCATATGATTTCCAACTAAAATATTAGTGGATGCCACGCTAAAAAATTGGTTAGTTGAAGCTGAGCTCATAGTAGTTTCCAAGAGCATGGAAAGACATGTGGATGATGAGTGAGCCTAAAATCAGCCAATGTTGAGATTGTAGTTGTGTAAGAACTTAGCATGTAATGTAGTGTTTCAAGGACTATTTGATTGATTTCTATTCATTTTACATCATTTAATTTTGAATAAGTGCACACAGAGCTAAAGAAGAATTGGAGAATTTCATTTGAAGCATTTAGTAGATTTAAATGGTTGTTTGACACCATTTCATAAGGATTTATAAGGAATTTATCATGTGTTGAGCTATGCAATTTCAAATTTTGCAAACCCTAGATATATGTAATGGGATCTAATTATTTGGAAGTGAAAGATGTAGATGGAAAAGAAGTTTTGAATGCTCAATTAGTTAGAAATGACATTAAAAACTATTTTCAAGGTAATTCTAGATATAGCATATAAGTAGGATTCATCTAGTGCATTGTCTATGATACCACCATGAGTCTTGATGATTCAAGATGTTAGGAATTGCTACACTTGCAAGATTAGAAGCATAGGTGACATGAAAATCAAAGAGGAATATGAAAGACTGTGGCAATGGAGCATTTAAGGAAGAATACAAGACTATCAATAAGAAAGGGTTAACTTGTGCCCTAGATTTCCCTAATGTATTCAAAATTGAGTGGATTAAGATTGTCTTAAGAAAAATTCATGATGGATCCATATGGTTAGAAAATGGGCTAGTTAAAATCAAAAAGATGATAGTTCATAGGGCAATAGGGTCTCCAACCCTAGATCAACCAAAGACTATGAGAAGTGTGGCAAAAAAAGAACATGAAAAAGAAAGCAAGGGTTGTATGGAATAAAAGGGGAATGAATATTGACACTATCACAGATCCCTTGATAATTTTTACAGTGAGGGTAATAGCACACAAGTTTTATCAATTATTAGATTCAATAGTATATCTTGCATTGTAGTGAATATGGACTACAAAATTGTGAAGAATGATCATACTTATGATCTTCCCAAGTTGTAGTTGCAACAATTGATTGAAAATCTGGGAGCTATAAGGAAAACCATGAGTGCTCATTTTAAATTTGGATCTATTACGGTACATATTTTCTTCCATGTGCAAAATAAATTTCCTACATTTGGTAAGGTTGTATGAAGGTGAATAGATCAATTTTAGTATAGATAGGAGAGTTTATTAAACAATTAGGTAATAACTTTGGTTTAGTAATGGATAGTTAGTTTGAAGATTTTAAGAAATCTATGAAGAAGAGATTAGGGATACTGGTCTCACTAGTGTAGAAACATTATGATGATGTATCCTTCCTAGTTAATACTAATTCCACTTATGTACAAGCAAAAATTCCCAAGGTAGGATGGCTAAGTCCATTACATTATGAGATCAATGTTGATGAGGCCTTTGTAGAAATCAAAACTTTAATTGTATAAGAAGTACACAAGGGAGCCAAAGCATTTGGTAAGTATTACTTGTCCAAATCAAAGATCACCATAGAATTAAAGATAGCTTCTATGATTGGGAAGAAGAAAATAGTAGCGAAGAAACTAAAAAAAAATATTGGTGAAGGAGCCAAGGAAGAAGAAGAAGAGGAAACATAGGCTCGAGCACCATTGGCACTTACACAAGGTTAGGGAGAGGATTAGCAAGAGGAAGATGTAGAATAGAAGGTGCAAAGGAAGAAGAAGTTGAGGAGGTACCTATTACTACTAAAAAGAAGAAAAAAAATGCCAAGACACAAGTAGTGACAAGACCAAAGAAGGTTGCAAAACCAATCCATTTTTAAAAAATTAGCACCTACCACAAGGGCTAGTACAAGAGTTACTATACAGAAAGATAAAGAGGTATCTGAGAGTAAAAAGTAGGAAGGTGGAGCATAGAAAAGACCAAAAGTAAAGTGTAGTACCTAGAAAATGGGTTAAATTCATAACATACTATGAGAAAATCACAAAATCAATAATCATACGTTAGCACCCACTAGTCTACCATAAAAGCCAAACTAATAAAGAAAGAAATAGAAAGCCCTCTTTCATTTGTAGCTCCCATGTCCTTCTTTCTTCTCCAAATGATGTAGCTCTGACTTGCCTATAATGCACACAATGTTGAAGAAAAAGCCTACGATAATGGTGATAATGCTATGAGAATACTTGAAGTTGTGATTTTTGTGTGAGAGAAATGGAGTGAAAAATACCAAAAAAGCAAGGACACAAAGACTCAAGAATTAGAACTAGAAATGAGAGGAAGAATGTTCATTTTATAATGGGCATGGAGGATGAGTGAATTTTATTTGTCACCCTTAGAAATGTGATGTTGCAAGAGATTACTTTGAGAATCCATGATGCATATGACAAAATATCCCAAATGTAAGATTTTATGATTCATGGAACTCAAACTTGGCTAAACGTGGAAGAGAATATATGATGCATTATAAGACACCTCAACCCACTTAAAGCCAAGAATCTATGACAAATAAGCCAAATATGGACATGTGTAAGGGAATAAGAATATTGGATTATGTCATATCTTAGCCAAGTGTCAAAGGAGAATCCATGAAGTGTCATACTCGAGTGTTATGATAATGTCAATATTTTGTAGAATATTTGAATTAAAAATTATTTATTCCACAAAATAGAAATGAGTAAAAAATGGAATTAATGGATGAAAATGTGACTTAGAAAAAATAAAAAATTTCCATGGTTTGCGAACGATGAACCAATTAATTAATAAAATTAATTAATTGAGGATGATAATTAGGAAGAATAAGTAGTAATAATGACATAGGATTAAATTATGGTTTTTTAAATCCCATAGAGAAAATTAGCAACTGATTGGCCATATTGATTAAATAAATGTGATATTATCCTTTGATGAAATGTGATGATAATGGAAATTGACTAGGGTAATGATAGGTAGACCAAATCCATGGTGAAATTGATCGATTGATTGAAATTGATAACATGCCAAGGACACATGACATGAATTGATTGATATGTAACATTTAACTAACATTGTAAATGCTATAGGATTGAGATTGATTAATAAGTTTGATCATAATAATATTGATAAACACTATCATTATTATTCAAATGGTTGATAATGGCATTATCTGACATTGAAAGCCTAAAAAATTTCAAAGATTGGATGACATGAATGATAGTTTGACCTAGCATTGAGAGTCACGATAGTACTAATGTGAGATTGATAAGATTGATAGGTTGATAGGTTTCTAAGGCATTGAAAGCCACATCAATGCCTAGGATTGGATAGATGATGATTGATGTTTGATATTTTATGTATTTTGTGATAATTATGACTTATTCTGAGTGATTTTGAGTTGATTTGAAATGGTTTTGAGTTGATATGAAATGGTTTTGAAATGATATGAAATTGATGTGAAAAAAGATACAAATGACAAAATATGATCGACTCGGCCAATAGATCAAAGTTAGTAGAATGAGAAAATGGGATGAATTATTATGGAAGAAGTGATGAAACCATAGATGCAAACCATTTTTGAGCATCTAAATTTTGCCTCTCTTTGATACAATGTGATTTAGAGCATTGTGTCAAAGAATAACTAGTGAGAAAGCCAAAACATGGCCTAGTAGGGATGATATATATGGGTGCTGATGGGGACACAACCCAAGCATAGGATGGACACAATAGGAAAGGGAAAATTTTATTAACTATGAAAATATGCTAGTACACTTAGTGCAAAGAAACAGACTCAAAACATGCCCTATGGGCTTACAATAGCATAAATCTAGAGATAATTTCTTCTCCTAGTACCTTCTCTCAAACTCCACTCTGAACTGCCTCTTACAATGCTAGAAATGTCCTTAAATAGACCCCAAATGGTTAAGGATTATGAATAAATTCTAGAAAGTTTTAGTTGGCATCCACTAACCAAATAGAAGGCTCCAAAAGTCGTGTTAGAAGTCAGCACAAAACTAGAAGAATCCAAAAATGGTAACCAAACTTTCGGGAGGCATAACTTTTGAACCATAGCTCCGATTGACAAACTATTTACATTTCTAGAAAGCTCTTGAAGCACTCTATTACCTTGTAGACTAGCTTTTCTTGTACCCATTTTTTGGCTATGTACAAGGTCATGTAATGCCTTGAACCTGACTTTGAAGCATTCTTAAGAGGTATCTAGAAATTGAAAAACTACGATAACTTTCAAATCATGTAGCCTTTTGACATGATTCTTTTTTTGGAATATTCTAAATTACAATTTTAATCCTCCCTCCAATTTACACCTTCTAATCCACCATAGTTATGGTTCAATTACATAGTCCTTTTTTTTTACATTTACACAAATCCCAAGGTGCTCAAATACTCTAACCTAGAACATTGATAGTGAAACAGTGAGAGTTGGAACCTTTATTTGACCCAAATGGTATCTAGAAATGAAAACACATGAAATAGAAACTAAGTCTAAGTACTTTTTTTTTAGGTGAAACGGCATTGCCCTTATACCTCTGGATGCTCTTCTATCAGACACCTAGGGTAGATTGAAAAGTGATCCTATCACTTTATGGATGGTAGAGGAAATCCTAAGTGGGAAACTTCAGTTGCTGATATCCAAGTTGAGTCCTTGATCAGTCGACCTTTCTACTTAACCAAATACTCTTCATATTGCCTATTTCTAGTACTCCTACCCACACGATGATCCAAAATGTTTTCTATCTTCTCCTTCTTAAAAGTGGGGATTAGGCATGGCTCTAACATTAGCTCCTCATTTGCACCATCATCATGATACTCTATCAAATGTGAAATTTTGAAGATAGGAGAAATGTGAATTCCATCTGGAAACTCCACCTCTTATGCATTTTTTGAGTCATATTTCTTTAGAATATTGTAGGGGCTGAATTTATTCATCTTTAGCTTGTTGTAAGAACCTACTGGAAATCTCTCCTTTCTTAATTGTACCATGACTAGATCCCCTACTTGGAACTTCTTATGTCTTTTCCTTTGATCAGCCCTAGCTTTATACTGTTGATTCATCTTGATAATGTGTGCCTAGACTTCCTCATGTTGGCACTTGATATGTTCAGCAAACTCTTCTACTTTAGCACTTGTCCTCTCCCCTTGGTCTATCTTCCTTAGTTCTAGTGCAGTCCTTGGGCTACTTCCATATACAATTTGGAATGGCGATTTACCAGTACTCTTATTTATAGAGTTATTGTAATAAAAAATTTCTTTTGGTAGAATCAAATGCCATCCTTTGGGCTTATCCCCAACTAAACATCTCAGCAAATTGCCCAGACTTCTATTTACCACTTCTATTTGGCCATAAATCTATGGATGATGTGTGGAACTAAATTTCAAGTCTATTCTCAACTTCTTCCATAATGTTTTCTAGATATACCCAACAAATTTAGTGTCTCTATTAGAAACTATACTCTTTGGGAGGCCATGTAGTCTTACCACCTCTATGAAAAAGAAGTCTACAATATGGACAACATCATGAGTTTTATGGCATAGAATGAAATTTACCATTTTGGAGAACCTGTCAACCACCAAAAATACTTTGTCATTACCACTTTGTGTCCTTGGCAATCCAAGAACAAAATCCATATTTATGTCCTCCCATGGCTTTGTTGGAATTGGCAATGGTTGATAACATCTAGTATTACGACTAAATCCCTTGGCCACTTGACAAATCTAACAACTTTGTACAAACCTCTTCACATCCTATGAAATTTGAGGCCAAAAATAATGTTCACTAAGAATTGCAATGGTCTTATCTCGACCAAAATGTCTTGCCATCCCTCCATTATGTTTCTCCTTAATCAAATTTTCCCTCATGGAACTCCTTTGAATACACAATTGACTTCCCTTGAACAACATACCATCTTGAATCTGATAGTCTAACCACTTAGTTCTGTCTACAGCAACAAGTTCTTTACAAGCTTTCCATGCTTTAGCAAAATCAGGATCCTCAAGGTATAGATTCTTGAGTTCAGCAAACCCAACTACTTCAACTTGCATTATTGTAAGCAACAACTGCCTCCTACTTAATGCATCTGTAACCTTGTTAGATTTTCCACTTCTATGCTTCAACACAAATTTATAGCTCTGCAAGAACTCTACCCACTTCATATGCCACTTGTTCAATTTACTTTGGTTATTTAGGTACTGTAATGCTTGGTGATTAGTATATAAAACAAATTCCATTGGCAATAAAAATTGCCTCCATTTCTTTAAGGCCTAAACTATTACATAGAACTCTTGATCATAAACATAATACTTTTTTTTGTGTCATTCAATTTTCCACTAAAATATGCAATAGGCTTACCTTCTTGGCTCAATACAGCTCCAATAGCATTTCCACTAGCATCACAATCCACTAGGAACACCTTGCTAAAATCATGAAGTGCCAACACAAGTTGTTCTGTCACCTTCTTCTTCAGTGATTCAAAACTTCTTGCAGTTGTCGTAGTCCATTCGAACTCTTTTTCTATCCCCTCTTATTGTGTCAGTCAGGAGTGCACATATGTCACTAAAATTCTTAATGAATTTCATGTAAAAACTAATAGACCATGAAATTATCTCACCTCAATAGCAGACCTTGGAGTAGGCCATTCCAAGATGGATTTTACCTTCTTTGGATCCATTTTAAGACCTTCAGGTGATATAACAAACCCCAAGTAGACTAACTCCCTTTTTGCAAAGATACACTTCTTTAGATTAATTAACAGTTTCTCTTCCCTTAACCTTTCAAGGACACTACAAATATGCAATAAATGTTCTTCCAAAGTCTTGCTGAAAATTAAAATATCATCCAAATAGACAATAACAATTTTTTAGAAGAACTTCTTAAGTACCTCATTCATAAGCCGCATGAAGGTTCTTGGGGCGTTCATCAATCCAAAGGGCACAACTAGCCACTCATAAAGACCCTCCTTGGTCTTGAATGCAATTTTCCACTCATGTCCTTCTCAAATCCATATCTGGTGATAGCCACTCTTGAGATCGATCTTTGTAAAGTACTGAGCTCCACTCAAGCAGTCCATAAGATCATCCATTCTTGGCAAAGGAAACTGATACTTCATGGTTATCTTATTTATAGCTTGAGAGTCCATACACATTCTCCACTCTCCATCTTTTTTTGGTGCCAGTACTACAGGTATTGCACATGGACTCAGGCTCTCTTGAATCAAACCTTTCTTCAATAGCTCCTAAACTTGTTTGTTTGGTTTCTCAATTTCAGTAGGAGTCATCCTATGAGCAGCCTTGTTAGGTAAACTAGCTCCAAGGATTAAATCTATCTGATGAATGATTTGCCTGAATAGTGGCAATCCGTCTAGAACATTATTTGAAATGATATCTCCAAATTCACGTAATAAATCTAAAACCTCATGTGGTATTTCACTACTACCTTCCTTATCTTTTCTAGGAATCAAAGCATAGCACATACACTGATGTTTTATACCATCTAAAAAATTTATTCCGTCAACAAGATAGATCCTAGCACTACTACATACCTTTTCACCTTCCTTTATCATGGGCTTCAGTTTGTGGTGAACTCCATCCTTTGTAATAGAGTATGTGTTTGCATGACCGTCATGTATTACATGCCTGTCAAACTGCCATGGCCTTCCCAACAATAGATGGCAGACATCTATTGGAATAATATCACAAAGAACTTCATCATGGTAACTCCCAATTTTGAACTTCAATAAACATTGTTCACTTACTAGGACCATCCTTCACCCAAGCAATCCGATAGGGCTAGGGGTGTTTCTCCCTCTTGAGCTCCAGCTTAGAGACCATCTCTTCTGACACCAAGTTGTTAGTGCTACCACCATCAATGATCACATCACAAAATTTTTTCTCACACTTGCACCTAGTATGAAATAGACTCCTCCTTTGTCCTGGTTCAATCTCACCACTTAGTAGGACCCTTTCATTTACTAAAGTCTCTCCTCTTTTTGCATCCTTTGAATGTGATGATTGTACATCCTCATCCACATGAGCAACCCTAGCTTGGCCCTCAGCTCTCCTATTTGTTCTTCCTTATTGTTGAGGGCATTCAAAGGCACAATGGCCTTGTTCATTGTAATGGAAAATAGGTAGTACAAAAACCTCCTCTTCCTAAACCTTTTCCATGTCCTCTACCTCTTCCTCTTTGATCTCCAAAGTTTTGATGATGGGAGTGGTTGAAATCCCCATTCCTCTGGTTCCTAATAGTACCCACATCTTTATTTTTCCTTTGGGTCTCATTTTGACCTCCAGATGACCTACCAATACCCCTTCCTCCTTGTCCATGCCCTCTTTTTCTCCCTTCAAACTTTTTATTTAGCTTCTCTTCAACTCATAGGGAAAATTGGTATGCCTCTTCAACACTGGTCATTCTTACCAGACTTGATTCCTCTTGGATGCTAGGTCGTAACCCACTAATATAACAAGCAACCTTCTCCTTATTTGCTTCTACATACTTTTCTCTAATCAAAAGTTGATAAAACTCCTCCGTATATTCCTAGACCAATTTTCTTGCTTGCTTTAACCCATGCATCTTTTTAAACAAATCAAGCTCGTAGTCAATGGGAATGAACTACTTCTTTAGTTTGTCCATCTTGTGATCTTATCCTTTCCTCTTCTATTTCTTTCCAATTGAACCTCTTGCCACTAGATTTTGGCATGGTCTTTTAGTTTGGCCTTTGCAAACTTAACCCTATCTAGATCCCTCATATCCTCATACTCAAAGTACTCTTCTAGTTCATTGATCCAGTCGATCAACTCATCTAGTTTTAGATTTCTTGAAAATACACCCACATCAATTGTAGGTTTTTTCCCAAACTTAGTAATGGCCCTAAAAATCCTCTCCTCTTCCTAATTTAGAACTTCCCCTTCAAATTTCCCTTCTAGTCCAATTTCTTCTTCTTCATTGTCATCCTCATTTTTATCACTTGTAGTAACATTTGTTCCTTTATGGAGATCCTCCTACAACACTTGAACTTGCCTTTGGAGGGCTCTAACCTCCTCAAGATTAATAGCTCTAGCCCTTCCACCATGCTCTCTTCATGGAGGCATCTTCTTAATTCAAACCCACAACCACACAGTCCTAGTGCAAACTACCTCACAGTCAGCGATCTGTCTACACACATGAAAACCTTGCTCTAATACCACTTGATGGGGACACAACCCAAGCACGGGATGGAAAAAATAGGAAAGGGAAAATTTTATTAACTATGAAAATATGCTAGTACACTTGGTGTAGAGAAACAAACTCAAAACATGCCCTATGGGCTTACAATAGCATAAATTTTGGGGATAATTTCTTCTCCCAGTACCTTCTCTAAAACTCCACTCCAAACTACCTTTTACAATGCCATAAATTTCTTAAATAGACCCCAAATGGTTAAAGATTAGGAATACATTCTAGAAAGTACTAGTTGGCATCCACTGACCAAATAGAAGGCTCCAAAAGTCGTGTTAGAAGTCAACGCAAAATTAGAAGAATCTAGAAATGGTAACCAAACTTTTGGGAAGCATAACTTTTGAACCATAGCTCCAATTGATGAACCATTTACATTTTTGGAAAGCTCTTGAAGTGCCTTGTATGAGGTCATTTAATGCCCTGAACCTGTCTTTGAAGCATTCTTAGGAGGTCTCTAGAAACTGAAAAATTGCGATAACTTTCAAACCATGCAGCCTTTTGACCTAATTATTTTTTTGGAATATTCTAAATTAAAATTTTAATTCTCCCTCCAATTTACACATTCTAATCCACCATAATTATGGTTCAATTACATAGTCCTATTTTTTTGGCATTTACACATATCCCAAGGTGCTCAAATACTCTAACTTAGAACATTGATAGTGGAGCTATGAGAGTTGGAACCTTTATTTGACCCGAATGGATATCCAAAAAAGAAAACACATGAAACAAAAACTAAGTCTAAGTACTTTTTTTTTTGGGTGACACAGGATTGCCCTTATACCTCTGGATGCTCCTGTATCAGGTGCCCACTCCAAAAATTGACTAAGATAAGAATATGATAAGTCAATTTGTCAACAAAGAGAAGACAAAACCATAGCAATTGATGAATCACAAATCAGAGCTAAAATGTGAAAGTTATGAGGTCTAGAGTGCAGAATGGGGTCAATCAGGAGCCCAAGAGTAGTTACATGGGTTACCACTCAAGAAAGACACAAAATGATGAAAATGATAGTTCATTTTGTCCACAATGAAGATATGAATCCAACGTAATCAACATACATTAGCACCCACTAGTCTACCATGAAAGCCAAACTAATAAAGAAAGCAAACAAAAACTCCCTCTTTCATTTGTAGCTCCCATGTCCTTCTTTCATCTCCAAATGATTGTAGCTCCAACATGCCTATAATGCGCACAAAATTGAAGCAAAAGCCTATGATAATGATAATGCTATGAGAATACTAGAAGTTGTGATTTCAATATAAGAGTAAGAATGCCAAAAAAGAGAAAAAGCTAGAGAGAAAATGGTGTGAGAATACAAAGAGGCTAAGGGCCCGAAATGAGAGGAAGAATGCTCATTTTATAATGGGCATGGAGGATGAGAGCATTGGATTTTTCACCCTTAGATATGCAATATGGAAAGAGATTCCTTTGAGAATCCATGATGCATAGGATAAAAGATGCCAAATGTAAGATTCTATGAAGCATTGGAAGTCAAACTTGGATAAATGTGGAAGAGAACTTATGACGCATCATAAGACACCTCAACCCACTTAAAGCCAAGAAACTATGACAAATAAGCCAAATATGGACACGTGTAAGGGAATAAGAATATTGGATTATGTCATATCTCAGCCAAGTGTCAAAAGAGAATCCACAAGGTGTCATACCAGAGTGTCATGATGATGTTAATATTTTGTAGAATATTTGAATTAAAAATCCTTTATTCCACAAAATAGAAATTAGTAAAAAATGGAATTAATGGATGAAAATGTAACTTAGGAAATTAAGAATTTCCATGGTTCGTGAATGATGAACCAATTAATTAATAAAATTAATTAATTGAGGATGATAATTAGGAAGAATAATTAGTAATAATGACATAGGATTAAATTATGGGTTTTTAAATCCTATAGAGAAAACTAGTAAATGATTGGCCAAATTGATTAAATAAATGTGACAGTATCCTTTAATGAAATGTGATGATAATGGAAATTCACTTGGACAATGATAGGTAGACCAAAGCCATGGTCAAATTGATCGATTGATTGAAATTGATAACATGCCAAGGACACATGACATGAATTGATTGATATGTAACATTTAACTGACATTGTAAATGCTTAGGATCATGATTGATAGATAAGGTTGATCATAATAATATCGATAGACACTATCAATATTATTAAAATGGTTGATAATACCAAAGAGTTTATATGAAAGAGTTGAGAAAAAATGGCATAATTGTTTGAAGATAAAAAGAAAAATTAAGGAGACATCCATCACTCGAGTTATGCCAAAACTTAGCAAGGCTGAAATGCCAAAAGCGATTAAAAAAATTGTTTTTAGATTTTTGCCTAAATGTAGGGCATTTAGCATATTACGTAAAAACATAGAGGATTTTGTAAAGAAATCCAACCAAATGTTGAAAATAACATATGGACTAGCCACAACCAAAGATGCTTACTAAGAACCTAATGATTTAGGAGATGAAGAAGAAGATGATAAAGATCAAGGCATAGTTGAGGGAGGAACTAATATAAATGTTTATAATTAGGAAATAGCTGAGGAAGAGCAGCAACAAAAACAAAGTGTACAAGATACACTAATGTTGAGTGCCATCCCTCCACCAGTGACAAGTATAATACCTAAAACTATCAAAGTAAAGGATGCTTTTCATATTATTAATTAGAACATCAATCCCCTTGTAGAGGAATATTTGACAAGGATAATTATCCAATCTATTCTACAGGCCAAATTATGTGAGAACAATATATTGGTAAGTGTGGATGAAATTGTTAGTACACTAACAGAAGGCACTCTAGTCTTAGAAAATGTATAAGAGCCTAAAAAAGACAAGGTTGAGTTAGTTGGAGAAGACAAGGTGGAAACACCAATAAATGATGGATCAAAAATCCAAATAGGTCAGGTAGATACTCCTGCACCTCCTATACAAGATCAAAGTGCAACTAAAATTAAAGAGGGAAAAAACTGACAAGCTTGAGGAGATATGTTTGACACCCAAGACAAAGGAGCTAGTAGCAATTCAAGCACTAGTGAAATCACCAAAATCTAGAATTCCTTCTAGTCAAACTCTTTAGAAGTCAAGCATAGATGTAACACCTTTTCCATTCTCAGTATCAATACCTAGCTCGTCTAAGGAAGAAGAGGTAAGATAATGGGGGTGTAAGAGCAAGTGGGAGAGAAAGAAAGCAAGCATAATAAAGAGAACAATTAAATGCAAAAGTCAATTTGGACATAATATTAAATAAAGAAAGAGAATTAGTTGATGCAAATCTACTTAGCAGGAGAAATATTTTGATACAGAGTATAGTACAGAATAGATCAAACAACTCATAGGGAGTGATGATATTTTAAGTTATAAGTCATGTTGAATTTTTTATATAGTTTTCAAATTTTTAATATTAGCCAAACAAAAATCTATATTATTCTTGTAGGTATAAGATTATTAATGTATGACCAAGTGTTTTTGACACTAATGCTAAAGGAGGAGATTTTTAATCTCATATTGGTTTTGAAAAGTGAGTGTCTATACACTTAAGTCATTTACTTAGTCCATGCCAAACAAGTAACATCTGTTGAGTACAACATACAAGTTAGAGCATGTTGAGTAAATAGTGAATGTTGCGTCACTCATATGCCGAGTCACTCAAGTGTCAATGAGACAATATGTGTCAAGTGACTCAAGTACCAATAAAGTACTACATGTTGAGTCATTTAGATACCAAGTGATAGTATTGAAGTCATAGTTAGTGCTAAGCATTAGGGACTTTAGATGCCGAATAACATAGTTTTGACATAGTTATTTATATTGGTTCAAATTACTATGTAAACTTTTTCTTTTGGGCGAACTTAAGGATTGAATTATGATATTTTGTGATAAGGAAAAATCTTAAGTGTGAATCCTTATGTATTGCGTACACCCAATTAGGCTAAGGGAAGGTTTACGTGGCAATATGGATGAATCATGGTCATTGATTCATACATAACCCTAAGTCACCTAAGTCTTCTTATGAGGACAAAACCCTAAATGTTCTATTATATAGAGTATGAGTAAGAAGGAGCATTTTACATGTGCAAACAAGACATTCATGTTGACCAATGTATTATGACCTAAATTGCATTGTAGAATTAGTTAAAGGAGAATAGAGGAAGGAAATAGTGAACAACAAAGAGACATCTAATCAAGAAGGATCAAGAATAAATAATCTAGACGTGATCTGACATCAAGAAATAGAGTGCTAATCAAAAGATCACTATAGAAATATTCTAAAAAGTGAATTAGTTAAATCTTTTAACATAGTAGTCCTAAAAGGTTGTATTGAAATCCTCTAACAAGGTTCTTACTTCATTGTGAGTTAAAGTCCTTTAATCAAGCATAATTCTAATAGGGTAAGACCTAATAGTCTTTGTAAGATTCTAAGAAGGTAGACCTTTCACATAGCAGATCATGTTTCATGATCAAACATTGTAACCTTCATTGGATATAGTTTATTACTACAATAGTGAAGATTTGTGAATCTCATCCCCACTCTAGTTTTACCTTCTCATTGGAGGGTTTTCAAGTAATCATATCTTGTGTCATATATGTGAAAATTCTTATTTGTTTACATACTTTATATGTATATTCTTTACATGGTATTTCAGTTTAGTTACTAAATTGTCAGATGGATGTGTGGTGAATTTTTTTATGGGTTAAATATTAAAGTACTAATTAACACCCCCCACCCCCCCTTAGATTTTACCTTTTCTATTATAATTCCAACATTATATTGTGTAAGAGCACTTTCATTGGCCTTGCAATTTGATGAAACATGAAACATCTTTCAATTTTTGTTGAAGCTCCCATCGACGATTGCATCAATGCACTTGAGGAATTTTTTCTCTTAATTTCACTTGTTTCCTTTCAAATCCTTTTGATAGTTTAATTCATAGACATATTGTTTCTCAGGCTTATGTTCATTAGGAATTTCCCTTTCAATTTTTTTTAAGTTTCTCATTGCTCTATGTTTGTGTTTTCTTTTCAAAAAATTAGTTAGAATAGGAATTCATTAGCTGATTGATAAATTACATTCATCATAAAACATAAAATACAAAAATATATCTTTTTGTGGTTACATTTTAGAAACAAGTTATATAAATTGGCTAGAACCAACAAAGGCCTCTTGAACATACACATTTATCTTCAATAAGTTACCCAACAGGTTGAAAAATAACTATCTAAAATCTTGGAGTTGGTTATCGATCAGCTTTTCAACAAAGATATTTAAAAGGATCCTTGTCATTTAGCATCATGAAAAATTATCTCTCAATAATAATAATGGTAAAAATCCATTACCTCCCTTACAATGTAGTGAAATGTAACAAATAAGAAGTACCACACTATTGATAAGAAAAGTTAAACTCTATCAACTTGAATCTTAATTAGAGAAAAGATACAATTTAGAATGAATTAATTGCATGATTAAACATTTTCTTACTTTTTAGATCATAATTAAAATCAAATTTTTGTTCTTTCAAACCTTTCTTTCTATAATTTACTATTTGTGAAAAGTGAAATTCTTAAGTGATATAGTGCATGCGTTATTGAGAAAAAGTGAATAGAGATATTTGTTCCCTATAATTCATAGTAGGAAAAATAATTTTCTTGAAGAAATTGAAGCTAGAAAAGAATTTTCTTGTTGTAAGCACTATCAAAAGACTAGAGCCAAAAGGTGAACTCCATCCGGTAGAGTCAAGCTTAAGTGATAATGTCACAACAGTATCATCACTACCAAAAATGTTAATATTGATTGAAGATATTATTTCCTTCATTCATAACAAGATTATGGTATTGGAAAATCCTATAATTGAAGACATGTATATATAGAAATTGCATGTAGATGGAAAATAAGCACCTAGAAGCTCAAGCCCTCACACATATGATGCATATTCTAGACATTTTTCTAATGAGTGGATTGGATTTTTGGTGAGAAGATTACATGATGAATAAATATGGTGTTAGTATGAATGTTGATGATATTCCTGGCATTTTTGGAGCATGTGGTAAAGAGTTAGTATGGTCATATGTTGCATTCATAATAATGTTTATCATTCATGTCAACATATTGTTTGGTCTTTAAAGACTATTAGAGTAGTAGATAGTGTTTAACATCATATTGTTCAAGGATTAAAGATGAGGTCAAGCACACTTGAGGACATGTTCTAAAAAGTGTCTTTACGTTTTTGTTAAGAGAACATTCAAAAATTTGAAGATTGGTGACATTTATTGAAGATTTACAGAAGGTAGTATAAAGACAAAGTTCATGAGAAGTGGATTTTGGTAATCAAATTATATCTCCTAAAAAGGATAGAATCTAGTTGAGAGAAGTTAGATAGAGGTAGAAGACATCATGTTGATAACATGAGTAAGGGTATGACATCCAAGGTTGCATGTGTGAAAAATTATAAAGATTGTGAACTGGCAATATTATGTAATTGTAAAGGATGTAATGTAACATGCACTATTTTATCTTAATAAGGTCCTATTGTAATTTTAAATTCAAAACACCTCAAGGTGAAAAAAATAAATTAATTTTAGAACTTATTATAAAGGAAAGATTTTTTTCCTTGAGATTAAAAGTTTATTCAAGTAATCAAGTGATCTAAGTGTCTTGTGTGTTGCTAGTTTGCAAATAGTGTATTGAGGTCAAAGAAGTACTTTTTTGCAGTAGAGGTATACTAAAAAAAAGAAGAGATTATATTTAGAAGAGATTTATAGTGAATAATTGGTCATTTTTTATTTCTCTTAAAGGACTAATGTAGAGGCTAGTTGGATAGTGAGCTCAGTGGTGTTGCCCCTGATGATGTTTGCACTGTGGGTCCTTCTACCTTCCACTATTGGAAATATAAGAGGATTAATTGAGAGGGGAGGGGTGAATAATTGGTCACATTTTATTAGAGAAGATATTATATTTGGAAGAGATTTATAGTGAACAATTGGTCATTTTATATTTCTCTTAAAGGACTAATGTAGAGGCTATTTGGACAATGAGCTCAATGGTGTTGCCTCTAATGATGTTTGGATAATGGGTCCTTCTATCTTCCACTATTGGAAATATAAGAGGAGTAATTGAGAGGGGAGGGGTGAATTAGTTACTACTAAAATAAATCCTAGACCCCTTAGATGTCAGTACAAAATAAAGTCTGAAAACTAAATACTATCAATGCTCAGTAAACACACATAAAATGCTATAACTCGGTAAGTGTTGATTATGAAAATCTTTAAATGTTATTTGTGATTGCCCTTACTTTTACTTAGTTGCAAACACATAAAATAAAATATTATGAACACATTTAACACCAAGATTTAACATGGAAACCTAATTTGGGAAAAACCAACAATTACAACTAGTTACTATTTTCACTCTCCTGAAGTGAGCCCTGTTAGGAGCGAACCCTATTAAAGGTTAAAAAACACACTATTAGGTGTGACTTTATTAAATAATTTAATCACCCTATTAGGAGTGGCCTTGTTAGAGGTCTTAAAAATATTCAATAGAATTACCACCTTGTTAGAGGATTTACAAATAGCTATTAAGTTGACTCTATTAAGAGATTTAGATCACAACGACAATGGTTAGAGAGTAACAATGAGATGATCTGATTTGAATGCAACTAAATTGCTGGTTATAGATATTTGTTCTACTTTTACTTGATCCTTCTTGATCTAATATAGCTTTTCTGCTCCACAAGGATATTTTGTTTATCCTTCAAATTTGCTTCCTCTCTCAATTATAAAATCTTCAATTTATTCATAACATCTTCATATGATTTTTGAATCCATGACGTAGCCTTATACTTATATCTCTCATATTATCAAGTTGGCTCATATACAACTTAGAATTACTAATATTCATGATCTTAGTTGACTAGAACCAATAGATAAATCAATTAAGCTTAATATGAAAAGATAAGAAAATCCTTTATTAACTGACCCAACTCAGTAGACACTAACTCAGAAATTATTTTTTGTGTGAAACAATAGAAGCTCGGTTAACAGTGCAAACTTGCAAAGATTCTTTGACAACCAAGTGAGCTCAGTTAACACTGGTTCCCTCCAAATTTTCTTTATTGAATAAGTGAGCTTGGTTAATACTCATCTTTTTTAGACTTTCCTTTGACACCCGAGTGAACTTGGTAGACACTACCTTCTGAACTAGGAAAACATAGGAACACTCAGTAGACTAAAAAAATTGTCTTCACTGCCCAAGTGAGCTTGGCATATACTAACTAATAATGTGAGCTCTTCCTGCCTTTAGTTTCTCCCTCTATCTACAACAACTTCTATCAAGATTATTCATCCTCACATATATCTCTTCATAAAGTTTCTATGATAAACTTCTCCCTCTTACAACAAACTTCTCCTTCTTTGGAATGACAAAAAAATTTATGAGATATGATAGTAAAATTTTCCCTCTTTGAAAACACATTCCAAAGACAAAAATTATGTTAATATCAATGTACCTTGAGTATTTATTATTTGCAATATGTCGTTGTCAATTTTGCACTAATTGATTGATCTTCAACTTGCTCTTGGTTGATGCTTCACTAAACTTGATGCAGTGATTTATAGATAAGGGAATGACCCATAGGTTACCTCTTATATACAGAAATGCATCCTTAGCTAATGGCTTGGTGAATATGTCTCCAATCTATTCTTTTGTATTTACATATTCCAATCTGACTTCTTTATTCTACACTAACTCTCTTAAGAAGTGATACTTTATAGCAATGTGCTTTGTTTTGGTATGCATCACTAGATTCTTTGATATATTGATTACACTGGTGTTATCACAATATATGACTACTAGATCCTCGATCCCTATATTCATTTCTTCCAACAAATTTTTGAACTAAACAATGTTAGAACAATTAACTGTTGTTGCCACATTTTTTGCCTATGCCGTGGATTAAGGGATGCAATTTTTTTTCTTGCTTGTCCAAGACACTATTATTTTATCAAGAAAGAATACTTCACCACTAGTGTTTTTTTTTAATCAAGATTGCCTACCCTATCAGCATCAATAAATGCCTTCAAGGCCAAATTGAATCCAAGTTTGTACCATAAGCCATATTCTTTAGTACCATTTAGATATCTCATGATTCTCTTGATTTCCATCATGTGATTTTCTCTAGGATTTTCTAAGAATATTTCCACCATACCAACTACTAGAGAAATATTAGGCCTTGAATGTACTACATACTACAAAATTTCAATCATTGATCTATATTTGGTCTAATCTACTTCTTTTGAATCATCATTATTGGAAAGCTTATGTCTAGTAGACATAGGGGTTCCAACTAGTATTGAATCTTCCATTCTAAACTTCTTTAGTATCTCCTTGATATACTTCCAGATTGAGTGACGTAGATACCATTTTTGTTTTGTTGTATCTATAACCCAACAAAGAATTTTATCTTGCCAAACATGTACATCTCAAATTCTTTACTCATTTCTTTTAAGAATGTTTTGCACAAATCATCATTTCCTGTGAATAAAGTATCATCAACAAATATTTCTACCAGCATAATCTTCTTGTTTGGTCCTTCTTTGAGATACAAACTACTATTATCATTTGTTCCTTGAAAGCCAACCTATACCAAGTAATTATGAAGTCTTTCATAGAAAGCTCTAGGAGCTTGCTCAAGAACATATAATGCTTTATGTAACCTAAAAACCATGTCTCTTTTGATAGGATCTACAAAACCTTCTAGTTGTTCAATGTAGACTTCTTCATCAAGAATTTTATTCAAGAATGTAGATTTAACATCCATTTGATATACTTTAAATCCTTTGTATGCTACATATGCTAGTAAAGTTCTAACACCTTCTAATCTTGCAACAAGAGAAAAAGTCTCACCATAATCAATACCTTATTCTTGAGAATAACCTTTACATACCAGTCTTGCCTTGTTTCTAGAAACTTTTCCATCTTCATTTAGCTTATTTCTAAGCACCCACTTTGTATCAATTACATTTTTATCCTTAGGTTTAGGATGAAGAGTCCAAGTTTTATTCTTTTATATCTATTCTATTTCTTTATTCATTGCTTCAACCCAACTTTCATTATCTAGAGCATCTTTAACATTTCTAGGTTCAAATTCAAA
The DNA here is from genome assembly GCA_028749045.1 of Cupressus sempervirens. Taxonomy (NCBI): domain Eukaryota; kingdom Viridiplantae; phylum Streptophyta; class Pinopsida; order Cupressales; family Cupressaceae; genus Cupressus; species Cupressus sempervirens. Next base: position 709,253,331 of record CM053793.1, read on the forward strand.
AAGAAAACATGTACCTTATAATTTGCTTCATGTCATTGTTCCATCAGATTTTTCTCCAATGATTTGATCAGGTGCATGATGCCTTCTAACATATCTTGCTAGCCTATGTTCTTTGGGTTTTGAATGAATTCCACTATTTTCATCATGAACTTCAGTATCAACCTTAGGTTCCATTGTCTATGACTCTGGTCCATCAAAATTAGTTTGAACTATCTTGGTAGCCTCTAATTGTGACTTAAGTCCTTTAGACTATGACTCAAGTTGCACTGTCTACAACTCGGTAACTGTTGGTGATTTTGGGGATTGCAAAATGAAGCCTATTTTCTTTCAGATAGGTTTGGTAGGGTATTAGGTTCCTAGTAGACAAATATTCTATAGTCATCTAGCTCCTTGTTGCTAGTGCACTTTCTATTATTTTTTGAGTAAAAAAATTCAAACATTTGTATTCTTTAGTTCAACAAGTGTATCCTAGAGAAATATGGCTTCATCACCTTTTACATCAAATTTCCCTTTTCTAGATTCTTTTAGTATATAGAATTTTCTATGAAATACTTTCAATTAACTTACATTAGGTTTGTAGTGATATCATAGTTGATAATGAGTTTTTTTTGAGTCTTTCTTCAACTATATTCTATTCAAGGTATGAACTGCAATGCTGATAGCTTCCTTCTAGTATTTGATAGCAACATTCTTTCCTATCATCAAGGTTCTTGCACAATTTTGTTGTGGTGTACCAGGGGCTGACACTTTTCTATTAATTCCTCTTTCAATGCATAAATTATTGAATTTTTTGGAGGTAAATTCACCACCTATTTTTGATCTTAAACATTTCAATCTTTTTCCAGTTTCTTTTTCCACTCTTGCCAAATACCACTTGAACTTTTTAAAGGCTTCTGATTTTTCTTTTAGATACATTACAATCATCCTTCTAGAATAGTCATCAACAAAAAGAATTAAAAACTTTTCTCTATTTTAACTCTCTATTCCAATAGGTCCACATAAGTCTACATGAACAATTTCTAAGACTTTTAGCTTATAGTTTTTGCTCTTGAAATTAGTCTTTCTCATCTTACCAATTTGGAAAATCTTGCATAAACCCATATCAAGATTCTTCAAGCTACTAATACCTCTTACTCTTCTATGTTTGCCTATCTTATCTAGATTATCAAAGTTTACATGCCATAGCCTTTTGTGCCATAACCAATTTTCTTCTATTTGAGCAATAAAACATGAACATTCACTGAGATCAAGATACAATATATCACCTTTTCTTTTCTTGCTAGATCCAACCAGGTTTCCTTTTCCATCTAGTACTTTGGTCTGTCCATTCATGAATTCTACCTTGAATCTAATGTTGTTTAACTATGCCACAATTAGTAGATTATGCTTTGATCCTTCAACCCAATAAGCATTGTCACACAAGTTCTTTAGTCAATGAAATATATCCTTTTCATTTTATGTTACAAGGTTCACTATTTCCAAATCTCACACTACCTCCATTATAATATTCCATGTGCTCAAATTTTAGTTTATCTCCATTCATATGATATGAACAACCACTATCAATAATTCATATAACATTTTTGCTAACATGAGAGATAAGTACCATCTTATCTCCTTCATCATTAGATTCATTTTTTACAAAAATATACACCATTTCATCTTCACTATTATAAGAATCCTTAACTATAAAATAATATTTCTTACTTTTTTTCCTTGTAGTTCTTGGAATCCTTCTTTTGTTTGTGCTTATTGCTTTTTTTTTCATCTTTTCTTTGTTTGTTTGGACATCATGCAACAATATGACCAACTTCTTCACAAGAAAAGAAGATCAGAGGAACTTTACCCTTTTACTTTCCTCTACTTTTAGAATACTTTTTTGCAAGTAGGGCTTCAACAACTTCAGGATCACTATTTGAACTTTCTTTTGTTTCTTCTTCTTCACTTCCCAATTAACAAGTCTTTTATTTCTTACCCTTTTCTTAGAGTGATAGTTTATCTTTAAAAGTAGAATCAATAAAATTTGAACTAAGAACATAGTTATCAAAGAAATCTAACTCAAAAGTTATCAATCTTCCAACTAGAGCATCTAAATATATTTTATTATTTGGATCACATTTGATTTTTTGAATAGTAGATACTCTAATTGCATAAATGGCAAGAAGATTTTTAATTACCTTGCTTACAACTATTTTCTCTACAATGTCTCCTCCAAATGCTTTTATTGCACTTACACTTGCTTTGATTGTTTCCACATGTTTTGCAATATTTTTAGAATTTCATCCTTAGCTCTTCTTAAATTTTCATCTCCTTCATATATGTCTTTTAGTTATGTGCACATCTCATGAGCTATTTTGAAGTCTTTGACTTCATCAAATTTAGCATAACTAAGAGCAGATGCAATATTAATCATCATGATGTTATGATTATTCTTTTTAGCAATATCTTGAATAGATAATTTTCTAGTGGGAGTCTTGTATTCAGTATCAAGATATTTGCATCATTAATCATTGATTGTAGTCAAATGTAACCTCATAAGTCCTTGCCATGCTACAAAGTTATCTCTATTTAGCTTGGGAATATCTCTTCTATAAGACATCTTGATCTTTAGCTTAAGTCCTTGAAACCTCATCTTCAAGAACCAAAAGATCTTATACCAATTGCTAGAAATAAAAGAGAAGTAACTAAGAGGGGAGGGGTAAATCAATTACTACTGAAATAAATCCCAAATCTCTTAGATCTTAGTAAAAAATAAAGTCTAAAAACTAAATACTATTGATGCTTGGTAAACTACCCTTACTTTAAGTTAGTTACAAAAACATAAAATAAAATAGCATGAACACACCAATTTGGGAAAAACCACCAATTACAACTAGTTACTATTTTCACTCTTCTAAAATGAGCTCTATTAGGAGCCAACCCTATTAAAGGTTACAAAACACATTGTTAGCTGTGACCCAGTTAAAGGATTTAAACACCTTGTTAGGGGTGACCTTATTAGAGGTTTGAAGATAATTCAATAGAATTACCACCCTGATAGAGGATTTATAAATAGTTGTTAAGCCAACTCTATCAAGAGATTTAAATCACTACTACAATGGTTAGAGAGTAACAATGAGATGACCTAATTTGAATGCAACTGAATTTCTGATTACAAATCTCTATTTTGGCTTCTACTTGATCCTTCTTGATCAAATATAGCTTATGCACCACAAGTATATTCTACTTATCCTTCAACTTGTCTTCCTCTCTTCAATATTAAATCTTCAATGTATTCATAATATCTTTATACACTTTTTTAATCCACGACTTGACATTATACTTATATCTTTCATATTGTCAATTCAGCTCATATACAACTTAAAATAACTAGTATTCATCATCTTAGTGAACTGGAACCAATTGATAAATCAATTAAGCTTAATATGAAAAAACAAGAAAATACTTCATTACTCAATGTAGCTTGGTAGACATTGACTCAAAAATGATTTTCTATCTTAACCAACAAAAGCTTGATTAATACTACAAACTTGCAAAGATCCTTTGGCAATCGAGTGAACATGGTTTACATTGGTTCCATCCAACTTTTCTTCATTGACTGAGTGAGATCAATTAATACTCATATTCTATAGACTTTCCTTCAATGCCCGAGTGAACTCGGTAGACACTACCTTCTAAACTATGCAAATACAGGAACACTCGGTTGACCCAGAAAACTCTCTTCACTACACTAGTGAGGTTAGCATACACTAACTGATAATAATATGATAATTGTGAAACATCAAACACAATACATAATTAATCAATTATATTGAACATCCACAACTCCTAATAGAGTTGGAACCTACTCATAGGGATTCAAAGTCTCCTAATAAGGTCCATCCTCTTACAAGGAATTTATATTTTAGTACATCATTTTGGGGATACCATCTCCACTAAAGTTTTCACTTTTATCAAGGGTTTTCCTATTTAGCAAATCTTGTAATAGTTGGTATGGTTATTTTCTTGTAGTTATTTCACTTTCTTATTACAAGTTTATGATTTAATAAGGATAAAATAATTATTTTAAATGGATAACTAATTACACCCCCTCCACCCCTCCCCCCCCCCTTGCCTCTCATTTATCTAGGTGGACTTTACTTTGTAACAAGTGGTATAACAACATCAAGTCCTAGAAGGAAAAGATTAACAACTTAAGGAGATCTATGGAAAGTTACTTTTGAAAAGAAAGTATGAAGTGTGATGGAGTTAACTACATGATTGTTGGAAAGAAGAAGAGAAGTGAGATGAATTCATGCAAATTTTTGTTTGTTGGACATCTAAAGGATTTGGTCATTTTTCATCGAAAAGTACTAAGAGAGTAAAGAAGACTCAAAAGTATTACATATCAAGAATTCCAAAGAATTGTGCTTTTGATGATGAATTTTTGAATGCAAGATTAGAAAATTTTTAACTTGGATTGGTTGAGAAAGATGAAGTAATAGAAAAGAAAATTTTTGTTGATTATAACTTCGAAAAGAAAAAGGCTAAAAAAATTATAATTGTTTACCTTAAATGACATAAAACTATTATTATTATTTAGAATTTGAAAATGAAGTAAACTAATGAAATGTGCAAAAATGGATAGTTTCTTCTCCTAAAATCAATAGTTTTCATAACCCACCACATTGTTAATAACAAAAATAATCTAACTAGAAAAAAAAATTATACATTTTGGAAGAGGATTTTCTCTTCTAAAACATCATATAATTTAAATTTTTTTATATGATTTAATTTTTATTTTCTTTCTTAAAATCAATATCATTTCAAGTGTTAAAATATGTATTTGTACAATTTTTAATTGCAATATAGTATATCTAATTAAAAGAATATAAACTCTATATGAGAATATTCTTTACTTTGAGCTCTATAAAATGTTGTCGATATGTTACTAAAAAAGTATCATAAAAATTTGTAAGAGTTATTGAAATGTCAATTTTCTAAAATAATTTTATTTATTCATAATTAGATATAATTTAGTATAAAACATGCATTTAATAAACATTTCCAATTAGAATAGTGTGAGACAATATATAACTTAGCTATATTGAATTTATCTAGATCATATGTTTGAACAAAATTAATTTTTAGATAGAAGTACTCAAATTAAATCATTTTGTTAAGTTAGCCTAAAAGGTGACATAGATTTTTACTTTTACCCATGAAAATATTAATCGAAAGGCTAAACAAGAGAATGTTGAATTGTTTTATGAACTAGAATGAATTTGTAGAATGATATAATATCATCAAATATATAAAAGAAGTAAGGAGTGAATCTAGAATTGAAGTAAGAGTTGAGAAAGTGATACCAAATAAGAACATGATAAAGAATCATCCTACTAATCAAATTATTAATAGAAAGGACAAATACATGATGATAAGTAAATAGGTATAAAGAGATGAACCGTGTTTGATTTCCCAAGTTTAGCCTAAAAGTATAGATGAAGCTACTAAATATGATTTCTAAATTTAAGGTAGGAGAGAAGAGTTAGATCAAGTTGAGAAGAATGATACTTGGGAATTGGATCCTAGACCTAAGTACAAGAACATTATAGGAACTAAATGGGTTTTTAGAAATAAGATAAATGAACAAGGTGAGGTTGTGAGAAATAAGGTATTGATTATGAGGAAATATTTACACGTTACTAGAATAGAAATAGTTAGAATGCTTTTAGATTATGTAGCTAATACAAAATTCAAAGTGTATTATATGGATGTGAAGTCTACATTTTTGAATGAAGAGAATGAAAAAGAAGTTTACATTGAGAAATATGGAGGAGTTCCTTTGAAATAAGAAAGAAATATGGTCCATAAATTGAAGAAAGCATTATGTGGTTTGAAACAAGAACATAGAGCTTAGTATGCCACATTGAACAAATGGTTGGAGGAATTGGGATTTAATAAAGCTATTAGTGGTAGTAACTTATACTTAAGAGAAATTAAGAATGGTTTGCTGATTATTGTGGCATTTATAGATGATATAATATTTGGAGGAGATGATGAAGAAAGTGAAGCATTTGCTAAGGAAATGAAGGAATTTGAGATGAGCATGAATGGTGAGATGAAGTATTTCTAGGGTATGCATATTGTACAGAACATTGAAGCTATTTTCTTATCACAAACTAAGTACTTGAGAGTCTTGTTGAAAATATTTGGTTTGAGAAGTAGTAAACCTATAACTACACCTACAATAACTAGTCACAAGTTATCTATAAAAAATGAAATACCTCCTCTTGAGTAGAATAAACACATGTCCATGATTAGAGGTTTTTAATATTTAACACATACATGATCAAACATATTTGATTTAGTGGGACTTGTTGCAAGATTTCAAATTGATCCTAAAGAATCAAATTATGCAAGAATAAAGAGGATCTTTAGATATTTGAAAGAAATAGCTGATTTTGGGTTATGTTACGATAAATCAAATGACTTTACCTTATGTTCATAACTAATGTGGATTAGGCAGGCAATATGGATGACACAATGAGTACAAGTGGTGGTTCTTTTTTTCATAGGAGGAAGATTGGTTTCTTGGATAAGAAAGAAACAAGAGTGCATTTCACAAAGCTCTATAGAAGAATAGTATGCGGAAGAAGCTAATAATTACAATCAGATTATATGAAGATATTGAAGGATATTGGAGTTGAGTTTAGAGAGCCTATTGTCATCCATTGTTATAACACAAGTACACTGAATATGTCTAAGAATCTTGTGTTATATTTTAAGAAAAAGAAAGTATCTATTAAGTATCATGTTTTGAGAGAGATAGTTGAAAGAAAAAAAATTGGACTTGAGTATATCAGTACAAAAGAGATGGTAGTAGATATATTTAAAAATCCTTTCCCAAATGATATATTTGAGTGTTCAAGAGATATGCTTGGAGATATTCCTCTTCATACTTTGGAGTAGATGATGTAGAGATTGTATCAATCCAGTGGTACAGAGAACTATTTTTTATCTAGACAAAATGTTTGATGGTTCCTCTATGGGGGATTATCTATATTTGAGTTGAGTCATGAATGACTCTTGGTAATTGGTATTTAATAGTGTCTTTGGATACTTGAGCTTGTTGAAGATATTTTTCTAGTACATTGACATGATGATTGCTTTGTCATTGATGTGAATGGGTGAGGAGATGTACATGAAAAACTTCTCATAGTACATTAAAATGAGGGAGAAGATGTGTATGATACGAGGGAGAAGATTTAAAGTGTATCAAACTTGTAAATAAGGTAAGTCTATCTATGGGTGAGAAACATTGATAGAGAGTTGATTAAGATTTGGTTGATGGAGAGGATTTGAAGACTAGATCGGTTTCAATAGAGTGGTATGTTTGGTATTCTTAGAATAATGATCAAATTTCTATAGGGGAGTATCGTAGTATTGTAGGAGCATATAGAAGATTATTAGTATGATCATATGCCACATTCATGGTAGTGTTTTCCATTGATTTCAACATACTGGCTATTCTATGGAGACTAATAGAGGAACATATAGTGTTTTAGATTGCATGGTTTGAGGATTGAAGATGAGATCAGAAAAAATTGAGGATATGTTCTATAGAGTGTCTTGATATCATCATTAAGAGTGCATGTAGAAAGTTGAAGATTGGTGATGGTTATTCAAGATTTATAGAAGATGGTATATAGACATAGTTCCTAAGAAGTGATTTCTAGTAATCTAATTATATCTACTAATAGGGATAAAAATTTGGTTGAGAATAGTTAGAAAAGGGTAGAAAACATCATTTTGATGATGTAAGTAAGTTTGTGACATTTGAGGTTGCATGTGTGAAAAGTTGTGAATATTTTGAGTGGATGGTGTTATGTAATTATAAAAGGATGTAATGTAACATGTTTTATTTTATCTTAATGAGGTCCTATTGTAATTTTAAATTGAGAAACCCTTAAGGAAACTCAATAAACTAATTTGAGGACTTGGTATAAAGGAAAGATGTTTTCCTTTTTATTAAAAGTATATTCAAGTAAGAAAGAAAATTGTAAGTGCAAATTATATGTGAGTAAGTGATCTAAGGGATTTGTATGATGCAAATTTATGGATATGGTATTAAGATAAAAGAAGTATTTGGTATAATAGAGGTAGAGTAAATGAGCTGATAGATTATATTTGGTAAAGAGTGCTAGTGAAGAGTTGATCATTTGGTATTGTTTGAAAGGAATAATATAGAGGACAATTGGATAGTGAGTTCCATTGTCTTCCCTGATGCTTTTAGGATAGTGGATCCTTCTACCTTACACAACTTCTACCAAGGTTTTGACTACTCCTAAGAGTGTTGTAATCTCCTCATAGAGATTCAAAGTCTACTAACATGGTTTGATATGTATTGAATGTATTTCATTGGCTCCTAACAAAGTCCATCTTCTTGTAAGGAATTTATATATTAGTACATCATTTTATGGGTACCATCACCATCCAAGTTTTCCCTCTAATCAAGGATTTCCATTTAGATATTAAATTTGACCAAGATAGTTGAGAGGGGTGGTGGGGAGAATTAGTTATTAGATCAATACAACTTTTATCAACCTTACTAAAATTCAAACATTTGATCAATATAAACAACCATATGAAGATAGACATATACAGTAATATCATATTTTTCAACTATGAAAACCCTTGATCAAAGGGAAAACTATGGTGATAATGGTACCCAAAAAAATGATGTATTAATATATATATTCCATGTTATATGATGGACTTTGTTAGGAGCCAATGAAATATATCCAATACATATCAGTAAGATATTCTAACCCTGTTAGGAGATTCTAACTTTGTTAGGACTTGTGCCAACCCTTTTAGTAGTTGTAGAATGTAGAAGAAGCCACTGTCCACATACCTTCTAGGGAAAGACCACCAAACTCACTATCTAGTTGGTCTTTGTATTATTCCTTACAAAATAATAGAAATGCAACTAATATTAAAAACTCAACACTTTCTCTTTCTTCTTACCCTAGCTCTATCATACCAAATCACTTCTTAGATCTTAATATTAGTGTTGGTGCTTGAAAACACTGGAGGGTTTTTAATTATCCCCATTAGAATATGACATATCTAGGGGTAGCTAATTCCCATTCTCAACATATCATTTCAGACATAGGGCCAAGTATAAGGCTTGACTCCTCCTTCACTTCAAGCTCTACAAGACCTAGGTGGGTAGACCTCAGATTCAATTGATACCTTACCAGTGCAAAATATATCTTGAATCTATTTACTGCAAATGAAAACCTTTATACCTCATAATAACTCATGAAATGACATGGATCTATAGTAGCTAGGTGCAAATCTATGAATCTCAGAAGTCGAGTGAGGGTTAAACTTTTATGCCCACTACAAACATGAACAACTAAATTAATTTGAAAGAAAGATTTTGTGCAAATGCCATTTGCATCAGCTTGCATCTAATTTAGTGATTAATGCCTTATCCATTGAAACATAGAGTCATTACCAGAAAGATGACCTAACTAGACTGCATTGCTATCAAGTTTATCGAATAAAATCTCCTAATCCCATTCTTATGCAATATCCCCTTCATACACCCAAAAACCCTATCAAAACTATGAATCATTTACTTAACTCCTTTAGTCAAAAGCAATGAAGATATGATACGCATTTCATCCAAAATGTCTTAAACCAAATGAACATTATACATTCAATTACAAAGTTAATGACACATGAAGAATAAGGAGACAGAATTAGAAAACTCAGATAAATCATATAAATCCCCTTTTGTATTTATCCTTGGAAAGATTAAATACAGTAACTAGTAACACAAAATGAAACTCAAGATAATTCATATGATCTTGCATCAATATCCATTATCTCAAAAATACAACACATGAAAATGAAATGCACATCTGCACAGGGTGGATGTGTGGCCTTCACTACTAGAGCTCAACTCAAAGTTAGGAAGTAAAACCATCTACAATCCTGGTTTCAACAATAGAATTGGAACCCTACTGGTATTACCTAAAGCAAATTGCCAACAACCTAGAATGAAAGAGAGCAAGAAAGATATAGAAGAAGAAAGAACTCCTGGATCTGTTCTATGTCTAACATCCGTCCACTTGAAATTCCCTCCTTTGCAATCAAAAGAATCTCTCTAATCTCTCTCCCCTTTGATCTGATCTTTGTTTTTATCAATTCTTGCAACTAATTTGCAAATGTCTATTTCCTGAATGATGAAAACTTGCTGAGTCACTAAAATATCTGAAAACCTCAGGAAATGCTAGGCAAAATTTGAGTTTTACTGAGTAAATCTGATCAAAGTGAACTCCCACTATATTCTTACCAAGCTTTACTGATCCTCTAACTGGATTTTCAGTTTTTACCCATTCCATTGAGAAGGCCACAAATTTTATGTTTCTGGTTATAACTCGAACGAGGAAGCACCTGTGCAAAAATGAACTCCATAATCAAAAAGTTCATATTCTTACAATTTTGGTGATATATAATATCACATATCTAGCCTTCTAGAAACCCATTGAAACTCAGTTTTAAAATGGCCTCCTTGGTAGAAAACTAGGTCTGTAACTCTTTCATTTTAAATTTTTGAAAAATTTAAAATGTCCTAAGGTCAAAACTATATAAAAATGACCTTTTTGATTTTAAAATCAAATCTGAACATGCACTCATTTTTGAGGAAAAATATTAGATTTTGCATTTTAAAAAAGACATTTTATTTTTTCCTCTACCTTCAAATTTGGGTCAACAGGCTTTGACCAAGCCTTTTTAACATGTTGAAACCTCTGATTGGTTGACCACTACTCATCAAACACCACAAAATCATTTGTGGAACCTATGCCACGTATCACCATTCTATAATCTTGCTTTATTTAACCAGTGCATATCTTCATTCTGCAAAAATGCGTCCTTCATCAGATTTGGACACGTGGTGGCATCTAGTGAATCCGTTCTAAACTATTTCTTTGACACCACCTCACGATTGGTTAGGACCTGCTGCCATGTGGCATTTACCTATTTTCCTGTGATATTTAACATTTGCCCAAGTTGATATTGCAAGAATGCGCCTACTGTCGAATTTGGACACATGTCACCATCTTAGCGAATCTCCATTTTGTGTGCCACCTCAGCTTTTTTTCTTGTTTGTTTAAAATTATGCTCAGTCAAATCCAATTATCTAGGTGGGACCCCATGCATGCAACAACCTTTCCAAAATATGCCTTTCTTAAGACATTAGTCATTGTGCAAAGAAAATAATTTAAACAATAAAACTTTTACCCCCATAAGCAATGTGGGATATTTCAATTTCAATGCTTTGACTTGCTCCCTAGCAGCACCTTCCCAACATAGAGGCTCCTTTGCTTATGGCTTGATCTCCTAGCTAGCTCTGTGAGTTTACTCACACCTTGCTCTTTTAATGTTAAGTAGCCATTTCCCAAGGACCCAACGGGAGGGATTTTCTTCTTCTCAAAAGAGTGAAAGATAGAGAGACTGGGAAAGTCTAAAAGGTTTATAACTAATCTCGTGTCAAGCATTGCTCTGGTATGTATTAACATTTCCACTCCTCCTCCTGCTGGCAACATCCAATGATATGCACTGTTGGAGACCATCTATACTCTCAATTTTGTGAAGAGCTTCTAGCACAATTTTTTCTATAGAGAAACTAACCTTCCAAGATTTGGAAGTGTGTTTAGTTGCAAATAGTCCTTTATTGTCATTATGTGTTGATGGTGTGAAGTCTTGTAAATTTTCTATCTTCTTAATTTTTTGAAGATTGTGCAGATAATTTGTTTTCAGAGAAGCTTGATTTGGAGAAATTAAAAATGCAATCAATTCTGGGCATATCTCCAACCTTGATATGTTCTCCATGACATTTGGCTGCAAGTGGAGCCTAAAGAACCTAGCTAAATTAAGATGTTGTAGTGATTTCAGCTACTTAAATGAATTAGACAACATCATCAAATTTATCAGCTCAAATCTAGATGACAAAGTTTTACCAATTCACCAAAATTGCTAGGCAGTGATTTTAGATTATATCACTCGTTTAACTGCAGATGCTCCAATGATAGAAGACAACCAAATTCCTCTAGAAGACCCTTCAACTCTCTATTGTATCTCATGGAAATTTGTTTTAAATTCTTGAGAAGCCCTATGGATTTTTAAATTCTTTGTAATTCAGGGCATCTAACAATAGTCAAGATCCTTAGTTGCTCCAAAGCTCCCGGACCATCCCTCCACAAGCATACTAACTTCTTACAATGATTTAAATCTAATACACTTAGATCTTCCATTGTTAGTGTCATAATTCTATCAACAATTCTTGTGCAACTAAGCCATGCTAGCTCTGTTGAAGACATGACAATGGGTAATTGGTGTTGCTGGAAGGTTATTGAGACAAGATACAATAGTTTTCTTATTCATTGTTGCCTTGTCTTCAAACTTTGATTTCTTCTTGATGTGGGCATTATACTTTGTGTATGGCATTGGTTATTTTTTGCATTCCTATGCATGGTCTACTGTGAGATACCTTCTCATTTCCATTGCATATTGTTCCTTTCATGGAGTTTTTTTTTTTTGCATTAATGCATGTGTTTACAATTTGACTAGTGCTTCTTTTGCATGATCTAACGTAGGGTGCTTTTTCTCTTTTTATGTGTGTTTCTCCTCATCATATCTTGGCATGAAGTCATCTTGTAATGCTTTTGAGGGTGTGTGTTCCTTTAAAAGTGTGAGGATGTGTGGGTTTTCATATTTTCCACGAGCTTTGACTATGATTGTCTATAATTAAACCACTACCTCTGCTCATCATACGGGTTTGCTTCTAAACATGGGATCTCTCTTTATATCCCCTACTGCTTTAACACTTAAAAATTCCAATAGAAGCAATCATTGTTTTTGATGTTAAACAAGATGCCAATTCTTCCCTTAAGAGGGTCTCAAGCTGATTAACTAAAAAGGCCATAGAATTTGGAATAAATGATTGATAAGGTTTGGAACGAATTCCTATCAGAATGTACCACTTCAGCATGAAGCAAGGAGACCAACACACCAAGGAAGATACTAAACAAAAGTTGTGCAAGAAAACCCTAAGTGAGGTGCCATAAAGATGTACGTGGTGAACATCAATATCATTTAAATTTTTTGAAATGAATCAACCCATCCTTGGTGGCTCTATATAGTGTATCATCATCTTTACCAGTCTAATGGAAGCAGTCAAACCCCAAAGTCGGTCCAACTATAAAAAAAAAAATTGTTTCCAAACAACTGAACCTTCAAACTTATCTATTAACATTTTTATATTTATTGGAATTGATTTCAAGCTCTAACTTGATCATTAAAACTCATTTTCCCACCTTTTGCAAACTGTGAATTTAATGCCAGAGAGTCCCTTGACTGCCATTGAAAATTGACTCCAACAGATAATTGAGCTCTGAAAAGTAACACACTGACCTTTTATTTTGCACACTTTTATCCTATCAAATCTCTCTCATGACCAATTCTAGTTCAAAAGATATTCATTGTCAAAGTTGCCTTCCCAAAATTATCTACAAGTAAACACATCAAAAAACAATAAATTGGGTTTGGATTTGGCTTGGAAAATTGGGCAAAAGAGCACATGGGGAAACAAAAACTGGGACCCTAGTTCTTTGTCATGAGGAAATTATGGATATGCAATTTGGGCTCATGAAAAATAATTGGGCACAAATGGAAAACGGTCAAAGTAGGCTACTTGGATTTTATAGATTTGAACAATGGCAAGATAATGATTTTTGCAAATGGAAAAGACCTGGAAAAGTGTGTAGATGGATTCATCAAAACATGCAAAATGACACACTTAAAGTATTTTCAGAGGACAACATAGTGGTACAATCCATTTGATCTCACCTATCGTGGATCAGGACTTATAACATCATGAATAAGGGTTTGAAAAAATTTGCAAATGCTGACACCAGTAAAAGTTACAAATTGTGTTTGGAATCACATTTGAAAAGTGATCAAACGGATTTGTCAAGACTTAAAAATTGAAGCACAACAAGTCTCCAACATTTACAATACAACGTAAAAGGAATTTTAGCATTTTTGGCAATTGGTCAAAAGTTATAGCATGTCAAACAAGGATTCCTAGAAAATGAACAATGTGCATCAGCATGAAAACATTAAATGACCAACTTTGAGGGATTCAAAACCTAATCAAATAAACTTGAAATGACTTGAAATCTGAAACATAGGTTCTTAGGTAAGGACACTAGACACTCCCAAAGTGGTGGGTCATGACACATTTCTGGGTGCAAGATATTCATATGCAAATAGGGCCTCCTGTCATTGTTTGACACTTAGGTGAAAATGCAAATTTGATAATTGCTCAAAACAAGACTTCATGGGAAGGCTCAGAATGATAAATGAACTTCATGGAACATGCAAATGCATTGAATGAAAGGTGATAGAAGCATTAAACACCTCTTAGGCCTCAGACTGATAGTCGGGTACAAACTCATCAAAAAGCATTTAAGGGGCTTGATTTCTCAATAGTGCTCAAAATCAGGCCTTCAATTTTGAGTTCCAACAGTGGCTCTGTTTAGGGATGCATGCCCCTTGTAGTCATGGTAAGATTTTAGATCTCTAGGATAAGTAAACCTTACACCTCAACTTCAAAATCTCTCCTGAACAGCTTTATTGAAAGCAAGGAAACTACTACTACTATGTACAAGTGATGGCCCCAGGCCATCGAAAAGTTTCAGAACTCCTTACCTCTATCATACACCTAATTTTCATTTACATTCTCCTAAGGTAAACTGAAAATCTCATTATCATTTGTTTAACCCAATGTATCAACATTTGCAATCAGCTCAATAGGCAAAACAAAACTATCATCATCTTCATAATGTGTATAAAAATCAGACATACTTTCTTCATCTTGCCTACTATGAAAAAATGGATTAGCATGATCATAAAAAATGACAACAAATTGAAATTGATCACCATTGAATGAATCATGGATTCCTTCAACCAGAAACACAAATGTTTGATATTCAACTTCATTCAACAAGCTACTAGGATCAAATTGTAACTCACCTTGTGCATCTGTATATGAAGAATATATAAACTCTAATTTATCCTCATTTGCAACATTAGTATAGCATACATCAGACTGAATATACATTGCATCTTCTTCACATTCAAAAAAATGATTAGATCCCAAATCATAAGAATTATCATGAAATTGTGTGTTCATAGTATGATGATCTGTATCAAATTCTTTCTCAAATAGCTCATTAGGATAAACCATTCCATTACTATTTATTTCCTCATATGAGCTATCTAAATGTATCTCATCTTTATGAAAACAATAAAACATTGAATCAGCAACAACTCTTATCCCTCTATTTTCAACATGAAAGTCATCATGTATGTCATTATCATCACATACACCCCCGACACTCAACATAGCATATTCTGAAACTACATCCTCTTCAGCATCAAATTTAGGGGAATTGACTTTACCACATGAATTTTCATAACGTGTTGAAACACAAGCATCCTTATAGTGGTTAACATACCTTTAAAAATCATGAGCCAACAAATTAGAAATCTCATCAACACTTAACAAGACTTCATCCATGGTTTCTTCTTCTTGGTTGAGATAACTATCTAGATAGCTTGACACATTTTTAATAGTAGATTTTTTAGTAATACATTCTAAAACATCATAATCCTTTGGTGTAGTTGTTGACATATTAGTCAAGTTTGTTATTAGTGACATACACTTATTTAGATTGTAAGTATCTACTGAGCTTATTGTATAGTTAATAGTGTTAAACAATAATTTTAGCTATCATCAAGTTCTATAGTTGCTATCAAGTCCTTTGGACAAATTCTAGTGTATATCGAGTAGTTACAACTATTGTGGAGATCAATAGTGTAAACCGAGCATCTCAGTTTATGCCAAGTTTAGTAGTGCAAACTGAGTTGTAAAGTGGTTACTAGGTTTGCAGTTGATATGATGTTAGTCCAGTGTTAACCAAGCTACTCAGTGTTAACCAAGTGAATCAGTTTATACCAGGCTCAATGTGATAGTGTTTATCGAGTTATATAGTGGTAAACAAGTGATTCAATTTATATGTCGAGCTTCATAGTATTCATCGAGTCACCAATGTAGACCAAGTTCAAGACTACTTGGAAGGGATCAATATGGACCAAGCTTCTACATCTACCAAGTGTATGATGATGTCAAGCATTGATAGTGGATGTCAAATATTCGAACCTCACTAATTCAATCTTCAAAACTTGAGTGTCTAAATTTGAACCAACTTTGTAATATTTGTGTAAATGTGTATTGTGGTTGACTTGGTAATTGTATCCATGGATTGGTATATATGTAATATATTATGTCACATCCAATATATATGTGGAATCAATAAGGAAGTGATGTGATCATCATAGAAGAGTAGATGTGTGAATTAGAAAGGCTAAAATAGTATAAGAAGTTGCAAAGATTCATCTATCATAGCAAGGTGATTTGTACACTCAGAGGAATCTCATTTAGCAGACGAAGTTGAAAATTTGCGATCAGTTATTACTTCTTCCTAACAGGTGGATCAGTCAAATTCTTTAACAAGGTATACCTAACAATCTTATGAAAATCTCTTTACTAAGTGCATACTTCATTGTATTTTTTAAAATCCTTTAACAATGTGGACCTAGTAGTCCTTGTTGCTCCTAACAGGGTAGATCATCAGAAGTGATCAATGTAAGCCTTAACAGGCCAACTTTATACTATAGTACTAAAGCTTGTTGGTATCATCCACACTGCAGTTTTACTTTCTATTTGGAAGGCTTTTGGGTCACCAAATCTTTGTGTCAAAGTGTTATGTATGGTTTCATGTTTTCTAAGTTTCTCATGCATATAGGATTAATTGTAATTTTGGTTGAAAGTTTTAGAAGTTACTAATTCACCACCCCCTTGAATAACTTAGCCTTTAAGAATATTTTCAACAATTGATATCAAAGCTTTATGGCTCTTAGGGAAAAGTTTAATAGCTTGATTTGGAAATGGCTATTACCTAACTCAAGAAAGAATAGAAGCAACTCTCTCAATCCATGAAGAGAAGAAAAGATCTTGCATTTCAAATGAATGATCATCTCTACATTGAAGAAAAAATTGAATACCTTTATTCAACAAGTAGTTTAGATGAAGCAAATGAAGTAGCCAAAGAACTCCTAGAAAAAAATGGTTCACTGCAAGAAGAAGTAAGAAAACTAAGAATAGAGCAAGAAATTATGTTAGTAAGATTATGTGAAGTTATGGAAGAGAAAAACAAGATAATCTAGAAGAGATAGAAGGAAACAAAAATGAAATTCAATAGCTATCCCTTCAACAAGCAGACTTCATTGATTAGCTTTCCAATGTAAATGAAGAAAAAAGAATTATTTTATTTTTAAAAAAAATCAATCACTTCAAGTTTCCAGGGGTGCCAAACTATTTCCTTACCTAAATTGATCATATAGAGGTTATGACATAATAACTAGGCAATGTTATCATATCATTTTTGTGTCCTATGCTCGGGGAAAATATTACATGTTGGAATGTTCAAATGGGAAGAGTACTTCTAAGAGGGGGGTGGGGGTGAATCAAAAGTAACCAATTTTTATCCTTTCAAACCCTTATTAACACATATCTAAAAAACAATTTGCATGCATCTAAACATATAAACAAACATGAAATGAAAACATGCATCAACACGTAACACAAAGATTTGGTAACCAAGAAACCCTCTAGAAATAATAAGGTAAAATTGGGGTGTTGATGATACCCACAAAAATCACTACAACAATCAATGTTCAACCACTTCTGATGATCTGCCCTATGAAAGGCCTACCCTATTTAAGGCTTTACAATGTGTCAATAGTGACGTGATTAGAGGATTTGCAAACATTTACACAAAGTGTTACCTTGTTAAAGGATTTAAAATAGGTTGTTAAACCCACCTAATACATAGGATTTTGATGACCTTCTCCAAAGGTTCTCCTACCCAGCTATTAAGCTAACCTATCAACATAGGATTTCAACCTCTAATATAATTGTGAGAGAGTATTAGAACATTTGACTTACCTGAATGCAATCTCAAATTGCTAGGTCTGGGTACTAGATCTACTCTACCTAATCTAATCCTTGCTTGATTTGATCTATGTATGTACTCCTTGTCCCTTGTGCTATTCTGATAAACTGTATATGAAACTACTACTCTGTTCCTCTAAGTCTTTTCTCTTCACACTAAAATTTCACTATAATCTCCCTTATACTATTTTCTTCCGCACATGCAATGATGAATTTTTTATCCTTATAAGGAATGTGAAGACTTAGGGTTAGGTATGGATCTATGATCCATATTGAATCTCAAATTCATGGTCATACTTTACATTGTTCTTATTGATTTCATGCCTTAACCATTTTTCTGATTGGTTGCATGTAGATTGCATAAGGAATGTAAATGATTCATCCTTATCATTTTTCTCCTTCAAAATTTCTCTAAGTCAGCTACAAAAAATGGTTCACATCTTAGTTTGTGCAAATAAAAACTCTTACGCTAATCCTGAGTTACTTGGCACTCATTACATTACTGATGCTTAGCATGAACTGATTCCTATATTGCTTGGCATATATTACTTTCTTGGTTTGCTCAGCACCTGTTAAACACTATATTTTTAGGCACCTATATACTCTATATTGCTTGACATTTTAACATTTTTGGATTACTCAGCACATGAACATTTCCTAGATCACTCGACACATACTACATTCTGACTTGTTCGACACCAACTGTGAATCATCACCTATTGGAATTCTAGCTCGGCATCTATTGTGTACTTTGACATGTATGATGAAAATGATTAAGTGTGATGACACTAAATTATCAAGACTATTCTTTTTACCAACAATCTCCCCCTTTGACATGAGTGTCAAAAACACTTTAATAAGCATTTATGAACTTAACCTTATTGAGTACATCCTTTATTCACTTCGTATTCATGCAAAATTTTAAAAATATTGTAAGTAACAATATACCTTATGACTCCAATGGGTTGATTATGCCTTAAGACTAAAATTTTGTGCTAATGTGCCTAATCTTCTCTTGTCCTTTGCCCTATTTTAGCATTTTGAGCCTCTATGTTGTATTTGATCTATATGAAGTTCAAAAAAAATTGCATCTCCCACTTTCTTCTCTATTACATGACTTCCCCTTTTTGGGTATTTACAAACTTTCCACTATTGTTCTCAAAAATGAATGAAAGAATATAAATGAAAAATTGTTCAAAATTTGGTATCTCCCATAATATTTGCATATATCTCCTCCTTTTTCACACTGATGTCAAAGGGTTCTATGGAGTAATACCATGCTTAGCGAAAAATGTGTTGTTTACCTCTAGAAGTAGCTTTAGAGCTGCATCCCTATGTGCTAGTGCAATGTCTAATGACTTGTGATGGATGGAAAATTCTACTACTTGATGTACAAGTTGATCAGAGGTAGAAAGATTTGAATCTTTCTTGAGGATTGTCTCTACATACATTTGCTCCTTATGGAGTACCTCCTAGTGAGGGGTTATAGAGGACTATATTTGCATCAACTTTTCTTTTCTATTTGCCTCCTCTACTATTAATGCACCTAATTCTCTTTGTATGTGAAGTGTTTGAGTAAAATTCTTCTCACTCTAAGCTAGATTGGTTGAGATTTGCATACTAGAAATCTTCAGATTTTCCTCCAAGCTCATTATTCTCTAGCTAGTCTCTTGTGTGAAGTTGGAAAAATCACACAAGTTGTTGTACAGGGAGAACATATTTCCAAGTACAATTTTGACTTTATCTATTTTCTTAGCCAATTCAACTTGTGATAGTGCTATATCACCAGATATTTTCTCATTTACCTTTCCTTGGAATTTCCTTTCTGACCACTCCATTAATTTTGCATTTGCATCATCGTCCTCATTTGTCACCTAATCAACTATGTCAGATAGTTTTTCTACTATTAGCCTTGACTCATCAAGTGTTTGCAAGCTAAAGGAATCCATGAAGATGTCCTTGATCTCATTCAATGCTTTCCTATATTTGTATTCTTTTCTCAATATCTCTTATCTTCTTCTTCTATGTAGTCCATTATGAATTTCATTCATCTTCTCCTTAGTGAGAGTGTTGGATTCATAGTAAGGTATTGTGATCTCCTCATCAAGCTCAAGAATTTCATAATGAAGTTTCCTAGCTACTTTTGTTGAGCTTGAGCCTAGTGTCCTAATTTGTAATGCTAACATTTCAGTACTTGGATTCTAAAGAGTTTGATTGGGAGTACATGTTTTGGGTAGTTCAACCAAAGTTTTTATTGTAGATTACTCCTCATCTCTTGTCTCTTCCTTCTCTTCAACTTGTTTTTCCTTTTCACTATCACTGGTTGGGGGTGTGCTTGCTGGCTATTCAATTCTCTCTTTGTCTTCCCCTATTGTTGCACTCAGCACTTGAAGTGCATCTATAACTTCTTTTGGTGGAGATGGTGAAGGAAGGAATATGATTCTAGTAGTGTGTATGGTCAAAGGTGGTTCTTGTGTTTGCACCTTGACTTCCTTTGATTTCACTACAATCTTTTGCAACTCATCAACACTAACCAGTCTTGGACTTGAACATAGTCTAGTGCTTCTGTTGATTGGTCAAGGATATTTGCTAGATCCTCTATAGTTAATGGATTAATGTTTTGATCAAAAGTGTCAATAACATCTTTGATCTTGATAATCTCTACAAGTGTGATGGTGGCATGAGGAGGGCTAGGAGGTGATAGTTGTGTGTCTTGCACACTTTCTTCTTACTGCTCTCCTGCACCCTTTTCTTCCTCTGTCTCGTCTTTATTCTCCTCTTCATCTTTCTTCTTTTCATCATTCTTCTTCTCTTCTACCTTCTTTTCCTCCTACTTCTTCCCTATTTCTTTCATTTCCTTTTTCTTGGCACTTTCTTTAGCCTTATATTCCTCATCAAACACATTACCAATTTTCTTGTATATTATTTTCCACAATCTTGTGGATTTGTTGACTAGATTTTCAATTTTATTTTGCAAAATATTGAATGCCCTATATTTTGGAGTAAATCTATTATTGTTCCTCTTAACTACATTAGCTATTTAACCCTTATTCAAATCAAGCAACAATCTTGTTAAAGTAGATTCTCTTATTTCCTTCTCCATCTGTAGGAAAAAATACCATTTGTCTTCTACTATTTTATACAATTCCTTGCGCATTCAGCCATTTATCTCTAGAGGTGTGTGCTTTTATTTAGCCATCATAGCATACATAGATTCCTCTAATTTGTTTTTCTCTTCTTTTGTGAGCTTATTAAAATCTAAGTTCTTTAAATCTTTCAAGTCAACATTTCCAATCTTTGTACATAATTTATCAATTGAAGACTTTGGTGGATGACTTACTACTTTAAATTGATTGTTATCATCTATTTCAGTCTTTTCTTCATTAGATTCAGGCTGAGCCACATATTTCCTTCTCTTTCTTGACTCTTCATCAGTCTTCTTGGTGGCTTTCTTCTTCTTATCTACCTCTTCTCTTACCTTTTGTGTTGTGGCCCTAGTGGTAGTTCTTGTAGTGGGCTTCTTTGGTGCAAGTTTTGCCACTTTCTTAGCTTTGGGTTGAGGAGCAAGTGGAGCTTTTTCCTTCCTCTTGGTGACTTTAGTTCTGATAGGTGCTTTCTCAACTTCTTCTTCCTTGGCACCTTCCTCTTTATCCTCACCTAAGCCTTTTGTCAATTGTACAGGCTCTTGTTCAGGCTCTTCTCCTTCATTTTCATTATCTTCTTCTTCTTCATCTCCTTCCTCTTCCTCTGTTGTGCCTGCCTCTTCAACACCAAATTTCTTTTTGATCTTCTTGACCAATTTATCCTTCTTCTTCACTATTATGGCTATTTTGAGGTTTGTTACCACCCTTGATTTAACAATGTCATAGGTTCCAAAATATTTTGCAGTTTTATCGATTTCCTTTGCAAGTAGAGTTGTTATTGTAGCTAAGGCTTGATCAATATCAAGTTCATAACCTAGTGGTCTAAGCCATCTTAATCTAGGTATGACTACATATATGTAAGTTTAATTAGTTTCCATAAGAAAATAGATGTCATTTTCATGCTTCTCAACCAGTGAGACTAGTATCCTCATTCTTTGTTTCATGGACTTCTTGAAGTCCTCAAAATAGCTAGTCATTTGGGCATCAAAATTCTCACCCATTTGATCAATGAATAGATTTATTTTTTCAATGAAGGCCTTATTTGGATCCCATCTCATCTTGCCTACTAAAGGGAATTCTTTCATAATGTAGAAAAACATGCAAACCAAAATTGAGCCACATTTGCATTGAGCTCCCTTAGACTTCCTTATAGTTCCTAGATTTTCATTGATCTACAATAACATGAGCTCTACACGATCATATGTATGAGCTTTCTTCACCAATTTATAAGAAACATCCACTGCTATATATGGTACACTATTCAATCTACTTAACTAGTATAATTTGTGTGATATGACTCTCATAGAAAAATCTAGTAGGGGTTCTATGATGGTGTCTATTGTCATTCCCCTATTATTCCATTTTTCCCATGTACTCTTCTCTATGACTTCCTTTTTGTCACTTCTTAGGGTCTTTGGCTGATCTAGGGTTGGAATACTAGTAACCCTATGTATAGTTTTCTTTGTAAACTTTACTGGCCCTATTTATAACCAAAAAGCTTCATCATGGATTGTGCTCAACACAATTTGTATCCATTCTATTTTGAAGACAATAGGAAAAACTAGGGCTTTGGTTAGACCCTTCTTCTCAACTATGGAGAATTAATCTTTAAGTTTCCCATTTTCACAAAGTTTATCAAATGCATTAAAATTCTCCAAATCTCCTATGGCTCAAACTTTACAATTATAACATTTTCAAACATCTTGGATCATAACAACTTTATCAAGAATTAAGGATAGGGAACTAGCAGGATCATTTTTATAAGCGACTTCATGGATGGGTCTAAACTCTAGCTATTTGACTTCATTACTAACTAGTTGTATTTCATGAATTTCCTTCCCTTTGGTAGGTTTTGACCCAGATGCCATCTTTTTCAAACTAGGGTTTCAAATTAAATAGACTTTTAAATTTTGCGTAGCTCAGCACTTGGATGAAATACTTGTGAATCGATGGACTCGAGTTGAATCATGGTTGAAATTGTTGCAAATTGCTGTTTTATCACTATAGAATCACCTCTTCATTCTACTTGACTTTGTTTCATGTTTGAATGATTCAAAAATGAATTATTTTTACCTTTATTAGGTTCAAAAGCCTAGCATTTATTGCACTTGTGATTACAGTTGTACACTCAGCTTGCAAAGATTTTATCAACTTGGCTTCCACTAAAGTTCATTTAGTTGGAATTCACTATCTTATTTCACTTGTCATCAACTGAACCCTTTTTTCAATCACTTGGTAGCCACTAACATCTCTTTACTCGGCATCCACTGTGCTGTCCAACTTGGCATATAATGGAGTTTTACTTTGCAACCAAAGGTAGCTCAACATCATCTTCTAAAATTTAACTAGGCATCCTTTCTCATGCATATTTCTTCTTTGCAGTACTTCTATGTTTTCTTGGGTTGATGTATGATACATCTTTGTATGTATCAGCCACATGTATCTATCTTGTGCTTAATTAGATGAGGTCTAATCACTTGACCTTTTGGGTGAAGTGATCTCTCCTTTTGATGTGCTACATTTACATTTCTTCTTCCAAGTCCTGTTCATTTCATCTCTTATTTGTTCAATATCAATCTTCTCTTTTCCTTTGTTGAATTTAGCCTTTGATGCTTTTAACTTTGTAGGATAGTTTTTTTTTTGATATGACTAGTCTTCAAACAACTAAAACATGTAGTTTGGTTTAGCCACCTGCTATAACTACCTTTGAAATGTGTCCTTATGCAATTTTTAGGAATGTGTCCATACTCTTGACAATAGTGACAACTATACATGTTATTGTAGTCCCAATTGTAGTGATGTGCATGATTGATTCCCCTTGCAGGCTGATTAGGTGTCCATATAGGCTTTGATCTACATTCAAATGCTCTATGTCCATTTTTTTTATAGTTATAGCAGTGACCCTCAAATGTTGGTGTCCTCATGGTCCTTGTTCTGTAGTCTTGTGCTAAATGTCCTTGCTTTTTGCACTTGTGATAGAAATTTGCATTTGTATGCTTATCATGCTGATGACTATGCTTGCTTCTATACACATTAAAGGTATGTCCCATTTTACCATAGAAATGACAAGTAGGTTTAGTGTTCTTACCTTTGTTGCTGCTTTCTTTTGCAGCCTTGGATTATTCTTCTTATTCGATGCTAATGTAGCAAAGTCCTTTAGTGTCATTACTAGCCCTTGGTGATTTCAGCAATTTCTCAAAGTACTTGATGGCCTCATTGGGTTTGTTGTAACTTTCTGATATTTCCTTTTCTCTCTTCATTTCATTTTGTAATTTTTCATTCTATATTTTCAAGGTAGAGATCTCAATATCCTTCATGTTTAGCTAATGATGAGCATTCATCATCTGGCTTAAGGATTCTAATTGCATGTTTGAAATCTTTTCAAATTCAATTGTCTTCTCTTCTAGCCTATTGATGAGATTTCTCTCATCATATTCTACCATGAACTTGTCTTCAATAACTCTTTTCTTTTGTTTAGTCACTTCACAAAGCATTATGGCTTGTGATTCTTGTTCAAGCTTGAGTAATCTGATTTCTTCAACTTGTGCTCTATTTTTCTCCATTAATTTTTCCATTGTTGCATCAAATTCCTTGGAGTCTCTATTGGAAAATACTTGTGAGGTTTCAATCTCCTTGTAGTGTATGTCATTTTTAGCTATGGCTATCTTCTCTCTTCTTTTCTATGATTTTCTTAGTTCCTCCCTAGCTTCCTCTACTTTTTGTAGAGCTAGCTGCACATCAATCACCTAATTGTCAATGATCTTACCAAGTTTGAAGACTTCCATCTTCTAACCTTTTTCTGCAAGTTGTTAAGCTTCCCCTTATGAGTACTAGGCTCTGATACCATTTTTTGGAACATTCAAATGGGAAGAGTACTTTTGAGATGCGGGCGAGGGGGGGGGGGGGGGTGGGGGTGAATCAAAAGTAACCAATTTTTATCCTTTCAGACCCTTATTAACACATATCTAAAAAAAAATTTGCATACATGTAAACATATAAAAAAACATGAAATGAAAGCATGCATCAACACATAACACAAAGATTTGGTAAACCAGAAACCCTCTAGGAATAAGAAGGTAAAATTGGAGTGGGGATGACACCCACAAAAATCACTGCATTAATCAATGTTCAACCACTTCTAATGGTCTGCCCTATGAAAGGCCTACCCTATTAAAGGCTTTAGACTATGTCAACAATGACCTGATTAGAGGATTTGCAAACACTTACACAAAGTGTCACCCTATTAAAGGATTTACAATAGGTTGTTAAAAACACCTAATACATAGTATTTTCATTACCTTCTCAAAAGGTTCTCCTACCTAGTTGTTAAGCTAACCTATCAACATAGGATTTCAACCTCTAATATAATTGTGAGAGAGTATTAGAACATTGGACCTAGCTAAATGCAATCTCAAATTGTTGGGTTCAGGTACTAGATTTGCTCTTCCTGTTCTAATCCTTGCTTGATCATATCTCTATATGTACTCCTTGTCCCTTGTACTATTCTAATCAACTTGATATGAAACTATAGCTCTATTCCTCTAAGTCTTTTCTCTTCACACTAAAATTTTGCTATAATCTCCCCTTATACTATTTTCTTCCACACATGCAATGGTGCATTTCTTCTCCCTATAAAGAATGTGAAGACTTAGGGTTAGGTATGGATCTAAGATCGATATTGAATCTTAGATTCTTGCTCATAATTTGCATGTCGATTGCATAGGGAATGTAAATGATTCATCCATATCCTTTTTCTCCTTTGAAGTTTCTCTACGTCAGCTCCAAAAATGGTTCACATCTTAGTTTGCACAAAGACAAACTCTTATGTTTATCCTAAGTTACTTGGCATTCATTACATTACTAATGCTTGGCATGAACTGATTCTTGGATTGCTCAACATCTATTACTTTCCTGGTTTGCTCGACACCTATTAAACATTGTATTCCTTAGCACCTGTATATTCTATATTTCTTGACATCTAAACATTTTTGAATTACTCAGCACATGAACATTTCTTGGATCACTTGGAACATACTAAATTCTAACTTGCTTGGCACCTATTAGAATTATGGCTCAACATCTATTGTGTACTTTGGCATGCATGATGAAAATGATTAAGTATGTTGACATTCAATTGTCAAGACCATACTTTTGACCAACATTATGTTTGTACTTCAGTAATATAATTCATGCATTGATGTTGTTATAATGGTTCCTTAGTTTTTTTTGTGAATGATTGCCCTAGGTAAAAGACTACATCTTAGTACATTTGATGTCCCATTTGATCCTTTTCCTTACACTATATTCTTTCACAACTTTAGCTAGCTAGGAGTTTGCAACTAGGTATTTTAATTCACTTATCACCAATTCATTATCAAAATTCTACGATTTAATACTATTTTACAATCCCCTTTTTTATCTGTTGTGTTTCAATATAATGACACCTTCTAAATGAATATCTTTTCATAGTTTTATTATTATGATTTTATGTTGTTTTATAATAAATATATATTTATTTATTATCTTAAATTCTATTACTTTAATTTATTATTATTATTATTATTATTATTATTATTTTATATAATAACTTGACCTTCAATTTAATATTACTAATTATAACCATGCTTTTACCTCTCTTTTTGTTAATACTAAGCTAATCCACAATTTAAATTCTTATTAATTAATACACTAGACTACCATTCTATTCCATATGTGAATTGCCTAAAGTTCTCATTTCACTATTAAATCATGAACCCCATAAATTATTCTTTGCCTCATTAATTTGGTAAAAGAGCCTACATTATAAATTTAAGTCCTAATAATTCACAATTATTTAAATGCATTACTAATTATTTTCTTAGTCATAAATATGATATGTTAACTAACTCCTAATTATAAGTCTATCTAATATCTTATCTAATAACTAACATCCTCTACCTAACCTTAATCATTTATAAATACTAAACTACCCAAATAATTGTAACTACCTAATAACTAACCATCCCATCCTAACTCTCCTCTTCAACACCCCTTACTAACAAAAGCTTCCAACAACAAAAAAGAAAAAATTAATAATCAAACACATGTCTGCTCCCTAACTTCCCCTTGTAAACTCCTTCCCACATCCCAACATGGGTTATACTTACCCCAAGGTACCTACCTCTCCTAGGTTGGCATACTTTGTTTATCCAAGGATGGGACACCTTAAGGAAGGGATGTCTAACCCATGTCGGGTCTTTAACAAATTTTATGAACCTTGCTAGTGCTTTCTTTGGCTAAGTATGCCTAGGGAGCATGTGGGGACCATAGTTCCCTCTAAGCTACAACATTGTCATTTCCTTCTAAAGCACGCAACATGAAGTTTGTTTATTTTTGTGATTTTATTTTATTTTTTATTTTATTTTTCTGTTAGAGTTTCTTTTTCTTCTTATTGGATGTTAGTGGGGGAACTAAATAGGAGAAAGGTCCTAGGTCCTTACATCCTAGACTTAACATGGGCTAAATTTATAAACACAAAGTCCATTATTAACCTTTTTTTTCTATACAAAATTCATGGGATTTACGAGAGAGTTTCCTTGAAAATGATTTAGGACAAAATGGGTTATTTTGTTTGAGCCACTTTTCTTTTCTCCAAGACAAGACATTCATCTATTATTATTTGATGCTCAAAGTTCTAATAATATTCCTTTTTAATAAAATATTAGACTATATTGGATAGAGGATTTTTTTCATTCCTCATACAAATTCTAGAGGATTAAATGCCACCTATAGCTTTCTTACTCATGCATTTGGACTAGATACTCAATTTTCAAGCTATTTTTCTCTTAGTTCCCACCATGGCATTTTTAGTGAATATGTTTTAAATGATGTGATGGTGTTATCAAATGTATGAATTGATTAAAACTTGAAAACCCAAATGATATAATTTTCATACATACCAAATGATCTAACTAAATATAGCAACTTTCTTCAATTACATAACCTATGTAATTACAATACAACATCTATGTTTAAATTAATCATCTATATCTATAATTTGAAATTCTTCACTTTGTCTCAGTAATCATAGAAGACATATTGTGACATCTCCCACTCAAGATGTCTACAACTACATTCTCCTTTCCCTTAAAATAATGTACATCAAAATCATATTCAAATAGGAACTCCGTCCATCTCCTCTGTTGGGCTTTCAGATTTGGATGTGTGAAAATATTCTAGAAACTTTGGTGATCTAAATGAAGCTCAAAGTGATGTCCTAGAAGAATGTGGTTCCATCTTGCCAAGGCATGAACTACTATTTCAAGTACCAATTCATGGGTGTGGTAGTTAAGCTCATGAGTCCTAAGTTTCCTAGACTCATATGCTATGACATGAGCATTCTACATGAGAATGGATCCAATACCATCTAGTGAAGCATCCATGCATACTACAAAATATGATGAAGGATTAGGTACTACTAGGATTGGTGTGCTAGGGAGTACCCTCTTGAGTTCTTGGAAGGCACTCTCGCACTTTTCTATCCATATGACTAAGATTAAGAGACCTTATGACCAAAATGCTAGATGACATGTCATCAACACATGGAAAATTGTAAGTGTCATGTGACACATTAAAATACATTATACTACACCATGACATGTCCCTAATGCATCTAAGTTACAATTAGACATTTCCTTGTACAAGTAAACTTACATTACAAAACAAAATACATTCAAAATGAGTCTTTTGAATCTTCCAAAGATTTGCCTTGGTTAAATTGTGTTCACATATGTTTGAATTTCTTCACCCAAAATTTTTCATAATTCCACTTCCTGCACATTAAACCCAAGCATCAATAGTCCAAGGAGGTTGTATAATATATATATATATATATATATATATATATCACAATTGCATTTAATGTCATAATTCAAATTCAATTTCCTTCCCTAGTCATTTCAATTAGTTCATTCAAAATGTTAAAATATCACAATCTACATACCATATGTCATCATTATTAAATTAACATTTATCTACATATCATAAAGTAGCATAATCAAATTAACATTTCACATCTTATCAAAATCTAGTAGTATCATGTGATAAAATTGCATCCATATATGTTCAATCATTTCTTACACAATATTAGGTTTTTAGTGCATACCATAATTTAAATCACTACTAAAGTATCAAAATCAATAGATAAAAACATCCACTATCCATCTAAGTCTTGAATACCTTTCAAAATGTTAAGGTCTCAAAAATCAAAATATGACTAAAACATCTATGCCATGATAGGTCAGGGTGAGGCCTCACATCCTCCCACCCTAGGAATGAACTTCAACTTGGAGTTCCTCAAAAAGATATGGGTATTGAGTCTTCATCTGACTACATCCTCCCATAAAGTTGTGACCTGATCATAACAATCCCATTGGACCGTAACCTAGTCTAGCTCTCAACCTCAAAGTGTGAGGGTTCATTAAGAAAAAATGTGAATGGGCTCCAATGCTATATATCCATCTTACTCCACCTAAAAAGCATCCCAATCTATGATATGAGACTCGTCAAAAATATACTTCCTTAATAGAAATAGATGAAATACATTGTGAATTAGCGATAGGTTAGGTGGCAATGATAAGTGATAAGAAACTAGTCCTATCTGCTTCAAAATCTCAAGGGACCCACAAAGTGAGGTGCTAACTTAGAGCCTTTTCCAAAATGGATTGGACTTTTATGTCGTCGCACACTTAGAAATACTCTCTCACCAACCATGTACTCTCCACTCACCCTCTTCACATTTGCATATTTCTTCTATCTATCTTGGACTTCTCTAAGGTGATGTTTGATCAATACCACCTATTGCTCCATGTCCTTGACTAATTGTGGCCCTATAGATATCATTTTCTCAATCATATCCTAGCTTAGGGGCATCTTGCAAGGCCTACCATACAAGGTTTGATAGGGTGGCATGCCTATAGAAGTGTGATGACCATTGTTATAGGTGAATTCTACAAGATGGAGGTATTCTTCCCACTTGGATTGGTGGTCCATCACATACATCCACAACATATCCTCTAGGATCTAGTTAACTCTCTTTTTTTTCTCATCTATCTGAGGATGATATGTAGTGCTAATGTTGAACTTTGTACCCAGTGATGTCTATAATTCCCTTCAAAATGAGGAGGTGAATAAGGACTCTCTATCTAATATTATCTTACAAGGAATTCCATGGAGTCTAACAATATCTTACAAGAATTCCTATGCTACTATGGGTGCTATAAAGCTGGTGTAAATGGGTGAAAAGTGACCAACCTTGGTCAAAGTGTCCATCGTCACCATGATGGCATTGTGATGACAAGAAGTCATTGGAAGACAAACAATGAAACCCATGGATATAGTGTCCCACTTCCACTTAAGTATTTTTTGTGGCTACAAGATGCCACCTAGATGTTCATGCTTTGCCTTAACTCTCTAACACAAGAGGCATTTAATAATGATGTTGGCAAACTATATCCTCATTTGTGGCCAATGATATAAATGCCTTAAATCTGCATGAAGTTTCTTGACACCTAGGTGTGTTTCATAAGGTGGTCTATGTGCCTCAAAAATGATGGACTCATGTAAGTCACCTGAGGATGGTACATAAATGCACCCTTTATGCCATAATAGTCCATCTAGACCCAATGAAAAACTAGACAACCTACCCTCTAGGTGTCTCTAAGAACAGACTAAGTGAGAAACTTTTGTATAAAATACATCTTCAGGAAGATGGTGCACTATGTACTCTCTCAAATCCATCTCAATAATCATAGAAGATATCTCATGATGTCTTCCACTCGAGTTGTCTATGACTAAATTCTCATTTCCCTTAATATAGTGTAATTAAAAATCATATTCACATAGGAACTCAATCCATCTCCTCTATCAAGCGTTTAGATTTGGCTATGTGAAAATATTCTTCAAACATTTGTGATCTAAATGAAGCTCAAAGTGATGTCATAGAAGAAAGTGGTACCATCTTGCCAAGGCATGAAGTACTGCTACATGTTTCAAATCATAGGTGGCATAGTGAAGCTGGTCAGTGTTAAGTTTCCTGGACTCATATGCTATGACACGAACATTCTACATGTGAATGGCTCCAATACCATCCAATGAAGCATCCATACATTCTAAAAATATGATGATCATGTATTGCTAGGATTAGTGCACTAGTGAGTGCCCTCTTGAGTTCTTGAAAGGCACTCTCCCACTTGTCTATCCATTCAAACTTTTTCCCTTTCCTCTGAGGGGAGGTAATGGGATGAGCTAGCCTAGCAAATCCTACCACTAACTGCCTATAATGTATTGCTAATTCCATAATGGCCTAGATCTTGGATGGATCCATTGCAATTCCATCTCTGAATATCACATGACCTAAATAATGTACTTCTTTCCTAAATAAGGAACACTTGGACAAATTCCCATATAGTTGATTTTCCCTTAAGCATTACAATAGCTACCTCAACTATTCTTTGTGTTACTTCTCATCATGTGAATATATCAATATATCGTCAAGGAACACTACTACAAACTTATCAAGAAATTAATGAAGTACTCCATTCATAAGGCTCATGAATACAATTATGGCATTTGTAAGATCAAATGGCACCACTATGATATCTCAACTTAAAATCTATCTTAGAGAATACTTGAGCATATCATAACTGATCAAATAGATCATCAATCCTAGGGAATAGGTATCCATTCTTTATCATTACTTTATTCAATTATTGGTAGTAAATACATAATCTAAGTGATCCATCTTTCTTTTTCGCAAATATTGCTGGTGCACCCCAAGGTAACACACTAGGATAAATATGTCCCTTCTCTAAGAGTTCCTCCAACTGAATCTTAAGTTCATTGAGTTTATGTGTAGCCATCCTATAGGGAGATTTCAAAATGGGCTTAGCTCCTCAAACTAGATCTATGTGGAAGTCAATTGCCCTAGGTGGTGGCACACCCAAAAGCTAATAGGGAAACACATCCTTAAATTCTTGTAGTATCAGGTAGTCATCTAGAGATGGTTCCCTCTCCTCATCTTCCCCCTTATTATAGATAGATACTACAAAAAATTGACATCCCTTTTGTAGACACCACTAAAGCTACCTAGCAAAGAACATACAAAGTGACACTGACCTTTTCACCCTTAAAATCACCATAGGAGTACCACAATCATCATAACACTCAACCTTTCTCTATCTATAGTCATACTCAAGTTTCCAACTAGAATCTAAAAATCATGAATAATTAAATTGACTACCACCTTGGCCCTAGATGCTAATTCAACTTCACAATTATTGTTCTACCTAGCTACCACTAGCCTACAATGCTTCACTACAAAAGGAGATACAAAAGAATCAGTGGCTTTGAAATCAAACAATATAGAAAATTTAATGCCTTTATTCATACCTATTGCCTCAATCACTATAGCCTAATGCTCAGGCTGGTAGTTATCAACTACTACAAATACCCTATGGGATGTACTCATATCTTCTACCATAGGCTCTGAAGTGGCCCCCCCACTAATTATTGGTTGCCAATCCCTGAGGGAACTCTTTGGCTATATGTCCCATACTGTCATAAGCATAACATGGTCCACAAGTCTAAACTTGGAATCCCTATGGCCTAGGCTACTTGTGACCACCTATCCTATAGGATCTTCTATACCTACCACAAGAGGACTCCTAAGTCCTACTTGACTATGCATATGGAGCTTGTGGCTTCCAATCTTGTCAAAACCCCTCTGATTGCCACTGCTTGGTCTTAGAGCACTGATAACCTAGTTTTGGTTTCTTCCTATTATCTTGTTGTGACTTTTATTGTACCTATGTGGCCTTAGAAGACCCTATTGACTAACCCTAATTACTCTTCCTTGAGGGTTTATGTTATCCTATCTACTGGGAGTAATTTTGGTTGTGGGACCAATCTTGAGATTCTTGTTTGTTATAGAGATCTTTTGTCACTAGTGTTGTCTTAGTTGCCTCCCTGAAGGTTCTCAAGAAAGGTAGGTGTACTAAATTCTATAGAGACAAGTTCAAAATCTTGGTAAATTTATAGATCCACAACTTCTCATCCTTCATGTAGATGACATAAGGAAGGAGCTCTAAGAATCTACTCTCATACTTTGCTATAGTAAGACCCCTCTACTGAAGGTCATGGAACTCCTCAATCTGACACTATCTAAAAAGCTTGAAAATATACTTGTCCTTGAATTTGGTCAAAAATACCTCCCAAGTAAGTGTCTCTACTCTAACTCCACCTATGGACTCCTCTTATTTCCACCAATTGGAATCATTGTCTCATCGTAACTAGATGGCAAATTAGGCCTTAAGATTTCTCCCACATGGCCACAACTTGAAGCACCTTTCTAAGATCTTTAACCATGCCTCTAGCTATCTACCATTTGTGGTTCTAGTGAAATGAGGTGGTTTAAGTTAGATCAAATCCAAAATCTCATTCCCTATATCTTTGGGTACTCTCACTATTGGTGGGGGATCAATCTTATGAACAGAGGCCTCTTTTTGGTCACCTTGTCCCTCTACATCTCTAGGTGGGGGATTCCTGCTCCTTTCCCTATTATTAGCTCTTTGTTCAACTATTCCTTGCTCTTTAGGCTGTGGAATTACATGTGCCATCCTCTCCTATACTACTCTAATAAGGTTCCTAATGGCTATAAAGAGTTGATTAAGATTTTGAGGTTGTTTGAGGTGAGGTCCACCAATTCCATGTCCTACCCCTCTAGATGCTACTCAAAAACCTCTAGGGCCTCTAGCCCTTTTTCATCCATTATGGGTAACAATAGACATCCAACATATAAATTTTAGTTTTAATGAGTTAAGCGTAATGGGTTAGGCTCTAGTGTTGTAACCAATTGCTTTGATACTAGAATTGTCATGCCCTAATTTTAACAAGGAAAATTACAACTGATATTGTTTAGAAAAATAAATAAATATAGAACTAAAGATAATAGGTGTAGATCTATTCTTTCTATGAATATTTCATCAAATTATGGACTCTATAAAAAAAGAATTCATGTTTTTCCTTGAGGGTGTTAAGAAGATACTAGCTCAATTGTTGAGTTAAGAGATGATAAAGTTAATTGGAAAAAAAAGGAAATTTTGTTATTT
Organism: Cupressus sempervirens; assembly: GCA_028749045.1. Taxonomy (NCBI): domain Eukaryota; kingdom Viridiplantae; phylum Streptophyta; class Pinopsida; order Cupressales; family Cupressaceae; genus Cupressus; species Cupressus sempervirens. The sequence continues at coordinate 709,287,755 of CM053793.1, forward strand.
TTATTTGAAATCATGCACTTCAAGTTTCCACAAGGTGTCAAATTATTTCCTTACCTAAATTGATCTTATATAGGTTATGATATTATAACTAGGAAATGTTATCGTATAAGTTTCACATCCTATCCTCAAGGAAAATATTACGTATGTACTTCTGTAACACAATTCCTACATTGATGTTGTTATTATGGTTCCTTAGTTTTTTTTGTGAATGATTGCCCTAGGTAAAAGACTACATCTTACTATATTCAATGTCGCATTTGATCCTTATTGTTACACTATATTCTTTGACAACTTTAGCTAGGTAGATGTTTACAACTAGGTATTTCAATTCACTTATCACTGATTCATTATACAAATTCTATGATGTATTACTATTTTACAATCCCCTTTTTTTATCCTCTATGTTTCAATATAATGAAACCTTCTAAATGAATATCTCTTCTTAATTTTATTATTAACATTATATGTTATTTTATAATAAATATATATTTTATTTATTTTCTTAAATTCTATTACTTTGATTTTTTATTATTATTTATATAATAACTTGACCTTCAATTTAATATTACTAATTCTAACCATACTTTTACCTCTCTTTTTGTTAATACTAAGTTTATCCACAATTTAAATTCTTATTAACTAATATACTTGGCTACCATTCCATTCCATATGTGAGTTGTCTAAAGTTCACATTTCACTATTAAATCATGAACCCCATACATTTTTGTTTTCCTCATTAATTTATTAAAATAACCTACATTATAAATTTAAATCCTAATAATTCACAATATTTAAATGCATTACTAATTATTCCCTTAGATATATATATTATTAGTTAACTAACTCCCAATTATAAGTCTATCCAATATCCTATCTAATAACTAACATCCTCTACCTAACCATAATCATTTATAGATACTAAACTACCCAAATAATCGTAATTACATAATAACTAAGTCTCCTCTCCAACACCCCTTACTAACAAAATCTCCCAACAACAAAAAGGAAAAAATTAATAATCCAACACATGTCTACTCCCTCACTTCCCCCCATCAAACTCCTTCTAACATCCCAACATGGGTTAGACTTACACCAAGTCACCTACCTCTCCTAGGTTGGCGTACTTTTTTTAACCCAAGGATGGGATGCCTTAAGGAAGGGAATTCTAACCCATGTCATTTCTTCCACAAATTTTATGAACCTTGCAAGTGCTTTCTTTGGCTAAGTATTCCTAGGGAGCATGTGGGGACCAAAATTCCCTCTAAGCATCAACATTGTCCTTTCCTCGTAAAGTGCTCAACATGAAGTTTTTTTTCCTTTGTGATTTAAATTTTCTTTTTTATTTGTGTTAGAGTTTCTTTTTCTTCTTATTGGGTGTTAGTGGGGGAACTACCTAGGAGAAAGGTGCCTAGGTCCTTACATCCTAGACTTAACATGGGCTAAACTTATAAAAATAAAGTCCATTACTAACCTTTTTGTTATATACAAAAGTCATGGGATTTATGAGAGACTTTCTTTGAAAATGATTTAGGAAAAGATGGGTTATTTTGTTTGAGCCCCTCTTTTTTCCTCCAAGACAAGATATTCATCTATTATTATTTTATGCTCAAATTTCTAAGAAAATTCCTTTTCAATAAAATATTAGTTTGTATTGGATAGTGGATTTTTTTTCATTCCTCATACAAATTATAGAGGATTAAATGCCACCTACAGCTTTCTTACTCATGCATTTGGACTAGATACTCATTTTTCAAGCTATTTTCCTCTTAATTGCCAAAATGGCATTTTTAGTGAACATGTTTTAAATGATCTTATGGTGTTATCCAACTTGTGAATTGGTTAAAACTTGAAAACCCAAATGATCTAATGTTCATACATACAAAATGATCTGACAAAGTATAGCAACTTTCTTCAATTACATAACCTATAAAATTACAATACAACATCTATGTTTGAACCAATCATCCATATCTATAATATTCTACCACACTACATCCATGAAATATCTCTGCCAATTGATTTACAAATAACATAATAAGGACAATCTTATTGCATACTTTCATAATAATACATCAAATCTCATAATGGATATTTTCTTACAAGTAAACTACATAAACATCCTTCAATATTTCCTTTCACAATTTCAAACAATAAACAATGATAACAATTCTCTTTTACATCAAATGAAATCATGCAATGGGAGATTGATATCAAAATACATTGAGAGGACATGACGGATTGGTCTCTTTTTACACATTTGATTTCCCAAATTTTCAAGGGTGAAACCCTAACATCCTCAATAAATCCATCTTCACAAGACATGTATGCACACACAAACAAGGAACTATGGAGGTTCACCTCCCATCCTAGGCTTCTATGAAGCCATCCATTGAGTAGGGAAAACAAGATCCAAAGATGTTTCACACATACATCACTTGACATTGCACTACCACAACACATAACACAAAAAAAATCCCTCCCATGGCTTGGACATTGATTCACCATTAGAATCATTTCACATTCGATGAAGGTGGACTCTTTAAAGAGGATATGCCATAACTGACATAACATTATAATGTAATTGCATTTGCCTCCCAAGGCCATCATAAAAATATCCTCATTCTTACACACAAAACCCCTTGTATCTCCCAAAACATCAAAGGTATATGGCTACAATGAAGCCCATACTCCATGAAAGAAACACAATCACACATCATGATGCAAATCTTCTCAACTACAATGTTGAGACCAACTATAACCTTAACCAAGGGTTCTCTTCCCTCCCAAGGGTGACTAAAGCATTCAAACCCATGATCACATTCAACATTCAAATTTAAAAAAGAAGATGAAGAAGGAGAGCCAAGAAATCTTCAAGAACACAATACACATTCACATTGCCAAAACACAATACCGAGATCCACAATGCAAATACTCACAATAAAATGCCTACTCCATTGACAATACTCCCATACTTGTAGGTTTATTTTGCAATACTCAAAGAATAAAATGAAACATGGTGTGAAACACCAACCTTGGTCCAAGCCAAAGGAAATGATAGTTGTAGTAGAGCTCCATTAATCTCCCTCCCAAACTAGACTATATCTAAACTTAGAGAGTCAGTGAACAACCCACTAATTTGTTACCACTCCTCTAAAAAGACTCTCTACTAAACTTTCTTTAGTAGGAACATCAAGCCCCCTATCTCTTACATTGTTGCCTCTTCAAAATAAGAAAGTTTGACCAAGTGAGATTGTGAAGGTACACTAATGGGGAAACCCAAAATTTTGAATTGGTTCAAGAGTGCATTGTTTAAGGGGTCCACTAAGTTAGCTAAGAATTAAAATGGTTTAATTTAGGCCCCTAAAATCCCTAGCAAGTTTGACTTCAAAAATCAACATGATAATGACCCATCCTAATGCTCTCTCCCAACGGGGTGTACTTAAACATTAATTGGATGAAAAGGGAAGGACTAAGATTAAGTGACCTTATGACCAAGACTCTAGGTGACATGTCATCAACACATGGAAAATTACAAGTGTTAAGTGACACATTAAAATACATTACACTTCACCATGACATGTCCCTAATGCATCTAAGTTATGATTAAACATTTCCTCACACAAGAAAACTTACATTATGAAATAAAATACTTTCGCAATGAGGCTTTCGAATCTTCCAAAGATTTTCCATGGTTAAACTATGTTCACATATGTTTGGATTTTTTCCCCCAAGAATTTTCATAGTTCCACTTCCTGCACATTAAATCTGAGCATCAGTAGTCAAAGGAGCTCATATAAAATACATATATCACAATTGCATTTAATTTCATAATTCAAATTCAATTTCCTTCCCTAGTCATTTCAATTAGTTTGTTTGAAATGTTAAAATATCACAATGTACATACCATAAGTCATCATTATTAAGTTAGCATCTATCTACATATCATAATCATTCATCTACATATTATAAAGCACCATAATCAAAATAACAGTTCACATAGCATCAAAATCTAATAATATCATGTCATAAAACTGCATCCATATATGTTCAATCATTTCTTACACAATATCAAGTTCTTAGTACACATCATAATCTAAATCACTACTAAAGTATCAAAATCAATAGATAAAAACATCCATTGTCCAACTTAATCTTGAATAGCTATCAAAATATCAAGGTTTCAAAAATAAAAATATGACTAAAACATCTATGCTATAACAGGTTGTGGTGAGGCCTCAGATCCTCCCCCCCTAGAAATGAACTTCCTCCTAGAGTTCATCAAAAAGATATACGTATTGAGTCTTTATCTAAGCTACATCCTCCCATGAAGTTATGACCTCATCATAACAATCCCATTGGACTGTAACTTTTTCCATCTCTCTACCTCAAAGTGTGAGGGTCCATCAAGAAAAAATGTGAATGGGCTCCAATGCTATCTATCCATCTCACTCCACCTACAAAGCATCCCAATATATGATGTGAGACTCATCATAAATATACTTCCTTAATATAGATACATGAAATACATTGTGAATGTGTGATAGGCTAGGTGGCAGGGTTAAGTGATAAGCAACTAGTCTTATCCACTCCAAAATCTCAAAGGGATCCAAAAAGTGAGGTGCTAACTTAGAGCCTTTTACAAAATGGATTGGGATTTTATGTCATTGCACCCTCAGAAATACTCTCTCACCAACCATTTACTCTTGATCCACCCTCTTTACATCTGCATTTTTCTTCTATCTATCTTGGGCTTCTCTAAGGTATTGTCTAATCAATACCACCTATTGTTCCATGTCCTTGACTAACTCTGGCTCTATAGATATTTTATCCTCAATCCTATCCTAGCTTAGGGGCATCATGCAAGGCCTACCATACAAGGCTTGATAGGGTGGCATGCCTGTGGAAGTGAGATGTCTATTGTTATAAGAAAATTTTACAAGATGGAGGTATTCTTCCCACTTGGACTAGTGGTCCATAACATACATCCACAACATATCATCTAGGATATAACTAACTCTCTTTGTTTTCCCATCTATCTGAGAATGATAGGCAGTGCTAAAGTTGAACTTGGTACCCAATGATGTCTATAATTCCCTCCAAAATGAGGAGGTGAATAAGGAGTCTCTATCTAATATTATCTTGTGAGGAATGCCATGGAGTCTAACAATATCTCAAAAGAACACCTATGTGACTGTGGGTGCTGTAAAGGTAGTGTGAATAGGTGAAATGTGAGAAACCTTTCTCAAAGTTTCCACTATCACCATGATCACATCATGAGGAGAAGAAGTCATTGGAAGACCAACATGAAAGCCATGGAGATAGTTTCCCACTTCCACTAAGATATCTTGTGTGGCTGCAAGAGTCCACCTGGATGTTCATGGTCTACCTTAACTCTCTAATAGTCTAGGCATTTGGCTATGATGTTGGTAATCTTCATCCTCATTCCTGGCCAATGATATAGCTACCTTAAATCTGCATGAAGTTTCTTGACACCTGGATGTGCTACATAAGGTGCTCTATGTGCCTCCAAAATGATAAACTCATGTGAGTCACTCAAGGATGGTATATAAATAGACCCTTTATGGCATAGTAGTCCATCCAAAACCAATAAAAATATGACAAGGTTCCCTCTACAAGTCTCTAAGAGAAGACTAACTAACAAACTTCTGTATAAAATACATCTTTGGGAAGATGGTGCACTATGTGCTCTCTCAAATTCATCTTAGTGATCATAGAAGATATCTCATGATTTCTTCCACTCAAGGTTTTTGCAACTACATTCTCATTTGATTAATATAGTGTACATCAAAATCATATTCACATATGAACTCTATGCATATCCTCTGTTAGGCATTCGGATTTGGCTATGTGAAAATATTCTACAAACATTGGTGATCTGAATGAAGCTCAAAGTGATTTCATAGAAGAAAGTGGTGCCATCTTACCAAGGCATGAACTACTGCTAGAAGTTCCAAATCATGGGTGGGGTAGTTAAGCTCATGAGTCTTAAGTTTCCTAGATTCATATGCTATGACATGACCATTCTACATGAGAATGGGTTCAATAACATCTAGTGAAGCATTTGTACATACTAAAAAATCTAAAGGATCAAGTACTACTAGGATTTGTGATCTAGTGAGTGCCCTCTCAAGTTCTTGGAAGGCACTCTCCCACTTTCTAGTCCATTCAAACTTCTTTCATTTCCTCTAAAGGGATGTGATGGGATGAAGTAGCCTAGAAAATCCTACCACAAACTACCTATAATATCTAGCTAATCCCATGAAGCACCTAACTTTTGAAACATTATTCGACACTGGCCAACTCATGATGGCCCATATCTTGGATTGATCCACTAAAATTCCATCTCTTCATATCACATTACCTAAATAATGTACTCCTTTGGTGCAGAGGCACCTAAATTTCAAGAAGACAAAGATATAAAAGCTAGAGAAGCCATTTGTAATAAGTTTTCAAAGGAGGTATTAATATGATAAATAATGTAAAAATATTTATTTAATTGGTGAATGGATTTATTGACATCCATCTAAAGTCATTTGAGTCATAATGCTGGTCTAGGTTGGGTTTGTATGAAAGTTATAATGTAAAAAAATGCATAAAATGCATAAAACGTTGTCAAGAATGCAAAGGGGTCAAAAGAATGTGAAGGGTTAGTTTAAAGGGTGGTTTGGAAGTTATAACCAACCAAAAAATCTATAAAAATGTATGTAAGGTCGAACAAAATCATGAATGAAAGGAATAGATACATTTTGAAACAAATTTGTTAATATTCTGAGTTGTTATTTTGATTGGTTTTCCATTTTAGTGTTGGTTCCAGGTTTTGTACGACCATGTACAGCTTGGAAACCATGTAAATTTTGTATATTTGGATAGAGAAGTGAATAACCTTTCTTTTTTCTTTTGTTTGGATTTTTTTCATTTAGAAATGAAGAAGTTATGAAGGTTTTGGCAAAGCTTGTAAATTGAAGATTTGAGAATGCCCAACTACAGTCAGATTGAAACGTTTGGTACAAGAATATTTTGGAAAATAAAGACCTCTTAAAATATTCATTGGAAAGATACATGAATTAAATTTCATTTCTTTTTAGTTTGGATTTTTTTTATATAGATTTGTGAAAGTTATGGGCATTTGAGAGAAAACTGGTTTTTAACAATTTTCATTGGAGTTTTAGATAGTGATTTGTGCTTGAAACTTTATATATGAACGATAAAAATTAATGGCTTACATAATTTGAAACTAGAATAAATAATGGATAATATGGAATTGGTTTGGTTTAATTGAGATTTATTTTGAGGAAGATATCTGATGCCCTAGGCAGGGTTACCAGTTTTGTTTCTGGTTTATGACAGAAAATATGGGTCTTGGTTCAGAGTACATAATTTATAATTTGCTTATTGGATTGGTCTCATATTTGGATATATTTTATAATTACTAATTTAGAACAATTTCTCCAAAGTATTTTTCAAGAAGATATTTAGAACTGGAGTTATGAACAATGCAATAAGACATAGCAATCTGATTGTGTGAGTGAAGATGTTGTCTTTATCGGTGTATAATGTCAAGGTTCTTTGTTGTAATCTTTGAGATGTTCTTGGTTCCATGAGGGTGTAACAGCCTATTGTGAATCCCTTGAGTTGAACTAATATTCCTTGAAGATAAATACAGAGGGCTCTGCATCATCCTTTCCTAAAGAAGGCACACTTGGACAAATTGCCATATAGATGATTTTTCCTTAAGCATTGCCATACTTTCCTCAAGTGTTCTTCATATTCCTTCTCATCACATGTGTATATCAATATATCATCAAGCAACACTAATAAAAAATTATCCAAAAATTTATGAAAAACCCCATTCATAAGGCTCATGAATACAACTACAACATTTGTAAGACCAAATGGCACCATTGTGTAATCATAGTGTCCATACCTTGTACAGAATGCAGTCTTATGAATGTCACTTTCCACAATCTGCAATTAATGATATCTCAACTTCAAATCTATATTGGAGAATACTTGGGCACCCTATAATTGATCAAATAGATCATTGATCCTAGGGAGTGGGTATCAATTCTTAATCTTTAGCTTATTCAATTGTGGGTAGTCAATACACAATCTGAGTGATCCATCTTTCTTTTTCACAAAGATCACTAGTGCACCCTAAGGTGATACACTAGGATAGATATGTCCCTTCTCTAAGAGTTCCGCCAACTAAATCTTAAGTTCATTGAGTTCATGTGTAGCCATCCTATAGAGAGATCTCAAAATGGGCTCAGCTCCTTGGACTAGATCTATGTGGAAATCAACTTCCCTAGGTGGTGGCATAACCAGAAGGTTTGAGGAAAACACATCCTTAAATTCTTGTAGTATCGAGTAGTCATCTAGAGATGGTTCCCCCTCCTTTTCTTCCTCCTTATTATAAATAAATACTATAAACAACTAACATCCCTTTTGTAGACACTAAACCTACATGGAAAAGATCATATGAAGTGACACTGGCCTTTACACCCTCAAAATCACCATAGGAGTACCAAAATCATCATAACACTCAACCTTTTTCTTTTTGTAATCCATCTTAGCATTATGTCCATATAGCGAATCCATACTGAGGACTACATTACATGATCCTAGGGGGGTAACTTGAAGATTTGAGGTTGTACTCAAGTTTCCAATTAGAATCTAACAATGACTAATAACAAAATTGACTATCACCTTAGTCCCAGGTGCCAATTCAACTTCCCAATTTTTGTTCCACCTAGCTGCCACTAGCCCACAATGCTCCACTAAGAAAGGAAATACAAAAGAATCAGTGGCTCTAGAATCAAACAATAGAGAAACCTTAATACCTTTGATCATACTTGTAGTGTCAATCACTATAGCCTGATGCTCAGATTGGTAGTTATCAACCACTAGAAATACCCTATGGGACCTACCAATATCTCTTACTATAGGCTTTGAAGAGGCCCCCCACTAATTATTGGTTATTTGTCCCTGAGGGCACTCTTTCTCTATATGTCCCATACCACAGCAAGCATAACATGGTCTATGAGTCTGAACTTGAACTCCCTATAGCCTAGGATGCTACTGACCACCTATCTTATAGGATTTGATATACCCACCATGAAAGTACTCCTAAGTCCTAGCTGTCTATGCATATGGAGCTTGTGGCTTTTGATGTCGTTAGGACCCCTATAATTGCCACTACTTGGTCTTAGGGCCCTAATACCCCTATGGTGGCTTCTATCTATTATCTTGTTGTGAATTTTGTTGTAGCTTTGGGGCCTTAGAAGAGCCTACTGACTGACCCTAATAACTATTGAATGAGGGTTTGTTTTGTCTTGTCTACTGGGAGTAATTTTGGTTGTGGGATCAATCTTGAGATTCCTATATGTTATGGAGATCTTCTACAACTAGTGTTGTCTCAATTGCCTCCCTAAAGGTGCTCAAAAAAGCTAGGCATACTGAATTCTATAGAGATGAGTTCAAATCCTTGGTAAATTGATAGATCCCCAACTTCTCATCCTTCATGTACTCAACATAACAAAGGAGCACTAAGAATCTGCTCTCATACTATGCTATAGTAAGAACCCTCTACTGAAGGTCATGGAAGTCCTCAATATGACTTTATCTAAAATTCTTTGAAACATACCTATTATTGAATCCAGCCACAAATTCATCACAAGGAAGTGTGTCTACTCTAACTCTACCTATAGTCTCTTCATATTTCCACAAATTAGAATCATTGTCTCATAGTAAGTGGATGAAAAGTTGGGCCTTTAGGTTACTCCCATATGGCCACAACTCAAAGCACCTTTCTAAGCTCTATAACCATGCCTCTAGCTATGTACCATGTGTGGTTTTGATGAAAAGAGGTTTGGTATGGATCAAATCCATAATCTCATTCATTATATCCCTAGGTGCTCTCACTACTGGTGGGGGATCAATCTGATGAATAGAGGCCTCTTCCTAGTCACCTTGTCCCTTGCATATCTAGTGGGGGACTCCTACTCCTTTCCCTGCTATTAGCTCTTTGCTCCCCTATTCCTTGTTCTTCAGGTCATGGAATTATAGGTACCATCCTCTCCTACACTACTCTAATATGGTTTTGAATGGCTAGAAAGAGTTTATTAAGATTTTGAGGTTGTCTAGGGCGAGGTCCACCAATTCCATGTCTTGCCCCTTCAAATGCTACTCAAACACCTCTAGGGTCTGTAGTCCTCCATCATCCATTATGGGTAACAACAAACATCCTACACACAAATTTTAGTTTTAATGAGCTAAGCATAATTGGTTAGGCTCTAGTGTTGAAATGAATTGCTCTAATTCCAGAATTGTCATGCCCTACTTTTAACAAGGTAAAACACAACTGACATTTAAACAGATATAAAATAAATATAAAACTAAAGATAATAGGTTTAGATCTATTTTGTTTATGAATGTTCTATCAGATCATGGAATTTCTGGAAAAAGAATTCATGTTTTTACTTGAGGGTGTTAGAAGATACTAGTTCAATCATTGAGTTAAGAGATGATAAAGTCAATTTGAAGAAAAAAAATAAAATACAAATTTCTTTGTTTGAAATCATGCACTTCATGTTTTCATATGCTGCCAAATTATTTCCTTACCTAAATTGATCATATAGAGGTTATGACATACTAAGTAGACAATATTATCGTATTAGCTTTCCATACTATCCTTGGGGAAAATATTACATATGTACTCATGTAACACAATTCCTGCATTGATGTTGTTATAATGGTTCCTCCTTTTTTTTGTGAATGATTTCCCTAGGTAAAAGACCACATCTTACTACATTTGATGTCCCATTTGATCCTTAGTCTTACCATATATTCTTTCACAACTTTAGCTAGCTAGATGTTTGCAACAAGGCATTTTAATTCTCTTATCATTGATTGATTATCCAAATTTTACAATGTATTACTATTTTACAATCCCCTTTTTCTTTATCCTCCACATTTCAATATAATGACACCCTCTAAAAGAATATCTTCTCTTAATTTTATTATTATCGTTTTATGTTATTTTATTATATATATATATACATACATATATATATATATATATGTATGTATGTATAGATATATGTATGTATACATGTATATATACATATATATATATATATATATATATATGTATGTATGTATGTATACATGTATATATATATATATGTATCTATATATATATATATATATATATATATATATATATATATATATATATATATATATATATATATCTATACATACATATATATATATATATCTATACATATATATATATATGTATGTATGTATAGATATATGTATGTATACATGTATAGATATATATATATGTGTGTGTGTGTGTGTGTATACATCTATACATGTATGTATACATATATCTATACATACATACATCTATACATATATCTATACATATATGTATATATGTATGTATGTATATATATATATATGTATACATGTATACATATATACATACATATATGTATACATGTATATATATATATATATATATATATATATATATATATGTATACATGTATACATATACATACATACATATATATATATATGTATGTATACATATATATATATATATATATGTATGTATACATATATATATATATATGTATGTATACATATATATATATATATATATATATATATATACATATATATATTTATACATATATACATACATACATATATATATACATATACATATCTATATATATATATATATATAATTTTCTTATATTCTATTACTTTAATTTATTATTATTATTTTATGACCTTCAATTTAATACTACTAATTCTAAACATGCTTTTATCTCACTTTTTGTTAACACTAAGTTTATCCACAATTTAAATTCTTATCAATTAATGCACAACACTACCATTCCATTCCATATGTGAATCATCTAAAGTTCTCATTTCACTATTAAATTGTGAGCCCCATACATTATTGTTTGCCTCATTAATTGAGTGAAATAACTTTCATATACATTATCCATTGACTAACTCATAATTATAAGTCTATCCAATATCCTATCTAATAACTAACATCCTCTACCTATCCATAATCATTTATAAATATTAAACTACCCAAATAATCCTAACTACCTAATAACTAACCATCCCATCCTAACTCTCCTCTCCAACAACCCTTACTAACAAAAACTCCCAACAACAAAATAAAAATAAAAATTAATAATCCAACACATGTCTACTCCCTAACTTTACCTCCCCAAACTCATTTCCACATCCCAACATGGGTTATACTCAACCCAAGGTCCCTACCTCTTCGAGGTTGGCATACTTTGTTTACCCAAGCATGGGATGCCTTAAGGAAGGGAAGTCTGACCCATGTCAGGTCTTCCACAAATTTTATGAACCTTGTAAGTGCTTTATTGGGCTTAGTATGCCTAGGAAACATGTGGGGACCATGGTTCCCTCTAAGTTATATCATTTTCCTTTCTTGCTAAAGTGCTCAACATGAAGTTTGTTTGTTTTTGTGATTTAAATTTGATTATTTTTTTCCATTAGAGTTTCTTTTTCTTCTTATTGGGTGTTAGTGGGAGAACCACATAAGAGAAAGGTGCCTAGGTCCTTACATCCTAGACTTAACATGGGCTAAAATTATAAACATAAAGTCCATTATTAACCTTTTTGTTCTATACAAAAGTCACAAGATTTATGAGAGACTTTCCTTGAAAAAGATTTAGGACAAGATGGGTTATTTTGTTTAAGCCCCTTTTTTTCTCCAAGACAAGATTTTCATCTATTATTATTTTATGCTCAAAGTTATAAGAATATTCCCTTTGAATAAAATATTAGACTATATTGGATAGTGGATTTTTCTTCATTCCTCATACAAATTCTAGAGGATAGTGGCATTTTTAGTGAACATGATTTAAATAATGTGATGGTGTTATCAAAAATATGAATTGATTAAAACTTGAAAACCCAAATGATCTAATTTATATACATACAAAATGATCTAACAAAGTATAGAAACTTTCTTCAATTACATAACCTATGAAATTACAATACAAGATATATGTTTGAATTTGTCATCCATATCTATAATATTCTACCACACTACATCCATGAAATATTTCTACCAAATGATTTACATATAATATAAGAAGGATGATCTTATTGCATAGTTTCATCATAATACATCAAATCTCATAATGAATATTTTCTTACAAATAAAATACATAAACATCCTTCAATCTTTCCTTTCACAATTTCAAACAATAAACAATGATTACAACTCTCTTTTACATCAAATGAAATCACAATGGGAGCTTAATAGCACAATACATTGAGAGGACATGGTACATTGTTCTCTCTTTACACATTTGATTTCCCAACTTGTCAAGGGTGAAACTCTAACATCTTCAAGGAATCTGTCTTCCCAAGACTTGCATGCACACACAAATGAGGAACTATGGAGGCTCACTTCCCATCCTAGGCTTCTATGAAGCCACCCATTAAGTAGGGGAAACAAGATCTAAAGGGGTTTCAAACATATATCACTTGAGATTTCATGAGCACAACACATAACACAAAACAAATCCCTCCCATGGCTTGCACAATGATTCACCATTGGAATCATTTTAGATTGGGTAAAGGTGGACTCTTCAAAGAGGAGATGTCATAATCAACATAACATGATATTGCAATTGTATTTGCTTCCCAAGGCCAACATAAAAATTCCCTCCTTGTTATACAAAAAACCCCTTGTATCTCCCAAAACAACAAAGATATATGGCTACAATGGAGCCTAGACTCCATGAAAGAAACACAACCCCACATCATGAGGTAAATATTCTAAACTACAATGTTGAGCCCAATGTATCCCTTCACCCAAGGCTTCTCTTCCCTCCCAAGGGTGACTGAAGCCTTCATAGCCATGATCACATTCAACATTCAAATCCAAACAAAAAAATCAAGAAGAAAAGCCATGAAATCTTCAAGAACACAATACACATTCACATTGCCACAACACAATACCAAGATCCACAATGAAAATACTCACAATATAATGCCTACTCCCTTGAAAATACTCCATACTTACAGGTTTATTTTGCAATACTCAAAGAAGAAAATGAAACATGGTTTGGAACACCAACCTTGGTCCAAGCTAAACACAATGATAGTTTTAGTAGAGCTCCTTTAATCTTCCTCCAAAACCAAACTATCTCTAAACTTATAGAGTGGGTGAAAAACCCACTAATTTGTTACCACTCCTCTAAAAAGACTCTCTACTAACCTTTTTTAGTAGGAACATCAAGCTGCCTATCTCTTACATTGTTTCCCCTTCAAAATGATAATGTTTGACCAAGTGGGATTGTTAAGGTACACTCATGGGGAAACCCAAAATTTTGAATTGGTTAAAGAGTGCATTGTTTAAGGGGTCCCCTAAGTTAGATAATTACTAAAATGGTTAAATTTAGTCCCTAACATGATATAGTACCATATGGGTGACTTATTTTAAATTTAATCACACTTTAGGATCACATTTAGGCCCCCTTAAGTCCCTGGTGAGTTTGAATTTGAAAATAAACATGATGGCAACCCATCCTAACACTCTCTCCCAAGTGGCCATACTTAATAATTAATTGGAAGAAAATGAAAGAAATAAGGTTAAGTGACCTTATGAACAACACTCTAGGTGACATTTCATCAAGACATGGACAATTACAAGTGTCAAGTGACACATTAAAATACATTACACTTCACCATGACATGTCTCTAATGTATCTAAGTTATGATTAAAAATTTCCTTGTATCACAATGAAGCTTTTGAATCTTCCAAAGATTTTCCTTGGTTAAACTTTATTCACATAGGTTTGGACTTGTTGCCCCCAAGAATTTCCATAGCTCCACTTCCTGCACATTAAACCCAAGCATGAGTATTCCAACGAGGTCGTATAAAATACATATATTGCAATTGCATTTAATTTCATAATTACATTTCAATTTCCTTCCCTGGTCATTTCAATTTCCTTCCCTGGTCATATAAAATGTTGGAGCAATGAATAAAAAAATTCAATGCAAAATGTTACAATTGTAATCAACATGGTCATAAGGCTAATGAATGTAAAGAGAAACCAAGATTTGAAAGAGAATGTCACAAATGTAAGAAGCATATGCACAAATAATCAGAATGCAAAACCAAAATATTAAATCCAACAAAACAAATTGTGAAAGATATATTTGGTTGGTATTACAACACCTAGTGCAGATGTCATTACTATGGAGAATTTGGACACATTGGACTGAATTGTGTAAAGAATCATTTGATGAAAAAACATACTACTAAATGATGTTTCATTTTTACTAAACTTGGTCATCTTGTAAAGAACTAAATGAATACTAGAAGGATTAAAGATAAAAACAAGGCAAAGGCTAATAAAATCTAAAAATAGATGAGACAGCAATGGGTTCCAAAGTCTCAAAGAATGCAAGTCCAAACAATGATGAACAAATCACTCAAGAACTGGGTGGCTCCACAATTTCTATTTGATTTCTCAAAGGAGAACTAGGACTAGGCCACCCTAGAAGACATCCAAATCAATTCCAATTGAAAGGACAAAAGATCCATATCTGTATTCAGGATAAAAAGGGATCACCAAGTAAAAGGATATGAATTACTACTAAGTTACTTTCCTTACCGAGTGAGGTTAGGTCATAGACTCTATCGAGTAAGGTCTGGAGTGACTAAATTTCATATGGTTACCAAATGATGGGAGACTCTACCAAGTAATCAATAAAAGGAAGTGGGTAATAGTCTGTAAATTTGATCTACCATCTGTATTAGGAATTTATTGTAAAATTAGATAAAAGGAATGAAATCAAAGTCATTTTTACCATGAATTTTTGAGAGCAAATTGTACAGAGCAATCTTCAAAAGCATCCAAGAGATTTGAGAAAATTGTTACCAAAATATTTGGAACTCTCTCAAACCCTACCAAGTGAAGATAGCATCCAGTAATAGCAAGGCATAATGAGGATCAAAAATGTTGGTTTGTGGTGTAGAACATGTTGGTATAATTTTTTGCAAGATAAATTTTCCCTAGTCCAAGTACAAAAAATCAAAACTGAATCCATTAATTGTGAATAGGGTTTCTAGTCTTTGGTCTTTCAGATTTGTTAACTTTTGAAAAAATTTGTTAAACCCTAAGTCTCATTCTTTTTAAAGCATTTTTGGGCATGAAACCTTTTTAAAAATGTGTGAATATTCTATGTCCATTTGAAATTTTTTGCACCACCAAGTGGCCTTTTTTTTTTCTATTTCTGACCATCTGATCCTTGAAAGATCTATGGTAGTCACTATAGCACGGTGAAAATATGCAAGTAGTTTACCCTACGCAATATAGCAACTGTCACAAAATTGAAGGTGAGGTGATTAGATATTGTATTGCATCAGATTTATTTGATCACATTTTCATGTCAGACTTATCATAACTAAAAAAGGGATCAAAACAATGAAGTGGAAAAGGCATCAGTAGAAATTAAGATTTTCTGATTGGTCACCATGTCACTATCACAAAAATTGTGCACTTTTCTATTAGTGGCATGCAACCTTAATAGAAAATATAGATGATAGTCACTTTTAAGGTTTTCAGTGACCATAAACTTCCCAAGTGGCATGGTGGATGTGTAGTTTTATTTTTCTATCAGAAGCACTAATTAGAGTCATTATTATTTGACATGTTTTTTGTCTTTTTGGCACCAAACCTTTAACAAGCACTAGAGATCATGATGTTGCGATTAGAAAATAAATGAGCTTTTTTGTTAGTGACATAGCACCCAACCAAAAAATTATAGCACAACAACACTTCAATAAGGTGTGCCCCATGACATTTTCTTTGTCAAATATGAGTGACGTAACCTTTTGACATGGTGGCACCTAGTTGGATATGTGTTGTGCTCCAAAAAAAATGAGGATGCTAGAGGTTACTATGTCACTGTCAAAATTTTTTTGCAACTTGCCATTAGTGACATAGCACCCAACTAGGAAATCAACACATAGTGAGACCTAAGAAACATTGCAACATAGGTAGGATTAAAATATGGATTTATATGCTAGCTATATAGGATATCCTCATGTCATCAATAGCCTAGACCCATGCCCCATTCATAAATCAAATGAAATATTTTGGTCATTTGATCAAGCTTAGATCAATAATTGTCACTACCTCACTATACAAAAATGAGCACTTTTTACTCTATACGACATAGCGACCAGTGGAGCCACCACATCTTATGCACATCATGCAATTTCTTTGCCCTCAAATCAATCTCAAATCCATGGTCATCACTATCTTGCTATGATAAGTTTCTTGAATGATATGTATAGCGAAATAGTGACAAAGGGCCCACCATATATCTCTTATGTAATGCATCAGATGTCCTCCACATTGTCAATGCAAAATCAATGATTATTGCTACCTCACTATAGCAAGGTGCTCACTCTTTATGTATAGCGAGGTAACAACTCAGTGACATATGTCCTCAGTCATTAGTGGATCTAGAATCAAACGCAAAAAATGAAGGAGATGTACACATGGCTAAAAATCATTGGGTTGACTACCAATAGGTCAAGTAGAACATGAGTCAGCTCTACTTACATCCCTAGATCATAGGATTATTTGAAAATCAATGATGTGAATTTGAATGAAGAAGGTGGAGCTACTTTGTGCATTTATGATAAATGAAAGCTTCATGTGTGAAAGAAAAATAGAGTATAACACAAAAGTTTTCATTAGTTCCTTCTCATGCAGACAAAGATTGCAAGTTTTTAGAGTAGAAACCATTACTAAGAAGACTATGTTGAGCTTTACAAGGATATGAAGAAAATTTCCATTGTTCACAAAGACATTGCAGAATTATAGACAGAAATGAGAAAAGAATCAAGTAAGTACTTACACTATAATTTCTATAGTGTCTTAGTTTCTATAAATTATAATCAAAGATGCCTCCAAAAAAGGTTTTTTTTGGTCAGGAGAATTATTTGGATAGGAATGTTCACGATGATTTTCTTGAGCTACTCCCTAACTCCATTATTGAAACTATGCAAGTTAAAATGCTTACTTGATTAAACCCTAGGTTGAGAATAGAAAATGGATTGTATGACAAGGGGAATTGGGTCCAAGATGCTAATACCTCTCAAACTAGTCTAGATTTGTTTAAGAAATGGTTTTCAAGGAGGAACCTATTTTACCCACATGCCAATATTTGGAATTTTGATTTATTGAAATTGGTGATTCCTAGTGTTTTTATGGATTATGATCTTCTTGAAGCTATGGAAAAGAACTATGACCAAGCCATTATAGTAGTGAGAGAAACTGATGGTGAGGTCCTAATTATAGTTAGCCCAGATGAAATTAGGGAATTTTTTGGTTTAGGGCCTCTCACGGATTATCATGTGCCCACTGATTCGAAAGAGTTAGAAAAGGAATACATGTCCAAGAAGGATGCCATTAGGAAAGAAGCATTGACGGAACATATAGGTAAAATTTGAACTTTTTTAGTGATAACAACAACCTCGAAGAAACTTTTCAAATGGGCATACTTCAATACTAGGGCTGTGGAGATATATAGGACCCTGTGCAAAGCTTTTGGGAAAGATGAAGAGGAGTTTATGCCCGTGGAATATATGTACATGGTTACTTAGATTTCATCTTTTAGTGTGGACATAATTTTTTATTTCACTTCTTACTTAGCTGAGGAAATTTATAATGGAATGATTGGGATTGCTAAAGGTAAGGTGGAAAAAACTTTTGGTCATTATTCTTTGTTGATGCACATGTTTTTGTTTAAGAAAGAAACATATTTTTGTAAAGAAATGGAGTTGAATAGAGAAGATAATGGAGAAGCATTTCCAATCCAATTATGGAGTGTAGATATGACTTGGGATATAGAGAAGGCTAGCTTTGTCAAGTTTGATAGGTATTTTTCTTCAAAGATGAGATGCCTCTTATTGAGTGATAATCCAAAAATTCCTAGGGCACTAATGGGTCTCATTAAGTCTATGGACAATCCCAATGGTTTGAAAGTTTCACATAATTGGGGAGATTTCATCCCATACTCTATTTTTACTATATTTAGAATTTATGGTTTTAAAGGAAGCCGTCATGTACTACCTTACAAAGTGCCCTTAAAGGTAGGAGTAGCCAAATTTTTGTGGTAGTTGGGAGGATTGGAGGAAACCTTTTTGTTAAAGAGGGGAAGTGGGTCAATTTTTCCTACTTGTACAGTGGCCCATTATTTTGTAACCACAAAAGGGGGTTGGCTTTCTTGGAACAAAATTTTGGATCCTTATAAGATGGCTATTTCTCACCCTCATTTTCGTGATTCTGAGGGATTTTATCATTGGGCTTTGAGACATAGAATTAACCTTTGTAAAATTGAGCATGAATTCTATTTTCTTGAAGACATAATAAGAAATGAATACTCCTTGCAAGAGCAAGAGACTAGAAAGGAAAAGTGGAGAGTCTTCTCTAAAGTTTTGGATTTCATTCATTGTTTTGATGTAGATTATAGTCCTTTAGACAATGCTATTACAAATGTAAATAAGATAAATAAACTTACAAAAACCTTCCCTTAAATAATGGAGACAATGAATGAAAAGATGCAATTATTTATTAAATTTTACCCAGATAAGGCTAGGGAAGTAATGAGAAGATTGGGTTTTACTCCAATATAGGGGCAAGTCAATTAACTACCTAGAAAAGGAAGGGGTATACTATTATTCAAAATAAGAGGACCACTATGGAAAAAGGCAAACAAATAATTCAGTCCACTCGTGATGTCTTGGAAGAGAGGCCTCCTAAGCCCTCCCTTGAAAGGCAAAAAATAATAAGGGAAGAGGATCCTCATGTTGAGGAATACTCACACCCAAAGACCCCTATGAGAATTAAAGAAGAACAACTCACTGAAGAGGAAATTGAACAATTGGGATCCCAAGGTGGAGTTTTTGTTACACAATTAGAAATAGCTGAAGGAAACCCCCAAGAGCCTCCATTGCAAAGTTTTGAGTTGACACTTGCAGATTATAGAGGAAAATAATTAGACCTTGTACTAGAATAAGCAACTCATCAATATTTATCAAATGACAACTTTATCAAATCTAGGGCTTTTTGCCAATTTGCATAAAGAACTAACATGAGAAAATTTGAAGAAAGATGCAACAAGTTGAGAATAGAGAATCCTAAGCTAGAGGAGGCAACCCTAAAAAATCAAATAAAGGAATAGATGATTGAAGAGTTCCAAAACATAACCCCTGAAGAGGGGAGGCAGATGATCAAAGCCTCAAATATTTTATTGTTACCCAATTGTGATATAACTGATGAACTAATTTTTAACTAATGAAATATGGCATGCTTGTTGGGCCATAAAAATAGAAGAATTGGTAAAGGTTCAATTATTCTTTGATTTTTTGAAACAAGATTTTATTAATATTGACAAAGAAGGTGAGTTTGTCATCAAGAAACAACAGGATATTTTGCAATTTGATTGGCCAAATGACACACTGTTTGACAAGTGTATGGCAAACATTATTCCTAATGAACAATTTGAAGAAGTTGAAATTGATAGTGATGAGGTGCAAGATGATGAGATTAAAATAATTGATGCCACCACACAAGGCCAATAGGAAGAAGAAAATAAAGGTGACCAATTAGTTTCCGTTGTAGGCCTAAAACTTCAAGATGTTGACACAACTGAGGAAAGAGGAAAAGTAAAAGTAACTTTGATAGTACAAGATGAAAATAGTGAAAACCCAAAGGTCAATATTAATTTGTGATCATTAGAATAGATTTCATCATTGGTGGGCATAGAAAGTGTATAAATGGAAGAAATAGAATAGCAGCTAATCAAAAAATTAGTAATATAAAAGGATGTAATAGAAAGGAACCAAAAAAAAGAATGTTTGATGTATAAATCTTTCTGTTACTCACAATTTTGTCTTTTAGTGAAAGGTGTATGTAAATATCTCTTGTAATAGACACCTATCAATTTTCTATGCCTGAAGCTTATTGCATCTTGCATTATATAAGTGAGATTCTAGGGCTAGAGAATGGTCTGATTTCTAATGTTTTTTAGTGTGACACATACGTTGTTTTTAGTCCCGTAGTTTGAGAAAGCTATATGATGTATCTTCTTTATAAAATTTTTGACAATACATTAATGTAGAATGATCTCTGTGTTTCTTTCTAAGGTCATTCTTGAGTTTACTATAGTTGTATACAATTTTCAAGGATAATTAATACAAATTTTGAGCTGTCCCCATATTAGTTCTTATTGATTTTTTTGTCCTTTGTTGTTACCTAGTTATTTTGAGATTGTGTGAGTAAAGTTTTCTCAATTGAATGCAATTCATTTAGGTTGTATTTCAACTCATTACTGCTATTAATTTAGTGAATTATGTAAATTATTTGATGACTTTGATGGGATTGTCTTGGTAATAGAAAAGGATATCTGTAAGAATAAAATTTAGTAGGAATTTTAATAATGTTTGTTGTAAAAACAACAAATTAGATCCATAGAATTGTAGTAGATCCTGAGTCCCAATGGAATAGGCACTGATCTTATTAATTTAGTTCGTAGATAGGTATACCATGAAGAATTATCAAATCTAAAATCACAATCAGCCTTATTTTACTTTTCTTGAAGATTTTCAAATATGGTCAGCACTTGTTTGCACGAAATGTTTTAGCCTTAGTTAGCCACTATTGCTGGGAGTACTTGCGAATCTATAGAAGAATTGTAACCAAATCTTCTATATGTGATGTGCTTTATCCAAAATGTCAAAATCATGCATATGTTTGAGGATATGAGATGAGAATCAAAATGAAACTAAAATAATTCTCATTCAGTAGCATCCAACCTTTGTTTTGTAGAGCCTAAAGAGTAGAAAACCATCCTTGGTTTTGTTGAAGTTGGGTCCAAATGGTTTACACATGCAATTGTGAATAGGAATTGGCTAATCCTTAGGTTGTGTGAGTAACATCAATTTGGTATTGAGCATTTTCTTGTTCAATATTTTTAAAACACCAACAAAATGGCGACTCTACTAGGGATTTGTCCAACACATGTATAAAAAGTACTACAATTTCTTTGGTACTCTTGTGTACATGTGTGTTAGACCTTTAGTATTGCTCATGGTTATAAGGGGTGTGTTTTAGTGACAAACCTTGAGAATTTAAAAAGATAAAAAAGAAAAACCCAAATACCATAGAGATGCACTGTTGTATCCAGCCTTTCCAAGTGTCTTATCTAACAAGCAAGAGTTGCACTCTTATGATCTTAGTGACATGTTCATCTATGTCAGATATTTCCATTTTAACTTGTGTCATTTCTTTGAAGTTAGTAATTACAATTGTATATTTTCCCAAGAAAAGGGTGGCGACTTAGTCAAGGTTTTAAATCTGGTGCTTATTTGATAAATAGTGAAATGGCTAACAAAAGAAAAAACACAAGAGCTTACACAAGAGCCAATCCTAATGTACCCATGTATACTGATTTGTCTAAAGGTGGTAGGAAGAACCTAAATAAGAAAAAGCTAGACCCAAATCCCATCTAGAAACCTAAATGTAGTGTATTAGTTAGTTCTCAGTATCAACTAGTGATATGAAGAGATTCTTCTTCACTTAGCTATGAATTAGGAACTATGACACTCTTAGGAGGGATATTTAGTACCCCAGTACTAGATGAAAGAACATATCAAGATAAGGATATGTCACCAATAGGAAATATATCCCATAGACTAGATCTAATATCTAAAATGCATCATAGGTTAGGACTCAGGGGTTCATTTGGAAATCCTTCTAATGCTAAACTAGTCCCATAAATGGAACCTAATCTTATAGACCTAGATGATCTTATTGATTCAGAAGCTACTTCTGTAGATCTTGCTAAAGTACAATCCGAGATAGGATTTATGAAGAAATAGGTTGCTAAGGAAGAAGCTAAGAACATTTTCTTAGAAAAGGAAAAGGAGAAAGTCGCCTTAGATGCTATAGTGGAAAGAGATAATCTACTTCAAAGGATGGCTACCTTAAAGGAACAAAATAAAAACCTAGAAGAAAGAACGACAACCCTCCATGCTAATTTCTTTGGAAATGTAGATAGTTTAAGATCTAAGGTTCATGAACAAGAAAAAATCTTGAGTCAAAAGCAAGAACATGTCCTGATCAAGTCCAAGCTTACAAGCCTATCCAAGTGAATCCTATAGAACCTACTGTGAAAGCTATAGATAAGGGAAAGGGCAAAGCAATAGGGATCCAAATAAATGAACCTCAAGCTCTACCAAACAAATCCATAAAGCCTTTCATGTCAAAATTAGATCTAGATCTGGAGAAGGATAGAAAGGAGAAGGAAGATCTTGAAAATAAGTTGAGAAGGTGGAGAATGAAGCTCAAGCTGTAGAAACTATGAGAAAAATTCAGTTCATTATGTAAAATATTGCATTAACCTCATGGCAAAATTTTTCCACCCCAGCTTTAGTTTCTGTACGATCTTGTGGACTAGTAGTTTTAGTTTAGAAAATATCTCAATTTTCCCCTACCTCATCATCCACCATTAATACTCAAGCCCATATTGTACAACCTCATCTCAAAGTGTTCCTCTTAACCAAGCTAATGTAGCAAGCACTTCAAATATTGTTGGTTTTTAGAAGAAACCTATATACATGGAAAAGTATAGATAAATATCATTTGAAAGCATCCCTAGCACAAAAAAATGATTTGAAAGCATCCCTAGCATAATTTTAAAGTATAGACAAAATCATTTGACTTAAGAGATAAAGTTATTAAGTTCTCTGGAAACAATGTTGTTATTAGTGAAGAATACTTAAGAGTTCTCATAGATATGCTGAATGATTATGAAGTTTAGCATGAGAATGTGGTAATGGAGTTGTTTGTTCATTCACTAAGGATGCAAGGGATTGATTTAGAAGGTTACATGATGATAGCATTAGTTCATGGAGTGATTTAGAGAAGTAATCCAAAGAACAATATAGAGACAACACTAATGTTGGGTTCATGTTAAGTGAATTCAATAACATCAAGAAGAATCCTAATGAGTCCACATTTGATTTCAATATAAGATTCAAGAAAGGTATGTACAAACTATTTTAGGTTATGAGATTGAACGAGGATGTTTGTATTACAACACATATTAATGCTTTTGATAGCAAAATGGTTTACTGGTTGAGGGATAAAGATCCTAAAACTTTGAGAGATGATTATAAGGTTGTAGTTAATATTGAGAATAATAGAAAGGCATCCAGAAAGCTTGGTAGGAGAGATGATCTAAATTTTTTCAATCCAAAGAATAACAAAGAAAAGGAGGTTGGTAATACTCTTGCAGGAAAGAAGCTAGAAGAACCCATTATAGTTCAGGTATTGGAATTGCTAAAAAAGATGAATCCTACCAATTTCAATACCCATAAGCCAAATGTTGGTGAGAAAACCCTTGTAAATAATAGCAATTTCAATAGACAACCTAGAATACAGAATTACCCTTATACCACCCAATGGAAGGATGGAAAGCTAGACCCAAAATGTAAAAGATAAGGGTACATCATACCCGCTACAAAGAAGTTCAATAAATATGAATGATAATGTGCCATGGTGTATTATTTGTCAATCATCTCACTCTACAGAATATTGTGTAGTTGCTCAGTCATTTGCTTCTGATCATAGTTTACAAACTAAGGAGGAGGAAGAAGAAAAGAGCCATGATGATGTAAGCTATAATATGGTTAGCATGTGTAGTGATTGTGTTGATTCTAATTTGGAAGAAATAGAAAGTGATCTCGAGAATAAGAAAATGGCTTATCAATTACATCATCAACAAGTTTTTTTAGACAATGAAGACTATGACGGAGATCAAGTATGTATAAAATCTTCTAAATTTGGTCATGTAAGTTTAAGAATGCCTTCTAAAGAGAAAATTGATAGTATCACTGCAGAGATGATCTCCCAAGTACATAGCAATTATACTTTGAGAAATAGAATAGTTAACAATGATGTGGGAAAGCCTTCTGGTATATTCATAAAGGATATTACACATAAGATGAAAGGAAAAGACAAGAAGGCTA
Source organism: Cupressus sempervirens (assembly GCA_028749045.1). Taxonomy (NCBI): domain Eukaryota; kingdom Viridiplantae; phylum Streptophyta; class Pinopsida; order Cupressales; family Cupressaceae; genus Cupressus; species Cupressus sempervirens. Next base: position 709,312,911 of record CM053793.1, read on the forward strand.
ATGTAGAGATATTCAAGGTTGAAGACATCAAAACTAAGAAGTGGGAACCCAAGAAGAAAGTGTGATTCCAAGAAAATGAGACAGGAAAAGCAATTGTTCAAGAGAAGGGGTCAGGATCTGATAATGCCAAACAAATAGTAGTCCTTATTACTCATAAAGTTCCTACTCTAGGTATGATTATGCAACCCATTGTGTCTAATCCTATTGACATGATATCTATGTTGTCACAACTTACTGTTAAGGTACCCTTGTTTGAATTATTTATAATTGAAGAGCATAAGAGAGAAACCTTGTCATGGTAGGGAGGGATAGGAAATAATATCAACAATGTAGAATGAAATGCTATTCAAAAAACCCCTTAGTAATAGAAGATAGTGGTATCATGTCCCAAATTCCCCAAATGTTCTTGGATGATTCATCAATAGCTTACATAGAAGATATTGACCCATTTTTTCTTAGTCTAATTATAAAACGAAAGACCATAAAAAATTGCATGATAGATTTAGGAGCTTCTAACATCATCATGCCTTTTAGAGTAATGGAAGCCTTAAGGTTGAAAGTAGAGACTAAACAAGGTAGATGTAGAGGTATGGATGCTAGAGAAGTCCTAGTCATAGGTACTATGAATACTTTACCATTTAAGCTAGCAACGTATCCTAATGTAGAATTGACCATGTAAATCCTTGTAGTTAATAACCCTCCACACTATGGAAATTTTCTTTCTAGAAAATGGAGCGATGCTATGGGAGGTAGCCTATAGTGTGATTTGACTTATGCAACTTTTCACATAGGTGACAAGGCTATTAAAGTAGACAAAGAGCCAAGGGTTAGTCATATCTTTGGTGAGGAAATTGACAAAAATGCTACTTGTTTTCTAAACATTGGTACGAATGCATTCAGAGCTGAGCTAATTATCCAAGAAGTTGAAAAATTTCCTATTGTGATTGAACACAAAGTTTAGTGTTGTATGGACTCACCAATACTATGGACAGTTTTTTTTGATGGGGCCATTTCAAAAGAAGGTGTAGGGGTAGGGGTATTTTTTGTTTCTCTAGAAAAAATACTTTCAAATATTCCCTTACCTTGAATTTTTCATGCACTAACAATATAGCTAAACATGAAGCCTTGTTGTTAGGGTTGAAATTTGCTACCCACCATTAGATTAAAAAGTTGAAGGTTATAGGTGATTCTGAACTAATTATCTCATAGATAAAGGGAACATATTCTTCTAAGAATAGAAGGCTGAAATAGTACATAAATGTTGTTTGGGATCAGATTGTATATTTTGATGCATTTTGTATACCATGCAGAGATAGAACTCAAAATAAAATGGCTGACTTGTTAGGAAATGTAGCAATTAAACCCCAAGAGATATCATTTGCAAGAATCTCATAGATTGAAGTTCAAAATAGGCCATCAATACTTGACAATTTTGACCATTGGCAAGTCTTTGAAGATGACAACGACATTGTAAATTTCTTTCTAAATGAAGATAAATACCATGGACAAGAGTTGGATTGTAGTGATTTGGTTTAAACCATAGATGGGAAGGAAACAATTTTTGGTCAAGAGGTTATAAAATTATAAACTAATAGAGTACCTAAATGTTTAGTTTTTTTGGAGAACATGTTTGATAACCAAGATAGGGGTAGCTTGGTGCTAAATATTGTAAACATCAAGAGCTAGAATATATAAATTTGGGTACTAGTAAGGCTCCTAAGAAAGTTTATATTGGCCAAAATTTGTCAGCTAAAATTTGAAAGCCTTTGATTGACTTACTCGAAAAATATAGACATGTCTTTACTTGGTCATATGGTGACCTAAAAGCCTATAGAGAAGATCTTTTTCAGCATGTCATACCTTTGAAGATAAATGTAGGACCTTTTAGACAAAAATAGTGACTAGTTAACCCCACTATAGCTCCTAAAATACAAGAGGAATTAACGAAGTTAAGGGATGGGGTAATAATTAAACCTATCAGACATTCCACTTGTATCTCTAATTTAGTACCTATCAGGAAAAAGAATGGAGAAATCAGACTATGTGTAGATTTCAAAAACTTGAACAATGCTTCCCTAAAAGATAATTATGGATTACAAAACATGGAAGCTATGTTGCAACATGTAACTAGGTCTGAACTTGTGTCTATGATGGATGAGTTCTTAGGATATAACTAGGTCTTGGTAAAAGAAGAAGAGCAATTTAAGATAACATTTACAACTCCTTGGGGATCTTATGCATATGTTACAATGACTTTTGGACTAATTAATGCTAGTGCCACTTTTCAAAGAGCCATGGATGTGGCTTTCCATGAGTACATAAATAAGTTTATGGTTGTATACCAAGATGCCCCCACAGCTTATTCTAAAATAGTTGAAGACCATTGTAGACACCTGGATAAGATATTCATCAAAGCCCTAGAATATGGAGTATCATTAAACCCTAATAAATGTACATGTGGGGTAACTAAAGGAAAATTATTGGGACATATAGTATCAAAGGATGGAGTAAAGATAGGTTCTAAAAGAGTAGTAGCCATTAATAAATTACCTAAGACAAAGAATGTGAAAGGAATCAAATCTTTCTTTGGGCAAGTTAACTTCCTAAGGAGATTTAGTAAAAATTTTGTTGAGATTAGCAGACCTATTTCTAAAATGCTCAAGAAAAAAGGTGCTATTAATTGGGATGGTGAATCTTCATAGGCATTTCAAGATATTAAGATTTCTATAAAGAATGCTCTAGTCCTTAGGACCCTTGACTACACTAAGCCAATGAACATCTTTTTTTTTTGCATCTTTCCACACTATAGCTACAATTTTGTTGCAAAAGAATGAGGAAGGATATGAACAACCCATTACTTACTTTAAATGAGAAACAATCTTATACTTTAGTAAAAGTTGTTAAGGCTTTTAGATGCTATATGATAGGTGCCATTGTCATTGTATTTGTGCCCAATGCTATTGGAAAGGATATTTTTTCTCAACAAGAAGTATTATGTAGAAGATGTAGATGGATCAATAGGATCTAAGAGTTTAACATTGAGATATAGATAAAAAAATTGGTAAGAGGTTGACAGGGTATGTGCAGGATCATGGTGTACCAAACTATGGCCTTAAGTGGCAGTGAAAAACCAGCAAATTAGGGTTATGTCAACTTGACACATAATTTTAAAGTGGTTCTAGACTTTATATCAAAAAGTTGTAAGAAAATAATCTGTAGTAAATTGAATCTAGTTTCTAAAATACAAGGCCTTATCTAGAGAAAAAATGATTTGATTGGTCAAAAGTTTGGATTTTAATGCAGTACAACAAAAATTTCAGGGCAAAAATAAAAAGTAGGTGTATGTTTGACCACCTTAATCATAATCAAATGATAATATTTTTAAATATAATTTTAGATATAAAAAGTAGACTCATGCCTGGATGTGATGCATATTATTGGCAATTTTTATTCCAAATAAATAATTAATTATGAATTTTCTACTATATTATTTTTAGAATTAAAAAACTCCTATGTCTGACCACCTTAACTAGTTCAAAAAAAATCAAAATTAAGTTTTTTTTTTTTTTTTTGCTTATACTAGTCAAAGCATAGAATGTGACACATCTTTTGGATTTCACAAATCTTATACGGTTTGAAAGTTATAGCTATTTTTCAACCGGTATGTCAATTAGCACTTTGTAGCTAATTCCATTAGAAAATAAGTAATAATTACTTACTGAACCCATAATTTGATAAAACTTACATTTATGAGAAGTTAAGAACATTCTTAAGAAACCCTTTTCACTACATCAAATTTTGGTTAAAAAAAAGTTATCAGCTACATGCTTGAAGTAAAAAACACATAAGAACATGCCAAAAACACATTTTCAGGATGTTTTAAAGATGACCATATAAGGTTGGTATTGAAAGATATAGTAGGACTTATAAAAGTATTAATTGTTTTCATTTAGTATCAAGATGGGTGGGAAAAAAGTGGGAATAGATTTTGAAATTCTTTGAGGCATTTTAGAACTACATATTTTTCAGATCGCCACTTTTTGGCACACCATGATCCTGCACATACCTGTCAAGGTTTAGCTAAACTCATGGCTCAATCTAATTTGGATGCTAAACATATAAATATAGTAACAGATGACCTTAGATCTAATTTATGTGACATGGATCACTATGAGTGGTATACTAATGTTATCCACTATGCACAACATATGGAAGCTCCACCTCATTTGACTGAAAATGAGAAAAGGAGCACTAAATTACAAGCCATCAGATAGATAATTATCAAAGGCTACTTGTGGTGGAGAAATTTTGAGGGAATATTACTTAAATGTGTTGATCAAGAAAAGGCTAAAGAAGTCCTAAGTGAAATGCATGCTGGAGTGTGTGGGGGACATTATATGGCAAAAACCACTACACACAAGGTGATTAAAGCTGGATTTTGGTGGCCATCCCTTTTTAAAGATGCTTAAGTCATGGTTAGAAAATGTGATGCCTATCAAAAGTTTTCTAGAAAACTAAAATTCTCAAGTAATACTCCCTTGAACCCAATTGTGGTTCAAGTAGCTTTTCAGTAATGGGGTATGGATTTCATAGGTGAGATCTCTCCTAAATCAAGCACTGACTATTCCTAGATTTTAGTTGATACTAATTACTTAACAAAGTGGGTAGAAGCCATCCCTACAAGAAATGCAACTAGTAAAGTTGTCAAATGTTTTTTGCTAAATAATATTATTTCTAGGTTTGGTTTCCCCTAGGGAATTGTAATAGATAATGCAATGTGCTTTAGGTATGAAAAATTCATAAAGTTTTGTGACAAGTATGGAATCATAAGATCAAAAACCTCCCCATATAATCCAGAACGAAATGGACAAGCTAAATCCACAAATAAAATCTTGTTAAAAGTTATTAAAAGGACCTTGGATGATAAAAAGAAGGCATGGGATTCCAAGTTGCAACTAGCAATATGGGCTGACAGAGTGACTATGAAGAAGGCCATTGGAGTAGCCCCATTTGATCTAGTGTATGGAATTTAGGAAAGGATGCCTCATAATAACTTGGTAGGACTCTACAATTACATATAGTTGTATGATGAAGCTATTATAGATGACATGCAAGAGAGGGTGGATGAGCTTGTAGGATTAGCAGAAACAAGAAGAGAAGCATCTTTTAAGATTGAAAAGCTACAACTACAAGTTAGGATATTATATGTTAAAAAGGATAGTGAGTAAAAATTTTGAAGATGGAGATTTAGTCCTAATGTGGAGTGCTAGGATTGAGGAAAATGGAAAACATGGTAAATTTGATCCTATCTAGTTAGGTCCTATTGTGGTGTCCATAACACACACACCATTCCTCGCTAGGAATGGGGACCCCCTTTTTTTTTTTACTCCTGGACTCATCGTTCGAGAGTCAGGAGAAGAAAATTTAGCTAAATGTTTGATTCATAGAGTCAAAATTTTCAAAAAGCATAAAAAAAAATAAAAGTTGGAAAATCATGTTTAAAAAAAAAAAACAAATCCCACACAACCCCGTGCATGTGCAAAGGAATGATGCACATTTTACTCAATGAGTGTGAGGGGATGAGGGGTTATAAAACCCATTTCCCTCCCTCTCCCCTTTCAATTATTCTTCATTCACCCCTTGAGAGGTGAGTTCCTCTTCACCCCCTCTTTCATGGTCTTGCGGCCAATGTCACATCCGCTAGACCAGCACACACATTGCATGTGCAAGCATTGCATACACAACCACTGTGGCCTATGTTGTAGCCAAAACTTGTGTGTTTGAGTACTATAGCCCACATTATGTCAAAACTGAGCATTGCTCACACTATGCACTAGGCACCGCGGCCCACACTGGGTTAGCGCCTGGTGCTACTTGCACTTTATGCACAAGCATAAGGCCTGCATTATGTTTGGGGCTAGGCACTGCTCACGTGGCATGCATGAGAATCATGGCCCATGCCAATGCTATTGGAAATAATTAGGACTAACAAGGTTACTAAGAGGGGAGGGGTGAATTAGTAACTCAAAAACTTTATATCAATTCAGCATAATAACATATTCACCATTCATCCATCTAATCTACTGTATGCATGAAAAGATAAACATTCATAACACATGAACACACTGATTTGGTGACCTAGAAACCTTTCAATTAGAAAGTAAAACTAGGGTGGGGTTGATGCCCACAAAACTTCAATACTGCAGTATAAAGTTGGCCTGTTAAGGCTTACAATGATCACTTCTGTGATCTGCCCTGTTAGGAGCAAGTAGGATTGCTAGATCCACCTTGTTAGAGGATTTACAAACATACAATGAAGTATGCACTCTGTTAGGAGATTTACAAAAGACTATTAAGTCTACCTTGTTAAAGGATTTACAAACTAATTCGCCGATTAGGATGAAGCAGTTGATCTGGTTACAACTAATTGTTGATAAGATCCTTTATGCACTGATCACCTGATGTGATAGATATAACTTTTTTCCATCTATGTTGACCTTGTTGTATTCCTTTGTTTTGCTACTAATTCACTTTTACTCTTCTCAAAATATTGCCATACAATGATATAAAATTTTTTTTTCATATTTTACAAATGATATAATACATTACATATATACCATTCCAATATTTACACTAGCAAGGTCGGCCAAACATAAGTGCACAAAACATTACTGAGTCGGCCTGATAGTAGAAAACTTGGGTTCCTCAAACTAACTCGATGACCTTCTGATACTTGGCATCCACTAAAATACACTGAATTGTCATGCACTTGGTAAGAGTAGAGGCGCAGTCCATACTAATCACTCTAAGTAGCTTGGAACTCGGTAACCATTGGTGACTTGGTGAATATTGTGTCTCTAGATAAAAATTGAATCCATTGATAACCTTCTTTACTTGGTAAACACTGATGCCTTCATTTACCTTGTTCACTCGATAAACACTAAGTCCTTCATTTACATTGATCAATCGGTATACACTGATTTCAACTGATGACTCAGTGAACACTGAGAACTTGGTAAATACTACTGAACTTCCCATTTGCTCAGTGACCACTATTCAACATGGTATGAACTATTCTACTCAGTAACCACTACTAAACACTCGGTATGAACTGTAGACTGAGTGATGAGGTCGATAAGCATTTAGAATTGAATAAGTGTTGTAACTAATGACAAATATATCATAATTCCAAAAATCTCCCCCTTTGGCATTAGTGACAAAAACACTTATGAGCCAAAACTTATATACAACATCTGACATACTGACATGAATATACATGGCTTCCTTACATATAACTCCCCCATACAATATACACAAGGTATTTACATGAGTTATATGACTTTTATTCATAGTATCTCTTTGTCCCTTTTGTACATTTATCTCACCAATATCTCTTTCTGAGTATCTCTTTCTCCCCCTTTTTGACAATAATGCCAAAGAATAAAATAATGTATTTACATAGAGACACCCAAATGTGAGATAAACTCAGAATGTACCTTGAGAATAAGTTGTAGAGTCTTATCCCAATTCTCTTGCAAGATTTTGCATGTGGATAGAGCTACTTGAACTTCTGTAGAAAGTCCAATCACATGGTCTATAACAGAGAAATTTTTGTCATGGATCAATGCTTTGGAGTATGCAATATGTTTCTGCATTGTGTCCATGATAGGAAGAATCATGTTCTGGATATCTAGCAGTGTAGACCGAATCCTTCCTTCTTATCTAAGCAACTCTACCTACTTCTTTGACAAAAATTTGATCTTGAGGTGATGAGATGAGCTTGAACTGGGGTCAAGCTTCAGCTTTTGTGCACTTGCCTTCAGATCCTCATCTATCTTATTCAATTTCTCTCTTATCTCCTTAGTATACTCGATAACATCACAAAGCTTAGCAAAAAGATATGTTACATTATTAAAATAATTTTCAATGTTGGCCAAAACTATGGTTAATTCAACCTATTTTATTGCTATATGCTGAGCAATGTGCTCAAGCACCTTATTAGCAAACTTCTTTTCTGCCTTCTCCATCAACTTTTCTTGACCAGAGATATCCTCATTGAATTTATTAACTGCCTCTTCTAATTGTAAAAAAATGTGTTGAGAAGTATCAACATCAACACTTACAGCCTCAATAATAATATTCTTTGCTCCTTCAATAATATTAAACTCTCTATCTCTCTCATTCCTTAGTTATTTCTGCTTTTCCTTTAGATCTATACGCTGACTAAGAAGTCTTAGTTCATCAACTGAAGCAGTATCTAGATCTATCTTGGGAATGAAAATTTCATTATCCAAGTCTACATCCTCATCCACTGCCTTTCCTGTAAGAAGAAATTTTAATCGAATCTTTGGTTTTTCTACTGTGCTAACATCTTTGCCTTTGAAAATAAAGAGAATGGTTCATGAGGCTGGACTATCTATCAAAACTGGAATAGGACCAACTAAAGGAAGACTAAGAGAAGTGCTAACTATGGGAAAAATTGATGTTCCCATATCCAAAACTAATGTAAAAATTGGAATATTTGTAGTAGAAGAGCTGACTAAAGCAAAAATTGGATCCAATGTGGCTGGGGATGACAAAATTGAAGTGAAAACTAGAAAACTTACTGTACATACTGCAGGAGGAATTGATACACCTGATGTAGTGACTGCTGCAGTGGATGACTCGATGACTGAAGATATTGCCTGATGCTCGATAGACAAAGAAGTGATCTTCAGCTTAGTAGATGAAGTACTTGATACTTCCATTGTAGATACCTAGAGCTGAGAGGGGACTGGAGGAGTTTGAGCTAATGATGTCTCTATGGTGCTCACAATCTTGCTCGAAGAACCTATCTCCATAGATTTAACAATTTTAGGTGGAGAGTGAGGAAGGGAGTCAATGACAATTGCTGCAATTTTAATTGGATCATCCTCCTCCTTAATTTCTTCTTCATCATTTTCTTCTTCTTCCTTCTCCCTCATTAATTGCTAGAGATCTTCATCAGTTACATCCATGGTGATAGAGTTATCACCATCCACATCCTCTTCATCATTACTGTCATCATCCTTGATTTCCATAGGTTCATCACTTGGCTTATGTAGTTTATAAGTATCATTCCAAACATCAGTTGCATTCTTAACAACTGGTTCAATATTCTTTAACAATATGAGACATTTATTGAATCTCATATTCATTCTTCCTTCCTGATCATTCATTGCCTTTTTGATTTATGTATCTATCAGGCTAGGTACCAGTTCTCTCAATTTATGTTCAAAAATGTCTCTAATAGTTTGCTCGATGTTCTCCCATATTACCTTTATTTTATCAAACAATATTACAGGAATTTGGGAGACAAATTGGTCTAGGGAGATTTCCAAGTTCCCAACTTCTCCATTAACAGATCTTCAATTTACTTTTTCTTAGCAGGAGTCCTAGATTCATACTTTAGGGCTTTAAAGTTGTTGATTCCTACACCAATCCTGAGTTGTTTTAGCCTATCTAAAAATGTGAGAGGAGGCTTGCTAAACACAACTTCACTTTCCTTTTTGCCTTTCCTTGTTCTCCTTGTGAATACTACCCGAGGTTTGGTAATGATTACCCTACCTTTCTTCTTTACAAGCTCTGCCTCCTTTTCTAGCTCCTCTTCTTTAGATTCTTCTTCTTCATCATCCTCACCTTTTCCTTTGGTAAACATTAGAGGTCCAGTGTCAGTTTTCAATTTTTCTATCTTCCTGTTTCCCTTGGAGATTGAGTGGGGAAGCTTGATCTCAAGTTCTATTCTTACCTTTGCCTCATCAAATGTTTTGAATGCCGACAATTTGGGACTCACTGGTTCATTTACTAGTTCCTCAATGATGTCTCTAGTTTCATCAATGTTCACTTCATAGGGAAGTGATTTTACCCATGTAACATGGGGTTTGACTACCTATATATATACTTTTTCATAGTCAACCATGAAACATACATCTTCCTTATAGTCTTCAACAAGTTTAGGAGGAATCTTGAACTTGTTGTTCATTCTCTCCTTGAAATCTTCAAAGTAGTCATCCATAACCTTATCAAAATTTATACCCATTTCTGCAATAAACTCATTTATTTGATACAAAACTGGAACATCTTTTCTCCATACAACTGTACCTTTAGAAGGGAAAAACTTTTGTACATAGAAAAATAAACAAAGTAAAAAAGAACCAAATTTATAGGGGTTGGTCTTTGAGGTCCTTATACTATCCATGTTCTTATTTAGTTGTTTCAATAGCACATCTGCTAGGTCAAACTCCATGTTCTTCTTCATAACCTTATAGGCTAAGTCCATAGCCTCACAGGGCACACTATTCAATCTGCTGGAACTATACAGCTTGTATGCAATTACACTAATTCCAAATCTTATCTCTATATTTGATACATTGTTAAGTTTCTATCCTCTGCCATCCCATTTAGCTAGGGTTAACTTTTGAAGTTCATCCCAACTTAGGGTTTTAGTGGTTTTGGATTTGCTCAACATAGGTAAACCCATGATTCTATGAATCATCTTCTTAGTAATCAGAGGGGGTTGCTCTAACCACAACTGACCATTATGAATACGGCTCAAAATGTATCTTATCCATTTCACTTGGAAATTTCTTGGCAAATGTGGGATATGGGTTAAACCTTTAGTTTTCAGATGTTTGAACTCGGGTTTAAGGGTTCCATCCATGCATAACTCAGCTAGGGAATTATCCATATCTAGTGTCCCTATCTCTTGAATAGTGCATTTGAAATGAGTACGAATGTCATTTATAATTAGTACCTTGGGTGGAATCTGCAATTGAGCTCCATCTGAGTTGAGCGATTTAGCTATGGCAGGAATGAGCTACTCAATGAGTGAATGATTTTGTAAAACAAAGTCTTCACTGGAAAATCACTTCAAATCACTTGAACTCACTTGCGTGCTCTTGGAAATCTCTTCGCTCTGTAAATTCTAAATTCGCGATGCAACATGAGATCAAATTCTACCTTTTTGATGAAAAATCTACCATTAATGCTTGGGTATAAAGGTAGCTTAGATGACCTAGGGTTTTTTAGATAGTCATTGACTTACTTGGTAAACCTTGAAACTCAGTGAACAAACAAAACCTTTCATATTCCCAACCTAGCTTGGTTAAGTCTGAGACCAACCTTGCTCAGTAGATGCATCACAATGAACTATGTCTTGTATCTAAAATACTGATTTGTCATTTGCACTCCATTCTAGAACTGCTTAGGATATGGCTTGAAGATGTAGTCCCTGATCCTCCTTGATGAGTCTAATTAGAAATGGTGGAGTCACCCACTTCTTGAGTGACATTGCCATCATTTGAACTTTTTGATCTGGTAGATTTAGGAATCTACTATTGTCTCATCTATTTTTGAATGTTGTCAGCTCTGGTTTTCTTTTCATCTTCAACTCTTCCTATGTTCATGCAATTCTTGGATATATGACCAAGTTTGGTACATGTATAACATCTTATGGTAGTATCTTTCTTCCTTAGGTGATACCTTGTACAGTTTGCTCCAATGTGTCCATATTCTCCACAATAGTGACATCTGCACCAAGTATTGTAGTCCCAACCAAATAATGCTTTGACAATTTGTTCAGCTAGATTGAATGACTTAGATCTACACTCAGATGCCTTGTGACCTTGTTTCTTGCATTTGTGACATTTTCCTTCAAATTTTGGTTTCTCTTTGCATTCATTGGCTTTGTGACCATGCTGATTGAAATTGTAGCATTTACCATCGAATTTTCCTTTACCATCGCTCCAACATTTGTTAGATGTATGACCTATCTTTCCACAGTGATTGCAAGTAGGTCTTTGATTCTTTTGGGCACCTTGTTTGGAAGATTCACCTTATTCATTGTATCCAAGGCCTGCTTTACCTTTTTGTCTATGAAGATTTTGCTCATTTTGCTGATTCAATTGATCCACATCTATTTGAGATTTTATCATCCTTTCATTGACTTTCTTTTCAACATTTAAGTCATTTTCCAAACTTTCATTGATTTTTCTTTTAGATCTTAGGTCACTTTGTAAGCTTTCAGTGATTTGTCTTTCAACATTTAGATCATTCCTTATTCTTTCATTTTGTGCTTTGAGAATTCTGATTTCTTCATTTTCATTGGAATGTTGATCTATAAGATCCTCATACTAAAGGAATTGATTTTGAATTTCATTGTTCCTTCCTTCTATCTCATCTTGCATCATGTTCCTTTGTTCCAAAATTTCACATAACCTTGTTGACTGAATCTCTTGTTCTCTTCTTAGCATTCTTACTTCTTCTTGTAGAGATCCATTCTTCTCTAAGAGTTCTTTGATTGCATTTTTTGCCTCATTAGCTTCATTTGAACTGCTTGATGGTAAAAGTTCTTCAATCTTTTCTTCAACATACTAATGATCATTCATTTGTCTTGCAAGTTCCTTTCTTCTTTTTAGAGATTGAGAAAGATGCTCCTTTGCTTCTTTGAGTTGAGCCATGGCCATTTCCAGATCTAGCTTTTCATTCTCAATAGATTTGTCAAGTCTAAATATCTCCATTGTCCTTGATCTTTGCTCAAGCTAGCAAAATTTATCCTGAGAACCACAATTCTCTAATACCAATTGTTGGAAATAATTAGGACTAACAAGGTTACTAAGAGGGGAAGGGTGAATTAGTAACTCTAAAACTTTAAATCAATTCAACATAATAACATATTCACCATTCATCCATCTAATCTACTATATGCATGATAAGATAAACATTCATAACACATGAATACACTGATTTGGTGACCCAGAAACCTTCCAATTAGAAAGTAAAATTGGGGTGGGGTTGATGCCCACAAAAATTCAATACTACAGTATAAAGTTGGCCTGTTAAGGCTTACAATGATCACTTCTGGTGATTTTCCCTGTTAGGAGCAAGTAGGATTTCTAGATCCACCTTGTTAGAGGATTTACAAACATACAATGAAGTATGCACTCTGTTAGGAGATTTACAAAAGACTGCTAAGTCTACCTTATTAAAGGATTTACAAACTGATTCACCTATTAGGATGAAGCAGTGGATCTAGTTACAACTGATTGCTGATAAGATCCTTTAAGCACTGATCACCTGATGTGATAGATATAACTTTTTTGCATCTATGTTGACCTTGCTATATTCCTCTATTCTGCTGTTGATTCACTTTTACTCTTCACAAAATATTGCAATACAACACCATACAATGATATACAACATTTTTTTCATATTCTACAAATGATATAATACATTACATACATACCATTCCAATATTTACATTGGCAAGGTCGGCCAAACACGAGTGAACAAAACATTACTGAGTTGGCTAGATAGTAGAAAACTCGAGCCCCTCAAATTGACTCGGTGACCTTCTGATACTTAGCATCCACTACAATACACTAGATCATCATGCACTTGGTTAGAGTAGAGGCATAGTCCATACTAATCACTCTAAGTAGCTTGGAACTTGGTAACCATTGGTGACTTGGTGAATATTGTGTCACTCGGTAAAAATTGAATCCATTGATAACCTTCTTCACTTGGTAAACATTGATTCATTCATTTATCTTGTTCACTCGGTAAACACTAAGTCCTTCATTTACCTTGATCACTCAGTAAACACTGATTTTAGCTAATGACTCAGTGAACACTGAGAACTTGGTAAACACTGCTAAACTTCCCATTTGCTCGGTGACCACTGTTCAGCATGGTATGAACTGTTCTACTTGGTAACAACTACTAAATGCTCGGTATAAAATGTAGATTGAGTGATGAGCTTGGTAAGCATTCAAAATCGAATAATTTTTGTAACTAATGACAAATATATCATAATTCCAATAGGTGCCCCTTGCATTATGTGCACAAGCACCGTAGCCCATGTAGTGCACCCCTCACACTGTGTACACAAGCACTAAATGCCAAATGCTAGTGGCATGGGGGTCTACATGCCCCATGTGCACCTTAGCATGTGTGCACGTAGATTACGACTATAATTTTTTTTTTTTTTAAATTCATTTTTGAAAAGGTTTTAAAAATGAAAAATTTAGAACTTTAAATTTTTTCTTTTTAAAATTAAAAAGGAATAATTTTTTTTCTAAAAATAAATAAATCCCCACGGAGACATTTTTTTTACTTATATTTTACTATTACACTATCTGGTGACTAATGACATTTTCTTTTCTCATGATGCATAGTTAACATGATCAAATGGCATCCACAATTAGAGTAGCAAGCAAGCCTATAGTTCTCAAATTCCAAGGTGTACCCCCAAAGTCAAGGCTACATGATGATTACATCAAGATCAAAGATACCAACCTTAGACACATGGATCTAAGAGATTTCTTGAGAATTTGAAACAAGCCAATAGAAAGGTTAGCCTTGGTGTCTGCATTGATCTGATCTAGATTAGTGAGTGCAACATCACATCCTATGTCAGTGCAATCATTTGAATTGGTCATGACCCTATGTCGACACTTAATTCTTGACGAAAGGGTAGTCAAGAGTGTTATTGGAGAAGTCATATTAGATCTGCAACCTGATAACATCAAGAGAGTCTTCCATCTTCCTAGAGCTAATCATTTCATTTGATTCTCCTATGAAGCAGCTGATAGATGGTACAAGGAGCATCATCAAGAGGCCATCGATATCACATATTCCTTATACTTCATTGATAAGCCACCTCAAGGAAAGACAATCAGCAAAGTGGATATGACTTGGGGATATATGAAGGATAACATCGAATACTCTATCATTCTCTTGAGGAGAGTCATGGGCTTACCTGTAATGGGGCACCTCACTCCATTCATGGTGAACTTCATTGAGACCATCAGGCATGCAAAGATACCACTGGATTAGGCCACCTCACTAATTGAAAACCTGTGTGAGCAGCTAAGAATGGTAAAGGATAAGAGGAAGTTCTACATGACTTCTTATATGGTGTACCTACTTGCAGTAAGGGCAATGAACTATCCTAAGATGTATAGGAAGGGTAGTATGCAGGATCCCAATGCCTTCCATACATAGTTTACCCTCGGTGAAGAAGAAGTTGTCAACATAGAGTAAGGAGTATAGAATCATAAATGATTCTTTCATCTTTGCAATTATTTGATTCATTAAGGGAGACTATGGGAAGAGGTTATCTAATGAAGCCAAAGCATAAATTATGGCTCTCAGAGCCTCCTTCATTTAGCTCAAGACATTCATGTATCTTCAGGTAGGTGGTGCATCCATCAATCCTAAGAAGCTCTCAAGATATCCAAGTGACAAGCTAGTCCTATTGGTGATCTCCTAGTAGATTGAATCAACTTATGAGAGGATCAAAAGGCAACAAAGATCCTATTTGGAATGGACATTGGTCATTGGGCCATATCAAGTGAAGTAGAAATAGGACATTCTGACCTTTGAGTGGGAATGGGAGAACTATCTTCTTAAGGAATACAATTCCCCTTGACCATACTTTGACAATGTGGGTAAAGTAGAAAGCTTGGTAGGAAAGGACTTCCATCTTGAAGATACCATTGAAGATCATTGGATGAATGCCACAAACAAATATGATGTCCACATTAGGGACTATTGTAGGATGACTTTGTATCTAGATAAAAAGGTTCTCCATTTAACTATTCTTGATGAGATAAGGCTACAAGACTCTAAAGAATTATTGGATCCCTTGTTCAATATAGATAAGGTCAGTGAAAGAACCATTCTAAATTTAGAGGTTGATAGAGAGGAAGGATATGACATCAATCATCAAGTGAGACATGCCATTAGAATGAAAAAGGACTGGATCAAAAACCTTTTCCATTTGATCCAATTCCTAATATTGTAATCTTCCATGTAAATGCTCACCCAGAAAGGGGTAAGGGAAGGAAAGTCATACTTCCTATCTTTGCACTCCAATCTCCTATTAGGTCAAAGATAGTTTACTAGCTTGATTGCCTAGTGGGATATTATTACCCTCTTGAATGGAAGGGAAAGAGGAAGATAACCTCTCCTCAAAGGATTTAGATAGAATATGTTGTAGAACATGTGTCTTCTGAGCAACATGAATAGAGCTCACAAGAGTCACAATGTATTGGAGCCTCTCAAATCTAGGATGAACCTCTGTTGCCTCCTATTGTGCCAAGCCAAATAGAAGAGGGAGAGATTCTAGAAGCCTCCATTCCTTATGTACAAGAAGAGCTCCCTTCTCCTTTTGTCTCCAAGAAACATAAGAGGATCAAGATTAAGATGAAGAAAAGGAAAAGGATCAGCAAAAGATTAGTACCTAATCCATCTATTCCTAAAATTATTCTAGAGGAAGAAGAAGATGAGGAAGAAATATAATTAGAAGAGGAGGAGGAACAAGTACCCCTACAAAGAAGAACTCAGTTAAAAAAAGCTACAGAGTTGGAAAGAAGAAAGAGTGCCACGAGTACCCTACAATCCACCCAAGTAGAACCATTAGAACTCTTTTCTTTAGAACATGAATTTTAGTAGTGGGTGAATGAGCAAAGGGAAGGAGGTGAGGTTGTTTTCTCCATGACAGATTTTGATTTCATGCCCATTGGTATAGAGTTGGTTAGGGATAAGATCAGAGACACCCCCACAGGTGAACTCCAATAGGAAGACTAGAAATAGATACCACTAGAAACATAGCTTCCCAATCTCACTCCTCCATCTCCACCATAGATTATGGTGGTAGATAAGGGTTCAGTAACTCCCTCACCTCTGAGTTCATAAGAGGAGCAAGTTCAAAAGGAACCATCACCACAAGAGCAACCAGAGCCGAGGGCTATTGACGAAGCATCAAAAGAGGGAAAAATGGTAGAATATTCACAACAACCTTCCTAAGATGTTGAGGAGAAATCTATAGGATCTATGAAGACTGAGGCTATAGAAGGAGAGTTGTCACAACAAGAGATGAATCCAAGCAAGAGAAATAAAGGGAAAGAGGTAGTTGAACACACCCCTTCATCATCAAGAGCTCAATCCATAGGAAAACATATCCTGAGATGGTTCCAAAAGGAGATAATGAGAAGTGCTAAGCCTTAGTTTCATGCTTCAGAGGGTGATTTTTGTGATATTGTAGAGATCTTGAACAAACTTGAGTCTCCATTACATGATGCAATGCCATTCACATTTGTTACTACCATATAGAAATGGGATTTATTTGCACAAGTGGCTCTCCCTCCTAAAGGTATAGATGTAGAAGCTATTAGTCTAAATGATTATGAAGTGAAGGATGTTATGTTGGGAAGGGCTACATGGGATTCAATCTAATAGATGATGACTATGGGAGTCAAAGAGGTTCTCAAGGAAATGGAGCAAGATGAGATTGAACTATGAACTCTTCAATGGAAAGTTGAGATCCTAAAGGGATATCTAGCCAAAGTTGTTGGTCCTCTTGATCTTGAATACCCTAAGGAGACTCTAAATACCATTCTTAAAGAAGGGGAAGGTGTATGGCTCAATCCATTTTTGAGAGCTTGTGAGGAATGGAAAGAAAGCTTTGAAGATAGAAGTGTTACCACAATCATAGGGAATTTGAAGTTATTACATGCTATGTAGGAGAACGTGAATAAGATCATAGAAATTTTGAGGTAGGTCTTTAGTATCATGGATGATTTATGGGTATGAAGCAAGGATTTGTAGACTTTACAACCCATAAAAGGGCACAGGTACCTCACTTTGATTGATGTATATATCAGAGAAGAGCTAGACTTGATTGATAATTGGATAGAGAAGATAGAAAATGGCAATAAAGTAATGAAAACATTACACAAGGAGATCCATCAACTCAAGGACCAAGCCTAAGTGAATTTTTGAAGCAAAAACATTGTACAGTGATGCATGCTTGGATATTTTTGAGAGAAGTTGTTGCTAGTTGAGGTAGTAGTCAAGAATTTTAAGAGGACTTTAGAGGAAGCATCCAAAAATGAAGACATCAGACAAGCCTTCAGAATAGAGGAAGTACTCTTAGAGTTGGACAAAAAACTCAGAGATTTTGTAGAGACTCAAATTGAGGTTGTAATGCCCCGCAAAAGGATCCAAAGAATTTCACTAAGTTTTCCAAACAATTATTTTTTTAAAACATGAAAGCAAAACCATACACAACACTTGCAGAAATAGTAACGTCAAACTAAAAATAACATAACATAATAGATTACATTCTTTAAAGATCCCTTAACATTGAATTACTTATAAAAATAACTTATTCATCTAACATTACATCCTTAACAATGAAATAACAAGGATACATCCAATGTTCATAAATTACATTTTCAGATTGCTCAATCATCCACCATACATATCACAGGGTATGAAAAGCTTAAAAGAATAAACATCCATGTAAATAAAGTACATCATCACCCAATATTAATCCATGACATAATGAAACCATAACAATACATGATACATCATCATCATAAAGATATAAACATCCATCATAAAAGATAACCATACATCACAAACATAACTAAGTGCACGGTTCCTCCCAACCGTAAATAGCATCATTAGAACACCATGGATCCTCACCATCCCTCTGTGTGTAAAATTCCAAAGCACCGAAGAGATCATCGATATTAACATAGTAGGAATGTCACTCCTAAAAACAACCTACTAACATGAAAAGTAAAGCATAAGATATCATCATCTAATATATGCAAACCATTAATATAAGAAACATACCAGCAAATACATCCATCATAAGTTCCTCCCAACCATAAATAGCATCATTAGACCATCATGGATCTTCTCCATCCCTCCGTGCGTAACATTCCAAAGCATTGAAGAGATCATCGATATTAACATAGTAGGAATGTCACTCCTAAAAACATCCTACTAACATGAAAAGTAAAGCATAAGATATCATCATCTAATATATGTAAACCATCAATATAAGAAACATACCAGAAAATACATCCATCATAAGGTATATCATCTATCATAATGCTCCAAGAATAGAATGAAGATAAATACCAACCAAGAATACTCCAGCCACAGTGTCTCAATGGATCTCAAATGATAAGAGTGATAAAACACTACCACCCGATCGTGTGGTACCTAAGTGGTCCACTCCGACCGTGTTGAGGAGATAATCTCAAGTCCCAAACAGGATATCAAAACCACAAAGCATAAAACTCTTTAAGTCTAAGAATCCTAAAAGTATACTAACTCAAAGGTTCCAACACACACAAAATTGACATCTAATTCCCAGAGGCACACAATGACATGTAGGAAACCTACTCTGCAAGTGAGAAAGTGTCATCGCATTTATAACGTACAAGTTACCCTAGCAGTTAGCTAAACTCCACGGGTCCATACTGATCTCATGTGGCCACTAGTATCCTCTCATACTGATGAGGCATATTATGTAATGCAAGGTCGCAACCATGCATTCTCACTACTCCCATCCTAGGCTGTATAAGCACTCAAGGCATGGGCGAGAACCAAAACAATTATCTTTTTAGGTTCATTTAATCCCCATTTAGTGTGTAAATGTTATCACTTATTAACCAAACTTACAATGAGTTACTCTGGCAGCCACTTAGGGCCCCGACCCCCATTGCAAGCCACTTCCTGACACTACAAGTAGATTACCTACCCTAATGCTCATGGAATCATAAATCACCACAGTCTTGTACAAGCAACTGTAAAGAAATAAGAAAGATAATCCATAAAAAGAATCATCAAATATCCTCAAAATAAGCATCAAATATCCATAATAAGAATCATCAAATCTCCAAGATAAGAATCATCAAAATCTCCATGAGCATTTGGAAAAGCATGCATAGAAAATAATGGCCACAATAGTTCTCTATTGGCAACTGAAGGCATCAATGATAATCATAAGTATCAATTGGTTCTCAATAACCAAAATATATCATCACATCCATTGGTTCTCAACAAGCAACCAATAATATCTCAAAATCATACTGATCGAAGACTCCAAAATGGTTGAGTCAAATATGTCACATCATGACATCATCAAGAATAAATCCACATCATAGTCCCATCACGATGACTAAAAAATAATCCAAGGATAACTGATCAATGACTCAAAAATGATTAGCTCAAGTGTCTTAGACACATATACATCTCAGCTTCACACATGAAGACAAGTGAACAATAACAAACATTTCATAGAGCATATGATCACATAACCATGGTTGGGCTTATAAAGATCGAGACCAAATAAGATCAACATGCCATCACATCTCATAACCCCTGAGCCTCTGGTAACAACCTAGAACTAGTCAACACTAGTTAACCCAAAAACCCAAAACAAGAAGCATATAGAATACACAATGCAAACACATGTTTTGGTTTTGCTAAAATCTCATAGTTGAATAATATGTAGAGTTTCATTTTCCATTTTCAAGTGTAGGGGTTTCAGTTTTCATTTTCAAGTATACTTCAAATGTCTAAGTTTCATCATTTGACCTACAAGTCAACTCATTTGTTCCCAGATAGCATTATCCTAAGAATAACTTAAGGATAATTATTTACTCATTAAATCAATTGCTTTATTTGCTAAGATCCATATTACTAATTTGAATAATTTTTCCTTAATGTTATTTCTACATTTCAACATTATCAAATGATCATTATTCATTTATAAAAGAACCAATTATCAATCTTTAAATAAGAAGATTATAACTTTATTAGAATGATCAATTAAATCCATCAATTAACTTAGGTACACAATTCCATGACCTTTTATCATTCTAATAATTTTCAATTATACATTACTAAGTCTTTACCATTAGAATATCTAAAGTCGTTATTCTAGCCATAAGAGTACGACTTATCAACCTCGATATAAATACCTAACAACTTTGCTAGAGAAATCGATATTAGCATATCAATTAAAAATTTATTATATAACTTAATTATTAATTAAATCTAATTAACTCTAATTAATTTAATTAATAATTACATATCCAAGGCAACATTCCAATTAATATCAATTAACTAACTATAACTTGTAAGTTAAAAGTCAACTATAACTCAAATCTCCAATATTCATATTAATAGTTCAATAACGGCTTGTTATTATTTAATAGCAAGTTATAGGAAATCTCTAAGGACCACATGCTTCATTCTTACAAAGAAAACTAACATTCCCTTGACAAATTTGTATTATCAATAATCTTTTCGAATAAGACTCTATCGCACAACTTAATTATTAATATCATAATTATAATATCAACTCAATGAATATTAATTGATTAAAAATCAATTATAATCTAAATCTAAAAATTAATATCTTTTACCAAACTTTAATCATCAAATAATCTCCTCTAGATTAACTCTAATCGAATTTATTGATAATTATTTAAACCATTATTTATTAATAGTTTGTTAGACCCAAAAAATATTAATAAATAATAAACTCATCAAACTATTATTTTCATAAATCCCATTAGTTAATATTTGACTAACTCTTAATACCACAAGGTATTCAAACGTATTAACATAACAATTCAATCTTAATCCAATATCATTTAGAGTTTCTAAATTTTAAATCAACATAATATAAATTATCATCTTACAATTTATTTAATCAATATTAAAATCAACCATTAGACTCCATTTTCTAATTGTTCTAATAATATTTTGTCTATATAAAGATCCCTATCATAAACCAATAAGACTTATTGTAGATTTTAACATGAATAATCTCCAAATTCTTAACATTATCATGTTCATTAAACAACTCTAAAATTGTTTAATATATATTAAATAGTATCCAATACACATTATAAAAAGTCCACTATATAAACTATATTAAAATCTCTTTTCTTTTAATTTTCTCTCATTTAGAAAATCCATTTACTCAGATTGACTAATAATTAATTACACTTATTCTATTATTAACTAATCTTAATTAAATTTGATTTAATTAGATTAGATAATAAAACATATAAAACTAATGCATATTAATAAGATTTTAATAAGGGAAGATTACAATAATATCTTTAATTCATTCCATGCTTTGATATATTCTTTTTGTCAAGTGTAAGCATAAGGAACTCTTGGTTATGAGAAAAAGAGAAATATCTGTCCTTGAATAAAATAGTCCCAGTACGACGGCCATATCTTCCTAATGATTCATTGGATTGGGTTGAAATTTAAATATGTTTGAGAGGGCCAAGTTGCGCCAATTTTGACTGAAGTGATTGAATAAATTCGATCTCGATAAAAAGTTATGAATGACTGAATTCGGGTCTATCCAAGGGGCAGCGACAGGACAATTTGTGATGAATTAAAAATTTCTTCTTAAAGGTAATTGCTCTCTAAATTTATCCAATAATTTCACAAATAGATTTGGCTATAAATCTTGAATCCATTTTCAAATCTATTTCAATTTGATTCTAATTCAAACCCAAACCCGTTTAGATCTAATTTCCTTCCTATATTGAAACTAGGGTTTTCTATTGTTTCCTTTGCAACCAAATAGAATATCTAGATACCAATTTTCAATTATAGATTCAATCACAAGAGTATTCAAACACATAGACATGATAAAGATAGGAAGAGAAATAATTCAAAGAGAATATGCAATTATCACGAGTGCACCTGGACACTGCTGCTAATTTTGCCATGCCTCAGAAGTTCATAGAAAATCTTTTTCCTCTCCATCATTCACAATCCTTCCAAGATCCAAGCCAATCGAATCCTCCAGGTGACTAGAAGAGCTAGAAGGAGCATAGAAGCATGTAGAAAATATATGAGCATATGAACTTCTCCAATGCATGTATGCTTTGAAGCTTCTATTTAAGCTTTCCTTTAAGCTTTTCCAAACACACTAGGAGAGCCCCTATTTAAGGGCCTCTAAGATGCATCTAGAGTGTCTCTAGAAACAACTAGAAGATAAGCATGACAACCAAGCATGAGCCTTCTCCAACCTTCTAGATAAGTCTTAAGGTTGTAGACACCATGTGCTTAAATAAAAATGCTAACTCCTAAGTGTAGACAACTTATGCATTCTTAGAGTGCAAACTTCTGTGTTGTCTACATGACAACTGTAGAGAATTTGCCAACTCCTATGTGAACAAATATTTAAAATAATACACATTAATTAATATAATAATTAATTTACTCTTTCCAATTTAATTAATTTATTTATTAAATCTCATGCACTAACTTTAATAATTCCACTTTTCAATCTTAATATATTTATATTTTAATCACATGAGATTTAGAATCTTTTATTAATTTAAATATATCTTCCACTTTTAAATTTCATTTTCCAAAACTTAATTGCTAAAATATTTATTAGCTTTAATAATAATATTATTTAGTCATTTATTTAAAAATGAACTCCAAATATATTATTATTAAAATAAATATTGTCACATTCCAAATATAAACTTTTAAAGTTTAATTATTTTATCTTCAAATTTAATTATTTTATTTAATTAATTTCTCAATTAATTAAATAAAATAAATATTAAAATATCATATTAATTTTCTATTTAAATTAAATCATTAATTAAATCTTTTAATTAGGCTTAATTAATAGAAAGTATACTAGAGACTCACAAAGTAAAAATACGAAAATCAATCATAGCCAAAAATACATACAAAATCAAACCAAAGGTTTAAATCACGAATTACGTTATCCAACGTATTCGAAGGGTACTCAACTCGGATACTTGTCCTAATTTTTCAATTACAACAAATGGCTTAAAGGGTTGGGATTTGGACTTGAGAATTTATCTCCCCTCTCTTATCATTGAGATAATATGATAGGGTACGCTCATCCTGACAATTCAAGGAAGTCGATACCCGGTACCTACAACCTGCATAAAAACCATGCATGTACAAGCACAATATATACTAAACTAAATAGGCAATGGCAGGAAGTGGTGCATCGTGTAGATTCTGACTAGCAGGTGACTACGACTCCCTTCCTTAACCACATCAGACACACCATACAAAAGAAAACACACAAAACACGCACACCATACACATGCAAGTATGGGGTAAGTATCCATAAGAAAACACATATGATAATAAATCATCTTACTAATCATCATTAATAACTGCAAACACTAAAAATAATCATCATATATACATGAAATGTAGAGTCTAAGTAATCTCATCACATAATAAACTGAATCCATAGCACAATATCTGATAGTGTCAAAATAATGCTGCTAACCAATAACATAAGACTAGCTCTAAAAGAATTCAATAATGATAACAAAATGCGAACCAGGGCAGGCACTACATCCACCCCCCCTAGGATTAGGCTTACTCCTGGAAGCCTACAAGAATGAAAAACTAAGATACTCACTATGTGAGTCCCATTGAATTTTTTTCCTCCCTACAGGGGAATATGATTCCATTGAGAATTTTACAACACACTTAGAGCAATATGATTCTGGTTTAATAGTAAACCGAAAATCATATCGATCCAACATCATTCTTTTAACAACTACTGAAGTAGATTCTTTAATACATTCTAAACAAGAGCAACTTAATGCTTGCAAAGATAAACAAAAGTTCACTACCCTTCAACATAGATAAAAGATACATGTTTTGCCACTAGAATGAGTTTCAATTTTCAGTTTTGCCTTTCATTTAGGTTTTTAGTAGAATTTTTAGTTTTAAAAGCTAAGTGTTAAGCATGAAAAATATGCAAGTAACAATTTAAGTTTTGTTTCAGTTCACCTAGTTTCAAGTTTTCAGTTTGAAAGAGATACATATGATAGTTCAATGTTTTCATTTAGTTAACAACTAGTGGCATCCAAATATACCCAGAGCTCCCAATGTTGAAACTCAAGCTCTGATACCAAATGTAATGCCCCGCCAAGGGACCCAAAGAATTTTACTAAGTTTTCCAAACAATTTTTTTTTTAAATTATGAAAGTAAAACTATACACAACACTTGCGGAAATAGTAACATCCAACTGAAAATAACATAACATAACAGATTACATTCTTTAAAAATCCCTTAATGTTGAATTAATTCTAATCATAACTTATTCATCTAACATTACATCCTTAACAATGAAATAACAAGGATACATCCAATGTTCATAAATTACATTTTCAGATTGCTCAATCATCCACCATACATATCACAGGGTATGAAAAGCTTAAAAGAATAAACATCCATGTAAATAAAGTACATCATCATCCAATATTAATCCATGACATAATGAAACCATAACAATACATGATACATCATCATCATAAATATATAAACATCCATCATAAAAGATAACCATACATCACAAACATAACTAACTAAGTGCACGATTCCTCCCAACCGTAAATAGCATCATTACACTATCATGGATCCTCGCCATCCCTCCGTGTGTAACATTCCAAAGTATCGAAGAGATCATCGGTATTAACATAGTAGGAAAGTCACTCCTAAAAACATCCTACTAACATAAAAAGTAAAGCATAAGATATCATCATCTAATATATGCAAACCATCAATATAAGAAACATACCAACAAATACATCCATCATAGGTTCCTCCCAACCGTAAATAGCATCATTAGACCATCATGGATCCTCGCCATCCCTCTATGCGTAACATTCCAAAGCACCGAAGAGATCATCGGTATTAACATAGTAGGAATGTCACTCCTAAAAACATCCTACTAACATGAAAAGGAAAGCATAAGATATCATCAACTAATATATGCAAACTATCAATATAAGAAACATACCAGCAAATACATCCATCATAGGTTCCTCCCAACCATAAATAGCATCATTAGACCATCATGGATCCTCGCCATCCTTCCATGCGTAACATTCCAAATCAGCGAAGAGATCATCGGTATTAACATAGTAGGAATGTCACTCCTAAAAATATCCTACTAACATGAAAAGTAAAGCATAAGATATCATCATCTAATATATGTAAACTATCAATATAAGAAACATACCGACAAATAAATCCATCATAAGGTATATCATCTATCATAATGCTCCAAGAATAGAATGAAGATAAATACCAACCAAGAATACTCCAGCCACAATGTCTCAATGGATCTCAAATGATAAGAGTGATAAAACACTACCACCCGACCGCATGGTACCTAAGTGGTCCACTCCCACCATACTGAGGAGATAATCTCAAGTCCCAAACAAGATATCAAAACCACAAAGCATAAATCTCTTTAAGTCTAGGAATCCTAAAAGTATACTAACTCAAAGGTTCCAACACACACAAAATTGACATCTAATTTTCAGAGGCACACAATGACATGTAGGAAACCTACTCTACAAGTGGAAAAGTGTCATCACATTTATCACGTACAAGTTACCTTGGTAGTTAGCTAAACTCTACGGGTCCATACTGATCTCATGCGGCCACTAGTATCCTCTCATACTAACGAGGCATACTATAGAATCCAAGGTCGCAACCATGCGTTCTCACTACTCCCATCCTAGCCTGTACAAGAACTCAAGGCATGGGCGAGAACCAAAACAATTATCTTTTTAGGTTCATTTAATCTCCATTTAATGTGTAAATGTTATCACTTATTAACCAAACTTACAATGAGTTACCCTGGCCGCCACTTAGGGCCCCGGCCCCCATTGCAAGCCACTTTTCGAAACTACAAGTAGATTACCTACCCTAATGCTCATGGAATCATAAATCACCACAGTCCTGTACAAGCAACTGTAAAGAAATCCAAAAGATAATCCATAAAAAGAATTATCAAATCTCCGCAAAATAAGTATCAAATATCCATAATAAGAATCATCAAATCTCCAAGATAAGAATCATCAAAATCTCCATGAGCATCTGGAAAACCATCCATAGAAAATCATGACCACAACAGTTCTCTATTGGCAATTGAAGGCATCACTGATAATCATAAGTATCAATTGGTTCTCAATAACCAAAATATATCATCACATCCATTAGTTCTCAACAAGCAACCAATAATATCTCAAAATCATACTGATCGAAGAATCCAAAATGGTTGAGTCAAATATGTCACATCATGACATCATCAAGAATAAATCCACATCATAGTCCCATCATAGTGACTAGAAAATAATCCAAGGATAATTGATCGATGACTCAAAAATGATTAGCTCAAGTGTCTTAGACACATATACATCTCAGCTTCACACATGAAGACTGATGAACAATAACAAAAATTTCATAGAGCATACAATCACATAACCATGGTTGGGCTTATTAAGATCGAGACCAAATAAGATCAACATGCCATCACATCTCATAACCCTCGATCCTCTGGTAACAACCTAGAACTGGTCAACTCTAGTTAACCCAAAAACCCAAAACAAGAAGCATATAGAATACACGATGCAAAAACATGTTTTGGTTTTGCTAAAATCTCATAGTTGAATAATATGTAGAGTTTCATTTTCCATTTTCAAGTGTAGGGGTTTCAGTTTTCATTTTTAAGTATATTTCAAATGTCTAAGTTTCATCATTTGACCTACAAGTCAACCCATTTGTTCCCAGATAGCATTATCCTAAGAATAACTTAAGGATAATTATTTACTCATTAAATCAATTGCTTTATTTGCTAAGATCCATATTACTAATTTAAATAATTCTTCCTTAATGTTATTTCTACATTTCAACATTATCAAATGATCATTATTCATTTATAAAAGAACCAATTATCAATCTTTAAATAAGAAGATTATAACTTTATTAGAATGATCAATTAAATCCATCAATTAACTTAGGTACACAATTCCATGACCTTTTATCATTCTAATAGTTTTCAATTATACATTACTAAGTCTTTACCATTAAAATATCTAAAGTCATTATTCTAGGCATAAGAGTATGACTTATCAACCTCAATATAAATACCTAACAACTTTGCTAGAGAAATTGATATTAGCATATCAATTAAAACTTTATTACATAACTTAATTATTAATTAAATCTAATTAACTCTAAATAATTTAATTAATAATTACATATCCAAGGCAACATTCCAATTAATATCAATTAACTAACTATAACTTGTAAGTTAAAAGTCAACTATAACTCAAATCTCCAATATTCATATTAATAGTTCAATAACGGCTTGTTATTATTTAATAGCAAGTTATAGGAAATCTCTAAGGACCACATGCATCATTCTTTCAAAGATAATTAACATTCCCTTGACAAATTTGTATTATCAATAATCTTTTCGAATAAGACTCTATTACACAACTTAATTATTAATATCATAATTATATTATCAACTCAATGAATATCAATTGATTAAAAATCAATTATAATCTAAATCTAAAAATTAATATCTTTTACCAAACTTTAATCATCAAATAATCTCCTCTAGATTAACTCTAATCAAATTTATTGATAATTATTTAAATCATTATTTATTAATAGTTTGTTAGACCCAACAAACATTAATAAATAATAAACTCGTCAAACTATTATTTTCATAAATCCTACTAGTTAATATTTGACTAACTCTTAATACCACAAGGTATTCAAACGTATTAACATAACAATTCAATCTTAATCCAATATCATTTAGAGTTTATAAATTTTAAATCAACATAATATAAATTATCATCTTACAATTTATTTAATCAATATTAAAATCAACCATTAGACTCCATTTTCTAATTGTTTTAATAATATTTTGTCTATATAAAGATCCCTTTCACAAACCAATAAGACTCATTGTAGATTTTAACACGAATAATCTCCAAATTCTTAACATTATCATGTTCATTAAACAACTCTAAAATTGTTTAATATATATTAAATAGTATCCAATACGCATTATAAAAATTCCACTATATAAACTATATTAAAATCTCTTTTCTTTTAATTTTCTCTCATTTAGAAAATCCATTTACTCAGATTGACTAATAATTAATTACACTTCTTCTACTATTAACTAATCTTAATTAAATTTGATTTAATTAGATTAGATAATAAACCATATAGAACTAATGCATATTAATAAGATTTTAATAAGGGAAGATTACAATAATATTTTTAATTCATTTCATGCTTTGATATATTCTTTTTGTGGAGTGTAAGCATAAAGAACTCTTGGTTATGAGAAAAGGAGAAATATCTGTCCTTGAATAAAATAGTCCCAGTACGATGGTCATATCTTCCTAATGAACTTACTGGATCGAGCTGAAATTTAAATATGTTTGAGAGGGCCAAGTTGCGTCAATTCTGACCAAAGTGATTGAATAAATTCGATCCAGATAAAAATTTATGAATGAATGATTTCGGGTCTATCCAAGGGGCAGCGACAGGACAATTTGTGATGAATTAAAAATTTCTTCTTAAAGGTAATTGTTGTCTAAATTTATCCAATAATTTCGCAAATGGATTTGGCTATAAATCTTGAATCCATTTTCAAATCTATTTCAATTTGATTCTAATTCAAACCCAAACCCGTTTAGATGTAATTTCCTTCCTATATTGAAACTAGGGTTTTCTATTGTTTCCTTTGCAACCAAATAGAATATCTAGATACCAATTTTCAATTATAGATTCAATCACAAGAGTATTCAGACACATAGACATGATAAAGACAAGAAGAGAAATAGCACAAAGAGAATATGCGATTATCACAAGTGCATCTGGACACTGATGCTAATTTTGCCATGCCTCAGAAGTTCATAGAAAATCCTTTCCCTCTCCATCATTTGCAATCCTTCCAAGATCCAAGCCAATCGAATCCTCCAGGTGACTAGAAGAGCTAGAAGGAGCATAGAAGCATGTAGAAAATATATGAGCATATGAACTTCTCCAATGCATGTATGCTTTGAAGCTTGCATTTAAGCTTTCCTTTAAGCTTGTCTAAACACACTAGGAGAGCCCCTATTTAAGGGCCTCTAAGATGCATCTAGAGTGTCTCTAGAAACAACTAGAAGATAAGCATGACAACCAAGCATGAGCCTTCTCCAACCTTCTAGATAAGTCTTAAGGTTGTAGACACCATGTGCTAAAATAAAAATGCTAACTCCTAAGTGTAGACAACTTATGCATTCTTAGAGTGCAAACTTCTGTGTTGTCTACATGACAACTCTCGAAAATTTGCCAACTCCTATCTAAACAAATATTTAAAATAATACACATTAATTAATATAATAATTAATTTACTCTTCTCAATTTAATTTATTTATTTATTAAATCTCATGCACTAACTTTAATAATTTCACTTTTCAATCTTAATATATTTATATTTTAATCACATGAGATTTAGAATCTTTTATTAATTTAAATATATCTTCCACTTTTAAATTTCATTTTCTAAAACTTAATTGTTAAAATATTTATTAGCTTTAGTAATAATATTATTTAGTCATTTATTTAAAAATGAACTCCAAATATATTATTATTAAAATAAATATTGTCACATTCCAAATTTAAACTTTTAAAGTTTAATTATTTTATCTTCAAATTTAATTATTTTATTTAATTAATTTCTCAATTAATTAAACAAAATAAATATTAAAATATCATATTAATTTTTCATTTGAATTAAACCATTAATTAAAACTTTTAATTAGACTTAATT
The DNA here is from genome assembly GCA_028749045.1 of Cupressus sempervirens. Lineage (NCBI taxonomy): Eukaryota > Viridiplantae > Streptophyta > Pinopsida > Cupressales > Cupressaceae > Cupressus > Cupressus sempervirens. The sequence continues at coordinate 709,343,417 of CM053793.1, forward strand.
AATAGAAAATATACTAGAGACTCACAAAGTAAAAATATGAAAATCCATCATAGCCAAAAATATATACAAAATCAAACCAAAGGTTTAAATCATGAATTGCGTTATCCAACGTATTTGGAGGGTACTCAACTCAGATACTTGTCCTAATTTTTCAATTAGAACAAATGGCTTAAAGGGTTGGGATTTGGACTTGAGAATTTATCTCCCCTCTCTTATCATTGAGATAATATGATAGGGTACGCTCATCTTGACAATTCAAAAAAGTCGATACCCGGTACTTGCAACCTACATAAAAACCATGCATGTACAAGCACAATATATACTAAACTAAATAGGAAATGGCAGGAAGTGGTGCATCGTGTAGATCCCGACTAGTAGGTGACTACGACTCCCTTCCTTAACCACATCAGACACACCATACAAAAGAAAACACACAAAACATGCACACCATACACATGCAAGTATGGGGTAAGTATCCATAAGAAAACACATATGATAATAAATCATCTTACTAATCATCATTAATAACTACAAACACTAAAAATAATCATCATATATACATGAAATGTAGAGTCTAAGTAATCTCATCACATAATAAACTGAATCCATAGCACAATATCTGATAGTGTCAAAACAATGCTGTTAACCAATAACATAAGACTAGCTCTAAAAGAATTCAGAAACAATAACAAAATGCGAACCAGGGCAGGCACTACAGAGGTGGGCAACTATAGACAAAATGTAAAGGACAAATACGAGGCTTTAGATCTTCCCAAATTGACTAAGATTATTGAGATAATAGAGAAATTCAAGGGCAAAAATCCAAACATAGTTTTGGGATGAAGATGAACAAAATCTAGATGCTAGAATTTCAATTTTGACACATAGTAAAATTTTAAATTTTTGACCCAATCAAGGTCTACAGGTTTGCAGCTCTGCAGGTCTATAGGTCTACAATTTAGAGTTACACTGACAGTTGACTACCAGTTCCAAAAATAGCACTTTTCATGCATCAGGAGCATGTGTTGATGGCAAGTTTACTTTGACACACACCTAGTGAAGGGTTAGCTTCTATTTTTGGTGTCTCCATGCACTTCCACTTTGACTAATGGCTTTCTCCTACTTTCTCTCTCATTTCTTCTTTTTTTTTGACATGTAAAGGTCTCATGCATCCAATTAATGAATAAAATATGGATGGAATCCCTCTAAGCACCATATTAGTTGATAGTCTGTGTATATCTAGTTTGTTTTATTAGGTAAAAGCATTTATTGCATGAAAGATAGCTCTCACTCTCAACACAAATTGAGGAGAAGATTTTTTATAAATACTCCATTGTAAAATGTTACAAAGGCTACCATTATTATGCAATAAAATTATGCTTTTGATGCTTGTATATGGAGTGTAGTCATTCTTTCCTTAATGTGTCATTGTTTTGTGGATTTTATTCATGAGATTGTGATTGAGCCAAAGGTTTATTGTGTTGTTTCTGGTTGTGCAATCTTTTAGTTTTGGTGTTTGCTACAAATTTATGAATTCTGCTAACATAACAAGCTTGAGAAGAGATCCTCAAATTGTGCCTCCATAACCTTTTGTCTTGCATGAGTGCACTTTTCATGGCCTTCTAATTTGATGAAAGGTGAAATATCATATTATTGTTAAAGTTTCTCACTAACGATTGCATTAGTGGATTCTAGAAAGCGCCACTCCTATTTTCATTAGTTTCATACTGATTTCCTTGAAAGTTTAACTCGTAGCATGTTGTTTTCTATAGCTTATGTCTATTTAGGATTTAAAATTCAAGTTATTTCAATTTCATGTTATTTTCTTTTAGTTACATTATTTTCTTTGCTAACCCCTTTTTAGAATAGGAACTCATTTTAGTTGCACTATTAGATTGCATTCATTGAAAAAATCAAAAAATCAAAAAATATTATTCTTTTGTGTGTGATTTTGAGACAAAAAATAGATTTACTTCATTCTGAGATCATAGTAGAACCAACAAAGCCCTCCTCATGAACAATCACATTTATCTTCAATTGAGTAACCTTTGGTACATTGCAAGATAAATACAAAACCTTGGAGTTGATCCCCAAAAGGATTAGCTTCTCAAGAGAGGAATTGCACAATGGGTTCCTGATGTAGACACCTAAAAACCTTTAGAAAATAAAGTATTTTTATTTTCTGAAAAAGTCCTGATGACATCATCATTTATTAATTAATTAATTATTTAATTAATTAATTTATTTTTATGCCATTAAATACCTTTATCTTAATTAAAAATATTTAATTAAGGAATCCCTCCCAAAAATGTTTAAATCTTATTTAAACATTATTTCCTTATTTATTAATTATTTAATTAATAAATTGACCAAAAAAACCCAAAATAAATAAAAAATTTATTTTTTGCCCAAAACTTGGCCAATTGCCTTAAGACCACTAACCTCTTCCAAAAATTTTTAATCCTTCTTTAATTTTAACTAAAGGCTAATCCCATCATTTCCTACCCCTTATCCCAACTCAAAATATTTAATCAAGATTAAATATTAATCCTCATGTTTATTAAAAAAGTTTTAATAAATATCTCCTCAACCCAAACCCTTGAAATAAATAAAACTTTATTTATTTCCTAAAAATCTAATTTATCCTCATCCTAAGAAGTTCTAGACTCTTCTAGAAAGTCTTCATCCTCATCCTAGGAAATTCTAGACTATTCTAGAAAGTCTTTATCCTCATCCAAAGTCTAGAATCTTCTAGAAGATATCTTTAAACCTAATCCTAATCCCCTCCTAACCTTGTCACATTCCCTAAACATGAGTTAAAACTTCCTAACCCAAGCCAAAGTTAACAAATATCGCCTCTTTCACCCACCCTCATTAAATGCCATTCACTTGCCTATCCCTAAGCTAATCCTAAACCATCCTAATCCATCCTCTAATCATTTGCACAATCCTAAGCAAGCTTAAAACCCTCCTAATCAAGCCCAAGTTGAAATTTCTCTCATCTCCCTCAAAATATCTCAACCATAACACTTTATGAAGTCCACTAGGTCATAAATGACTCTTACAAGTCATTATGAGGGTCTTTATGAAGATTTTATCCCTTGAGCCTCCTTTTTTGACTCATCCTTCCCCTTTCCTCCATCCTCTCACCATGTGACATGTGTCACTCCTTGATTGGTTGTAAGGAAGCACAGTCCATGTGTTGTCCTCTCATGCAATCTGAGCCCTCCATGAGCTTTTTTCCATCCTTGCATCTTAGCCCTCAATCCCTCAAGCCTCTTGCCTATAAATTGGATCCTTCCCCTTTTCAAAATAACACAATCCATGAAGTAAAGTTATAATGCTATTTTAAGAGCCAAATCCATACTAAAGCCATCTATCCACACCAAAAATCCACAATCATCCATTGAAGCCTTTGGAAGCATATTGAGCATACATCCTATCTATTTAGACAAAGCCACTCAACAAGAGAGCTTCTTATTGAGAGAGTCCATTAATGGCTCATATTTTCAATTGAGAGCTCATCTTAGTCTATCTTGAAGTTTATGAATTTTGTTTAGTTTGTAGAAGCTTTATTTAAATTTGGTTTCTATTAGCATACTAACATTGCTCATATACATTTTGGCACACCCGGTGGGACCCTACATGGGTCATCTTCATTAGCTTTTTTAGTCAAGTTTTGTATGTCATTTGCTGATTTTGGCTAATTTTTCTTGTTTTTGTGATTGGTAGGATTGTATGAATTGGTTTTGTAGGTCCACATGAGGATGAAGAAGACAAAGGAACTCATAGTCTATCTCATAGTGTATGCAGATTTTTCAAGCTTATAGGTGGACAAAACACTTGGAATTCTTCTTTCTCTTCTTGTCTATATTCTTCTTATTCCATCTACTTCTTCTTCTTCTTCTTGTGGGAGATCTTATCCATTATTTTTTTAAGGAAGAAAAATCATACACACTTCTTTTCAGTGCTTAAAATGAACCCCCAAATCATACTTAAATCCATTAAAAATTAAAAATTTGCAAAAAAAAAAAAAAAGCCTTTTAACAAGTGAAACTAAAACAATTCAATCATTTGCATCCTTGCAACATCAAAGTTTTAGATGCATTCATGCAAAGTTAGGAACACTTCATTTTTGGGAATTTTAAAAGAACTTCAAGTTTGCATTTCAAAAGGTTCAAAATCAACACTAAGTGCACACTAAAATCTAAATCAAACTCAAAGCATCAATCAAGGATAAAATGAACCTCATTTGCAAATATTTTAAAGTTCTTTTAAAAATTTCATGAAAACTAACAGTCCTAAATGATTGCCAAAAATTGTCCTAAAAGCTTTGTTGTTTGTTCCAAACAAATATCTTGTTGCAAAATCTTGAATATTTCTTAGGTTTTTCATGCATCAAAAAAATCTAGGAATATCATTTTTGGGCTTAAAATATGCAAACTAGAACACAAAATCTTGAATGAAGACCAAAGTCCAAAGAGTCATTTTCACTTCTAAATCCAAAACAATCTTGAATGATCTAAGGTTAAAACAAAGCACTTCAAAGTTCTTAAAACAACACACAAAATCTCAATCTTGAATGCTCAAAGGAAAAAACTTGAATGTTTAATCACTTGTCTTTGAATGCATATTGCTAAAATCACTCTTGAGTGCCATGGATTAAAATCAAGTTTTTTTTTTTTATGAATGCATGATTAAAACAAAAAATCCAATCTTGAATGTCATATATCAAATAATCATCTTTTGAGGCATAAAAAGAATCCACATTTTTGAAATCTTCTAAGTTATAAAAAATAATAAAGACGCTTTGAGTAAGTTTGTAGTTGGACTCACCCTCTTTAATCATCCATCAATTTAACCATTGGTTGCAATCTCAATGCCATCTATGGGGATGGGTCTACCTAAGAGGGTGTTAAGTGCTCCACAAAGATCAAACTCCACTCACTTGGGTCTTTAGTGGTTTTTCTAAGTTAGAAAATTCCTTGAATGCGCATTAATCTTGCTCACACTTCATTTGGGCATAAAAATTGGACAAATCTTGATGTAGAGGGCCTCCGGGCACGCGCTTGGCAATCAAGTTTCACACACCTTTTTTTTGGGCTTAAAACAAACTCACACTCAATCTTGAATGCCTAACAATCAATGAACATCGCATGGTTTTGATGCATTTTCAATGACGCTCACATGTTGATGATCTCTCAACTTCCATTATGTTGACGACGCTATCAAATTGGAATGAAAATTGTATGCCATAATCACAAGTGTATTCAATCATAGCTTACAAAATCTAAATCATCAATTGGAATAAACACGTGTCTTTTAAAGCCCAAGATCATGTATGTGGTCTTGTTTTACACTTTTTAGGAGGCTCGCTTGGGGATTTCATCACCCCTTGGGAGGACCTCAACTCCAGCATTCCGGCAGAGTATAAAAATTGGGAGGTGAATCCAAAGACACCTCTCTTGGAATCAAGATTTTGTCACTCGGGCTAAGCCTCAAGGAACTTTATACCCTTGAGAAGTGAAAGAGGAGAAGTGGGTTACCACTCCTCTCGGCTGTGTGACATCTTTTTGGTTTCATCTATGGATTTGGGCCTCACGTACCTTGCGTATATCGAGGACTCCCTAGCTATAACAAATTTCATCCTTGTAGAAAGCTTCCTAGGATGTTGTTGTGTTTGACGTGCTTGCTCCAAACTTTTGTCTGCTTGTTTTTTCATAGCTTTTGAATGAATGTTTGCCAACTTTGGTCAAAATCCCAAAAAAAAAAAAATCTCCCAGCTCAAGGCATACTTAGCGTAGTGACTGCCTCATCAGAAAATCATCCAAGCTCCGCCTCTACAACTGAATCTATATAGTTCTTTTTTTTAGAAAAATCCCAAATCCAAAGTCCATCCAAATCATCCCCCCAACTAGCTAGCAACCCAATCCAAAATCACACCCAAGCCTTTAGAGAGTTGTTGTCATTCTGCTAAAATTTTCTATCCAATCAATCTGACCAATCCACTAGCCTCACCAAGGTTATCCCTTTGACAGAGCTTTGTCTAGGGTAATTTAGCTTTGTCACTTGTTATCCCTCATCACCTTGAGCTAAAGGTTGGGATCCACAAGTGGTCAATCTTGTGTCATGCCCATAGGATCATTAGTCTATCCTTAAGTTGACACAATCTCCAGCAATCTAGCACATAGGAAAGAAAAACTTTCACTTTTTGACAGCATGCCCTTGAAGTCTTCCATCCACAGGAAAGCCAAAAATCTCCAACCAATCCTCCTTAGGTTTGTCATGCAACTTTGACTCTCCCTAGGAAACCTTTCATCAGCCAATCCAAAATCTGTTCTCAAATCCAACCATGAGCTTCCGTGTTCATCCATACGCAAGACCCCATCCCCATCAAACTCATCATCAAAGCATAAAGTACCAATCCTATCATGATGTGTTTGGTCGCATTGTCCTTGCTCCCGCCACCTCCTATTCCAATGATGATGAAAATCTTGTTGACTATGATGGGTATATTGAAAGCCTTAGAAACATTCCCCCAAGCATCCCCCAAAATCCAAGAGTTATTCCAAACTATCTAGTCATGCCATCTGATATTCCAGCTTCGCCTCCATCACCCCATCAACCAAGCTTCCAATCTTCCACCCCCATCACACTAGCTATTCCTGTCAATCCACCTCCACCTTCGACACATGAGTCTCCAAGGAATCTCCTAGAGGAAATACAAGAAAAGTTGCCTCCAACAGTCGATAAGCCATGTCATCTAATCCAACCATGTGAAGTAGTCAGTGATGAAGCTTCCCCATCTATAATATCACCTCCATCTCCCATAGCTATCATCCACATACCATCCATCAAATTGCTTAAAATCCTTCCACTTCTCGCAAGCATCAAAATCTCACCACCTGTCAAATCCCTCCAAATCCTATCCACATTGGCTCCAAGCATTTCCCAAATCTCTCATAATGACCCTTATGCATCCATCTTCTACTCACCCATCTCCACTACTGAATCTCCCATCTATCCATTCCCTACCTTTGAAGAATCCATCCCTTCACCTCCTATCACACCATCCACTCCAAACCAATCCTATCAAGATCCTGCCCAAAATTATGTTGACATCCCCCAAAGAATAAATGAAGATATCATCGTACCATGTCTTCCATCCATAGTGCAGTCACCATCTCCTCCATCTCCAAAACCTCGAGCCATATCTCCTCCACTACAAGATATCTTGTCATCCCACCAACTACATCAAGATCCTATCCTTCCATCTCCCCCGCTCCATGCTTCCATCTTACCACCTATCCAAGCTATTCCACCATCTATAATCTACCCTCTTGGTTCACTTACATTCATCCATGGTGGCCCTCTCTTAGCAGAAGAATTAAGAACAGTATCTCCCCATTGCAATACACCTAATAAATCACTTCTACCATTTTCTGCAAGAAAAAAGTTTCCTCATCTTGTTCAAATGCTCAATCGATGGCATTATCAAGGTCAAGGTTTAGGACCACAAGAGCAAGGAATCAGAGAGCCTATTATTGCACAAAAAAATCTAGGATTTCATGGTCTTGGATATGTATCCAAAGGCTCACCATCTAAAGGTGTTGGTACACCACACCCCCAAACCAAGCCTATCTCAAAGCCCACCATGCCAGCCTCCCATCACTCCTTCAAGAAATCTTATGTCATCCCCCCTCCACCATCTTTGCAACCCAAAACAACCTACCATATCCCCCCTTCATCCACAAAATCCATTTTGGGTCCCTATGTCCCAAAATCTACCATCCTCCATCCTCTTATCAGCCATCATAAAAATCCTATTCCATCCATTCCTATGCAAGATCAACAAAGGCACATATCAGGGCACATCATCCATCATCATCCCCCTACATGCTCTTTCATATCCTCTCCATCTCACAAAGCTTCTCCTAACGATCTTCCCAAAGCTTACCATAGCAATGTGAATGCCAACTTCAAAATACATAAAGCTAAAAATCCACATCCTAGGCAATCATATGTCTATTCTAAAAGACATACTCCAAAAAGGAAAAATCCAATCAAAGAATGCAAAACAATGCAATAGCCTATGAAAAGAAAATCCAAAACCATGTGGATCCCCAAGAAAAAAGTTGAAACCCAATGGATAATGGCATCCACCATTTCTAATCCCCCATATAGTGACTCATGTCCCCCATCTCCTAACTCCATCTTGGGTGCCTATATCCCCAAGCATGCTTCCACACATCCTCCATCACGCCCGCATCTACCATCTATCCCCCATATGCTCTTTTCACACTCGTCCCAACATGTGCCAATGTTGCTCTTGCAAGCATCCCCATCTCATGCTCCTTTCCAACCTTTTCATCCCTCCATCTCTTATCATCAATCCCATCTAATCCAATCTATTGCATAAATCACACATCCGGTGTACCAACAACTAGCAACAAAATTGAACATTCCAACGGCTAGTGAAAAATCCCAAAAAAGCCAAAATAGCTGAAGAAAGCCAAAATCATTCCAGCCGAGTCCAAAGTCAAAAAGTCAAAAAAAAGTAAAGAAAAATAAAGCGTCCACTGGTGAAAACTTGGAAATTCAAGCGCCTTGGACAAGTACCATGATGAAAACTTGGAAAACAAGTGTCATGCGTAATCCCACCATCCCTAGCTTAGCCTCACCCTCATTCTTTTGGTCATCTCTTGACATCCAACTCCATCTTCCAATTTATCCACCTATCCTCCACCCTCCATCTTCCATCTCACACCATCCAGTAATCTCCTGCAACTTCAGCCAATCATCCTAGCTATCATCCATCTCTCTAGCCCCTTCAGCTTTTTCCATCCTAGCTTCAATCCTATCACATCCATCATAAGACATCCTTCTGCATGTTATCTTCCGATTGGGGGCACTATATTCCTTGGAGATCTTGTCTTGTTGATCCTCCCTTGTCATTGGTATCTAGCTCTAGGCTATCCTCATGAAAACCCAATGTCATCTCTTTATATCCATCATAATCCTAGCTATCTACCATCCTATCCATCCATCTCATCCTGCTCCTCTAGCTATCCTTGGTCACAAAATCTCTCCTCATCATTGGATGCATCCTGCCAAATCCATATCTTTTGCTATCACCCCACCCTTAGCTTTCGCATCTTACACAACATTGAACCATCCCGCTATCCTCTCATCCTGAGCTTTTTATCCATTTGTATCATACCTATCATTGGTCTGTTAGCTTGTACCATATCTTGATTAGCCCGCTTGTAAATATCTTGGTCTATCAGCTTGTACATCCTCTTTAGCTTAGTACCGTTGTATCTATCTAACTTTCATGTTTGTTCCTCCTTGATTAGCATCTTGCACACATCGCACAACCCTTGGTTAGCTATTCCAATGCATCCTTTAGCTAGATCTCCTATCACCAAAGTGCTATCCTTCTTAGTTCAGCTTGCCAGATGCATCACCCATCCAGATCCATCAGCTTAGGTGCTCTCTGATAGATCCTTGTAGGATATAGTTTTTCTCATGTCTGATCTTGGTTCGTTAGTACCTCGTCCTACCCATCTCATTGGCAAATGGTTCTATTTTGGATTTTCGCTTTCTTTTGATTTGGAATCTTCCCTTTTGGGTCTTGAAATATCTTTTCCAAGCAATCTTTTTGTTTCCTCCTCAAGGTTGACATGATCTTCCATATCATGGTATGCTACGAATGGGGCAATCTGAGCGTAAGGTCTTGATCAAGTCTTTTATTTATTTTTCTTTTTTGCTTGTGGGTTACCCAGTGTCGGTTCCACACTGCTTCCTCTTGGACTCATGTGTGATGCTGGGGAAATCCTTGCATGTTTATTTTGAGTCAGTCCGTCAGTCCTCTGGATAGTTGGTGAAAAGGCCTTGATGTTCTTGGTAACCTTGGCAATTAACCAACAGTCCTATAGCAAATCTAGTGCTCAACTACATGGTGGTACTTCTCTTTGAATTATCCCTCCCGCTCAAAAAGCTTCAATGGTTTCCCTTCATCTCCATTATCCCCTATCCATATCCAGCATCTATCTCTCCTACCCTAGCTTATGCATTAGTATCTCTTTGAATCAATCTACACTTTTAGGTGTAGGGATCCACAATCCTAGTCTTAGGGATCCACCAATCCAATCAATCCACCAAGCCTCATCTTTCGAGATCCACAATCCTAGTCCTAGGGATCTCCGAAACCCATCTTCCACCAATCTGACTCTTTGAAATCCTGTTGCATCAGCTTTATCATCCTATCATCCATCTCCCCATCCTAGATTCTTTTTTATAGCGCTCCACTCCTTCATCCTCTACAATCCCTGAGATCTTAAGCTTGCTTCCTCTTGTGCCTCTGATTCTCCCATAGTGAGAGTTTGAGCTAATTCAGCCCCTTCTCTTTGCCAATCTGAGTTTCCTTGCTCATCCGAGATTCTTGTACATTTCAAGAAGCCATCGAGCCTCGCTTTCTCTCCCTGCTGCCTTCTTGAGGGGGCATCTCACAGTCCATTCTCTCCTCTTCTGCTCTAGCCTTGGGCATCTTATTTTCTTATCTTTGATGCCATGCCACTTGCGGCATCACATCAAAGAGGGGAAAAATGTAGACACCTAAAACCCTTTAGAAAATAAAGTATTTTTATTTTCTAAAAAAGTCCCGATGACATCATCATTTATTAATTAATTATTTATTTAATTAATTTATTTATTTTTATGCCATTAAATCCCTTTATCTTAATTAAAAATATTTAATTAAGGAATCCCTCCCAAAAATGTTTAAATCTTATTTAAACATTATTTCCTTATTTATTAATTATTTAATTAATAAATTGACCAAAAAAACTCAAAATAAATAAAAAATTTATTTTTTACCCAAAACTTGGCCAATTTCCTTAAGACCACTAACCTCTTCCAAAATCTTCTAATCCTTCTTTAATTTTGATTAAAGGCTAATCCCATCATTTCCTACCCCTAATCCCAACTCAAAATATTTAATCAAGATTAAATATTAATCCTCATGTTTATTAAAAAAGTTTTAATAAATATCTCCTCAACCCAAACCCTTGAAATAAATAAAACTTTATTTATTTCCTAAAAATCTAATTTATCCTCATCCTAAGAAGTTCTAGACTCTTCTAAAAAGTCTTCATCCTCATCCTAGGAAATTCTAGACTATTCTAGAAAGTCTTTATCCTCATCCAAAGTCTAGACTCTTCTAGAAGATGTCTTTAAACCTAATCCTAATCCCCTCCTAACCTTCTCACATTTCCTAAACATGAGTAAAAACTTCCTAACCCAAGCCAAAGTTAACAAATATCTCCTCCTTCACCCACCCTCATTAAATGCCATCCACTTGCCTATCCCTAAGCTAATCCTAAACCATCCTAATCCATCCTCTAATAATTTGCACAATCCTAAAAAAGCTTAAAACCCTCCTAATCAAGCCCAAGTCAAAATTTCTCTCATCTCCCTCAAAATATCTCAACCATAAAACTTTATGAAGTCCACTAGGTCATAAATGACTCTTACAAGTCATTATGAGGGTCTTTATGAAGATTTTATCCCTTGAGCCTCCTTTGTTGACTCATCCTTCCCGTTTCCTCCATCCTCTCACCATGTGACATGTGTCACTCCTTGATTGGCTGTAAGGAAGCACAATCCATGTGCTCTCCTCTCATGCAATCTGAGCCCTCCATGAGCTTTTTTCCATCCTTTCATCTTAGCCCTCAATCCCTCAAGCCTCTTCCCTATAAATTGGATCCTTCCCCTTTACAAAATAACACAATCCATGAAGTAAAGTTATAATGCTATTTTGAGAGCCAAATCCATACTAAAGCCATCTATCCACACCAAAAATCCACAATCATCCATTGAAGCCTTTGGAAGCATATTGAGCATACATCCTATCTATTTAGACAAAGCCACTCAACAAGAGAGCTTCTTATTGAGAGAGTCCATTAATGGCTCATATTTTCAATTGAGAGCTCATCTTAGTCTATCTTGAAGTTTATGAATTTTGTTTAGTTTGTAGAAGCTTTATTTAAATTTGGTTTCTATTAGCATACTAACATTGCTCATATACACCTACCATTGACCTCATGTAAAATTACCATCCAATAGGTCCCTATTTGATTGAAAACACTTGGGGAGAAGACTCTTATGTTCTCAAAGATTTGTCAGACAACAATCTTGAACTGCTAGTTCATGGACAGTTCTTGAAGGGGTATTTTTCTTCAAAAAAGACTTGTTTCTTCCATGAACAATAGTTTAGGGTTTTCTGATACATTTGTAAATCCTTTTTCCTTTATTTAGTTTCCTATATATAGTTTTCCTATGTTTTTTGTTCTCCTAGAGTGGTCTGTTTGTAGGGAATCTTTGTGGTCTACTTCTTCTAGAAATTCTAAGCCCTCATTTGAATTTGTATTTTTTAATGTCCTTAAATAGAGCCACTACTAGTCTAATTTTTTGCAAGATAAATTTTCCCAAGTCTAGGTACAAAAAATTAGAATTGAATTCATTAATGTTGATGGGGTTTCTAGTCTTTGGTCCTACAGATTTGTTAACCTTTGAAAAAAATTGTTAAACCCTAGGTTTCATTCTTTTTAAAGAATTTTTGGGTGCAAAACTTTTTTAAAAATGTGTGAATATTTTTTATATATTTCAAAATTTTCATGCCCCCAAGTGGCCTTTTTCATTTCTATTTCTCACCATCTGATCCTTGAAAGATCTACAATAGTCACTATCTCGCTATGAAAAGATGCAAGTGTTTTACCCTACATGGCATAGTGACTGTCAAAAAATTGAAGGGTGGCATTGTGAAATGAAGGTGTGGTGATCAAAGATTGTATTGTGTTAGATGTATTTGATCATGTTTTCATGTCAGATCTATTAGAACTAGAAAAGGGATTAGATCAATGAAGTACAAAAGGCATTAGTAGAAATCAAATTTTTCTAATTGGTCACCATGTCACTATTGCAAAAATTGTACACTTCATCGTTAGTGACATGGCACCTTAATGAAAAATATAGATGACAGTCACTTTTAAGTTTTTCTATGACCATAAACTTCCCAAGTGGCATGGTGGACATGTGGTATTATTTTTCTATCAAAAGCACTAATTAGAGTCTTTATGATTTGACATGTTTTTGTCTTTCTAGTGCTAGACCTTTAACAAGCATCGGAGGTCACTATGTCATGACCAAAAAATAAATGGACTTCGCTATTAGTGACACAGCACCCCATCAAAAAATTATAGTGTAGCAATAGTTAAATAAGGTGGGCCCCATGACATTGGCTTTGTCAGATATGAGTCATGCAACGTTTGAACACGGTGGCACCTAGTTGGATATGTTTTGTGCACTAGGAAAAGATTAGGATGTTGGAGGTCACTATGTCACTATTAGGAAATTTTTGCACCTCGTCGTTAGTGACATAGTGCCTAGTCAGGAAATGAACACATGGTGGGACCTAAGAAATGTGGCAACACAACTAGGATTAAAATATCAATTTATATGCCAACTGTAAAGGATATCCTCATGTCATCAATATCCTGGACCCAGGTCCCATTCATAAATTAGATAAAAAATTATAGTCATTTGATCAAGCTTAGATCAATGATTGTCGCTACCTCACTATGGAAAGATGTGCACTTTTTACTCTATGCAACATGTTGGTCTAAATTTTTGCATGATGGAAGTCCTTTGTCCAGGAATTAAAATTTTAGATTGTGTCCATAAGTGATGAATAGGGTTTCTAGAGAAGCCATCTGTTTGCTACCCTTTCAAAAATTTTGTGAAGAACCTATGTTTCACTCTGTTCTTAAGTGGTCAAGTGCAAAATATTTGAATTTTCAAATAGGGCGAATATTCTATTGTCTTTTATCCTCCGCAACCCCGAGCCACTTTTCCTCTCAAATTCCCTAGCCATCTGATCTAAGTAGATCAGCCATTGTCATTTCCTCGCTATGAAAACATGGGCACTCTTTATGTATAGCAATGTAGAAAGTGCTAGAAAGTTATAAGATGGGACTACAATTTGAAGACATGACATTCAGAGAATTGTTTTTCGACCAATCATTTAGTCATGAACACTTAGCAAGAACTATCAAAATAGGAAAAGGGACCCAATGGAAGCAGTCAAAATTTGGTGCCAGAACGATGGTTTTCTGATGTCTTGCTACCTCACTATAGGAAAATTTGGTCATCTTGTCATTAGCGAAGTAGCGAGGTGTCAAGAAATCAAAACACGGTGGCCTCAAAAATCATCAACAACCATGGTCTGACTAGGTGGCATAACAGGCAATAACTACTATGTTAGTAGTTGGTAGGAGCGATAACAATTTGATGGGTCCTTGTACTTCACCTCCTTGAGATTTATTAGAGTTTTCGGAGCTCACTACCTCACTATCGACAAAATTTGATATCTTACTGTTAGCAAATTAGCGAGGCACCATAAAATCAATAGCCAATCAGACTTCAAGTGATGTGGATGGTGACTAGGACTGAAGTAAAGTCTTGTTGGGGGCCATCAATATAGAATCTCCTATATCATCAATACTGTAGACCCATGCCTTGTTGATCAAGCGTACAAGAGATTATGATCATTAGATCAAAGCAGAATCAACAGTCCTCGCTATCTTGCTTTGAAAAGTTGCAACTTGTTTAAGCTATGCGACATAGTGAGTATGGGGCCCACCACCTTTTAGGAAACTTCATGCAGTTTCTCCACCTTTGATTTAATCTCAAATCAATGACCATCATTGTCTTGCCATGAAGAGTTGATAGGAGGATACATATATTGAGGTAGCGAATGAGGGCCAACAATTATCTTTCTAAGCAGTACAAGCAATATATCATCCGCAAGATTGAGAATGAATTGATGGCTATCATTGTGTTGCTATGGCAAGATGCTCATTCTTTATGTATGGAAAAGTAGTGAGCTATTGACAGGTGTCCTTAGTCACCAATGGGTCTAGGAAGAAATGCCATCAAGGAAGGTACTGTATATGTGGTTAGTTTTTATTACTTGTCAAGTGGAATGTCAAGTTGTCTTTCTCTGTACCCCATGATCGTATGATTTTGAAGATCAATAGCGCAGGTTTTAAATACTGAAGGTGGTGGCACTCTACATATTAATGAGATATGAAAAGTTTCACGTGTGAAAGAAAAAATAGAGTGTAACTTATAAGATTTTATCAGTTGCACCTTATGTGAATAAAGATTTTGAAGTCT
Organism: Cupressus sempervirens; assembly: GCA_028749045.1. Taxonomy (NCBI): domain Eukaryota; kingdom Viridiplantae; phylum Streptophyta; class Pinopsida; order Cupressales; family Cupressaceae; genus Cupressus; species Cupressus sempervirens. Next base: position 709,358,654 of record CM053793.1, read on the forward strand.
TTTCTAAATAGGATCTTTTACTAAGATGATTGTGTAGATTTTGGTGCAAGTGCCAAACAACATAAAAGAACTACAGATAAGAGATTTCCAAGTGCATATTTTACTTTAGTCTCTAAAGTGTTGCAGTCTTGCATGGTGTAGCAGAAATGGCTCCAAAGAATTCACTAACTCTTAGATTGTGGATAGCAAAGGGATTACTTGAAAAGAGATTAGATCCCTAGTGTTTCTTCCTCTCAAATTGGTTCAAGTTTGTTTGAAAGGTGGTTTGCAAAAAGGAAGTTGTTTGTCTCGTATGTCAGTATGTCAAATTTTGATCGCGGAAGACTAGTAATCCCAGGTGTTTCTATGGGTTGTGATCAAGCTACTAAGGTAATGAGGGGAGCAAAGAATGAACTTAATAAAATAGAAACCTTATCAGTAGTAACACCTTTTTCTAAGGAAATTTTCAAGATGGCACACTTCAATGCCATGGTAGCAGAAGTATGTAGGACCCTGTGAAAAATTTCTAGAGAAGGTGAAGAAGATTTTATACCCATGGGCTTCATGCAAATAGTCCATCTAAATTTTTGTTAGTACACATCTTTTTGTGTCAATAGGTGACAAATTTTGGTTAAAAGCTGGTTTTGGATGCAAACATGGTTGGCTAAGCAGAAATTACTCATTTTGTTATATTTGATAGCCACATTGTTTCCATACTCGAGTGTTATTTCTCAAGGGTTAATCCCATTATCTTAAGGAGTTGTATTAATCAACGAAGAGTGGGAAGTAAGGGTGTTTCTCCTAGTACCATGATGATAGTAAAACCCATGGGTTCAAGTCAATTTGCAATCATCAAATTAGATTTTGTTATGGGCAAGCTTAGCAGTTACATATACAACAAAATCATAGTTGGAGCTAAATCGAAAAAAGGATGTGATAGATAGAAGCCCGCAAGAGAATATATGGTTTGCATAACTTCGTGGTAATCTTTTTCTTTTCAGACAGATGTATGCATCTTCTTCTTGTAAAGGACACTTGTCATTTTCTCTTAGCTTGAAGCTTGTTGCATCTCACACTATATAAGTGAGATCCTAGGGCTAGAGAAAGGGTCTGAATTCTATTTTTCTAAGTGATATACTTAGTCTATTTTTGGTGCATTGTTTTGAGCAAAAAATTTGTGGTATATTTTCTCTATCAGATCTTCAGAATACATGAATATAGAATGATCTGTGTTTCTTTCTGAGGGTCATTTTGAGTTTACTATAAATTGTATACAATTTTCAAGGAAAATGAATACAAATTATGAGCTATCCCCATATCAATTCTTACTGAACTTTGTCTCCTTTTGATTACTTGGTTATCATGATGTTGTATGAGTAAAGGCTTGTCCAATTGAATGCAATTCAATTAGGCTGTATATCTATTCATAACTGCTATTAGTTTAATGGATTAAGTAAAAGCTTTGATAAATTTGATAAGTTTGTTGTAGTAGTGGAAAGGATTTTGAATGATGAATTCTGATAAGAATTGCTGATAAAAATTTTTGTAAGGAAACAAATTAGATCTAAGAATTTGTTGTAGACTCTGAACCCCAATGGATTAGGCATTGATCAAATTTTATCCAGCTAAAAGAGAAATGTGTCACAAATGGTTGTCAAAATGCAGAATTAAATCAATCTTACTTTTATTTCCTGAAGATTTTCAAAGTTGGCCTATACTTTTTTGCATGGAATGTTTTAGCTTTAGTTAGTCACTATTGCTGAGAACACTTGCAGATCTATAGAAGAATTTTTGCCATATCTGCTATATGGGATGTGTTTATCAAATTCTCAAGAATTGTACATGTATTTGAGGATTTGAGATGAGACTCAAAATAATAATCCTTATACAATGTTTCCTAGTCTTGAATCATCCCTAGGTGTACCCACCCTAGTTTTGTAGAGCCAAAAGAGTGGAAAACCACCTGTAGTTTTGTTGAAGTTGGGCCCAAATGGTTTTACACATACAATTGCTAATAAGAATTGGCTAGTCTTTAGATTGTGTGAATATTGTCATCTTGGTACTAAGCATTTTGTTGCTTACTAGTTTTAAAACACCAACACAACAAAGCAACCAGGAGACCTACCACATCTTATACACATCATGTAGTTTCTTCACCCTCTAATCAATCTCAAATATATGGCTATTGCTCTCTTGCTATGGTAATTTTCTCAAATGATATGTATAGCAACATAGAAACTAAGGGCCCGCCATATTTCTCTTAAGTAATGCATCAAATGTCCTCCACATGATCAATGCAAAATCAACAATTATAGCTACATCGCTATGGTAATGTGTTCACTCTTTATGTATAGTGAGGTAGTGACTCAACAACATGTGTCCTCAATCATCAGTGGGTCCAAGCTAAAATGTCAACAATGAAGGAAATATACACATTCCTAAATCTCATTGGACTGACTGCCAACATGTCAAGTACAAAATGAGTCAACTCTACTTGCATCCCTAGATCGTAGGATTTTTTGAAAATCAATGTTGTGAATTTGAACAAAGATGGTTGTGCCACTCTATTCATTTATGACAAATAAAAGCTTTGCATGTGAAAGAGAATCATAGTATAATACAAAATATTTCATCAATTCCTTCTCACATGAACAAAGATTACAAGTTTTTAGAGCAGAAGCGATTACTAAGAATACTATGTTGAGCTTTACAAGGGCATGAAGAAAATTTCCATTGTTTGTGAAGACATTGAAAAATTATAGAGAGAAATGAGCAAAGAATCAAGTAAGTACTTACACTATAATCTTTGTAGTGTCTCTATTTTTCCAAATTATAATCAAAGATTCCTCCAAAGAAGGTATTTTTTGGTCAGGAGAATTATTTGGATAGGAATCTCCATGATGATTTTCTTGAGCTAATGTCCAAATCCTCTATTGAAACCATGCAAGTTAAAAGGCTTACCCCATTAAACCCTAGGCTGAGAATAGCAAATGGATTGTATGACAAGGGGAATTAGGTTTGAGATGCTAATACCTCTCAAACTAGTATGGATTTTTTTAGGAAATGGTTTTCAAAAAGGAACTTGTTTACCCCACATGCCAATATCTAAAATTTTTATTTAGGGAAATTGGTGGTTCCTAGTGTTTTTATGGATTATGATCTTCTTGAAGCTATGGCAAAGAACTATGACCAAGCCATTAGAGTAGTGAGAAGAACTAATGGTGAGATCCTAATAACAATTAGCATAGATGAAATTAGGGAAGTTTTTGGTTTAGGGCCTCTCATTGATTATCATGTGCCCATTAATTTGAAAGGGTTAGAAAAGGAATAGATGTCTAAGAAGGATGCCAGTAGGCGAAGTGTACTGAAGAGACATATAGGTAAAATTGAAACTCTTCCAATGATAATAGAAGCCTCTAGCAAACCTTTCAAAAGGGCATACTTCAATACTAGGGTTGTGGAGATATATAGGACCCTATGGAAAGCTTTTGGGAAAGATGAAGCAGAGTTTGGATTTTTTGTACATGGTTACTCAGATTTCATCTTTTGGTGTGGACATAATTTTTGATTTTGCTTCTTACATAGCTAAGGAAATTCATAGTGGACTGATTGGGATTGCTAAGGGCAAGGTGGAAAAAACTTTTGGCCATTATTCATTTTTGATGCACATGTTTTAGTTTAAGGGAGCAACATATTTTGGTAAAGAAATGGAGTTGAATAGAGAAGAGAATGGAGAAGCACTACCAATCCAATTATGGAGTGTAGAGATTACTTTGGATGTAGAGAAAGCTAGCTTGATTAGGTTTGATAGGTATTTCACTTCCAAGTTAAGATGCCTCTTATTGAGTGGCAATCCCAAAATCCATAGGGCACTAATTGGTCTCATTAGGCCTATGGACAATCCCAATGGTATGAAAATTTCACATAATTGGGCAGATGTCATCCCATCCTCTATTTCTACTGTATTTAGAATTTATGATTTTAAAGGAAGCTCTCATATACTACTTTACCAAGTGCCCTTAAAGGTAGGAGTAGCTGAATTTTTGTGGCAGTTTGGAGGATTAGAGGAAACCTTTTTGTTAAAGAGGGGAAGGGGGTCAATTTTGCCTACATGTATAGTGGCCCATCATTTTGTAATCACCAAAGGGGGTTGGCTTTCTTTGAACAAAATTTTGGATCCTTATAACATGGCTATTTCTCACCCTCATTTTTTTGTTTCTAAGGGATTTTATCATTTGGCTCTGAGACATAGAATTAAGCTTGGTAAAATTGAGCATGCATTCTATTTTCTTGAAGACATAATAAGAAATCAATACTCCTTCCAACAACAGGAGACTAGAAAGGAAAAGTGGAGAGTCTTCTCTAAAGTTTTCAATTTCATTCATTATTTTGATGCAGATTATAGTCCTTTAGACAATGCTATTTCAAATGCAGATAAATAAAATTATGAATACCTTCCCTAAAATAAAGGAGACAATGAGTGAAAAGAAGTAATTCTTTATTAAATTTTGCCCAGATAAAGCCACGGAAGTAATGAGAAGACTGGGTTTTACTCCCAATATAGGGGTAGGTCAATTAACTATCTAGAAAAGGTTAGGGTATACTATTATTCAAAATAAAAGGACCACTGTAGACAAAGGAAAACAAATAATTGAGTCCACTAGCGATGTCTTGGAAGAGAGGCCTCCTAAGCCCTCCCTTAAAAGGTGAAAAATAATAAGAGAAGAGGATCCTTATGTTGAGGAATACTCACCCTCACAAACCCCTATGAGAATTGAAAAAGAACAACTCACTGAAGAGAAAATTGAACAATTGGGATCCTAAGGAGGAGTTTTTGTTACACAATCAGAAATAGATAAAGGAAACCCCAAGAAGCCTCCAGTGCCAAGTTTTGAGTTGACAATTATAGATTACAAAGGAAGGGAATTAGACCCTATACTAGAACAAGCAAGTCAAAAAATTTTATCAGATGAAAAATTTGTCAAATCTAGGGCTTTTTGCCAATTTGAATGGAGAACTAAAATGAGAAAAATTGAAGAAAAATGCAACAAGTTGAAAATAGAGCATCCTGAGCTAGAGGAGGCAGCCTTACAAAATCAAGTAAAGGAATGGATGATTCAAGGGTTCCAAAACATAACCCCTAAAGAGGGGAGGTAGATGGTCAAGGCCTCAAATATTTTATTGTTACTCAATTGGGATATAGCTGATGCACTAATGTTTAATTCTATTTGAAACAATTTGGATTTCCAAGACCCAAACAAAAAGGAATTCACAGGGACTGCATTTAGTGAAGACCAAGCTACTCTAGTTATATGGTCTTTAAGGAAGAGATCAAGAGCTAAACCATCATAGCGAAATGAGTCTAGATTGATGTAAAATATCATTGTTAGAAGGGTAGTTGATGCTTCCCATGTACAGGCTACACATTGGATCATAGATATGTCTAAATTTGTTTTGGCTACTATAGAAAAGGAAGAGAAAGCCATGTTTGAATTACAAAGCAAATATGAGAGTGTTTTGGAGGCTTACAATAAGGAAGTTCAAAAGAGGGTTGAACTTGAAAATAAATTAATGGGGAGGTCCACAAGGCCAAGAATAACATATCCCTACCCCCCAGTGAAACCTTTTATGTCCACTCCTCTCATAGAACTACCAGATACCCCATAGAGGCCACAATATTACATTGATGAAGACTTTGAGGAAGAGAAGTGTTACCTGTGGACCTTACATGTAGAATTAAATGTATAATATGAAGATAAATTGAGAAAGGCTCTCACTTATTTGGGGGATAAAATTGAACGGCCATTAGTTTATGATCAATTCGCTAGGGTGGTAAGTATTAGGAATGAATTGAAGGAAAATGATGAGGCTCTAAAGCCTTTTGTGAATAAATGGGGAAAGAAACAGAGGAGGAAGGAAGTAATATTTTTGAGTTACTCTGGCATAAGGTCATCACATGATCAAATTGAAAGGATCTATGATATTGTTACTGATCTCCCAAATTTTGATAATTATAGGGTTTATCTGCAGAGAATAATAATTGGTTACTTAGATAAATATAAGAACCAAAAGTTTAGTTTATTTCCTCATGCCTTGAATAAAATAAATAATTTGAAAAACAAAGATGAATGGGCTAAGGAACTTGATGATTTGTTTTGTCTAAGGATGAATAAAATTATTAATGAAATAGGGAATGCTTGGTGGGGCACAAAAATAGAAGAATTGGTAAAGGTTCAATTATTCTTTGAATCTTTGAAACAAGATTTTATTAATATTGACAAAGAAGGTGAGTTTGTCATCAAGAAACAACAAAATATTCTACAGTTTCATTGGCTAGATGACACACTATTTGACAAGTGGATAGAAGAGATTGCTCCTAATGAACAATTTGAAGAAGTTGAAATTGATAGTAATGATGTGTATGATGATGAGATTCAAATCATTGATGCCACAACACGAGACCAATAGGAAGAAGAAAATAAAGGTGACCAATCAGTTTCTGTTGCAGGCCCAGAACTTCAAGATGTTGACACAACTAAGGAAAGGGGAAGAGTAAAAATGAATTTGATAGTACAAGATGAAGATAGTGAAAACCCATGGGTTGAGATTAATCTATAATAATTAGAGTAGATTTCATCATTGGAAGGCATAATAAGAGTATACATAGAAGAATCAAAATAGTAGCCAATTAGAAAATCAGCAGTATAAAAGGATGTAATGGAAAGGGACCCACAAAAAGAATGTTTGATATATAAATCTTTCTGTTACTCACAATTTTGTCTTTTTGTGATAAGTGTATGTAAATATCTCTTGCAATAGACACCTGTCAGTTCTCTATGCCTAAAGCTTGTTGCATTTCACATTATATAAGTGAGATTCTAGGGGTATAGAGTGGTCTGATTTCTAATGCTTTTTAGTGTTACACTTAGGTTGTTTTTGGTCCAGTAGTTTGAGAAAGCTTTATGATGTATCTTCTCTATAAATTTTCTAAGAATAGATTAATGTGGAATAATCTCTATGTTTTTTTCTAGGGTCATTCTAAGTTTACTACAATTGTATACAATTTTCAAGAAAAATTAATACAAATTTTGAGTTGTCACCATATTAGTTTTTATTGAATTTTGTCTCCTTTGTTGTTACCTAGTTATTTTGAGATTGTGTGAGTAAAGCTTGCTCAATTGAATTCAATTTATTTAGGTTGTATGTCAACTCATTACTACCATTAATTCAATGAATTATGTAAATAATTTGATGACTTTGATGGGATTGTCTTGGTACTAGAAAAGGATGTCTATAAGAATGAACTTCAGTAAGAATTGCTGATAATATTTGTTGTAAAAACAACAAATCAGATCCATAGAATTGTAGTAGATTCTGAGTCCAAATAAAATAGGCATTAGTCTTATTAATTCAATTCACAGATAGGTATACCATGAAGAAGCATCAAATCTAAAATCACAATCAGCTTTATTTTACTTTTCTTGAAGATTTTCAAGTGTGGTCAACACTTGTTTGCATGAAATGTTTTAGGCTTAGTTAGCCACTATTGTTGGGAATACTTGCAAATCTATAGAACAATTGTGACCAAATCTACTATATGGGATGTGTTTTAGCCAAAATGTCAAATTCATGCATATGTTTGAGGATATGAGATGAGAATTAAAATGAAATTAAAATAATTCTCATTTAGTAGCATCTAGCCTTTAATCATCCCTTGGGTATACCCACCTTGGTTTTGTAGAGCCTAAAAAGTAGAAAACCATCCTTGGTTTTGTTGAAGTTGGGTCCAAATGGTTTTCATATGCAATTGTGAATAGGAATTGGCTAATCCTTAGGTTGTGTGAGTAACATCAATTTGGTATTCTACATTTTGTTGTTCAATAGTTTTAAAACACCAACATAATGGAAAGCTCCATACTTCAAGCTCACTCCTATAATCACTGGAACCCTAGATTTGAGTGGAGTGCAGTCACAAATCCCTTCAAAGGTACTATTAAGTAATGACATTTTTTCTCATTTTAAATGCAAAATTCAAGATATGGGTACTTTGGAAATGGACAAAGCCCTAGAAACGTTATGTTTAAATGGTGTCTTGAAACTCAAACATCAACACCTTGAGACAAAAGGATTAACCCATATCCCTTACATGCCCCATGAATTCAAAGTGAATTGGATTAGGTTTATTGTTAGTTAGGTGCACAATAGATAGTTATGGTTTGAACGACCAATTTTAATCACAAAAAAGATGATTCATAAAATCACTAGTCTTTTAATGTTAGCTAAAGCTAAAATGACCAAAACCCTAGGTTGTGTTGAACTAGAAAAGAAAACCTTAGAAAAATGGGATGGTAGAGACATGAGCATAAGTAGTGTCACTGACATGGAATTAAATCTCAGTATTCATATCATTATACACAAGATTTACAATTCAAGTAGGTTGAATAGTGTGTCATGTGAAGTAGTCAACCTAGCATGACCTTGTCAAGCTACTATTGAAACTATTCAAGAAGAACATGGAGAGCATCAGGATGTCAAAGAAAAAACCATGTAATTTTTGCTCTTTATTGACATGTTTATTCTTTTATGCTTAGAAATTCTTCACTTCAAAAGATTTAGTTGTATGGAGAAAAGATGTGTCAGTACTCCACTAGATTAATGAGTACATTGCTAAGATGGGAGAGAATTATAATAATCATGGATAACTATTTTGATGCATTGAAGGAAAAAATGAATAATAGATTCAAGATTCTAGGGAAATTAGTCAAAGATTACAAAGATGATGTGTGCTTCATGGTAAATAGTTATATGGTATACATTTAGGCAATCAAGCCTAGAATTGTATGACTAAGGCCTCTTAGATATGAGGTTAATATAGATGAAACTAAGGATATGATTGAGACACATATAACTGAACCAGTTCATCCAAGGCTGCATATTTTGGTACATATGATGAAGCCAAAGCTAGAATAGAACTATAGATCAAGCTCCCTCAAGCAACGAACAAAGGCAAGAAAAGAATTGCCAAGTTGAAAACTAGTTCTACTCTTTTGTTGACTAAGGGAAAAGGTGAGGATTGAGAAGCAGAGGATGAGGAACAATTAGAGGAAGTGGAATCACTAAAGAAGAAGGGAAAGGTCATCATTATGAAGGCTTCCAAGCCATCCATTTTTGTGTTCACCAAAAGATTCTCAAAGAAGAAAGTTGATAAGGAAGGAGGAGATATAATATTTAGAAAACATCCAAGAAAAATCCAAGATAGACTAAGAGAACTATAGGAAGGGGCCATTATGAAATTTTTTAAAGAATTAAAGTATGAAATTAGGACCAAGGAAGAACAGAAGTAGATTGAAGATCTAGTGATGGACAAAATGGTTAAGTCGAAATACTTACCTAATCAACTTACTTCTTAGATTCCTAATAATTTGATAGATAAGATTAAGCCAATATGTGAATTTTCCATGCAAATTATAAAATACATCTATTGGAAAACCTTGAAGTAGCTTATTTCAAGCTTAACAAACAAGGATTTTAACGAATCTCTAAAGAAAAATGATGATAAATTAACTCTAAAATTCAACACTTGTCTTGTTCTAAAGAAAAATATTGAGCATGTTGTAAGGAATGTAACAAATACATGGAAGAATGTATATCATCTTCATAAATTGAGTGATTTTTTTGTTGATGTGAAAGATGATGATGATGATAAAGAAGAAAAAGATGAAGAAGGGAATGATAAAGAAACAATTTTTTTTGATAACATTGATAATGAAGAGGAACAAGAGCAAGAGGCCACCAAGGAAGAAATGTAAGATGATGAGGAAATTGATCTAGTTAAGATTGTTGTAGTAGTTATTGCCTCACTCCCTCACTCTCCAAGCAAAATAGTGATAACATCAAGCATAGAGATAGCCTTAGTAGGATTGATTGTGACTACTAACAACAACACTAACATCCAATCTATCCTGGTACTAGTTTAGCTCAGCACATCATTGAATAAAGTGACCTCCACTTCATCTACAAACCTGCAAACTCTTCCCTCTTCTACTATGTTGGATACAAAATTTTTGGACACATCAATTTTGGATACATCAATATTGGCTACTAAAAGTATTTCTACAAGTATTTCTACAATAAGTGTAGTATCATTTTTTGTGGCTATTCCTGTTATGTCTACTATTGTTTATATTTCTAGTAAGCAAGAAATAAGTGTAAGGACAGTTGAAACCAAGCCTCAATCAAGCACAAAATTTTTGGGCCAAGGAAAAGAAAAGGATGAGCAAGTAGACCTTGATGAGGCTATAGTGATACCAAATTGGTAAATATCCAAACTCAATCTAGATAAAATGCAAACATTTGGTGAACTTCTCCAAAAGAAAGCCAAGTAGAAGAGGTTAACGGAGGAAAGAGACAAAGAATTTAAAATGATTGAGGATGCCAAAAATATTTTGGTGGAGGCTATAGGTATAGAGGTTAATTCATCTCAGCTAGGTTTTTTTTAGTTGGTAGAAGTAGTCTAGAAGTTCAATGAAGATTCAAATGGAAGGGATAAACTATTACAAAAGGTAGAGAAAAAGTTTGAAAATAAGGGGTTAGAGCACATTTCTCAATAGATTGGCATCTACAAAATAGAACTCTTTACCATTTTGGGTTCTCTAGAAACTTTTTGTACAAATATAACTCTGCTTTTTGGTAAGTTATGTGATGCTTCAGATTTCACTAAGGAAATAAAGGAAAAATTATCCATGATTGATGAAGATCTCAAGGTGAGTGTTCAACAATTGCAGCTTGACCAAAGTTCAAGCTCTACACATTTCAATAAGATTAGATTTTTGACTAATATACAAGTAGAATTACTTAGAAAAGAAGCAAGAATCATATCTACATTGGTAGATATTTAGAATATGATTCTCCCTAGCATGGATGCACTATATAAGCATATTGCACATGCAAAAACCCTCATCCATGAAAATAATTTTTCCATAGTAGACTACATGATTGTGTTGTCAACAAAAATGCATATTGCACTAGACACATGTAAGGTCTTGTAGGACAATCGGGAAAAAAATTTGGCTATCATACTCAAGGTATATTAAGAATTTTTGTCTCATTTTGGCATTAATATGTAATATATATATAGAATAAATCTTTGGCATTATTTTCAAAAAGGAGGAGAAGATATAGGAATGATGAGTAATGTGGGAGAAAGATATAAGAATTAATACATAAGCTAAAAAGGAAATGTGGGAGATAGATGTGAGATAAATGTAAATATTGATTCAAAGAACAATGTAATTAGATGTATATTATACTATATAGGAGGCTTACTATGTATAGAAATATATTTTACAAAACCAATTTTGAAAAATCTCAAAAAGAGTATACTCAACTGAGCTAGAATCACAAGGTGATAGATTAGGATATTCAAGAAATTTTTCAATTTAGTTTTGGCTAATAAGTGTTTTTGTCACTAATGCCAAAGGAGGAGATTGTTGACATATTAGTAGAGTTTGTTGTTAGTGACATATAATTATTCAGGTTGTAAGTATCACCCTAGCTTATTGTATAGTTAATAGTGTTAACCAAGCATTTTAATTTTCACCAAGTTCTATTATTGCTATTGAATCCTTTAAACAAATTCTAGTGTATACCGAGTAGTTACATCTATTATGAATATCAACAATGTAAATTGAGCATCTCAGTTTATATCAAGTTTACTAGTGCAAACTGAGTTGTGCAATAGTTACAGAGTTTATAGTTGATGTGATGCTAGTCTAGTGTTAACTGAACTACTCAGTGTTAACCGAGTGACTTAGTTTATATTGAGATTGAGGTAATAGTGTTTACCAAGCTATGCAGTGGTAAACAAGTGATTCAGTTTATAAGCTAAGTTCCATAGTATTCACCAAGTCACCAATGCAGATTGAGTTCAAGACTACTTAGAAGTGATCAGTATGGACAAAGCTTCTATATGTACCGAGTGCATGATGATGTTGAGCATTGATAGTGGATGCCAATTATTAGAACCTCACCAATTCAACCTTTAGAACTTGAGTGTTTACATTTGAGCCAACTTTGTATTATTTATGTAAACTTGCATTATGGTCAACTTTGTAATTGTATAATTGTATTGGTATATATGTAATGTATTGTATCACATTTTATATATATGTGGAATTAATAAGGAAGTATTTTGATCATCATAGAAGAGGAGAAGTGTGAATTACAAAGGCTAAAGTAGTCTAAGGAGTAGAAAATATTCATCTATCACAGTAGGGTGATGTCTACGCTCAAGAGGAATCTCATTTAGAAAACCAAGTTGCAAATCAAACATCAGCTACTTCTTCATACTAATAGGTGGATCAGTCAAATCCTTTAACAAGGTAGACCTAAAAACCTTATGCAAATCTCATTACCGAGTGCATACTTCATTATATGTTTGTAAATCCTTTAACAAGGTGGACCTAGCAGTCCTTATTGCTCCTAATAGGGTATATCATTAGAAGTGATCAATGTAAGTCTCAATAGGCCAACTTTATATTGTAGTACTAAAAATTGTGGGTATCATCCCCACCCCATATTTAATTTCTATTTGAAGGTTTCTAGGTCACCAAATATTTCTATCCAATTTTTATGTATGCTTTCATGTTTTCTAAGTTTCTCATGCATGAAGGATTAATTTCTATTTGGGTTGAAAGTTTTAAAAGTTACCAATTCACCCCTCCCCTCTTAGAAACTTAGCCTTTAAGAATATTTCCTATAGAAGTATCCTAATCATTGGAGAGCATGTAGCAGTATTGATACGTTACATTCATGACTATGTTTGTCATTGATGTCAACATAGCAACAATTTTGTGAAGATAGGCAAAGTAGTAGACATAGATCATGGTTGTACAAACAATGTTTTGATGATCAAATGACTTGAAGTTAAGGAAATTTTACAGACTATGTCTTGATAATGAGGTTAAGTAAGCATAGAATTAGTCAAAGAGATACAAAAGATATATGTGGTTTCTAGAGAAAAATGCAAAATAGAGTACCTAAAAACTAGTATTTGACAATTATATTTTATCTCTTAGTAGAATATAATCAAGGTATGAGAAGTTATACAATGATAGAGGATAGTTGGATGATGATTTCAATGAGTGTGAAACTCATAAATTCACATGTGTGAGAAGTTGTTTATACTATGAGCCAACAATATTATATTATTGCCAAATAATTAATTATCTTATTGTGGTTTTGTTACAAATAATTTGGAAGGCCTCAAGGCTAACTCAAGGAATATTTTTGAGGACTTGGTATAAAGGAAAATATTTTACTTGATTTTAAAAAGTCATTGAATTTGAAGTGTTTAAGAAAGTGCAAACAAGAGAAAAGTGTTTGGTAAATGTGAGTAAACAATTGATGAGATTATTGGATGTGATGTTTGTGATTTTGGAACTATTCTTCAAGGAATCATACAAAGATCATTTTGAAAATGGTTTCATTGGTCTTGCCCCTAAAGTTATTTAGACAGTGGGTCCATCTACCTTCCACAAATCCTAATAGGGTCAAAACCTCCTAACAAGGATAAAATCTCTCCTAATAGGGACTGATATGTATTAAATGTTTTCATAGACTCCTAATAGGGTCCTCTCTCTAACAAGGAATATTTATATTATTACATCATCTTATGGGTACAATCCTCACTGGATATTTCCCTTTGATCAATGTTATCCCTAGTTAACATACCTAGTGTTACTGTGCATGAATATCTAGTTGTGGTTTTTGATTATATTTCTCATATGGTTAAGATTCAATAAGGTTGATAATTTTGATAATAGTTGGATAATTGATTTACCCTCCTCCCCTCTTGGTTATGTCCATGGACTATATATTCTAACAAATGGTATTAGAGCCTTAGGTCCTTGAAGAGAAAGCTTAATAGCTTTGGGAAATCAAAGAAATTTGTAAGTTAGATAGAAGAAATTTTGAAACTTGGAAGATATCTTACTTCTTGGTGATTTATCAAAATTGTGTAAAGAATAGAGCATCAAGTATCCTTATCTAGAATCCTTTTTTTGCATGAAGGAAGGTATTCATCTTCTTATGAAAAGGGAGCATGAGGCTATGGAATTTTTTTTTCTTTGTACATGTGAAGAGTTTGGCCATTTTTCATGCAAATGTCCTAAGAGAATAAGAAAATCTAAAAGGAACTCACTATTAGATGAAGATGAAGAATTTACAGCAAGTATGGAACTATTCTTGAGTGACACTGAGGGTAAAAATAATGAGCTAGAATTGGTTAAGAAAGAAGAAATAATTGAAGAGATAGATTTAGTAACTATTTTTTTAGATTAAGGTAAAAATAGGTTTTGAAGGGACCTAAAACCCTTTAACAAAAGAAAAAGATTAGCATTAAGTACTACTAGGTTTTACAAGGACCTAAAACCTATAGTAAAGTAAAAAACACAAAAAATAGGTTTTATGAGGACCTAAAACAACAATTTTAAACCAAATACACCTTGGTTTTACAAGGACCTAGAATGTATAGTTTAAACTAAAACTGGAAAAAAAAATAGAACAAGAAAAACCACATAGACCAGTAACTAGAATGCTAGCAACTACATCTAGCTCATAAAAAAACTCCTTAATGATCTCATCCACTTTCTTACTTTCTTCTATAGTATTCTAGATAATATTAGTCATGGCTGAATCATGAATCTCTGGAGCTTCAACAATCTTTTTCCTCATACTCTGCCTTGTTCTCTTGATAGACCTACCTGCACTCCTCACCCCGACAGTATATGGAGACAATCTCCTTGTTTCTTTTCATTCCCATACTATCCATCATGGCACACAAATTAGAAGTTACCTGCTTCATTCTCTTCCTTCTATCCTTAATTATTTGATAGAGTTATAGCTCATAATCCTTTAGTTTGATAAGTAGGAGATAATTTCCATAGCAAGTAAAATTGTGATATTTCTATCAAGATTTAGCTATATGATTTTGAGTCAAACTCATGACTCATGTTTTATGAATAGTGATTCAACATGAATCCATCTCACATGAGAATAAATGGAACACTTATCACACTCATTAGATACTCCATCTTGAGTATGCTTAACTACAAAGTTTCCTCCATGGTCAAACCCAAAGCTTGTAACCTAAATTGAAAATCCTTCACCAAGTGTTGTACCTTACACACAATTCATTAGAAATCTCCTTACACTCATTAATTAATAAGTAGGACATAACTTCCACAACAAGTCAAATTGTGATATTGCTATCAAGATTTAACTAAGTGATTTTGAGTCAAACTCACTGACTCATGTTTCATGAATAGTGATTCAATGTAGATCCATCTCTCATGAGAATAAATGAGTTACAAGCTTTGTGTTTAACCATGGAGGAAACTCTGTACTTAAGCACGCTTAGGCTAGAGTAATACTGGGATGGATGACTGCCCAAGAAGTCCCAGTGCTTCATCCCTATGAGCATCACCTAGATGTTATTCAAGGTCTAGATGTACAATTTTTTTTTTCACAATTTACTAAACCCTTATAACTTTCTCATCCATACATGCATTCATTTTGTGTTAACTAAAACTGATATGTTACTATAACATTAACACGCAGAAGTATAAAGCATAAAACACAACATCTCCATCAACACATTTGACACAATGATTTAATGTGGAAACCCAATTTTGGAAAAACCACTAGTAACATGCTACTCCTTTTCCACTCTTCTTAAGTGATTCCTTGTTAAAGGCCAACCTTGTTAAAGGCTACACAATACACTATTAAGTGTGACCTAGTTAAGGGATTACACTCACCTTTTTAAAAGTGAGCCTTGTTAGAGGACTTTAGGCCATTCACTTGGAATGCCACCCTATTAAAGTATTTTCCAATGAATGTTAAATCAATATTTCTCCAAATTATTTTCCCTAATTTGATACAATTGTTAGAAAGTAACAGTAGAGTTTTGATCTAATACAACTTACAACCTTACTTGCAGATTTTAGATCACTATTTAGTCCTCAACTTTTCTTGGCCTCCAATCTTTGTAGCTCTGATATCTTGTCCACCCTTTAAGCATTCATCCTCTTTAAGCGTTCTTGCTTAGTTTTCCATTGTAGACTTCTTCACTTGGGTCACTTGATGAAGCAAACACTCTTCCTTCTACTTGTTAGATTTTTGCATCCAAAACTCTCTAAGCTCTTTGCTTCATGACCAAATATTCATACATATAGGAAATTAGAACTCTTTTTCCTACTCATTATCCATCACCAAATTTAGGGTTTTTTGATGGATTAGGTAGGACACAATTTATCTACCCCATATCAAAGAGGTCCTTGAATTTACCCTCAAAATGATTTACATAAGATTATGTGCCTCCAACTCATCAATCTTATCTTCCTCCTAAGTTACAAGTTCCAAGAAAATAAACTTGTCAAATTTTATTTGGAAAAACTTTGATCTTTTTCATAATGTAGTAGCTCAACATTATCAATTTACTAATGCTCAACATATATTGTGTTACTTGACATCTATTGTAAAATCACTCAACGTCAACTAAAAACCACTCAGCTTCAACTCGACACCTACTAACTTGCTCGCCATCCACTAGAAATTTCTTTCACTTGGCTCCAACTAAGTTTTTTCTTGGCTTGCACTATCTTTGCTTGGCACCTTCTATCAACTTGGTCAAGCTTAGAAAATGAACTTTGTCCAACCTTATTCTTCTAAACTTTCTAAGTGTAGCCAATCATTTTGTAACCTTAAGTAGATCATCAATACAATATGTTATCACTATCTTAACTAATTCTTACACTTCAATACATTATCATAACTCAACCTTTCCTCTAGGTACTTTTGTTACATTTTGTTGATCAAATCCTCCTCATCAATCAACTAAGTGATAGTGCTTGAAACATATAAGAAATTTTCTTACTAGCCTATAGTAGGTTTGGCATTAGTGACAAAACAATGATTGAAAACACAGTCTTCTTTCAACAATTTTATTTCAAATGATATTTTCAATTATATATCAACAATCTCCTTGTGTGGCATTGATTGCTAACCAAACTAATCAACTAGTCAAAAAAATGATAAACATCTTGTTCCATCAAACTGAATAGGTTAAAATTGTAAGGCAATACCAAAAATAAATCTTGTAAATAAAGCTTCTTCCTCTATTAGAAACTTCCTTTATAGGTTACAAAATATAACATTCTCTTCTTCCATGGATTAGTAGAATATCTAAATATCTCCCTCTTTTGTTCTCTACTTTCTCCCTCTTTCTTCCTTTCAATCTTCCAATCTTCTAATGATGTGTACTCTCACTTCATTGATCCTCTTTTGCACTAATCAATTTTATGTACTATCTATGAACTTTCTACCTTGATATTTTTCTTTGATCACGTCCCTCTTGATTAGTATGCACTTGATCAACTTACTATAATTTCTCCCTCTTTGACAACAATTCCAAATACATATACTCAACACTTGGCATCTTTGATAAATAAAGACATAGGCTTTTGCAAGCTCTTGAATTTTCTCCCTCTGTCACATTGCTTGTGACTAATTTTAAATTCTAGCTATATGATTACTTTAGGAAATTCCTAAAGTAAGATCCATTGCATTAATTTATATGAAATGAATGTTAGCTTGTTTGATGTAGGGTACTCCCTCTGTCTCTTACATAGCCTTTGATAGGGGTATCACCCCTAATTACCTCTTTGATACTCATAAGCACCCTTAGGTAATGCTTTGGTGAAGATATTAGCAATTTTCTCCTTTGTGTTGATATATTTCATCTTCACCTCTTTGTCTTGAACCAACTCCCTTACATAATGGTACTTTATTGCAATGTGTGTTTCATCTTTATATGCATTACAAGATTCTTTGATATATTTATAGCACTTGTAATATCACAATAAAATGTCACTGGTTCAATGATTTCTTCCTTCATCCCCTTTAGTAACTATTTGATCCATATAATGTTTGTGGAATTAATAGCTACAACAACATACTCTACTTCAATAGTAGATTGGGAAGTACAAATCTACCTCTTGCTTGTCCATGTAACAAGTGTTTTGCCTAAGAAAAATGCTTCTCAATTGGTGCTTTTTTTGTCATCAATATTCCTAGCCCAATCAACAGTAGTGTAAGCTTTGAGTTGAAAATTTTTAGTCTTCTTATAGTACAAATCATACTCTTCTCTTCCTTTCAAGTATCCCATTATTCTTTTCATGACCATCAAGTGATTCTCTCTAGGGTTAGCAGAGAATCTTGCAACTATCCAAATAGCTAATGTAATATCAAGTCTGCTATGTACTATATATTGCAATTTTCCAATCATGGATCTATATAATGTTTGATTGACCTCAACTGAATCATCATTCTTTGATAGCTTGAGTGATGTTATCATAGGTGTACTTACTAGTTTTGAATCCTCAAGTCCAAATGTCTTCAATATCTCCTTAACATATTTTGATTAAGTGATATATACACCATATTTCATTTGATAGACTTGTAACAAAGAATTTGATCTCACCAAACATTGACATTTCAAACTCTTGCTTCATCTAATTTGCAAAATCTTTACCTAAAGAATCTTTAGCTCCAAAATATCATGTCATCAACAAATATTTTAGATAATAGTATAGCTTTTTCTTTATCTACCTTCATGTACAAATTGGTGTTGTCATCTATCCATTCAAATCCAATCTTAACAAGATAAGTATGAAGTCTCTCATACCATGCTCTTGGTGCTTATTTCAATCCATATAGGGCTTTGTGCAATCTACATACCATGTTCTTATTATTTTTATCCATAAATCCTTCTAGTTGTTCTATGTAGACCTCTTCTTCTAATATGCCATTTAGAAATGTAGACTTAACATCCATTTGATAAAATTTTAAACCTTTATATCTAGCATAAGAAAGAAGAATTATTACTCCTTCCATCCTTGCAACAAGGGAAAATATTTCACCATAGTCAATTCCTTCTTCTTGTGCACACCCTTTGTAGACTATTCTTTCTTTGTTTCTTGTTACTTAACCATTCTCATCTAGCTTATTGGTGAATACCCATGTTGTACCAATCACATTCTTGTCTTCTAGTCTAGGAACTAGACTACAATTCTTGTTCTTTTCTATTTGCTGAATTTCTTCTTCCATAACCTTGTACCAGTCATCATCTTCCAATGCATCTCTTACTATATTAGGTTTCTTCATGATTAACAAACATGATTCACTTCTGAACCTATTTTCTATCATTGGCCTTGCATCTTTGTCTTCAATGATTTGATCTATAGGATGGTGTCTTTTGACATATTTGGATAGTCTAGGTTTAGTTCTTATGGCTGCATTCTATCTCTTAGCTTCATTATCACTATGTGCATCTCTATTAGGTGTTTCAACATCTCTTTTATGTGTGCCAATCTCAAAGTCAGATTGTGCATTCTCCTCATTTTGCAACTTGACATTCAAAGGATGTGACTCAACAATTGTTGAGACTTGCTGTAGGTTTGCTACATGATTTTTAGCATCTTCTTTAGTAGGCATTCCTTCATAATAGTATACAAATGTTTTGTAATCTTCTGGTTCTTTTGTAGTTTTAGCCTCATGTACTTATATAAACTATCAAAATTCACATTTTCACTTTCCATAGCTTTTTTAGTGCTAGTAATTAAACACTTGTAAGCTTTACTTCTTGTGGAGTAACCAAGGAATATGCCTTCTTTGCTCTTAGGATCAAACTTTCCACTACTAACATCTTTAAGAATATAGAATTTGCTTCCAAATACCTTAAAATATTTCACAATTGGTGGATGACCATACCATAGTTCAAAAGGTGTTGAGTGAGTACCTTTCTTTACTTGAACACAGTTCAAGGTGTATACAATAGTACTTATAGCTTCTCTCCATCATGAGTGTTTTGGCATAGTCCATTATTGAGCTATTTCTTCTTTCAATAATTCCATTTTGTGGAGGGGTCCTAGGTGTAGATGTCTATCTCCTGATTCCTTTGTCATTGCAAAACATATCAAATTCATGTGAAGTGAATTCACCCTCTCTATCTGATCTCAAGCATTTCAAGCTCCTACCTATTTCTTTCTCAACTCTTGCCAAGTACCATTTAAACATTTGAAAATCATTTGATTTTTGTTTTAGAAACATGACTATCATCATTCTAGAGTAATCATGAACAAGCAACATTATATGCCTATCTCCTTTGTAGCTTTGCACTTCAATAGGTCCACATAAGTCAGTATGAACAATTTCAAGTATTTCCTTAGAGGCATAAGCTTTACTTTTAAAGCTTGACTTTGTCATCTTGCCTAGCTGACATTGTTTACACATTATATTTTTTGGTTTCTTCAACTTAGGAAAACCTCTAACTTAAATTCATGTTGCTGATACTAATTAAATTATCGAAGTTAACAAGACATATTCTCTTGTGCCAAAGCCATACATCATCAAATTTTGCAATAACATAGGTGGCATCTTCTAGATCCAAATAGAATAGATTACTCCTAGTTTGATGACCTTCTCAAATCAAGTTTCCATTTGTATCATATATCTTGGCCTATGCATTTTCAAACTCAACTTTTCTCCCCAAATTATTCAATTGTGACACACTTAAAAGTTATAATTCAACCCTTGAACATTATAATCATTGTCATAGGAAATCTTATCTATGAGCCTGATATACCCTTTTCCTTTTATTTAAAATGGTGCATCATTACCAAATCTTACACTATTTCCATCATAACAAGTTAAGGTAATGAACTTACTTTTGTCTCCAGTCATGTGATGTGAGCATCCACTGTCAATGATCCATTTTTCATTATTTTTCACACAAGTCATAAGTGTAGTAGCTTCATCCTTCATTTAAACATATACCACTTCATCATCATTTTCATCAAAGTCATGCTCATTAGCAATGTAGCATGGCTTCTTGCCTTTATCTATGTAGCCTCTTGCATCATCTTCTCTTCTATTTTTGTGCTTGTTCCCTTCTCTAAAGTTCTATGTACATCTTGCTGTAATATGACCAAATTCACTACAGTTTAAAAAAATGATAGTCACCTTACCTTTGAATTTACCTTTTCGTCTATGAAATCTTCTTGCCAACAATGCTTCAAATTGTTCAATTTCTTCCTCATTTGTACTACTATCATTGGATGCATACTTTATCTTCCTTTTCTTCTTCTTTGGCTTTACTTCCTTAGAATCCTTCAATAACAATTTTTCTTTGAAAGCTGATTCAATACTCTCTGGTCTGTAGTTGTCACAATTAGATAACTCAAAAGTAGTGAGTCTTCCTACCAAACCTTCAAGGTTTAGGTCATTTCCTAACATACATCTTAGCTCTTAGATTATAGACACTCTAATGGCATTCACAAGAAACAATGTTCATAAGACTTTACTTTGCACAATATCACCATCTATTTTACTAGTAGCTCCTTTTATTGCACTAACAACCTCTTTTATTCTAGCAACATATTGAGCAATTTTTTCTCGTTCTTCCATTCTCATTTCATCAAGCTTACCTCTAAGGCTCTCTGACTTGGCTCTTTGAACATTTTTGTCTCCTCCATAGATGGTTTCTAGGGCATCCCACATTTTCTTTGCACTCTTAAGGTCTTTGATATCATCAGACTCAGAATAGCTTAGGGAAGAGGTGA
Organism: Cupressus sempervirens; assembly: GCA_028749045.1. Lineage (NCBI taxonomy): Eukaryota > Viridiplantae > Streptophyta > Pinopsida > Cupressales > Cupressaceae > Cupressus > Cupressus sempervirens. The sequence continues at coordinate 709,380,313 of CM053793.1, forward strand.
TCTCCAACATAGCCTGATTGTGCTCCTTCTTTTTCTTCAATTCTTCAGTAGTTAGGGCTCTTATTAGATCAACATGTGCTACTAAAATGCAAGATTGTATATAGTCTCCAAGTCTTTCAACTTTTAGCTTCATCAAACTTTGTCATGCTGGAAAGTTATCTCTATTTACCTTGGTACCTCTATTTTTGACATCTTCATCTTTATGCTTTTAGTACCATAAAACTAATCCTCTTAAGAAACTATAGCTCTGATACCAATTTCTAGAATTATTTTAGAATAATTGAGGGGAGAGGGGTGAATCAGTTATTCAAGGTCCAAATGTACAAGTAAATTTTTTCACAATTCAGTGAACCCTTATAACTTTTTCAACCATGCATGCATTCATTTTGCGTTAACCAAAACTGATATGTTACTATAACATTAACATGTAGAAGTATAATGCTTAAAAGACAACATATCTATCAGCATATTTGACAAAATGATTTAACGTGGAAAACCCAATTTGGGAAAAACCACCAGTAACATGCTATTCCTTTTTCACTCTTTTGAAGTGGTGCCCTATTAAAGGCCAACCTTGCTAAAGGTTACAACACACACTGTTAAATGTGATCCAGTTAAGGGATTTCAATCACCCTATTAAAATTGAGCCTTGTTAAATGACTTTAGGCCATTCACTTGGAATGCCACCCTATTAAAAGATTTTCCAATGACTATTAAGTCAACCTTTCTCCAAAGGATTTACCCTAATTTGATACAATTTTTAGAAAGTAATAGTAGAGCTTTGATCTAATACAACTTACAACCTTACTTGCAGATTATAGATCACTATTTAGTCCTGAACTCTGCTTGACTTCCAATCTTTGCAGCTTTGATAGCTTGTTCACCTTTCAAGCATTCATCCTCTTTTAGCCTTCTTTCTTAGTTCACAATTGCGGACTTCTTCACTTGGGTCACTTGATAAGGAAAACCCTCTTCCTTCTTCTTGTCAAATTTTCACGTCCAAAACTCTCTAACATCTTTTCTTCATGACTAGATAACCCTACATATAGGAAATTAGAACTCTTTTTCTTACTCATTATCCATCACCAAATTTAGTGGATATAATGTATCTACCCCATATATTGTCTTCTCTATAAAATTCTTCTAGAATCCATTTGAATTCACCCTCAAAATGGTTTACGTAAGATTTTATGCCTCTAACTCATCATTCTTATCTTCTTCCTGATTTACAAGTTCCAAGAAATCAAACTTGTCAGCTTTTATTTGGTGATTCTTCGATCCTTTTCATAATGTTGTAGCTTGGCATTATCAATTTACTTATGCTCAACACATACTGTGTTACTCGACATCTATTGTAAAATCACTTGACACCAACTAGATTTTACTGGTGCTCAACATCAACTAAAAATCACTCAGCTTCAACTATCTTTCTTGGCACCTACTAAATTTCTTGACATCCACTAGAAATTGCTTTCATCTAGCTCCAACTAAATTTTTGCTCGACTTGCACTATCTTTTCTTAACACCTTCTATCAACTGGGTCAAGCTTAGCAAATGAACTCTATCCAACATTATTCTTCTAAAATTTCTAAGTGTAGCCATTCATTTTGTAACCTCAAGTAGATCATTAATGCATTATGCTATTGTTGTCTTAACTAATTCTTACACTTCAATACATTATCATAACTCAACCTTTCCTCTAGGTACTTTTGTTACATCTTGTTGTTCAAATTCTCCTCATCAATCAACTACGTGATAGTGCTTGAAACATATAAGAAATTATCTTACTAGCATGTAGTAGGTTTGACATTAGTGATAAAACAATGATTGAAAACAAAGTATTGTTTCAACAATTTTCTAGTCAAATGATCCTTTCAGTCATATATCAATAGTTAAATCTTGATAGAAATATCACAATCCTTTAGTTTATCAGGGATGTTACCTATGTATCTTAGATTGGTTTTGACAAGTGTCAAAAAACTTAAACTATTTAATTAGTTCATGCCAAACTAGTAATACATGAAGAGCACAACATGCAAATATTAGACCATGTTGAGTTGCAATGAGTGCTAAGTTACTCAAGTGCCAAGTGAACTCAAGTGTTGAGTAGATAGACCATGCCGAGTAAATAGTAGATGCCAAGCAATTTAGGTATAGAGTTAGAAGTAGAAATACAATGTATACCAAGCATCAGAGAATTCATATGCTGAGTGACACATTTTTGACATATTTTTTTCTAATTACAAAATAAACTATTTAAATCATTTTTGAGCCAAATTAACGATATATTTCAATCTTTTAAAGATAAGGATGAATCTATATGCATATTCCATAAGAAATTGCATGTAGCTAATTAGAAAATGGGAAGGTTTAAGTGGAAAAATGGATGAATCTTAGTCATAGATTCATACCTAACAACTGTCACAAATATGGACATAGAGCCTTTGAATGTAGATCCAAATCCATGCAGTCATCAAACAAGCTGGAAAAGGTCAGAAGCTTTGGAAACTCTTACAATTGGGATTGCAATAAAAGATATAGCTATTGCTATTGCCAAGAATATTGACATATTCCTTAGAATTGTATTAAAACACATTTCAGTGGAAATTAGAAAAGATAGTTGAGTCAAACTACATGTTTCAACTATTTGAAGATTGGTCACATTAGTAAGCATTGTCCAACTAGGTCAAAGGCAAGGAAAATAGTGAACACATTAGAGATGAAATGAACAAGACATGCAAAAATAAAGATTCTTGTAGCACATCAAATGCAGAAGGGCTCACTTCATACAAAGGGTCAAGTGATCACACCTCATCAAAATAAACAATCAAGAGGTATGCGGGACTGATAATCAAGTGAAATATCATACATTAGTTCCAAAAGGGTAATATTAGTAAAAAGACTACATTAGCATAAAAAAGGGATGCAAGATGTTATAAATTCAAGTTAAATCTTTAAAGTTTTCATGTTGTTGCCAAGCATGAAATGTCTTCTATGTATGTTGAGTGGAATACTAGTAGATGTTGAACTACTAGATTATCTAGTTGATGCTAAGTTTGTAGTAGCTTCCAAGTGATGGTAATACTAATGGATGCCAAGTAATTGTGAAATCAAAGTTGATGCTGAGCTTACAGTTGTACAAGCACTAAGTGTTAAATGCAAGGGTCTTGAAAGGTATATGATCATTTTCATTCAGTATTCATCATTTTGAATTTGAGAAAAGAGCAATTAGAGTGAAAGGCTATTCAAAAACTTGTTCATGACATTTTTGAAGAATTTAACAATGATCTTACACCAATTCTACAGTTTTTAAAAGATATTTATCACAAGCCAAGCTAGGTAGTTTTTATTTCCATAAACCCTATTTTGACAAATGGCATCTAGCTCAAGGAATGAAGAATGGAAAGAGGTTTTAAATTTTTATCTTTTTAGTTAAAAAGTCAAACAACCTATATTCAAGGCCATCCCTAACATAGCATACAAAAAAAGATCCTTTTGTCACCTTATCTACGATCCTACAAATGTCATAATAATATAAGATATAAGGAGATGTTATAATTACAAAATTGCTAGCATTGGAGACTTAGAAATAAGAGAAGCATACAATAGATTATGTGAAAATGATATTTTGAAGGAAGAATATAAAATCATTGAGAAGAAGGGTTTGACATGTGCCCTAGATTTTCCTAGTGTATTCAAGACTAAATGGTTTACAATTATGTTGAGTTGAATACATGATGGATCATTATGGCTGGAGGGCAGACCAATTAAGAGCACTAAGAGGATAATTCACAAGGTTGTTGGCTAACCAACCCTAGATCATCCCAAGACTCTAAGGAGTGATTCCAAGGAAGTCATAGGGAATAAAATTGGGGGCAAAATGGAACAAAAGAGGCATGACAATAGATATTGTTACTAATCCATTGTTAAAATTTTTTGTTAGGGTAATCTCTCACAAATCCTATCAATATGGTAGATTGAATAGTGTACCCTATATTGCTATAGATTTTGGCTACAAGATTGTGAAGAAAGATCATACTTATGATCTGGTTGAGCTTCAACTCCAACAATTGATGGAAAATCATGGAGCATTCAGAAAGATCGAGAGTTCTCAATATAAATTTGGTTCAATACTTGTCTATATATTCTTCTATGTAAAAAATACATTTCCCTCCTTTGGTATAGTAAACTAGAAAACAAACAGGTCAATTGCAGTACAAATCAATCAATTTATTGAACATATGAGAGAAAAAATTTAATCATTAATGACAAGTTATTTTGAAGACTTTAAGAAGTTAATGAATCAAAGAATGAGGATACCTATTTCATTGGTTGAGCAACATTACAATGATATATGTTTTCTAGATGATATTGATTACATCTTTGGATAGGTTTCCATACCAAGGGTCAGATGGTTAAGGCTACTTGGGTATGAGATTAATGTTGATGAAGCATCAACAATAATAACTACACTCGTAGTAGATGAAATTGACAAAAGTGTAAAGATATTTGGCAACTATGAAATGGTAAAATCAAATATTACCATGGAGTTGAAAATTTCCTCTACACTTAAAAAGAAAGATAAGCTAGTAAAGAAGTTAAAGGCTAAATTTGGTGAAGGTGTAGGTGAGGAAGAGGAGGAAGAAGATGAAGAGGAAGAACAAGAAAAAACACAAGGACCTCTTGCATTGACTCAAGGCATGGGAGAGGATAAAGAGGAGGAAGTAGAAGGTTCCAAGGAAGAAGAAGGGGAGGAAGCACCCACACATGCCAAGCCAAAGAAGATAAAGGCTAAGGTACAACTAGTGGCTAGGACAAAGAAAATTGCAAAACCTAGCCAAGCCAAGCTCAGTGCACCTACCACTAGAGTCAGCACATGTGCCACAACAAAAAAGGCAAAGGAAAAATTCAAACAAACAAACAAAGGAGGCCAAGTGCAAAAGAAACAAAGAAGAAAATATGTTGCACAGCCAGATTCAAATGAAGAAAGGACTGAATTAGATGACATAAGCCAATTCAAAGTGGTAAGTCACAAACCACTTTCTGATATAGAAAAGTTGTGTGAAAATGTCAAGAATAATGTAGATTTATCTAGATTAAAACATATTGATTTTGAAAAAATTGAGAAAGAAGAAAAAAATCTTGTGGAAGAAGCCCTATATGAAATGATATCTAATTTAAGACTACACCATTAGAATTTTCCAACTTAGTACCCAAGAAATTATATGACATAGTTGGGAAAAAATGGCATTATTGTTTAAATTTGGAAAAATAAACAAGGGAAAACACTTTAGCCCATGTAATGCCAAAACTAACAAAAGGGTAGATTACTAAGGCTACTGAGAAATATGGAGTTAGGTTTACACCTAATTATAGAGCCTTCAACATACTTCAAAACAGTATTGAAGATGTGGTCAAGAAATCTACCGAAATATGAAAACTTATCTATGGGTTGACCACTATTAAACAAGGAGAACCTGATCTCTCTGAAGGTAAACTTGATGAAAAGTAGGATGAAAATGATGATTATGACAAGGAAAAGGATGATAAGGCAGATGATATAGTGATGAAGGAAGCTGAAAATAACATTGATGACAAGGCCACAACTAAACAACAACAAAATGAATAGAGTGTGCAGGACACACAAGTACCAAGTGTCAGTCCCCCATTGTGACATAGTCAAGACTACTAAAACCATTATTGTAAAAGATGTCTCTGATCTTTCACCTTAGAATATAAATCCCTTGATTGCAGAGGACCTAAAGAAGATTATGAAAAAATCAACACTACATGCTAAGTTATGTGATAACCTAATTTTGGTTAGTATAGATGAGCTCCAAAAGGTAGTAACTGATGCCACAAGGGACAAGCTAAATCCACAAGAACTACCTTATACCATCCCTTCAATTACTCAAGTACAAATTTTGATTGAAACAATAGTAGATACATCTACTAAGGTTGATACATCTGTTAGAGTTGACATAGTGGAGCAAAGGCAGACCAAAGAAGAAGAAAAAGACAGTATGATAGAACAATAGGAAGTAGGATAGATAGATTCTTCTATACCTGAAGCACAAGGACAAGGTCTTGTTCATGTCATTGTATTAGACAAGAAAACTTCTAAAGAGAGTGAGCAAAAACCTAAGATAAAGGAGTAAGAAGCCATCCAGGCATTGGTAACTCCACCTACATCTAGCACTTCTCCTACAAAAGCTCTTTAGATGCTGAGAACAAAAGCTATATCATTACAAATCTTATTGTCAGGATCAAGCTCTTCAAAAGCTAAAAATGTGATTCACTATGGAGATATCACTCTTGATGAAGAGGTTGTTATTCCTAAGTTTGATTATGATACAATGACACTAGATCAAATAAGCATTTTGCAATAACCTTTAGAGAAGAAAAAGCATCAAGAAATGCTTAGGAGAGAACATAGGTAGAGGCAAGTGCTTCAAGGCATTAAAGAAATCTTTTTGGATGTATTCTACTTGCTAAATCCTGAAGAGACCAAGCCACTACTAGAAAAACTATTAGATATAGTGGGAAAGGTCAATAATGAAGACATTGAAACTAATGCTAAACTTTTAGAGTGGTTTGAAAAGAAATTCTAGAGCAAGGTAAATGAAAAGACATCTAGTGATATAACACTTACTCAAGTTTCATTAGCAATGAAGGTTGAGGATGTGAAGAAGGTACTTGAGAATATATTCTCAATGTACACCAAATTGTGTGACCCTACACTCTTCACCCAAGAGACTAGACATCATATTTTGGACTTAGAGAGAAATATAAACATATCACATATAAGGCTACCTCAAAACCTTGCTCAGAGTGAGAAGCATTTTCATGCATTACTTTAAACAAAAAGTCAATTACCTTTGTTAATCATAGAAGAGGATAATATAAGAGCCAAATTAACATGTATTCAGGTGTTCCTCACCCCACACATGGAAATATTGCACAAGGAACTAGGTTATGTAGAAACTATACTGAAGAAAGGCCCCAATCTTTCTACTCTAGATGGCCTAGCACACCTCGCTATTGAGCTTGCTATCCAAATCAAGTCATTAGATGTTGCATGTGATAACTAGGATGTAGCTCTTAAAATCATAATGGAGGTCCATAAATCATTTTTAGACAAACACACTATATGTGTATAGCCCATTTGACATAAGTGTAAAAAAGGGGGAGAGATAAAGAAAAAGGGGGGAAATAAATTGGACATTTGGAGAAATAAACAATGGGAGAGAGAAAAAGAAAGAAGAAGAGAAAAAATAAAGGGGACGCAGAGAATAAAAGAAAGGAAGAAATAACAAAGGGGGAGTCTAGTAATAAAGTTATATCATTGCGGTGATATACATTTTGAGATATTTTGAGATTCATTTTTGAAAGAAAAAGTAGTAAATAAATATAGATATCAGCTATGATAGAGCATATCAAATGAAATTTTACCAGATACAACACATTAAATTTAGAGAGAAGCATAGATTATGGATACAAAGTAGATACATTAACTCAGGGGGAGTTAAGAATTTTGAGGTATATAGATTATTGTAGAATTTTTTGAATTTTTTGAAGTTTTGCATATGTAAGCTAAGCTATGGATATGTTATGCTTGAGAGGTTAAGTAGAAAATTGTATTGTTAATTTTCTTTGACACTCATGTCAAAGGGGGAGATTTTTGATCTCAGATTGGTTTTGAAAAATGAGTGTCAACACACTTAAACTTTACTTATCTCATGCCAAACTAGTAATACATGCTAAGCACAACATACAAATATTAGACGATGCTGAGTTGCAATAAGTGTTGAGTCACTCATGTGCTAAGTGAACTCAAGTGCCAAGTAGATAGACCATGCTGAGTAAATTCAAGTTTCAAGTAAATAGTAGATGCTAAGAAATTTAGGTCCTGAGTCAAAAGTATAAATAAAATGTATGTCAAGCATCAAAGACTTCATATGCAAAGTGACATAGTCTAGACATATTTGTTTGTAATGGCACAAAAAACTACGTAAACCATTTTGGAGCTGACTTAAGGATAAATTATGATCTTTTAAAGATAAGTAAAAATATATATGTAGATTCCCTATGCAATTGCATGTATCCAATCAGAAAATGGGAAGGTTTAAGCGACAAAATAGATGAATCATAGCCATAGATTCATACCTAACCCTAAGTCACCAAAGTCCTCTCAAGAAGGATGAAGCCCTAAACTTTTAATGATGATGAGAACAAGATACAAGGGGTGAATGATCAAATTGAAAGAGTGAACAAGATAGTTTGTAGAGCATTCAAGGTGACTTAGCAGTAAGAGTGAATTGTAGAATTAGTTACATGAAGAACATGGGATAGCGGATAAAGCATTGATAAATTAGATCATGAAGGATCAATCAAAGATTGGATAGAGGTGATCTATTATCAAGTATGCTAGTGCCAACCATAGGATCTAAGTTGAGACATTTTGATAGCTAATTTCAGTTAAATCTCATAACAGCATAGTCCTAACAGGTTCTATGAAATCTTTTAATAGAGTGCTTACTTAATTGTAAGTTGAAGTCCTCTAACTAGGCACACTTCTAATAGGGTGTTGAAATCCTCTAACAAGGTGGGACTTAATAGTCTTTGTAAGCCTTTAATAGGGTAGGCCTTTCATAGAGTAGACTATGATTCATGGTCAAACCATTATAACCTTAATTGGATACACTTTAGTACTACAATAGTAAAGATTTGTTGGTGTCATCCCTACCCCAATTTTATCTTCTCACTTGGAGGGTTTCTAGTTAATCATATCTAGTGTTATGTGTGTTTTTGATTACATGTCTACATGATTGATGCATATGTTTTACATATTGTTTCAATTTGCTAATACATGTGATACATGAATGGTGAAATTTTTATGGGTAAAAGTTTAAACTCCTAATTCACCCCTCACACCCCCAAAAGTTTACTCTCTTCCAACTTGTAAATCCAATAGTTACCAACCTATTTCTCTAGGTTAGCTCTCATAGCACATTCATGGTCCAACTCTTTCTAAATAACCCCAACTTTTTCTTAACCACCATAATTTCATTGTATAGCCACAAGTCTACTTGTAGGGATTCCTCCACTTTTAGCATTGTAGTATGAAGGAAAGATAGCTTTGCATGGTGAGACTAGTCTCTACTACCTTCTTTGGTCCTAATCACAACATCAATGGTAGTGTTATTGACCTAGATGTTAGTGTTTGCACTGTGCTTCTCATTAAGCTCCTCTTTCTTCTCACTACTCAAGTTGTGCTCTTTCATGACAAGGACTTTACCATCAGTATTATTTTATGTTTCCATGTCCATTTTCTCCTCACTAGATTTGGTATTGGGAGGAGAAATGTGAACACTTTGTTTCCCCTCATCATTCCTTAAAGCTTTAGAACCTACATTTGATTCAAATTTTTTGTCTTCACTTTCCTCCACATGATCCTTACTAGTTGGCATGCCCTTGTTCCTAGAATAACCTTCCAAGGTTAAGCTCAAGTCCCCGATTTAATTTTTATCATCATCCTCAGCTAAATTCTTAGAATTTGTCACTTCCTCAATATTTTTCTTTTTAGTATCTTGTTTATGATCCATTTTGGTACTCTTTCCATCACTAGTGCCTTCCTCAATTTTAACCTTTTTCTTTGAGTGAGGTTCATTACTAGACACATTCCATTTTTTCTACATACTTAGAGAGGGTTTAACAGCCTTGTTTTTACAATGCTTATCAATGATTAAGATTAAGCCCTCATGAAGCATAGGATGAGAATCCTTCTTCCTATGTGCTTGGATTCTTTGAATCAGAGATTACCTCAAGTAAAATAGAATAGATATTCTATCTTTATACCTAAAATGATTTAAGAACACAAAATAAAACTTGTGGACTCTCTTAGCTCTACCATCAAGGATAAAATACTCATGAATGCATAAAAAAATCCCTCCATATTACCTTAATTTGGTTGAAGTCATAGAAATCACCATTCTTCTCCGTCCTTTTCTCCTCTTCATTAGTCTTAGGGAATTTTTTGAAGGCCACATTATTCACCATTCTTCTCTAGATTTAGTAACTATTGTTGATAACAAGTAAGAAGACAATACTAGAATTATTAGAGAGAATGTAGAAGTTTTCTTTGAGACTGACAATGATTTGCAAAATGATGTGCAAATTATTAAGCAAAGAGGAGAATAATAGACCAAGAGAATAGATAAGAGTTTAGTTAGAAACTCCTACCTCTAACAAGAATCTCACAAAGAATCACCCTCCAAAGAAGATAATTGGAAGCAAGGAAAAATGAGTGATGAAAAGAAATATAGTAAATGAGGAATTATGTTTAATTTCTGAAGTTGAACCTAAGAGTGTAGATGAGGCATGAAAATATGATCATTGGATTCAAACAATGAATGAAGAATTATGTCAAATTGTGAAGAGTGATACAAGGGAATTAGATGTTATAGGAACCAAATGGGTATTCAAAAATGAGATGAATGAATAAGGTGAAGTTTTAAGAAACAAGAATAGATTTGTATGCAAAGGATATTCACAAAAAAGAAGGAATAGATAATGAAGAAACACACACCCTTGGAGATAAAATGGAAGTAGTGAGAATGTTCTTGGCCTATGTCGTGAATAAGAAGTTCAAATTGTATCAAATTTATGTCAAATAAGCCTTCCTAAATGGAGAGCATGAAGAAGAGGTATATATTGAGCAACTTGAAAGTTTCCCTTTGACAAAAGACAAAGACATGTGATGCATATTGAAGAAAGCTCTATATTGTCTAAAACACGCACCCAAAACCTGTTATGCAAGGCTGGACAAGTATTTGGCAAAGCTTAGATTTCTAAAGCTATGGCAGATAGTAACCTATACTTACAAGAAATTGAGAATAGTTTGTTGGTAATAGTAATATTTATTGATGACATAATATTTTGAGGCAACAATGAAGAAATTGGTAAGTTTGTTCAAGAAATGAAGAATGTGTTTTAAATGAGCATGATAGAAGAGATGAAGTTCTTTCTAGGTTTACATGTTTTGCAAAATAGTGATGGGATTTTCATCTCACAAGCTAAGTATTTGAAAGATTTGTTGAAAATATTTGTCTTGGAAAATGGTAAGCCTACTCATATACTAATGCTAACTAGTCATTAATTATCTATCAAGGATGAGACACCTACAATTAAGTAGAAGAAGTACAAATCTATGATTGAATGTTTGCAATATCCGACTCACACTAGACTAGATATAGAAAATATAGTTGGGATTGTAGCTAGAATTCAAGTTAATCATAAGGAGTATCATTATGTAGTAGTAAAGAGCATATTCATATATTTGAAGGGAACATCTAATTATAGGATATGGTATGAAAAATCAAGTTATTTAACTTTATGTTTTCATACTAATGTAGATTGGACAAAAAGTATAGATGACATAAAAAACATTAGTGGTTTCTTGGCTAAGCATGAAACAAGATTGTATTTCATAGAGAACATCTAAATTTGAGTATGTAGCAAAAACAAATATTGTAATCAAATTATGTGGATGAAGTAGATGCTAAAGGATATTGGGATATAATTTTTAGAACCTGTTATGATATATTGTAATAACACAAGTGCGATAAGTTTGTCTATGAATCTTCTATTGCATTCTAGGAATAATCATATATCTATTAAGTATCATGTTTTTGAGAGAGAAGGTAGCATAGAAAGAGATCAGATTTTAGATAAATTTACAAAGTCCTTACCTAAAGATACATTTAAGTACTTTAGAGGTATTCTTTGGGTTATGCCCCTTCCCACTTCAAAGTAGATGATGCGAAGATTGCATCAATCTATTTGTATAGAGCACTATTGTTTGACAAGACTAAATGCTGACACTTCCTATATTGGGGTGTATTTATAATGAGTAGAGTCATTCAGGACTTTTGGTAATTGGTCTTGAATAGTGTCATTGTACACTTTAGGTGGTTAAATATTTGATGCAAATAACTAACATAATGAGGTGGTTTTCATTAATGTCAATGGGGGAGATATGTGCATCCTCTAGTTGAATGAGGGAGACATAGTTGAATGGGGGAGAGATTAGAAAATTCTTATTCTATGATTAGGGATATTTAGAAATATTCATGTAAGTAAGGAGAAGGAATATCTCTATTTACAACATGAAGAGCTATGATGAATGGGGGAGAAGCTGGGAGTTGTTTAGTGTGTGAGCAACTGATTCCATTTCAAAGTGATACAAACCATAGTAGTTTTCTAGAGGATTTGAAAAGATGATAATAACATCAGTAGTAGAAGAATATTTATTGGTATTCTTGGAACATAGATGCTTTTCATCTATGTTTCCATCAATTCCAAAGTGGGATATTGTTAGCATGAATATATGATGGTATTCCTTTGGAAGAGTATCTTAAGCATTGTAGCACACATGGGAGTATTGATATTTTGAATTCATGACTTTGTTTGTCATTGATATGAACATAACAATAATTCTGCGAAGACTAGTAGAGTAGTAGACATAGATTGTGGTCATACAAACATGTTTTGATGATTAGGTGATGCAAGGGTAATAAAATGTTTCACACTATGCCCTAATCATGAGATTAAGTGCACATAACATAAGTCAAAGAGATACAAAAGATATATGTGATTTACAAAGAGAAATTTGGAAATAAAGTACCTCAAAAATAGTTTCTGATGATTATATTTTATAACTTAATAGAGATATAATCTTGGGTATGTGAAATTATATAGAGATAGATGACATTATTATGATGATGATAGTGAGAGTGCAACTTCTAAAGTTGTACATGTGAGAATTTGTGTAGATTGTGACTTGATAGTAGTATATGATTATAAAATAATTAATTATCTTATTATGGTCCTATTATAATTAGTTAAGAAATCCTCAATGCCAATTGAAGGAATTATTTAGAGGACTTGGTACAAAGGAAATTATTTGCCTTGATTGTAAAAAGTTATTGAATTTGAAGTGTGAACAAAAGTAGAGTCTTTGGTAAATGTGAGTAAGTGATCCAAGGGATTATTGGATGTGAATTTGTTAATCTAGTATCAAGATTAGAAGGAGCTGAAGTCTACTAAACATAACAAAGAAAGATAAAGGATAGTATAGTTCAATTATATTATTTTCCAAGGAATAATACAAAGATCATTTGGAAAGTGGGTTCATTTGCCTTGCACCTAAAGCTATCTAGACAATGGCTCCATCAACCTTCCACAACTCCTAATATGGTTGGAATCTCCTAATAGGGATTCAAAGTCTCCTTACAAGGACTGATATGTACTAAATTTTTTTATAGACACTTAACAGGGTCCATCCTCTAACAAGAAATATTTATATTAGTACATAATCTTGTGGGTACCATCCCCACTGGTGTTTACCTCCAATTAAGGGTTTCCCTAGTTAACATATCTAGTGTTATTCTGCATGAGTATCTAGTTGTGGATTTTTATTATATTTCTTATATGGTTAAGACTTTATAAGCTTGATAATTTTGATAATAGTTGGATAACTATTTCAAACCCCCCCTCTCAATTATATTGTGGACTGTATATTCTAACACAACATTTATTCTAGACAAAAAATAAATAATTGTGTACCACAGGATTGATGTAACCTCTACATCTTTTATTCTAAAGTAGGTATGGTAATAACCCTAATCATACCTTGCAAATACTAAAATCCTTACAAAAATTCTTTATAAATATATCTGCAATCTGCTCCTTTCTATTAACATACTCCAACCTTATATCTTTATCTACAACTTTCTACTTCAGAACTGTTGAGCTTCCATTTTGCACAATGCTTAATGACAATCCAATCCTTTTGAGCTCCTCTTTTGACAAGCTAATCTGGGATCAACTCCAAGGTTCTAGGTGATTTTGTGACCTACTAGAATCTACCTAGTTGAAGATAAATGTATTTTTTCATAAGGAGGCCTTTTTTGGTTCAAACAATTTAGATAAGATGTAGAATTTACTTGCTCTTTCAAAAGAATAAAACACACAAGAAGAAATATATTTTTTCTATTTTTCTAGTTTTTTATGAATGCAATCTAACAATGCAACTCTATGAATTCCTAAATTAACAAAGTGTTTTTAAAAGAAAATAACATGAAAGTAAAATCCTAATGGACATAAACCACAAAAAAAATGTGTCTACGAGTTAAGCCTTTGAAAAGATTGGTGGGTAACCAATGAAAATAGGACCAATGCTTCCTCAATTACATTGATGCAATCATTGATGGGAATTCAGTAACCATAAGAAGTTTCACTTTTTATTAAATCATAAGGCCACAAAAAGTGCACTCATGTGAGATGAAAAGCTATCCAGGAATAATACAATGATCTTTCTCGAACTAAGTATGTCAGTAGAATTTGTAGACCCATATCAAACATAAGAATTAAAATATTGCACAACTAGAAGAACACAATAAAACTATTGGCTCAATTAAACTTCATGAACATATATTAACAAAATATAACACACTTAGTCAAGAATCACTACACTAAGTCAAGAATTTATAAGAAATCTTCTCCTCAATTTGTGTTTAGAGTGAGAGATATCTTTATGCAAACATATGATTCTAAACTAATAAAAAAAATCTAGTTATGTAAAAACTTGTTGGAAATATAGATGAAGTAACTGAGAGGGGAGGGGTGAATCAGTTACCACAAAAAAAAGTCCAAAAATCCCTTATATATCTAAAATACTTATTTACTGCTGATACTTGGTAAATAGTGTAGAAATACTTTAACTCGGTAAGTTAACTAGTTACTGTTCATCTAGCATTCAAAGATTAACTAAATGAACACAAGAGACACCAGATTTAACGTGGAAACCCAATATGGGAAAAACCACCAAGTAACTAGTCACCAATTTTCACTCTTCTGAAGTGAGCCCTGTTAGGAGCCAACCTTGTTGAAGGTTACAATACACACTATTAGGTGTGACCTTGTTAGAGGATTTAATCACCCTATTAGGAGTGGCCTGGTTAGAGGTCTTTAGAACAATTCAACTAAACTGACACCTTGTTAGAGGATTTACAAAATGGCTGTTAAACCAACTCAGTAAAGAGATTCTAAATTCACTGTTACAATGATAAGAAAGCAACAATGAAATGACCCGAATGATATGCAACTTATCTCTTGCTGATTACAGATCCATGTTCTACTTTTCTAAATCCTTACTGATCAAATATGACTTTGCAACACCTCTAGGATATCTAATCCTTCATTAGAATTTGCTCTTCCATTCACTTTTTTACACACACACACTCTCTTCCACAACTTGAATATCTATATATATACCTTTTAGATTTATCAAGTCAGCTCAAATATAAGTTACAATAACTAAAAAGAGATTAGTCAGCTACATTAATTCCATGAAACAATAAAATCCTTTGCTGGCCGACTTAGCTCGATAATCTAATGTTAACCAAGTGAAGCTCGGTAAACACTACAAAATCTTGCAAAAGTCCTTTGGAGACCAAGTGAACTCGATGAGTACTGACTTTCCTTTGTTTTCCTAGTGAACTCGGTGGAAGTTAACTTCCTCCTATATTTTCTTTGATGACCGAGTGAGCTCGGTAGACAATAGCTTTCCTTTGTTGACAAAGTGAACTCGGTAGAAGCTAACTTTCCTTTGCTGACCGAGTGAGCTTGGTAGAAGCTAACTTTCCTTTGCTAGCCTTATGAGCTCGGTAGGAGCTAACTAATGACTGATATGATATTTGCGTAACCACAAAGACAATATTCAATTAACAATTGTATCCAACACAAACTAACTATCTAACCTATGCTAAGTAGGACTCCATCCATGTTTACATCATTTAATGGATGCATGAGTGTTTACATGTCTTAAAACAAAGACAGTATGAGAAAATAAGAAAAAGAAAGCCTTTAGGTGATGGGGAAGTATCTAGAAGTGCCAAAAGTAGGAGCTCCATTTTCACTAGGTGTCAATAGGAGTTAAAATGTAGTCAAAATGTGTTTCTAATGCATGGAAAGCTCTAAATTTAGAACTAACAGTTAACTATTAGTACATCTCTAAATTCTTCCAAATCTTTTAGAAAACCTCTAAAAATGTGTACCTCAAAAGTAGTGCACCTATGCACCTAGCACACTTGCACACATGCACACTTCAGAAGCAGGTTCAAAAAATTGAAATTCTAAAAAACAGAGCTATGTTTGGGTATTTTCCCTTGAATTTCTCAATGATCTTAGTAACTTGAGTTGCATTTGGAAAATATAAGGCTTCATACTTATCCTTCACTTTATACCTTTAGTTTCTCATCTTGATGTGAGTCTTTACAAAATCTCTGAGTTTCACATCTAGCTCTAATCATGCTTCCTCTATTTTGAATGTTTGTCCGATTTCATCATCATTAGAATCTTCTTAAAAGTTTTTCTAAAACTAGTCAACTAGTACCTCTATAGTTGTTAACCTTTTCCATAGAATCATCTTCAAAAATGTCTAAACATGCATCACTATGATGTTTCCTACCTCTGAAATTGGGTTTGATCCTTGAGCTTGTGAATCTCTACATGTAATGTTTCCATTACTTTATTTCCATCCAAAATATTTTCTATCCAATCATCAATCTTATCTAACTCTTCCACTATATATACTTCCATTAAATCTAATACTGTTGTCCTTTGATTGACTATAGTACTTGCAAGTCTTTACCCTAGGTATATATTTCATCCATCAAACTAAAATATTGATTCAAAATGGCCATTAGCCTATCCAAATTATCCTACATATTGTGTAGTAGCTTTAGATTTCCTTGTATAATATGTAAACATTTTTCCTCAAAAATTTCTTTCCATTGCTAACAAGCTTTAAAAAATGGGTCTAATTATACTCCACCCTTAACCCTTCTCTCTAGTGTTGCATTCAAGGTTTCCTCAAGATTTGCAGGATCTAAGGGACCAACAAATTTTCTTAGATATTCTTTTCGGATCTCATTTTGTCTCTAAATTGTTATCAATTCTGCCCCATCTTGTTCCAAGTTCCTAAACACTTCTCTAATTCATGTTGTGATCATTAGCTTAGTAGGGTCCAACATAGGTTTTCCAAGCATGACCTCCCTAATATAATAATCTCTTGGAGCCAATTTTTCAACATTTGTATGTAGAGGAGGGATAGCCATGATAACAAATAAGTCCTAGTTTTGATCAGTCATGATGAAGGCTAATGCCCATGCATCCTTTGGTGATGACTCATATTTCTTTAGAACTTCAAGTAATTCCATCATATCCTCTTCGTTAGTCGTTAATTTCTTCCTTTTGTTTCTAATGACCTATTTCCTCAACAATCTTGGCACATGCTCTATTAAGGATTTTCCTTTTGAGGATGGAGGAGTTTTCTCAGCTATACTCTTTCTCTTATCTCCCCTTTTTGGAGTCCTCTCCTTTTGTAAGAGATTTGCATGGGAGTCTCTATGTCCATGGAGGCCATAGCCCTTACCTCTATGTCTTGGGATGTGGGCTAAGGGTACTCATAGATTTTCCTTCCCTCTAACACTTCATCAGTGGGTATTTTTTGTGGCTCTTCCTCCTGCGGAGTTGTTCTTCTTCATTGTTTGGAGAGAGATGGGTAGTTGATCCTTTATCCACAAAAAAATGTAACTTAAATAGGTGATGGTGGAGCCACTTTAGGCCCTTGTGGCTCAGGTGGAAACTAACTCCAATCCTCTTGTTGAGGTCAATTAGTTGGAGTATCTTTGATTTTGTATTCCACCAATTTACTTCCCACCATCATAAAATCAAAATCTAATATCTTGAAGACATTAGTCCCCTCAATATCCTACTTGAATCTATCCATTGTTGTACTTTATCCTTGGAGGTTGTAGACTGAATGGGTTGCTTAGGATTGTGGAACTTATTCTCCATTTTGATTTCATGGCACTTTTGAGATGAGTCCTCCTATTCAAAGGTAGGTTATCCTCTTTTTCCTCATCATCCTCTACTTCCTTTTCTTGGATAGCTTCCAAGATTGATAGAAAAGGAATCACTCTCCTAATAACCTATTTCCTCCTCTTGACTAGAGTTTTAATCTTTCTTCTATTAGGAGTGGAAGGAGAGGGTTGTACCTCTTTTTGAGGAGGGGACACCTCTTGTACTTTAGTTTTAGCTTCTCCTTGGCCTTGTTTAGTTGGTAGCACCCGAGGATTATTTTGGGCTTGTGTGGCTTCCACATTCACTGACCCTTTTACATTTTCTTCTCTTGGTTATCGAGGTTCTTGAGTTTCTTCCTCTTTTGGCTTAGCTTTTCAAGGAGAATTCCTTTTCCTCTTACCTTTACCTTTTTAGGCTTTATAATATCTAAGTTGTGAGTGAAGTTGGTGAACTATTTCTGGCCTCAATAGGGACTAAGCTGTAAATGTAGGCACTATGATCTTATCTCCTCAACCTCTTGTTGGGGAGGCTTGAGTGTGGAAGACCACCACTTGATGAATTTTATCCAACTTAAAAGGTCTTTTGATCCGATCCTTTTTTAATTTGATGAGATTCCTAGCCCTATGATTGATGTCCAAGTTTTCTTCTTTGTCAATCTTGGCATTCATGATAGGTCGGTCACCAATCTTGTCCCTATTGAAAAATGGATCCACAAAATCCTCCATATCCTATTGCATGATCTTCAAAGGGATCTTAAGTTTTAAGGAATTACTTGCTAGATAGAGAGTCATCCTATAATAGTCCCTTATATGGATATTGTAGTCATCTATTGCATTCATCCAATGATCCTCAATTGCATCTTCATGCTGAAATGCCTTGCCAACTAGATATTGTACTCTCCTAATGTTATGAAAATAGGGGGAGGAGAGTTATATTCCTCTAGGGGATATTGATCCCATTTAGACTTGAAAGATGGAATATCTTGTCTCCAGATCACACTTAAAGTTCTTATAGTTATAGGCCATACCCATGTTAATTTGTGTTGCTTTTTTTACTCTGTCATATGTAGAAAAGAGTTATCGAGCAATCTACAATAATATAAGTCTATCACTTGGGTACCTAGGGAGTTTCTTGGGATTCATAGTTGTACCTGCTACCTCAAATAGGTAAATGCTTGGTACTAGATATAGTAGGCTCTAACCTTTGAAATCTTAGCCGCTACCTCCTATGACATCCTCTTCACATAATCCCCCTCAATGAACCAGATTATTGCAAATATAAATGTATCATTTACTATTGGACTATATTCCTTGCTATGCTCTGGAAGCTTCTTCTTCACCAACTGTGGATATACTATATAGGGCCTTACATTTTCGTCTTGCATGCTACCCTTTTTGTAGAGTCCTAGATAATCTGTCACCCTTGTAGCTAATAAGTACACCAAATATGATGTCATATAGAACTTTTGGTTATTCTTAACTACCACCAACTAGTCACCCAAGTTCTCACTGAGAATAGAAGCCCAATCAATCTACTTCTTCGTTGTCCTTATAGTGTCAATAAAATGCACCATCCAAATATTGAGGTGCCCTAATGCTTGAAACCCCATGACTCTACTCAAGAGTATGATAGAATATCCAATATCTTCTTTCATGTAGCCCCTTTTCATATCCACTTTACCTTCTTTTCACCCTAGAGGAGTTTTCTTGATGAGGTATCAAGACTAGATGATTTTGGAAGCTTCATCTATTTGTTCCCTATACCATCTTGATTCTTGATGATAGGTTAATCTAATGAATTGATCTACCCTTAGAAAATGGAACACCTTCTCTATGTTATTGGGTTGGAGATCTAGAATGATCTCTCTAGTTATGCTCTTCACAACCCTTTCTTTCGAAACATAGTTTTCTGCGAGTGTAATAATCAATTCTAAAGATTGGACTAATATTAGATGTGATGTTGCACTAACAAGTCTTGATTGAATCAAATTAGATATCATTGGAGACCTTTTTGTTGGTTTATTGCATAATGCTAGGAATGTGCTTCAATCAGTATGACCTAGTTCTCTGAATAATTGTCTTAGAAGTGTGACTTGGTTGGAACACCTTGAAACATGAACACCACGAGTTTTGGGACCATCTTTGGAGCAAAGGTGGATGATAAAGAATCCATTGAATCTATACAAAAACAATGTCCATTAGTTCAAAGTTGAACAAGAATCAATAAATATAAACCCTAATAATGACATGAGATAACCCAAAAAACACCCTATGATGAAAACATCTTAAACCTTGATTATATAACCCTCATATGTAAAAAAGGGCTCATCTAGCACACCTCAAAGCTACACCTGGTGTGCCTTTATCCATTGACTAAGCTTTTAAGATTTTTTTAATTTTAATTTTAATTTTAAATGGGTTTCTCATCAGTGAACCTCATTAAGTGTGCTAATGTGCACCCTATACAATACTTGAAAAAGGGTCTAAGTTTTTTTTTAGGTGTACTACTATGCACCTAAGAAGGTGTGCTATTGTGCACCTTTTAGATTTGTTGTTTTGAAGTTTTTTTATTTTTAAGTCTTTTAAGTTTTTCATGGAAAATGGTGCACAACTTTGCACCTTTTGGGAATTTTAACATTTTTTTGTCTTTGAATGTGTAGTTAGGGGGAATGAGCAGAGATGCACACCTCAATAGGTATGGTGATGCAATACAGGACCTAGAAGAATGAAAATGATGGAGGGAGAGGGGGTTGTTGGAAATATTCAAGATATGATAGGTTACTGAGAGGGGAGGGGTGAATTAGTAACGTCAAAAATTTAAAACAATTCAACACTTTAACCATATATACTATTCACCATTCATTCATCTAATCTACTACATATATGAGAGAATGAAGATTTATAACACATGTACACTGTGATTTAGTGACCCAAAAACCTTCCAAATAGAAAGTAAAACTGACGTTGGGATGATACCCACAAAAATTTGTTACTACAGTATGAAGTTGGCCTATTAAGGCTTACATTGACCACTTTTGGTGATCTGCCCTATTAGGAGCACAAAGGACTGCTATGTCCACCTTGTTAGAGGATTTACAAACATATACTGAAGTATGCACTTTGTTAGGAGATTTATACAAAAGACTATTAAGTCTACCTTGTTAAAGGATTTACAAAACTAATTCACCTATTAGGATGAAACAGTGGATCTACTTACAACTTGATTAGATCCTTAAAATATAGATCACCTCTTGTGACTGATGAATCTTTACTGCTCCTTGTAGACCTTGTTGAATACTTTGCTATACTGCTGATTCACTCTCATTCAAAGCTTTTCATATTCATTCCTTCACATACATCTCTTCTTTTTAAATGATATATTACATTAGATATATATCATTCCAATAATTACAATTGCAAGGTTGGCCAAAACATAAGTGAACAAAATATTACTGAGTTAGCCAAACAGTAGAAAACTCAAGTTCTTCAAGCTAACTTAGTGACCTTCTGATACTTGACATCCACTGTATTACTCGGCATTGTCATGCACTCAATAGAAGTAGACACTCAATCCATACTGACCACACAATGTAGCTTGGAACTCGGTAACCATTGGAGACTCGGTAGATATAGTGTCACTCAGTAAAAAATGGATCCTTTACTTACCTTGATTTCACTCAGTAAACACTACACTTCTGTTACTTGGTAAACACTATAGTTTTATCACTCGGCAAACACTGTGAAGCTTGGTGAACACTGTAAACTTGATAGATACTATTGGATTGCACATTCACTAGGTAGCTTCATGAGTGCTCGGTAAGTGATGAACCTACAAGGTAACCACTGAATGCTCAGTATACACTATGAAGCTTGGTGAACACTATAATCTTAGTAGATACTATTGGATTGCACATTCACTCGGTACCTTCATGAGTGCTTGGTAAGTGATGAACCTACAAGGTAATCACTAAATGCTCGGTATACACTATAGATGCTCGATGTAAACTACAAAGCTTAGTTAACACTAGAATGCTCTATGTGAACTGCAAAGCTTGGTTAACACTAAAATGCTTGATGTGAAATGTGAAGCTCAATTAACACTAAAATGCTCTGTGTGAACTGTGAACCTCAATTAACACTAGAATGCTCAGTGTGAACTGCGAAGCTCAGTTTACACTAGAATGCTCGGTGTGACCTGCCAAGATTAGTTAACACTAGAATGCTTGGTGGCTATACTAATGTAGATAAGTGTTGTCACTAATGGAAATAATAAATTAATGCCAAAAATCTCCCCCTTTAGCATTAGTGACAAAACACTTATAAGCCAAAACATATGTACATAACTTGACTCAATGAATTTTGGTTTTTCAAAATTGATCTTTGTAGAATTGCTGCATATACATTTCTATATATCTTCTTGATGACTTATAATGTATATATAAAGATTCTTATGTACACATGCTAACTCTATTGAGTGCTAACTCCCCCTATCACTCATAGTGATAACTCTCCTCACTTATTATGCTGAAGCTCTCCCCCTTTTTGACAATAATGTCAAAGGACTACATATATACAGTTTATATGACTACACCAAAGTGAGATAGAAATTCTTGATGTACCTTGAGGATGGTGACAAACATATTATCCCAAGTCTACTACAAGATTTGATAGGTGGAGAGAGCAATTTTAACTTCTAGTAATAATTGGATGAGTGATCAACCACTTAGAAGTTCTGATCTTGGACCAATATTTTGCAATTAGTAATATGTTTATGCATTGTGTCCATGTGATGGGGACACAACCCAAGCATAGAATTCACACAACAAGAAAGGGAAAAATTTATTAACTATGAAAATATGCTAGTACATTAGTGCAAAGAAAAAGACTCCAAAACATGCCCTATGGGCTTACAATAGCATAAATTTGGAGATAATTTCTTCTTCCAGTACCTTCTCTCAAACTCCACTCTGAACTGCCTTTTACAATGCAAAAAATATCCTTAAATAGACCCCAAAGAGTTAAGGATTAGGAATACATTCTAAAAAGTGCTATTTGACATCCACCGACCAAATAGGAGGCTCCAAAAGCTGCGTTAGAAGTCGATGCAAAATTAGAAGAATCCAAAAATGGTAATCGAACTTCTAGGAGGCATAACTTTTGAACTATAGCTAAGATTGACAAACCATTTACATTTCTGGAAAGCCCTTGAAGCTCTCTATAGCCTTATGGATAGCCTTTTCCTGTCCCCCATTTTTCATCCTTGTACAAGGTCATTTAATACCTTGAACCTGACTTTGAAGCATTCTTAGGATATCTCCAGAAACCAAAAAAATGCAATAACTTTGAAACTGTGCAGCCTTTTGACCTGATTCTTTTTCTAGAATATCCTAAATTAAAATTTTAATCTTCCCTCCAATTTACACCTTCTAATCCACCATAATTATGGTTCAATTACATAGTCCTATTTATTTGACATTTACACATATCCCAAGGTGCTCAAATACTCTAAACTAGAACACTGATAGTGTAACTGTGAGAGTTGGAACCTTTATTTGACCCAAATGGGTATCCAAAAATGAAAACACATGAAAAATAAACTATGTCTAAGTACAATTTTTTTTTGTGACATAGGATAGCCCTTATACCTTTGGATGCTCCTGCATTAAACACCCAGGGTAGATTGAAGAGTGACCTTATCACTTTATGGATGGTAGAGGAAATCCTAAATGGGAAACCTCAGCTACTAATATCCAAGTTGAGTCCTTGATTGGTCGGACTTTCCACTTAACCAGATATTCTTCATACTGCCTATTTCTGGTACTCCTACCCACACGATGATCCAGAATGTTTTCTATCTCCTCCTTCTTAGAAGTAGGAATTGGACATGGCTCTAACATCAACTCCTCATCTGCACCATCATCATGATACTCTATCAAGTCTGCAATGTTGAAGATAGGAGAAATGTGAATTCCATCTAGAAACTCCACCTCATATGCATTTCCTAAGTCATGTTTCTTCAAAATTTTGTAGGGGCTGAATTTCTTCATCTTCAGCTTGTTGTAAGTACCTACTAGAAATCTCTCCTTTCTTAAGTGTACCATGACTAGATCCCCTACTTGGAACTCCTTATGTCTTCTCCTTTGATAAGCCCTAGCTTTATACTATTGATTCATCTTGATAATGTGTGCCTGGACCTCCTCATGTTGGTGCTTGATATGTTCAAAAAACTCTTCTACTTCAGCACTTGTCCTCTCCCCTTGCTCTATCTTCCTCAATTCTAGTTCAGTCCTTGGGCTACTTCCATATACAATTTGGAATGGTGATTTACTAGTACTCCTATTTATAAGTTATTGTAAGAAAATTATACTTGTGGTAGAATCAAATCTCATCCTTTGGGCTTATCCCCAACTAAACATCTCAAAAAATTGCCAAAACTTCTGTTTACCACTTTTTTCTAGCTGTTAGTCTGTGGATGATGTGTGGAACTGAATTTCAAGTCCATTCTCAACTTCTTCCACAATCTTCTCTAGAAAAACTTGAAAAATTTAGTTTCTCTATTAGAAACTATACTCTTTGGGAGGCAATGTAGTCTTACCAACTCTCTGAAAAACAAGTCTATGATATGGATAGCATCATGAGTTTTATGGCATGGAATGAAATGTGCCATTTTGGAGAACCTACCAACTACCACAAATACTGAGTCATTACCCCTTTGTGTCCTCGACAATCCAAGAACAAAATCCATACTTATGTCCTCCCATGGCTTTGATGGAATAGGCAATGGCTAATAAAGTCTAGGATTGTGACTAAATCCCTTAGCCACTTGACCAATCTAACAACTTTGTACAAACTTCTTCACATCCTATGAAATCTGAGGCCAAATGTAATGTTCTCTAAGAATGGCAATGGTCTTATCTCAACCAAAATGTCCTACCATCCCTCCACTATGTTTCTCCTTTATAAAATTTTCCCTTATGAAACTCCTTGGAATACACAATTGAATACCCTTGAACAACAAGCCATCCTGAATCAGATAGTCTAACCACTTAGTTCTGTCTACAACAATAGGTTCTTTACAAGCTTTCTATGCTTCAGAAAAATTAAGATCCTTAGGGTAAAAACTCTTGA
This sequence comes from Cupressus sempervirens, assembly GCA_028749045.1. NCBI lineage: Eukaryota > Viridiplantae > Streptophyta > Pinopsida > Cupressales > Cupressaceae > Cupressus > Cupressus sempervirens. The sequence continues at coordinate 709,405,368 of CM053793.1, forward strand.
GTTTAGGAAACCCAACTACTTCAACCTACATTACTATAAGAAACAACTATCTCCTACTTAATGCATCTGTAACCCTATTAGATTTTCCACTTCTATGCTTCAACACAAATGTATATCTCTACAAGAACTCTACCCACTTCATATGCCTCTGATTCAATTTACCTTGGCTATTTAGATATTGTAATGCCTGGTGATCAGTATATATAAGAAATTCCTTTGGCAATATAATGTCTCCATTTCTTTAAGGCCTGAACTATTGCATAGAACTCTTGATCATAAACAGAATACTTCTTCTTCGCATCATTCAAATTTTCATTGAAATATGCAATAGGCTTACCTTCTTGGCTCAATACAACTCCTATAGCACTATCACTAGCATCACAATCCACCTGGAACACCTTTCTAAAATTTGGAAGTGCAAACACAGGTTATTCTGTCACCTATTTAAACAATTCAAAACTTCTTGCATCTGCCATAGTCCATTTGAACTCTTTTCTATCCCCTCTTATTATGTCAATTAGGGGTGCACATATGCCACTAAAATTCTTAATGAACTTCCTGTAAAAACTAACCAGACCATGAAATGATCTCACCTCAGTAGTAGACCTTGGAGTAAGCCATTCCAAGATGGCTTTTACCTTCTCTAGATCCATTTTGAGACCTTTAGGTAATATAACAAACCCCAAGTAGACTAACTCCCTTTTTGCAAAGATACACTTCTTTAGATTAATTAACAGTTTCTCTTCCCTCAACCTTTCAAAGACACTATGAATATGCAATAAATGTTCTTCCAAAGTCTTGCTGGAAATTAAAATATCATCCAAATAGATAGTAAATTTTTTTTGCAAGAACTTCTTATGTACCTCATTCATAAGCCTCATGAAGGTGCTTGGGGCATTCGTCAATCCAAAGGGCATGACTAGCCACTCATAAAGACCCTCCTTGGACTTGAACACAATTTTCCACTCATCTCCATCTCAAATCCATATCTGGTGATAACCACTCTTGAGATCTGTCCTTGTGAAGTACTGAGTTCCACTCAAGCAGTCCACAATCCATTCTTGGCAAAGGAAACTGATACTTGATGGTTATCCTATTTGTAGCTCAAGAGTCCATACAAATTCTCCACTCTCCATCCTTCTTTGGTGGTAGTACTATAGGTACTGCACATGGACTCAAGCTCTCTCAAATCAAACCCTTCTTGAATACCTCCTGAGCCTGTCTGTTTAGCTCATCAGTTTCAATAGGAGTCATCCTATGAGCCGCCTTGTTAGGAAAACTAGCTCCAGGGATTAAATCTATCTGATGACTAATTTTCCTTATTGGTGGTAGTCCTTCTAGAAAATAATTAGAAATGATATCTCCAAACTCACTTAATAAATCTTAAACTTCAAGTGGTATTTCACTACTACCTTCCTTATCTTTTCTAGGAATCAAAGAATAGTACATACACTGATGTTTCATGCCATCTAAAAAATTTCTTCCATCAACAAGAGAAATCTTGGCACTACTACATACCATTTCATCTTCCTTTACCATGGGCTTGAATTTGTGGCAAACTCCATCTTTTGTTAGAGAGTATGTGTTTGCATGACCATCATGTACTGCATGCCTATCAAACTGCCATGCTCTTCCCAACAATAGATGGCAAAAATCCATTGGAATAATATCACAGAGAACTTCATCATGGTAACTCCCCATTTTGAACCTCACTAAACATTGTTCAATTACCAAAACCTTATGATCATCCTTCACCCAAGTGATTCGATAGGGTTGGGGGTCTTTCTCCCTCTTGAGATTCAGCTTAGAGACCATCTCTTCTGACACCAAGTTTTCAATGCTACCACCATCAATGATCCTAACAAAAAATTTATTCTCACATTTCCACCTGGTACAAAATAAACTCCTCCTTTATCCTGGTTCAATCTCCCCGCTTACTAGAACCCTTTCATTTACTAAAGTCTCTCCTCTTTTTGCATCCTCTGAATGTGATGACTATGCATCCTCATCCACATGAGGAACCATAGCTTGGCCCTTAGCTCTCCTATCTATTATTCCTTGTCATTGAGGGTATTCAAAAGCATGATGGTCTTGTTCATTGCAATGGAAATAGGTACGATAAAAACATGCTCTTCCTGAACCTTGTCCATGTCCTCTACCTCTTCCTCTTTGATCTCCAAAGTTTTGATCATGGGAGCGGTTGAAATCCTCATTCCTCTGGTTCCTACTAGTACCCAAATCTTCATTTTTCCTTTTGGTCTCATTTTGACCTCTAGATGACCTACCACTACCCCTTCCTCCTTGACCACACCCTCTTTGTCTCCCTTCAAACTTTTTATTTAGCTTATCTTCAACTCATAGGGAAAATTGGTATGCCTCTTCAACACTGGTCATTCTTATTAGACTTAATTCCTCTTAGATCCTAGGTCATAACCCATTGATATAATGAGAAACCTTCTCCTTATTTTCTTATGCATGCCTTGCTCTAATCAGAAGTCGATAAAACTCCTCTATATATTCCTAGACTAATTTTCCTACTTGTTTTAACCCATGCATCTTCTTAAACAAATCAAGCTCATAGTCAATAGGAATGAACTACTTCTTTCCCACCATGCAATCCCACCTTGTGATCTTCTCCTTTCCTCTTCTATTTCTCCCCAATTGAACCTCTTGCCACCAAATTTTTGCATGGCCTTTTAGTTTGGCCTTTGCAAACTTAACCCTATCTGGATCCTCGATATCCTCATACTCAAAGTACTCTTCCAGTTCATTAATCCAGTCGATCAACTCATCTGGTTTCAGATTTCTTGAAAATAAACCCACATCAATTGTAGATCTTTTCCCAAACTTATTAATGGCCCTAAAAAGTCTCTCCTTTGCCTAATTTAGAACTTCCCCTTCAACTTCCCCTTCTAGTCCAATTTCTTCTTCTTCATTGTCATCCTCACTTTTGTCACCTACAGTAACATTTGTTCCTCTATAAAGCTCCTCCTGCAACACTTGAACCTAACTTTGGAGGGCTCTAACCTCCTCAAGATTAATAGCTCTTGACCTTCCACCACACTCTCTTCATGGAGGCATCTTCTTAATTCAAATCCACAACCACATAGTTCTAGTGAAAACTACCTCACAGTCGGCACTCTGTCTACACACTTAGGAAAACCCACTCTAATACCACTTGATGGGGAGATAACCCAAGCATAGAATGGAAACAACAGGGAAGTGAAAATTTTATTAACTATGAAAATATGCTAGTACACTTAGTGCAGAGAAATAGACTCCAAAACATGCCCGATGGGCTTACAATAGCATAAATCTGGAGATAATTTCTTCTTCTAGTACCTTCTCTCAAACTCCACTTCAAATTGCCTTTTACAATGCCAAAAATGTCCTTAAATAGACCCCAAAGGGTTAAGGATTAGGAATACATTCTAGAAAGTGCTAGTTGGCATCCACTAATGAAATAGAACACTCCAGAAGCCGTGTTAGAAGTCAGCAAAAAATTAGAAGAATCCAAAAATAGTAACTAAACTTCTGGGAGGCATAACTTTTGAATTGTAGCTAAGATTGACAAACCGTTTAAATTTTTGGAAAGATCTTGAAGTGATCTCTAGCTCTGTGGACCAGAATTTCCTATCCCCAATTTTTTGGTCCTATGCAAGGTCATTTAATACCTTGAACCTAACTTTGAAGCATTCTTAGGAGGTCTCCAAAAATTAAAAAACTATGATAACTTTCAAACCATGCAACCTTTTGACCTGATTCTTTTTATGGAATATCCTAAATTACAATTTTAATCCTCCTTCCAATTTTCAACTTCTAATCCACCATAATTATGGTTTAATTACATAGTCCTATTTTTTTGACATTTACATGTTTCCCAAGGTGCTCAAATACTCTAACCTAGAATAGTGATAGTGGAACTATAAGAGTTGGAAATTTTATTTTACCCAAATGGGTATCCAAAAATGAAAACACATGAAATAGAAACTAAGTCTAAGTTTCCTCTCTCAATAGTTCTGCCCGTACATCTACCAAATATTTGATTTTTGTGTGATGGGAGGTTGTGGAGGAGAAGTCCACCTTTAGATTGGGAGCACTTGATTGCATATCAATGTGAATCTTATCTAACTTATCCTTTATTTCTTTGGTAAAACTAGAAACATCACAAAGTTTGGCAAAAAGTGATGCTGCATTATTAAAAGAATTTTCAAAATTTCCAAAAAATATTGATAATTCAACTTGCTTGATTTCTATCTTTTGAGCAATATGCTCTAGAACCTTATTATCAATTTTCTTTTCAAGTTTCTCAATAAGTTTCTCTTGTCTGAAAGAATCTTTATTAAATTTTTGTACTGCCTCATCTAACTAAATCAAAATGTGTTGAGTAGAATCTACTTCAACACCTATAGCATCTGTAATTATATTCTTGGTATTTTCAATTATTTTGTATTCCTTATCCCTTTCTGATCTTAACTGTTTCTATGTAGCTTTCATCTTTATGAGTTGATTGGCGAACCTCATCTCTTCAATGGTAGCAGTGTCATAGTCAATCTGTGGAATCACTATCTCTGTGTCTAAGTCAATGTCTTCTGCAATTTCCTTTCCAGTGACCATAAGTTTTAATGGATGCTTTTGTTTGACTTCTATGATGACTGGTTTGACCTTAGGTATAGACACAATAGTGGAGATAGAAAGGCTAGAATTAGGAACTAGGATAGGACTCGAGGATTGAATGCCAATAGAAGTACTAATTGGATCAAGAACTAAAACACTTCCCAAAATTGAAATCACACTCGGTAGAGAACCCATAGTAGTATCTGAACTGATTAGAGTTGAAGTGGATACAAATGATGCTAATGGAAACAAAATTGTAGAACTTATTGGAATTGATGCAAACAAAATTGTAGGACTTACTGTTACACTTATTGATGATGAAAGAGTTAAGGAGGCTGACTCAGTGGCTAAATAAGTGACAGATAGCTCGGTAGATGAAGTGCTTGCCACATTTATTTTGGATACCTAGAGCTGGGAGGAGGTTGGTGAAGATTGAGCAATTGATGTGACTATTGTGCTCACAATCTCACTTGTAGAATCTATCTCCAAAGTAGATGTAACTTTCTTTGGTGGAGAGTGAGGAAGGGATGCAATAAATTCTACTGCAATTTTTACTGGATCTTCTTCATCTATTTCTTCCTCATGTGCTTCTTCCTCCTTGTCTTCTTCCTCTTTTTCTTCCATTAGTGCATGCAACTCTCCTGGAATAACTGTAATGGATTGAGTGCTATCAAAATCATCACTGTCACTACTATCATCATCCTTGATTTCAACAGGGTCATTATTGGGCTTGTGCAGATGATAGATGTTCTTCCACATGTTTGTTGCATCACTTACAACATGCTCAATGTCCTTAGTTAAAATCAAACATGTGTGAAATGTAATCATAATTTTACCTTCATGGTTCTTCATTGCTGCCTTAATGTCTAGTTCAATAAGACTTGATAGAAGATTCTTTAAGGATTGCTCATATATATCTTCAGCCATTTGGATGGCTGACTCCCACCTAGGTTGCAATCTCTCTAACAATTCTTTGGAGATTTGAGGGGCAAGCTGGTCTGGTGAGTATTTCCATTTTCCCATCTTATTGAGTACTAGTTCCTCAATTTGCATTTTCTCTGCATTTTTCCTTGTTTCAAATTTCAATGCCTTGAAATTTTTGATGCTAGCTCCTTCTTCCAATTATTTCAATCTTTCTTGGAAGGTCAGTTGGGGCTTGTTGAACACTACTTCACCTTTCTTCTTACCTTTTTCTCACCTAGTGAAAATAGCTGTAGAGGCTTTGGGTGGCTTGGTAATGATTACCTTGCCTTTCTTTTTGACTAGCTCTACCTCCTTCTTTGTTTCTTCCTCTCTATCTTCTAGTTCCTGCTACTCTTCTTCATCTTCACCTTTTCCTTTAGTAAGCATAAGAGGGTTGGTTTCAATTTTCAATTTGGCTATCTTCCTCTTTCCTTTGCTTATGGCCTAGTGTAGCTTGATTTCAAGCTCAATTCTAGTCTTGGCTTCATCGTAAGTGCCAAAGGTAGTAAGCTTAGGATCTACAAGTTCATTTAACAATGCTTCAATAATGTCCTTGGCCTCATCAATATTCACCTCATAGGGAAGATGTTTTACCCATGCAACTCGGGGTCTGACTGCCTAAATGTACACTTTATCACAGTCAACCATGAACCATACATCATCTTTGTAATCATCAATAAGTTTTGATGGAATTCAAAATCTATTATTCATCCTTTCCATGAAATCTTCAAAATAATTATCCATAATGCTATCAAATTTTTCACCCATTTCTGCTACAAACTCATTTATCTGATATAGAATAGGAATGTCTTTTCTCCACACTATAGTTCCTTTTGATGGAAAGAATTTTTGAACATAGAAAAATAAAAATATCAATAAGGAACCAAATTTGTAGGGATTATTCTTTGAAGTCCTTATTCTGTCCATGTTCTTGTTCAATTGTTTCAACAATAATTCTAACAAGTCAAATTCAAGGTTCTTTTTCCCAACTTTGAAAGCCAAATCCATAGCCTCACAAGGCACACTATTCAGATGACTGGAGCTATAAATTTTTTTTGCAATGATGTGAATGCCAAAACTTATTTCAATGTTAGAAATAGTGCTAACCTTTAAACCTCTCCCATCCCACTCAGCTAGGGTTTTCTTCTACAAGTCCTCCCAACCTAGGGTTTTGGTGGTTTTTGCTTTGTTGAGTATGGGGAGACTAGTAATCTTATAAATCATCTTCTTGGTGATTAACATTGGCTTCTCTAACCATAGTTGCCCATTGTGAACATGATTGAGTATGTACCTAATCCACTTAGTTTGAAAACTTCTTGGCATATGCAAAATTTGGGTTAACCCTTTGGTCTCTAGATGTTTATGCTCGAGTTTCAAAGAACCATCAACACACATTTATTCTAGGGCATTATCCATATATAGGTTTCCAATCTCTTGAATAGATCATTTGAAATGAGTACTAATGTTTTTTATGAGAAGTAACTTTGGTGGAGTTTATGATTGACCTCCATTGGGGTCAAGTGATTCTACGATTGTTGGAACTAGTTTGAAATTTGGCACCTTCCACTCCAAAACTTTAACTAGCATTTCTAAACCTCATTTTTCCTTGATTCTATTGCTACTCCCAGATGCCATTGCTACTCAGTAGGTGTAAGAAAATTTTGAACAAATTCTCTTCTTAAAAATTGCTTGTAATTGCTTTGGAATTTGCTTTGGAATCGCTGAAAATTTCTTAGCTCTATAATTTTGGTGAAAAATGAAATCAAATTCTGCCCTTTTGATGAAAATTTTGCCTTAAATGCTTGGTACGAAGGTAGCTAAGATGACATAGTGCTTGATAGGTTGTCATTTACTTGCTCAGTAGAAGCTTGCAACTTGGTGATTCAAAAAAACTTTTGTTGCTCCCGACCTAGCTGGGCAAGGTCTTCAACCAACTTTCCTTAGTAGATGTGACTTGGAAAAAGACACACTTTCTTTGATCTTTGTGTATCTGGTATACTGATTTGATCATTTTTCTTTCTTTATATTTTGGAACTACTTGAGATATCAGTAGAAGATGCAGTTCCATGTTCTCCTTTATGAATCTAATTAGAAATGGTGGAGTCACCCACTCTTTGAGTGACATTGCCATCATTTGAACTATCTTGCTTAGTAGATTTTTGAATCCATTGTTGCCTTATCTACTTTCGAATGTTACCAGCTTTAGTTTTTTTTTCATATTTGACTCTTCCTATGTTCACGTATTTTTTAGCTATATGATTGAGTTCAGTACATATATAACATCTTACAGTAGTGTCCTTCTTCCTTAGGTGATGTCTTACATAATTTATACCAATATGTCCATATTCTCCACAATAATGACATCTGCACCGAGTATTGTAGTCCCATCCAAATATTGCTTTAACAAGTTGTTCAGCTGGATTGAATGATTGGATCTACATTGGAATTTCTTGTGAACATGTTTCTTGCATTTGTGACAATTGCCTTCAAATTTTTGTTTCTTCTTGTATCCATTAGCTTTATGACCATGTTGACTGTAATTGTAGAATTTACCATTGAATTTAGCTTTTCCATTACTAAAACATTTGTTTGATGTATGACCTAACTTAACATAGTGATTGCAAGTAGGTCTTTGATTCCTTTGGGCACCTTTTTTGGAGGTTTCACCTTCTTCCTTATAACCAAGTCTAGCTTTACCTTTTAGTTTATGAAGATTTTTCTCACTTTTTGGATTTAATTGAGTCATGTCTACTTGAGATTTCATCATTCTCTCATTGATTTGTTTTTTAGATCTTAAGTCACCTTGTAATATTTCATTGATCTGTCCTTTGGTGATTAAATCATTCCTCAGGGTTTCATTCTCAGATCTCAAATTTATAACTTCTTCATTTGCATTAGATAGTTGATCTACAAGATCTTCATGCTGAAGGGATTGATTATTTCTTCCCTCTAAGTCTTCATTTGCCTTGTTTCTCTATGCTAAAACTTCACATAGCCTGATTGATTGCATTTCTTGTTCTCTTTTGAGCTTTCTTACCTCTTCTTGCAGAGAGCCATTCTTTGCTAGGAGTTCCTTGATAGGCTCATTTGCTTCATTTGAGCTACTTGATGGTAAAAGATCTTCAATCTTCTCTTCAACATACTGATGGTCATTCAGTTGTCTTGCAAGTTCTTTCCTTCTCTTCAGGAATTGAGAAAGATGCTCCTTAGCTTCTTTGAGTTGAGCCATGGCCATTTCCAGATCTAGCTTTTCATTTTCAATAGCTTTGTCAAGATTGAATATCTACATTGTCCTTGATCTTTGCTCAAGTTTTCAAGCTTTGTCCTGAGATCTAAACTACTCTGATACCACTTGTTGGAAATATTCAAGATATGATAGGTTACTAAGAGGGGAGGGGTGAATCAGTAATGTCAAAACTTTAAAAAAATTCAACACTTTAACCATATATACTATTCACCATTCATTCATCTAATCTACTGCATATATAAGAGAAAAAATATTTATAACACATGTACACAGTGATTTGGTGACCCAAAAACCTTCCAAATAGAAAGTAAAACTAGGGTGGGGATGATACCCACAAAACTTCATTACTGCAATATGAAGTTGGCCTGTTAAGGCTTACATTGACTAGTTCTAGTGATCTGCCCTATTAGGAGCACAAAGGACTGCTATGTCCACCTTGTTAGAGGATTTACAAACATACACTGAAGTATGCACTTTTTTAGGAGATTTATACAAAAGACTATTAAGTCTACCCTATTAAAGGATTTAAAAAAATAATTTACCTATTAGGATGAAATAGAGGATCTACCTACAACTTGATTAGATCCTTAAAATATAGATCACCTCTTGTGACTGATGAATCTTTACTACTCCTTGTAGACCTTATTGAATACTCTGCTCTATTGTTGATTCACTCTCATTCAAAGCTTTTCATATCCATTCCTTCACATACATATCTTCTTTGTAAATGATATATTACATTACATATATACCATTCCAATAATTACAATTGCAAGGTTTATCAAAACATAAGTGAACAAAATATTACTAAGTTGGCCAAACAGTAGAAAACACAGGTTCTTCAAGCTAACTTGGTGACCTTCTGATACTTGTCATCATCATGCACTCAATAGAAGCATATGCTCAGTCCATACTAACCACACAATGTAGCTTGGAACTTGGTAACCATTGGAGACTCGATAGATATAGTGTCACTCAGTAAAAACTAGATCCTTTGTTTACCTTGATTTCACTCCATAATCACTATACTTTCATTACTTGTTAAACACTGCACTTCCATCACTCAGTAAACACGATGAAGCTCGATGAATAGTGTAAACTTGGTAGATACTGCTGGATTGCACATTCACTCGATAGCTTCATGAGTGCTCGGTAAGTGATGAACCTACAAGGTAACCATTGAATGCTCAGTATACACTATAGACACTCAATGTAAACTGTGAAGCTTGATTAACACTAGAATTCTCGGTGTGAATTGTGAAGCTCAGTTAACACTAGAATGCTTAGTGTGAATTGTGAAGCTCGATTAATACTAGAATGTTCGGTGTGAACTGGGAAGCTTGGTTAACACTACAATGCTCGATGTGAATTGCAAAGCTCAATTAACACTAGAATGCTCGATGGCTATACTAATGTAGATAAGTGTTGTCACTAATGGCAATAATAACTTAATGCCAACAGGGGGATCCTTGGGTTTTATAGATCTAGGGACCTACACACCCATTGGTGGTGCCTTTTGTATGTACTTGGCATACTAACACACCTAGGGAGGTGTGTTGGTGCACCATTTTTCTTTGCAAAAAAAAAAAATTAGCCTCTGAGATGATTTTCAAAATTATATTTTTGAATAGAGACCTAGATTGGGTCAAAATGCACTAGATAAAACCTTAAAAAGGACCCAAACCCTAGACTAGGGATCTGGAAAGCTAAAAAATGAAGTAGAAGGTCCTCATTTGTAGGCCAAATAAGGCATGTGTTGTGAAAGTCACAACAAGAATGATACTTAATTGTTCTATGCTTTGTCTTAAAATATAATAGAATACTCTTATACATATTCATTTCAATTATGTTATCATAATGTATGATAAGAGGTTTTAAAAACTTTATTATGATATTCTTGAACATCTAGTTTATCCACATGATTTGTTTGTAAGTGTTTATTATTGCTACATACTCTACTTCTTTTTAACTCTATGAGATACAATATTGTTTCTTGCTTAGCCAATAAACCAATCTTCCTCCAAGGAAAAATGATCTAGAACTTTTACTTATTTTTTCATCCATACTAACCACCCAATCTACATTAGTATATGCACATTGAGTAAAGTTATTTGATCTATCATACCATAACTTAAAATAAGGTGTACCCTTCAAATATCTATGTATTTTCTTACTATTACATAATTTGATTCCTTAGGATCTGCTTGAAATATTATTACTATACTAAGTGAATTTGATATATCTAGTCTTGTATGAGTCATATATTACAAACCTCCAATCATGAATCCATACTTCATCTACTAAACTATAGGTGTCTCATCTTTGCTAGATAACTCCTAACCAATTATAATGTGTACCAATAAGATTACAAATTTACAAGCCAAATATCTCCAATAAGACTTACAAATACTTGGCCTATGATAGGGAAATACCATTACTATTCTGCACAACTTGTAAACCTAATACATATTTCATCTCACCAACCATGCTTATCTCAAATTCATTCTTGATTTTATCAGCAAATTTGTCACTTTCTTCATCCTCACCTCCAAATATTATATCATCCACAAATTTTACAATAATCAACATAACATTCCCAATTTCTTTCAAATATAAGTTTATATCTATAGTACCTTTAGAAAATCCCAAATTTGTCAATTACTTGTCCAACCTCGCATACCAAGTTCTAGGTGCTTTCTTTAGTCCATATAATTTTTTCTTATACTTGGATACCACATCTCTTTTTATCAAAGAAAATCCTTCAGACTTCTTAATGTAGGCTTCTTCTTCAAGTTCTCCATTGATAAATTTTGACTTTACATCCATTTGATACACATTGAATTTCTTATTTTTTGTATGGGCCAAGAACATTATTAGTGCTTCAATTTTGGCAACAAGTATAAAAATTTATTCATAGTCTATACCTTCTTAATAATGAATATCCTAATTAGTTCCTGTAACATTTTTATCCTTTGGTCTAGGGATTGATTCCTATGTCTCATTATTCACAAGTTGATCTAGTTCTTCCTTGATTGCTTGAATATAATGATCATCTTTACATGCTTCATCTATGCTTTTTGGTTCAACTTGAGAAATCACACATAATTATTCATGTACATTGTTTCTTGTCATAAATCCTCTATCTTTTCTTCCAATAATTGGATTAGCAAGGTGATCCTTTCTCAAATTCATTTTTGGTGTGGGTGCAACTATCTCAACTATTACTTATGGTCTAAGCTTAAATCTTGGTTCTTCTTTTTGTTGCACAACTTGAATGTCACTCTAAAAATAATTATTAATCTCATACAAATTTTCAACATTTCCCTAGTTAGCCTTTTAAATATCTCTTTATTAAAATTATAATAATCAATAATAGTTACTAAAGCTATCTCTTTTATTAATTCCTCTTTCTCAACCAATCCAAGATCACCATCTTCATCATTACTATCATTCAAAAATTCTTCCAATCTTGCTTAATATTTCTCATCATCAAAAGGACAATACTTAGGCATTCTTTGCTTGTAAGGATTTCTACTCTTGTTTACTCTCTTATTATGATATTTGGATAAAAATGACCAGATTCTTTAAATAACCAACAAGCAAAAATTGCCATACCATCATCTTGCTTCTCATCTTCCTCTTTCAATTTTTTATAAATAATTCCATCAAAATTAGGGCATTCTTTTCTAAAAGGACCCACCATGATCTCCTTAAGTTTTTAAGATTTTCCTTCAATGACCTAATACTTTGATACCAATTGTTAGAAAGTAAAGTTCTCCAAAATAAATAAGAGGGTGGGGGTGAATCTATTATTAGATCAATACAACTTTTATCAACCTTATCAAAACTTAAACATGTTGGAACAATTTATTAGTTGTGTATTGTCTTTGATGTTCCACAAAATTTCATACCATTACTAGTCAGTGCATGCTAATCTCACTCGAGCATTCAAGATAGTTTTCTGTGTCTTCTGAGTGATCCTAATTTTACCAAGTTTAGAAGGTAGTGTCTACTAAGTCCACTTGGGCAGAAAAGGGAGGTCTATGAAAGATGAGTGTTAACCATGCTCACTTGGTTAATAAATGAAATTTTGGATAGAACCAATGTTAACTGAACTCATTTGGTTACCAAAGGAACTTAGTAATATGCAGTGTTGACCAAGTTCACTTGGTTAACACAAGAAAATTTTCTTTAAGTTAGTGTCTACTAAGTAGGGTTGGCTAACAAAGGATTTTCTTGTTTTGTCATATTTAGTTAAATAGATTTTTTTTTGGTTCTAGCTAATTAAGAAGATGAATATTAGTTATTCTATGTTGTATTTGAGCCAACTTGACGATATGTAAGATATAAATAAAAGTTCAAGTTAAGGATTAAAACATGTATGAAATGTGGATGCAATGAAGATTTTTTAAGATCTTGACATAGTGCAAGGCAGGAGAATCCCCAAAGGAGATTTCCTAGCCCACAACAATATAACCACATAGCGAAAACACAACAGCAAGAAACAATAATGTAGGATCTAATACCAACTCACAATAATTTATTCATAAATATAATTGATTACATGCAATATGCCTGGTTGTAAGGCCTTCCAAGTTAGGTCCAAATAAAAATAGAAAATGAAAAACTAATTTTGCATGATCTAACTTACAAAACAATCTTAGCTAGTCCAGATACACAACTAGATAAGAATGCCAAGAAGAATCCACACTTTTACCCTTAGGTCCACCAAGATATCCTCTAGTTCCTAAAATGCAGCTCTAGCTCTTCAAATTCATATCTTTTCTTTATTCCATCCTAAATCAATGACTAAAAGACTCCAAAATACCATAATTATAGAAATCTAAGCCACAAATCAGCCTAGAACAAAAATTAAATAAAAATGCATAAATTATTTGCGAAAAGTTGGCCTGCAATAATAATTAAATGTCCAAAAACTGATATCCAAGAAAAATCATGATATCTCCTAGCTCCAATTGAATCAGAACTTGTGCTTCAAATTATAGGTAGAAAATTAGGTTCTCTATAGCCTCTTAGATGCAAAAAGTCTGATTCCTAAAGGAAAAGTGTGCATCCATCTATAAAGTCATGCATAAAAACTATTGCGCAAAACTATCAGAAATTGATACTCCAAAAAATTTCTATATCTCCCAACCTATAATGAATTAGGAATTGATCTCATGATCAAAGATAGTACTCTAGGCCCTCTTTAGTTTTTAAATTGTGAAACCTCTCATTCATTAAGGATAATTAGTTACATGCCTTGCAACAAGCACCCAAAAACTAGAAAACATAGTTTAAACAAAAAAGTACAAACAACTCAAACTCCAACTCAATCCATCCAATATCTAAGAAATCATGAGGAAATGTTCTCCAATGTGTCTCCAAGACACCCCTAACCATGAAAAAATAACTCTAAGAAAATCCAAGCTCAATGCTTTTCAACACTTAACCAAAATCTCTCCAAACATGTACGATTGCAAGCAAGCCTAGGATGCTCCTACATCAGACACCCCAAGTTTGAAAAGACGTTCTATTAACTAGAAGAAAATCTTCTAGGATTTAGCACATGAATCCAAATTTGGTACTTTACATACATGTCCTCCATGTCTTCAATTTGCACACTCTTTCCTTTATTTTTCTTCTTCTTGTTCACATCCACCACAAGTGTTCCATAGGTCTATTTTCCATGCTGATCTCCAACTTTTGTAGAATATTTTAGCTCAACTTGGATATCAATACTTAGGTTCCTCCTACCAAGCTCTTCATTATAAAAAGGAATTAGGTATAACTTCCTTCCAACTTTCTCAATATTAAACACATTCCTAACACAATCATACACAACTTTGCAATCATATTGCCAAGGTCTACCAAGTAGCACATGACAACTATTCATATCCACAGTATCACACAACACTTGATCCTTATACTGCCCAATCTAGAAATTAGCAAGGCATTACTCATTCACTTCCAAAGAATGCTCACCTTGCAACCAACCAATCCTATAAGGATAAGGAAGTCTCATTCTCTTCAAACCAATTTTTTGAACCATCTCTTTAGCAACATGGTTATCAGTTCTACCACTGTCCATAGTCACCCTGTAGATTTTGCCACCAAAATTACAACAAGTCCTTAACAAACTAGTCATCAAACAAGAATCCAATATCCTCTCACCAATAAGTACTAACCAAGCCAACAAAGTCTCTCCTTGCTCAGGCTGACTATCCTAGACTGCAACCTAATTCACAACAATAGTTTTCCTCCCAATTGGAAATTCAAAAGATCTATGCCCTTCTTGACCACTCTTGAAACAATTACCTCTAAACCCACCTACACCTATCCTTCTTTTTTATTCAATGGGTTTCGGTTCACCTTCTTCTTTTAGTTTAGCTTGTGTCAAACTATCCTACTTCTTCTTCCCTTAGGAACTACCTTGATTCTTCCTCTTTAGCTTCTCCTCTAGTCTCAAAGCATACTAATAATCATCCTCAATTGAACAAATATTCAGCAAACCAACCTCATCCTGAATATTGAATCTCAAAGCATTAATATACCTTATTACCTTCTCCTTTGACAATTCTCTATGCCTAGACTAAATAGTCAACTTGTATAACTCCTCTATATAATATTTCACATCCATATCCTTTTATTTTAGATTCTACAACCTCTTAAAAAACTCATGTTCATAATTAGTAGGAATGAACTTAGCCTTCAACTTAGTCACCACTAGACTCCATCTAGTGATCTTCATTTCACCTTCCTCTTCTCTATGTCTTTGTAGTTCCTTCCACCAAAGAGCAACATGTCCCTTCAACTTAGTTTATGCCAACCTCACTCAAAGTGGATCCTCAATATCCTCAAGATCAAAGTATTCTTCCAATTTTTCAATCCAATCAATCGGGTCTTTAGGATTTAAAGTACCTAAAAAATTAGAAACCTCCATCTTATGCTTCAACTTCAATTGAGATCTAGGTCGAGCAAATTGACTTGCCCTAATTCCAATAGGTCTCCTCACATGATCAGTTCTATCCTCACCACTAGATCTAGTAGCTTCAAAGTCTTCAAAAAATTTCTCATAATTTCCTTCAGTACCCACATGCCAAGTTACACCACTTAGATCACTTACAATTTTAGTAATCATGTCACTCTTCATCAATGCAATCTCAAATCTAAACTCTTCTATCATCTTCTCTGAGATCCATTCTTCTATAGCATCACTAATATCAAAAATTTCCCTAGGGTCCAATCTTCTTGGAGACATCTTCCAAAATTTTAGAAAACCCTAAGAAATACATCCACCAATCCAGAAGATCAAGCTTCTTTGCAAATCTTGTTGTAAACTGCCCCAAGTTTGACGATCTGTCAACACACTCAAGAACACCCTTCACTCTAATACTAACTGACACAGTACAAGGAAAGAGAGTCCCCACGAGATATTTCCTATTCACTAGCAAGATAACCACATAGTGGAAACACAATAGTAAGAAACAACAATGCAAGATCTGATACCAACTCATAGTAATTTGTTCATTAATATAACTAATTACATGCAATATGCTCGACTGTAAGGCCTTTTAGGTTAGGGCCAAATACAAAAGAAAATAAAAAATTAGTTCTAGAAGATCCAACAAGATCCACCTTATAAACCAATCTCAGCTAGTCCAGATACACAACTGGATAAGAATGCCAAGAAGAATCCAGACTTGTACCCTCAGGTCCACCAAGAGATCCTTTAGTTCCTAAGCTACAACTCTAGCTCTTCAATTTCACATCTCTTCTTCATTCCATCCCAAATGAATGACTAAAAGACTCCACAATACCCTTACTCATACTAATTTAAGTAGAAAGTCAGCCCAGAACACAAACTAAATACAAATACATAAATTAAATGCCACAAGTCAGTTTGTAATAATAATTAAATGTCCAAAAATTGATATCTGAGAAAAATTGCAATATCTCCTAGATCCAATTGGGTTATAACTTGTTCTTACAATAATTGCTAGAAATTTAGGTCCTCTAAAACTCCTTAAATTTGAAATGGATGATTCCCAAGGAAAAGTGTGCATCCATCTTGAAAGTCATGCACAAAAAATTGTTGTGCGAAACTGCCAGAAATTGATACTCCATGAGAATTGCCATATATCCCAACCTATAATTAATTAGGACTTTCTCTCTTAACCAAATATATTAATCTATTCTATCTTCAATCCATAAATTTTAAAACCTCTCTATCATTAAGGATAATTAATTACATGCCCTGCAAGAAGCACCTAAAAATCCAAAAAACATAGTTTTAGCAGCAAGGTACAAACAACTCAAACTTCAACTAAATCCATCCAATCTCTATGAAATCGTGAGGAAAGGTTCTCCAATTTATCTCGAACACACCCTTAACCATGAAAATATAACTCCACAAAAATACAAGCTTGATTCTCCTCAATTATTAATTGAAATCCCTCCAAACATGTAAGATTGCAAGCAAGCCTAGGATGCTCCTGCATTAGATCTAATGATGCTTAGAGGAAGCAAATTAGAAGAATAAATAGATGATCCTTGAGATGCTAAAAGAATAAATTCAATTAAGAAGGATAAAATACAAGCTATAATTTAGATATGTAATCAACACTTTAGTTGCACTCGAATCAAATCATGTCATGGTTACTCTCTGACCATTATAGAAGTGATCTAAATATCTTAATAGAGTTGGCTTAACAACTATTTGTAATTCCTCTAACAAGGTGGTAGTTCTATTGAAATTTCTAAAGACCTCTAAAAAATCCACTTCTAACTAGTTGATCAAATCCTCTAATAGGTTCATACCTGACACTGTGTTTTGTAACCTTTAACAAGGTTAGCTCCTAGCAAGGCTCATTTAAGAAGAGTGAAAATAAATAACTAGTTACAATTGGTGGTTTTCCCAAATTGGGTTTCCATGTTAAATTTTGTTGCTAAATTTGTTCATGCTATTTCTCTTATATGTTTTCCAATAATTTTAAGTCATAAATAATCATAGATAAAATCTTAAGATTTTCGTGTTATGTGTTTACCAAGCATTCTTAGTATTTACCAAGTTACAACATTGTCTATGTGTTCAATTTTCAAATTTGATTTTGTATTGAAATCTAAGGGATATAGGAAATATTTTTGAAGTAACTAATTCACCTCTCCCCTCTTAGTTTCTCCTCTTATATTTCTAATAATTGGTATTAGAGCTATTAGTGCTTGCATAGAACCTTTCAAGGACCTAAGCTAAAGATCATGATGCCTTAAAAAAGAGAGAATCCTAAGTTGAACTGAGAAAACTTTATTGCATGGTAAGGAATTATGAGGTTACATCTAGTACTATCAATGATTTAGGTCATAAATATCTTGATGCAAAATAGAAGACTCATGTTGAAACATTATCTATTGAAGAGATTACTAAAAAGAAGAATCATAACATGATGATGATGTATATTGCATCTACTCTTAGTTATGTTAAATTTGATGAATTAAAAGACTACAAATCAGCTCATGCAAAGTGGACAACACTAAAAGACATTTATGGAGGAGATGGAAATATAAGAAGAGCCAAATCAAAAAGTCTCATAGGAAAATTTGATCAAATGAAAATGAGAGAAGATGAAAACATTGCAAAATACGTGGAAAGAATCAAAGCAAGTGCTAGTGCAATCAAAGCGTGTGGAGGAGGCATTGATGAAAAAAAAATATTAGACAAGGTAATCAAAACCATTCTTCCTATCTATGTAATTAGAGTGTCTACTATTCAAGAAATGAGATGTGATCCAAATAGTAATATAACATTGGATGCTCTAGTTGGAAGATTAACAACTTTTGAATTGGATAACTATTACAACTATGTTCCTAGTTCCAAAGGTATAAGTCTACATTTGAAGCCAAACTCTCACTCAAGAAAAGGACTAAGAAATCCAAGGCCAGTATTGATTAGGAGGTGATGGAGAAATTGAAGAAAGTTTTGACAGTGATCTTGAAGTTTTCAAATTCTTACTTGCAAAGAAATATTTCAAAGGCAAAGAAAAATACAAAGGCAAGATTCCTATAATCTTCTTTTCTTGTGAAGAAATTGGTCACATTGCTGGTAGGTTTCCAAATAGAGAAAAAAAGGATGACAAGAAAATAAATAAGTACAAAGACAAGAAGGAATTCAAGAACTACAAGGAGAAAGGTGAGAAATCTTGTTTGATGGCTAAAGATTCTAATAATATTAAAGATGAAATGGTATATATTTCTATAAAAGATGAATTTTATGATGAAAGAGATGAGATGGCACTTATCTCTCATGTTAACAAAACTGATACATGGATTATTGATAGTGGATGCTCACATCATATGTCTAGAGAAAAAATAAAATTTGAACACATGGAATATTATGATGGTTGTTGTGTGAGATTTGGAAACAATGAACCTTGTTACATAAAAGGAAGTGGATGTATGTCTTTAAGCAATGAAATTGCATGCGACAATGCTTATTGGGTTGAAGGACTAAATAATAATCTACTAATTGTGGCACAGTTGAATAACATTGGATTCAAGGTAGAACTCATGATTGGGAAGGAAAAACTAATGGATGCAAAAGGAAATTTGGTTGGATCTTGCAAACAAACAAAAGGTAATATATTTTATCTTGATCTTATTGAAAGTTCATAATTTATTGCAAAACTAGAAGAAAGCTTGTTATGGCACAAAGATTATGTCATGTAAACTTTAATAATTTGTTTAAAATTAAAAAACATAATAGAGTAAGAGGTTTTACTAGCTTGAAGAAACTTGCTATGGGTCTATGAAAAAATTGCCAAATTGGTAAGATGGGAAAGACTAGTTTCAAAAGCAAGAACTACCATTCTAAAGAAGTCTTAGAGATTGTGCACATAGACTTATGTGAACCTATTGGAATAGAGAGTTATAGTAAAGACATTTTTTTCATTCCTTTTTTTGATGATTATTGTAGAATGATGACTATAATGTAACTAAAGGAAAAATGATAGGCTTTTTAAAATGCAAATGGTATCTAGCAAGAGTAGAAAAGGAAACTAGAAAGGAATTGAAATGTTTAAGATTAGATAGAGGTGGTGAATTCATCTCCAATGAATTCAATGAATTCTTCATTGAAAAATTCATTAAAAGATAAGTATCAACCCCTAGTACACTAGAGCACAATGAAATAGCTAAAATAAGGAACAAATCCATAATGGATTATGCAAGAATATTGATGATAGAAAAGAATGTTGCAATCAAATACTAGAAGGAACTTATAAGTATTGTAGTTCATACCTTGAACAGAGTACAGTTGAAGAAAGACTCAAACCAAACTCCTTATGAAATATGGTATGGCTACAAACCAAATGTAATTTACTTTAAAGTAGTTGGTAGCAAATATTATATCTTGAAAGAATCTAGAAAAGGAAATTTTGATGTCAGGGATGATAAAGACATATTCCTAAGATATTCCTACAAAAGTAAAGCATACATGTGTTTGAATCTGTGTACTCATAAAGTACACATGTGAGAATTGATAAGTCTACAAAAAAGAGTGAAAAAGAAAGCAAAAAAGAGCCTAAGGATTATAGAATATTTGTTTACTTTGAACCTAATACCATGCCAAATCTATCAAAGAGAAAGGAATCTTCACCTCTCGAGTCCCCAAAATCTCCAACACCTACTAAGTTACAAATAGTGTAATCCAAGTCATAGTCTAATGGACTCAAGTTACAGTTAGAGGCTATCAAGCTAGAGCAAACTTTAATTGAGTCTGATGGACCCAGGTCATAGAAAATGGGACCTAAGCTTGATACTAAAGATCATGATGAAATAAGTAAACCAAAAAAGCTTGTGTTAGAAAGATATGTCAGAAGGCATCATGCACTTGATCAGATCATTAGAGACAAATCAGATGGAACAATGACAAGAGACAAATTAAAAGGGACATTTTTACTTGTTGAATTTGAACCTAAAAATGTTAAAGATGCTTTGGAAAATAAAAGTAGAATTGAATAAATGAATGAAGAAATGGAAAATTTAGAGAAGAATAAAACATGGACTCTTGTTCCAAGACCCAAGGATAAAAATATAATTAGGACAAACTGGGTATTCAAAAATAAAATAAATGAAAATGAAAAAGTTTCTAGAGTCAAAGAAAGGTTGGCATGTAAAGACTATTTTCAAAAAGAAGGTATTGATTATGGTGAAACTTTTTCTCCTATTGCAAGATTAGAAGGTGTTAGAACTTTACTAGCTTATGTAGCTAACAAAGGATTTAAAATTTATCAAATGTTATTAAAATCTGCATTCTTGATGAGAAAATCCATATTGAACAACTTGAAGGTTTTGTAGATCCTAGCAAGAGGGACATGGTCTAAAAATTAAAAAAGGCATAATATGGTCTCAAGGAAGCTCCTAGAGCTTGGAATGAAAGATTTCATAACTACTTGATATAGACTAGCTTTCAAAGAACAAATGATAACAATAGTTTATATATCAAAGAAGGATAAGATAAGAAGATTGTGTTGGCATATATATTCATTGATGATACTCTATTCATAGGAAATAAAGGATTCTGCAAGGTATTTTTAGAAGAAATGAATAAAGAATTTGAGATGTCTATGTCTGGTGAGATAAAATATTTTGTTGGATTGCAGATTCAAAAGAAGAAAGATGGTATCTACATTACTCCATCTAAATATATCAAGGAAATACTAAAGAAATTTGGAATGGAAGATTAATGATTAGTTGGAAGCCCTATGCCTACTAGATATAAGCTTTTGAAAAATGATGACTCTAAAGAGGTAGATCAAATCACATATAGATCAATGATTGTAAAATTATGGTATGTAGTACACACAAGGCCTGATATTGCATTAGCAGTTTGCATGGTGGCAAGATTCTAAGTAAATCTATAAAAAATCAAATGATGACTATCAAAAGAATCATGAGATATCTGAAAGGTATTGAAGAATATGGTTTATGGTACAAAATAGGAGGCAATTTAGACTTAGAAGTATTCACAAATGTTTATTGGGTAAGAAATATTGATGACAGAAGAAGTACCAGTGGTGGAGAATTCTTTCTTGGTAAAAGAATAGTGTCATGGAAAAGTAAGAAACATAATTGTATCTCTCAATTCACAATAGAGGCATAATATGTCACAACAACAGTCAATTGCTCTAATATTGTTTGGTTCAAACAACTATTAGTAGGTATGAAGATAGAAATCAACCATCTAGTACTCATATACTATGATAACACTAGTGCAATCAATATATCAAAGAATCTAGTGATGCATACCAAAATAAAGCACATTTCCATAATATATCATTTCTTGAGAGAATTACTGTATGATAACGGAGTTAGATAGGAATATGTAAATACTAAAGAAATAATTGTAGACATATTCACCAAGCCATTACCTAAGGATACATTTATGTATCTAAAAGGTAAGCTAGGTGTCATTCCCCTTTTTGAAGCTCACTAAATGAAGTTTAGTGATGCACAACTATAGCATTATTGAAGATCATTCAGTTGGTGCAATATTGTCAAGGGCATATTGTAAATGAATCAGTGCTTGAGGTACATTAATATTAACTAATTATTATCTTTGGAATCAGGTGTTAAAGAGGGAGAAGTTTTCCATCATATCTCATAGAAATTTTGTGGAGAAGTTTGATAGAAAGAGTTGTCAAAGAGGGAGAATGAACTTGGCAGAAGCTCTAGTAGGCAAAAGTTTTCTAACAGAGTGAGAAACTGAAGGCAAAAGGAGTTCACACTAATAGAGAGAGTTCTCATGGATGAGAATTAGAATGAAACCAAGGATATGTTCCTTACTCTATTCTTTCTCTAAAATTTTATTGCATCATGACATGTTCTATTGCCATCAATGTCGAAGAGGGAGATTGTTGGAATAATTGATTAATTATGTATTGTCTTTCATGATACACAAAATGTCATATCATTACTAGTTAGTGCCTGTTAAGCTCACTCAGGTATTGAAGATAGTTTTCTATGTATATTGAGCAATTTTCTGTGTATATTGAGCTATCCAGAGTTTACCTAATTTAGAAGGTAGTGTCTACCAAGTTTAGTTAGGCACCAAAGGGAAGTTTGTAGAAGATGAGTATTAACTAAGCTTACTCAGTTAATAAAGGAAATGTTGGATGGAACTAGTGTAAACTAAGCTTACTTATTTTCTAGGAACTTAGCAATATGTAATGTTGACCAAGTTCACTTGGTTAACACATGAAAATGATCTCTGAGTTAGCATCTACTGAGTAGGGTTGGCTAACAAAGGATTTTTTTTGTTTTAGCATATTGAGATAAATTGAATTTTTTGTTAGTTCTAGTCAACTAAGATGATGAATATTAATTATTCTAAGTTGTATTTGAGTTGACTTGACAATATGAAAGATATAAATAAAAGGTCAAGTAAAGGATTATAAAATAAGTGAAATGTGAATGCATGGAAAATTTTTTAAGATCTAATGATGCTAATAGGAAGAAAATTAGAAGGATAAGTAGAATATCCTTGAGATGTTGAAAGGATTCATTTTATCAGGAAGGATCAACTACAAGCTAGAATGTAGATCTGTAATCATAAATTTAGTTGTATTTAAATTAGGTCATGTCATTGTTACTCTCTGACCATTGTAGCAGTCATCTAAATCTCTTAACAGTGTTGGCTTAACAACTATTTGTAAATCCTCTAATAAGGTGGAAATTCTATTGAATGTTCTAAAGACCTCTAAAAAGGCCAATCCTACTAGGGTGATCAAATCCTTTAACAAGCTCACATCTAAAAGTGTGTTTTGTAACCTTTAACAGGGTTGGCTCCTAATAGGGCTCACTTCAAAGGAGTGAAAATCAATAACTAGTTACAAGCGGTGGTTTTTCCCAAATTTGGTTTCCACGTTAAATCTTGGTACAAAATCTATTCATGCTATTTCTCTTATGTGTTTGCCACTATGTTGAAGTAATAAGTAATCATACATAACATCTTAACATTTTTATGTTATGTGTTTACCGAGTGTTCTTAGTATTTACCAAGTTACAACATTGTCCGTGTGTTTACTTTTTGGAGTTTATTTTGTACTGACATCTTAGGGATATGGGAAATATTCTTGTAGTAATTGATTCACCCATCACCTCTCAGTTACTCCTCTTATATTTCCAATAATTGGTATTAGAGCTCTTTGTACTTGTAGAGAAGGTTTCAAGGACCTAAGCTAAAAATTTGGATGCCTTACAGAAGAGAGATTCCCAAGCTAAACTGAGATAACTTTTCTACATGGCAAGGACTTATGAGATTACATGATGAAGGGCCACATCACCCTTAAATGAAGAACACAACAATATAGAGACAAAGAGATGATAAAATGCTTCATAAAGCATGATTTTGTTATACTTGAAAATCCTTGTAATATTCTCCAAATGAAAGAACTCAAAACTCTTACAATATAAGAGAGGTTCCACACTAAGAGCTTCTAACTAGCTTGCACACAAGGGGAAATTTCACCTCCAAGCTTGCTTACAAAAGACTACACTATGAGAGATTCACTACAAAAGTTTACACTTGAAGAGCATCTACTTGAAGAGCTTCCACTCAGAGAGCTTGATTACAAATGCTTATATGCCTTGCTTAAATAGGATACCTAGCTTGATTACAACTATTTTTCTCTTTATGTCATCTAAGCACCTTGAAAATATAAATTCCTCTTTTCTTCTTTTTTTTCTATTTTTTATTTTTTAAATTTTTCCTCCAATTTTCATCACTTTCTCTCTCCTCTAGTTTTTTTTGTTCTTTTTCTTAAAATAAATTTTGATGACACCCCCTTTTTCATGATGCAAGATGCTCCTATATCAGATACCCATGGTAGAATTTTTTTTGTGAATATGGATTCACAAAATGAAGTAGCCACTGTCGATATCTTTTTTTCTCTTCTTCCAACACCTAGCTAGAACTAGTATCTGCTACTGAAAATACTCCTCTACAATGAAATTTGTTCAAGTATAAATCTCACACTCTTCCAATATTGTTGAATTAAATATAAATGTAATGAAATCAATAATGCCATACCAATATTCTATTGTATACCACACATCACTAACAAGATCCTCATAAAATCCATCATCATCTTTCAAGTTCATCTCAAAGACAACATCCTATGATTCATAAGAAATTACCTCTTTGACATATTCATCTTTGCTTGCCTCTTTCATTTCATCAACAATGCATGTAATTTCTTGATCTCCAACTAAGGTACTATACTCTTCCTCTATTGTTGTAGTTTTCAAATCATCTTGATCTACTCTAGGCTCATGAATCTTCTCATCTTGATGCTCTTCCTCTTCTCTTTCATCTTCTTCAACTTTAGGTTCACAAATATATGTATCTTCATCCTCCTGATCTTCTCTTATATTG
Organism: Cupressus sempervirens; assembly: GCA_028749045.1. Lineage (NCBI taxonomy): Eukaryota > Viridiplantae > Streptophyta > Pinopsida > Cupressales > Cupressaceae > Cupressus > Cupressus sempervirens. Next base: position 709,430,624 of record CM053793.1, read on the forward strand.
TATGTGTGATGCACCACTAGATCTTCTTTCTTTTTTGCATCCAAAGAATTGTCAACATCTCCTTTTTGGTTGCATGCTCTTCTCTTTCATAACTCTACTTATAATTCATTCACTTGCTTTTGCAAATCAAACAATACAACTTTCAATGCCTCTTGATTTCTTGTTCTAATTTTCTCAAGTATAGGAATCCTTAGAATCCATCCAATCACAAAATTTATATTCTTCTTTCTCTTCTCCATAATCATGTCTTCATAAGACAAATATCACCCAAAACATGTACCTCATGCAAACTACCTCACAATCAGTAATCTATCTACACAATCAAGAACTCCTTGTTGACAAACTTCACCCAACTCAAGGTCCTAGTACAAGCTACCACACATTTGACAATCTATCCACATGCTTAGAAACTCATACTCTAATACCACTAATGATGGGCCACACCACTCTTATAGACTCACAACCATGAACACAACAATATGGAGACACAAAGAAGATATTATTCTTCACAAATCATGCTTTTATTTTACTTGAAAATCATTACAATATTTTCCAAATGAGAGAACTCCAAAGTCTTACAATATAATAGAGCTTCAAACTAACTTGCACACCAAGATAAATTTCACCTCTAAGCTTACTTATAAGAGATTACACCATGAGAAATTCACTACAAGAGTTTACACTTGAAGAGCTTCTACTTGAAGAGCTTGATTACAAATGCTCATATGCCTTGCTTAAATAGGCACTTACCACTCAAGATGTTACAAACACAACCAATGTGGGATAAAAGGTAAATACAACTACCTTAAAAAATATATTAAATTCCCACCGAAATACAACTAAGCACCACCATGTGGACCAATTAGAAAATTACATTTCCTTTGTGGATCACAATAAATATTAAATGCATGATTTAGGGAACTTTCCACAAATTTCTAAGATGCCATCTATGCACTTCAATAAATGAAATGACAACTATTTTTATATTTATGCCACATATGCACCTTGAAAATAAAAATTCCTCTTTTCTCATTTTTTAATATTTAATATTTTAATTTTTAATTTTTTCTCTAATTTTTGTCACTTTCTCTCTCCTCTAGTTTTTTAATTTTTTATTTTTTTAAAATAGATTTTGATGACACCCCCTTTTTCATGATGCAAGATGCTCCTACATAATTACATCTAGAAAATATCAATTATTCATGTTGTAAATATCTTTATGCTGAATATAAGACTCTTATTTAAACATTATTAGTCGAAGATTATTGGAAACAATTAATTAATTGTGCATTGTCTTTGATGTTACACAAAATTTCATTTCATTACCAGCCAGTGTATGATGAGCTCACTTGGGCATTGAATATATTTTCCTATGGCTATTGAGACATCTAGAGCTTTCCTAGTTCAGAAGGTAGTATCTACCAAGTTTACTCAGGTGTCAAAGGAAAGTCTACATAAGATGAGTGTTAACCAAGCTCACTCATTAATGAAGGAAATGTTGGATGGAACCAATGTTAATTGAGCTCACTTGGTTACCAAAGTAACCTTGCTAGTATGTAGTGTTGATCGACTTTCAACTCATTTACATAGGAACATTTTTTTTGAGTTAATGTCTACCAAGTAGGGTGGGCTAATGAAGGATATTCTTATTTTGGAATATTAAGTTCAATTGATTCATTTGATGGTTCTGTCCAATTGAAAAGATGAATATTAATTATTCTAAGTTGTATTTGAGCCAACTTGACAAAATGAAAGATATCAATAAAAGGTAAAGTTGTGGGCTAGAAAGTGTGAAGCGCATGTGAATTAGAATGCATGAAAGATTTTGAAGATCTAATGATGAAAAGAGGAAGTGAATTAGAAGGATAAGCACAATATCCTTGTGAAACTAAAAAGATACATTCAATCAAGAAGGATTGAGTACAAGCCAAAATTCAAATCTATAATCAACAATTTAGTTGCATCCAAATCAAGTCATGTCATTGTTACTCTCTAACCATTATAATAGTGATCTAAATTTCATAACAAAGTTGGTTTAACAATTATTTGTAAATCTTCAAACAAGGTGGCAATTCTATTGAATTGTCTAAATACCTCTAACAAGGCCACTCCTAATAGGGTGATTAAATCCCTCGACAAGATCACACCTAATAATGTATTTTTTAACCATTAACAATGTTGGCTCCTAAAAGGGATTACTTCAAAAGAGTGAACATAATAACTAGTTGCAATTGGTGGTTTTTTCCAAATTAGGTTTCCACATTAAATCTTGGTGGCTAATGTGTTCATTCTTTTTTTTTTTTATATGCTTGCTACTAAGTTAAAGTAATAATAGATAACATCTTAAATTTTCATGTTAAGTATTTACCAAGCATTATCAATGTTTTCCGCGTTACAACATTTCTATGTGCATTTTTTGAGTATCAAAAAAGTTTAGAGTTTATTACATCTAAGGGATCTAGGATTTATTTTTGTAGTAATTGATTCATCCCTCCCCTCTTAGTTACTCCTCTTATATTTCCAAAAATTTCTATAAGATCTCTTGGTGCTTGCAGAGAAGGTTTCAAGGACCTAAGCTAAAGATCAAGATGTCTTATAGAAGAGAGATTCCTAGGCTGAACTGAAATAATTTTATAGCATGACAAGGACTTATGAGATTGCATCTAGCAACTATCAATGATTCAGGTTGCAAATATGTTGATGTTAAATACAAGACTCCTACTAAAACATTACCAATAGAAGACATTACTGAAAAGAAGAATTATAACATCATGATTATTGATATTGCATTTGCACTCAGTTAGGCTAAATTTGATGAAGTAAAAAAATGCAAAATAGCTCATGCAATATAGACCAAATTGAAAGACATCTATGGAGGAGATGATAATTTAAGAATAGCCAAATTAGAAAGTCTTAGAGGACAATTTGATTAGATGAAAACATTGCAAAATATGTGGAAAGAATTAAAGCTAGTGTGAGTGCAATCAAAGTATCTGGAGGAGAAATTGATGACAAAACAATTGTATGCAAGGTACTTAGAACTCTTCTTCCTATTTATGGAATTAGAGTGTCAACTATTCAATAAATGAGATGTGATCCAATTAAAAAAATAAATTTGGATGCTCTTGTTGGAAGATAGATAGCTTTTGAGTTGGATAATTATGATAACTATGTTCCTAGTTCCAAAAATATTGAGTCTACATTTGAAGCCAAACTCTCACTCAAAGAAAAGAGAAAGAAATTAAAGTCATCAAGAAGTGAAGGAGAAATAAAATAAATTTTTGATAGTGATCTTGAAATTTTTGAAGCCCTACTTGCAAAGAAATACTCCAAAGATAGAGGAAAGTACAAAGGCAAGATTCCTCTAATCTATTTTTCTTGTGAAGAAGTTGGTCATATTGCTACTAGTTGTCCAAATAGAGAAAACAAGAATGAGAAGAAATGCAACAAGTAAAAAGGCAAGAAGGAATTCAATAGCTACAAAGACAAAGGTAAGAAATATTATTTTATGGCTAAAAATTCTTATAATAGTGAAGATGAAATGGTATACCTTGTTGTAAAAGATGAATTTGATGATGAAGGAGATAAGATGGCACTTATTTCTCATGCTAGCAAAAATGATACATGGATTATTGGTAGTGGCTGCTCACATCATATGACTAGGGACAAGAGACAATTTGAACACATAGAATATTATGATGGTGGTAATGTGAGATTTGGAAACAGTGAACCTTGTAACATAAAAGGAACAATTTGTATCTCTTTGACCAATGACCTTGTATGTGATAATGCTTATTGGGTTGATAGACTAAAGCATAATTTACTAAGTGTGGCATAGTTTAATAACATTGGATTCAAGGTAGAATTCATGGATAGAAAGGCCAAACTGGTTGATGGAAAAGGAAATCTAGTTGAATTTGGCAAACAAACAAAAGGTAACCTATTTTATCTTAATCTCAATGAAATTTCATGTTTTATTGCTCAATTAGAAAAAACTTAGCTATGGCACAAAATATTATGTCATATAAAATTTGATAATATAGTTAAGATAAGAAAACACAAAAGAGTAAGAGGTATTCCTAGTTTGAGGAAACCTAATATGGGTCTATGAAAAAATTGCTAAATTGGTAAAATGAGAAAAACTAGTTTCAAAAACAAAACCTATCATCCTGAAGATGTCAAGTAGAGCTTGTGCATATATACTTATGTGGACCTATTGGAATAGAGAGTTATAGTGGGGAAAAGTTTTTTATTCTTTTTGCTGATGATTATTCTAGAATGATGACTATAATATATCTAAAAAAAAATTAGGAGCCTTTCAAAAATTCAATTGGTATCAGGCAAGAGTAGAAAAAGAAACTAGAAAGAAGTTAAAATGTTTGAGATTAGATAGAGGTGTTGAATTCATCTCCAATGAATTCAATAAATTCTATATTGAAAAAGGAATTAAAATACAAGTATCAGCCCCTGGTACACCATCACAAAATGGTATAGCTAAATGAAGGAATAGATCCATCATGGATTGTGTAAGAACATTGATGATAGAAAAGAATGTTACAATCAAATATTGGAAGGAAGCTATTAGCACTAAAATTAATACATTGAACATAGGATAGTTGAATAAATACTCAAATCAAACTACTTATGAACTTTTGTATGGCTACAAAACTAATGTAAGTTACTTTAAAGTATTTGGTAGTAGATGTTATATCTTGAAAGAATCTAGAAAAGGAAAATTTAATGTCAAAGGTGATGAAGGCATATTTCTAGGATACTCTTGCAAAAGTAAAGCATACAAATGTTTGAATTTATCTACTCATAAAATTATAGAAAGTGCAAATGTGAGAATTGATGAGTTTGTGGAAAGGAGTGAAGAAAAAAGTAGTAAATAGTTTGAGAATTACAGAAGATTTATTTACTATGAACTTGATACCCTACCAAATCTATCTAAAAAAAGGAAGCTTTACCTCTTAAGTCCCCAAAATCTCCAATAGAAACCAAGTTGTAGACAGTGTAACCCAAGTCATAGTTTGAAGGACTCGAGTTGCAATCATAAGCTACCAAGCTACTTCAAGAACAAATCGAGTCTAATGGACTCAAGCTTGACACTAAAGTTATAATGAAATTAGTAAATCTAAAGAACCTATGTTGGGAAGATATGTCAGAAAGAATTATGCACCTAATCAGATCATTGGAGGCAAATCAGATGGAATAATGACAAGAAGAAAATTGAAAGGTACATGTTTACTTGCTGAATTTGAACCTAGAAATGTTAAAGATTCTTTGGATAATGAAAGTTAGATTGAAGCACTAAATGAAGAAATAGAATGAATAGAGAAGAACAAAACCTAGAATATTGTTCTTAGACCCAAGGATAAAAATGTAATTTGCACAATGTGGGTTTTCAAAAACAAGTTGAATGAAGATGGAAAAGTATCTAGAAACAAAGTAAGGTTGGTATGTGAAGGCTATTCTCAAGAAAAAGTTATTGATCATGGTGAAACTTTTTCTCTTGTTGCAAGATTAGAATGTTTTAGAATGTTACTAGCATATGCATCTTATAGAGGATTTAAAGTTTATCAAATGGATGTAAAATATGCATTCTTGAAAAGAATTCTTGGTGAGAAAGTCTACATTGAATAGCCAGAAGGTTTTGTAGATCCTAGCAAAAGGAACATGGTCTACAAATTACACAAGCTATTATATGGTCTTAAGAAATCTCCTAGATCTTGATATGAAAGACTTCATAACTACTTGATATAGATTTGATTTTAAAGAACAAATGATAATAGTATTATATATATCAAAGAAGGACCAAACAATAAGATTGTGTTGGTAGAAATATTTATTGATGACACATTATTCACAATATTTGATGATTTGTGCAAGAAATTTTTAGAAGAAATGAGTAAGGATTTTGATATGTCTATGTTTGGAGAGGTAAAATTATTTGTTGGATTACAAATTCAACAGAAGAAATATGGTATCTACATTACTCAATCTAAACATATCAAGGAGATACTAAAGAAATTTTGAATGGAAGATTCAAGACCAGCTAGAACCCCTTTGTCTACTAGACATACGATTTTTAAAATGATGATTCCAAAGAGGTAAATTAGACCACATATAGATGAATGATTGGAAAATTGTAGTATGTAGGGCATACAAGGCTTGATATTGCATTAACAATTAGTATGGTGGCAAGATTCTTAGAAAATTCCAAAGAAAATCAGTTGATGGAAGACAAATGAATCATGAGATATCTGAAAGGTATTCATGAAGAATATGGTTTATCGTACAAAATAGGAGACAATTTGGACTTAAAAGTATTTATAGATGCTAATTAGGCAGGAAGTATTGATGACAAAAAAAACACTAGTGGTGGAGCATTCTTTCTTGGTAAAATATTGGTGTCTTGGACAAGCAATAAGTAAAATTATATATCTCAATCCACAATAGAGGTAGAATATGTGGTAACAACACTTAATTATTCTAACATTGTTTGGTTCAAACATATGATGATAGGTATGAAGGTAGAAATCAAGCATCCAATAGTCATATACTATGATAACACGAATGCGATCAATATATCAAAGAATCTACTGATGCATACCAAAACAATGTGCATTGCTATAAAATATCACTTCTTAAGAGAGTTGGTGCAAGATAAAGATGTCAGATTGGAATATGTAAATACAAAAGAACAACTTGTAGACATATTACCAAGTCATTAGCTAAGGATACATTTTTGTATTTAAGAGGTAAGCTAGGGGTCATTCCCCTATGTAAAGCTCACTAAATAAAGTTTAGTTATTCATCAATCCAAGCATATTAAAGATCAATCAATTGATGCCAAATTGACAAGGGCATATTGCAAATGAATCAGTACTTAAGGTACATTAATATTCATTGAGTATTATCTTTGGCATGAGATGTCAAAGAGGGATAATTTTAAAGTCATATCTTGTAAAAAATTTATTGTTGTTGAAAAGGAGAAGTTTGTTGCCATAAAAAGAATTGTCAATGAACTTGAAGTTCTAATAGACAAAGGCTTTTTGACAAAGGGAGAAACTAAAGGCAGACAAAGTTCACATTGATAGAGGGAGTTCTCATGGATGATAATTAGAATAAAACCAAGGATATGTTCCTTACATTATTCTTGATCCAAAAAAAAATATCATTTGGTGTTGCCATAAGTGCCAGAGAGGGAGATTGTTGGATACAATTGATTAATTATGTATTGTCATTGATGTTATAAAAAATATTATACCATTAAAAGTTAGTGTATGTTGAGCTTACTCATGCATTGAAGATAGTTTTTTGTGGCTACTAAGAAATCCAAAATTTGCCTACTTTAGAAGGCAGTATCTACTAAGTTCACTTGGGCATCAAAGAAAAGTTTGTGGAAGATGAGTGTTAACCAAGCTCATTCGGCTACTAAAAGAACATTTTTAGTATGAGTGTTGATCAAGTTTTAGTTTGTTAACACCATTTCTATGTTAGTGTCTACTAAGTAGGGTTGGCTAATGAATAATTTTCTTATTTTGGCATCTTAAGTTCAATTGATATATCTAATTGTTCTAGCTGAATGAGAATATGAATATTAATTATTCTAAGTTGTATTTGAGCTGACTTGATGAAATGAAAGATATAAATAAAAGGTTAAGTATTGGGCTAGAAAGTGTGAAGTATGTGTGAATGAGAGTGCATGAAAGATTTTGAAGATCTAATGATGCAAAGAGGAAGTGATTTAGAAGCATAAGTAGAATATCCTTATGAAGCTAAAAAGATACATTCAATCAAGAAGGAACATGTAAAAGTTAGAATTGAGATCTATAATCAGCAATTTAGTTGTATCCAAATCAGGTCATGTCATTGTTAGTCTTTAACCATTGTAGTAGTAATCTAAATCTCTTAATAGAGTTGGATTAATAGCTATTTGTAAATCCTCTAAAAAGGTGGTAGTTCTATTGAATTGTCTAAAGACCTTTAACAAGACCACTCCTAATAGGATGATTAAATCCTCTAATAGGGTCACACATAACAGTGTGTTTTGTAAACCTTTAACAAGGTTGGCTTGTAATAGGGGTAATTTTTTTCCAAATTGGGTTTTCGCATTAAATCTCGGTGTCTAAGGTATTCATGCCTTTTTCTTTTATATGCTTGCAACTAATTGAAATTAATAATAGATAACATCTTAAATTTGCATGTTAAGTATTTACTAAGCATTCTTAGTGTTTTTTGATTACAACATTTCTTTGTGTTTTTTGAGCATCAGTAGATTCTAGAGTTGATTACATCTAAGTGATCTAGGACTTATTTTTGTAGTAACTAATTCATCCCTCCCCTCTTAGTTATTCCTCTTATATTTCCATTATAAGATATTTCTAAAAACAAGAATCATAACATCATGATGATTGATATTGCATCCACTCCTAGCTATGCTGAGTTTGATGAAGTAAACGACTACAAATCAGCTCATGGAATGTGGACCATACTGAAAGACATTTATGGAGGAGATAACAATATAAGAAGAGATAAACCAGAAAGTCTCAGAGGGAAATTTGATCAAATGAATATGAGAGAAGATGAAAACATTGAAAATATAAGGAAAGAATTAAAGCAAGTGTCAATACAATCATTTAAGCATTTGGAGGAGACATTGATGATGAAAAGCTGTAAGAAAGGTACTCAAAACCCTTGTTTATATCTATGCAATTAGAGTATCTACTATTCAAGAAATGAGATGTGATCCAAATCATAATATAACTTTGGGTGCTCTAGTTCGAAGATTGAGAGCTTTTGAATTGGATAACTATGATAACTATGTTGCTAGTTCCAAAGGCATTGGGTCTACATTTGAAGCCAAAATCTCAGTCAATAAAAAGTGTAATAAATCCAAGGCCAATCAATCAAGAAGTTATTATTAAGAAACAAAAGATAGTTCTAACAATGATCTTGAAGTTTTTGAAGCCCTAGTTGCAAAGAAATATTCCAAAGGTAGGGGAAAATAAAAAGGAGAGATTCCTCTAATCTATTTTTCTTGTGAATAATTTGATCACATTGCTACTAGGTGCCCAAATAGAGAAAACAAGGATGAGAAGAAAATCAATAAGTACAAAGGAAAGAAGGAATTCAAGAACTACAAGGACAAATTTAAGAAATCTTGTTTTATGGGTAAAGATATTGTTGGCTTTCATTCTTCACAACTTCTCAGACAGGTGACCTCAAAATTTGCACACTCATTGATAGCATCATCAAGTTGTCTTATATGTCTATCTAACTTCACTCATCCATATTCTATCCCTTTTAGGAGTTATAATATGAACACTACAAACCACTTTTCATATACTCTGTCTGCAAACTATCTTCTATAATTCATATATAACTTGTACTAGTTTTCAAATTTTAGTATGCACACTTGACCTCTAAATCATATCACACTATGGAACATGTCCCAACTACACTTGACCTTATATTTTGTACTCATTTTGTATGACCTTAATTTATTTATGCTACTCTGCTAATCTTCTCAATATATTGACATCAATGACAAACATAATCATGAATGCAACATACAATCATGTTAACTCTCTCTCCACTTCTCTAACAATGTTAGAATACTCTCCTAGAGGAATATCATAAGAATTCTTCATAACATTTCCCTAGTTAAAAATCTTTTTTTATTGTGTATGCTTATCTTCTTATGTTTATTACACTTACTTATTATATGTTTTAGATTTAGTAAGGTTAACAAAAGTTGTTTTGATTGGATAATTAATTCACCTCAACCCCCTCTTAGATATATTGGTGGACCTTAATTTATAAAATATGGTTAGATATGGAGGAACTTCTAAATATTACAAGAAAAATGATTAACAAATTTATAGGCTTTTTATCACAAGGAAAGGAATGTCCATTGAGTTTGTAATATCAACAAGTTGAGACAAATAATCAATGACACTTTGGACAAGAATGCCATTGTGATAGATAAGGTGTATAATTGCACTAACATATTGTGAAAAAAGGTGGAAACAATAAAAAAAAAAAGATAAAATTATAGATAATGCAAACATCATGTTATATAAACTTTTCATCAAATTAAAAAATCTGTCTTGGCTCGATGACAAGCCATAATGTGATCTCATTATTACATACTCAAATTGTGATCATGTTATGGCTAGTATGGTTATTTTTATTTACTATGCATAATACAATTTAATTTTATTAACATAAATGTGTGTTTTTGTTTAGGCTTGGTAATAGGCCTTTTGAATGACCAAAAGGCTTGGTTTGATGTTTTCACTCCATTTTTAGTGCTTTAGAAAAAATTTATTCTAGTCTCTGACTTTATTAGGTTTACAGATAATGAAGTAGGTATCTCTATAATTAACATTATAATCTCACATGTTTTCTTACCTTTCTAACCATTTTTTTTCACTTATGGACAACATTACCATTTTGAAATTAATTTTTATTTATCTTTGTCTTAACAGTCCTCTCAAGCATATGTCTACCATTTTTTCAATAACTATTTATCTACTTAACAGAATGGAAAAGAAATTATATATTATTTTTTATAAACCTTATTTTATACACTTCAAATAAAAGTGTTCTTTTATAGTATTTGTATGCAAGTTATGGCAAGTGCATAAAGGGGTACCAAAATTTTAGGATGGGGTCACTAAAAAAATTCATAGAAAAAAACTATTTGTCATAAAATTATGAAATAATATGCAACTTATAGATCTCACGCTTACCTATAATCCTACTAAAGGGTTTTGAGAAATACTTAATATAACTATATGTTTCATGGAGCGTAGCGAAATAACTATGTTATGTTTTCAGCAAAAAAAGGAATAGTTTTCCATGCATGTGGGGTTCAACCCTCTTAATCTTATCCACTTTAAAAAACCCTTTTAATTTAGAAACTAGATTCAATGTACCACAATTTTGGTGTTTTACAAATTTTCTCATTTGGAGTGTATGACCCTAAAATGGCTCTTTCACTATTAGGTTTACCTAATTTCAAGAAAAATGTGTCCACTTATACCACCCTTTTTGCACACCATCTTGGTGCACTTACCCAACTAAAACATGTAGGAACAAGGTTTGTTGCAATGATAATTGGGTAGAAATATACCAATCAAGACACCCCAAAAGTGTCTGTGAACAATGATATGGACAACACAAGAGATCATCACATAGGGTAAATCATATGATCTCTGAGGTATGTTTGTTAATCAATTAAGTGTAAATATAAAAAGGATGAAGAAGGAATTTCATTAGGATAAAAAAAATAGTACCTTCTTTTTTGTATATATTTATATTTTAATAATTTTTTCCCTAGCAAAGGAAATGCACAATGGAACAAATATAGCCATCTTATATATCAAATTAATGACTATGTTGAGTAATTATATGATGAATTTAAAGAAAATTATGTGGAACTAATTCAAAGAATTTTAACTAAAGTTGTAAGTACATTATTAGATCTCAAGATGATCTATCAATAGGTATAAGGACACTTTATGTTTTTTTTCTGACATTGATAACTTTAGGGTCAAACTAGTGGCGCAAAGAACTTCTTGGGTTCCTTATCTAGATTACAAAGCTTCTGAAAAAGAGTTGGTCAGTTATGTTGGCCATATACTAGGTCTACCAAAGAACACCTCAATTGTAAGATTTGGGACTTCTGAAGAAGTTGCAAAAGAAAAGATTCAAAAGCCCCATTAGTCAAGAAAAAGATAAGTATAAAGAGGACAGGAAAGTGCAAGAAGTTGGGTCTCACTTTTGAGCAAAAAGTGGAAGTGTTTTTCCTATTTTGAGATTTCCTATCAATTGATGTCAAAACTTGAGTTATTTAGAGATTGAATATTAAAAAATTGAAAAACCAACAATATATTGTTTGTAATCTTTTTGAATATGTAATTTATTTGTGTAGCCATATGATAGATTTTTTTTTTATATGGATATTTAAAAACCACATTTTCAAAATGTCTATTTTAGGACCATACCACACTCGAGTATGTGCATGATCATGGTGTGCCAAAAAGTGAAGATCTAAAAATTATGTAGTTCTAAAATGTCTCAAAGAATTTCAAAATATATTCCAACTTTTTTCATAGCCATCATGATACTAAATCCAAAAATTAATACCAATATAAGGCCTATTTTATTTTTGGATACCAATCCTACATGATCAACTTTAAAAATGTCTTTAAAACATGTTTTTCACCTATTCTTTTGTGTTTCTTACTTCAAACATGTATCCAAGGACTTGATTTTCATCCAAATTTGATGAAATAGAAAGGGTTGCATAAGAATGTTCTTATATTTCCATAAAATTAATGGTTGTCAACTTACAATTTTAGTAAATAATTATTAATTATTTTCTAATGGAGTTACATATAAAGTGTTGATTGACACACTAATTGAAAAATAACTATAACTTTCAGATCATGCAACATTTTTGAAATCCAAAAGATGCATCACATTCTATGCTTCTAATATTATAAGGGGAAAAAAGAAAAATTAAATTTTGTAGCATTTCAAATTAGTTAAGGTGGTCAGACTCAAGAGGTTTTTTATTCCAAAAATACTATAGCATAAAACTCATAATTATTTAGAATAAAAATACCCAAAAATATGTGTCACATCTAGGCATGAGTCTACTTCTTATATCCAAAATCTTATTAAAAAATAGTAACATTTGATTTTGATTAAAGTGGTTATTCATACATCTACTTCCTATTTTTATTCTAAAATTTTTGTGCTATTGCAATAAAATTCAAAATTTTGACCAATTATTTTTCATTTTTTTCAATTAAGGTCTTGAAGTTTAAAAACTAAATTCTATTTCCTAGAGATTCTTTTCTCTCAACTTTTTGGTAGAAAGTTTGTAACAAGTTGAAAATTGCATATCAAGTTGACATAACGCTAATTTATTTATTTTTCATTGCCACTTAAGGGCATAGTTTGGTTGACCATGAGCTTGCACATACCCACTCGTGTGTGGATACCATAATTTAACATAAATAAATGATTTTTTGTAAATCCTTTTAAAGGGAGTTACCTAATACACCTATAATTGATGATAATATTTTTCCTTAATTTTTTATTAAATAATTTTATTATTATTAATTATTAATTGGCTATAAAGGAAATTTTTTAAACCTCTCATCTACGAACACCATAATTTGATCAAAATTTCACCTTTTTCTATTTTTTAACTTTAAAATAATTGTATTTAGATTGATGACATATAAATTAATTTAAGAAAAATCATAAAATAAAAAATTATTCAATTTTTAGTGAACCTCACTATTTTACATTTAGGTACCACCTTTGACTAAAAAATAATGCAAAAATAGTATATATAATCATAACACTATAAAATTTATATTTCTGAAATCAGTAAAGTGAGAAATCTAATGGGTTTTTGTTCAATAGAAAAATTCTCAAGAAGACCCTCTAAAAATTCTGGCAAGGTGTGAATTTATATTTTTGAAATCAATAAAGTGAGAGGTCAAGGCATAGGCTTGGCCTCACCAAGCCTATCTCAAACCAAAATATAAGGCAAGAGAAAACAATCTTGCCCCATGTTATAGGAAATGGACACCTATTATTTGTAATTCAAAAAGCAAGTGTCTATTTTAGCAAAGTAAAATCAACATTTTAAACACATTTTAAATCTGGAAAAAATAGAGTTTTTAGAAGCATGCACCCATTTTTTCAAAAAATGGGTATCCATTTTTGTATTTTTTGAAAATGGGTACACATTTCTAAAATATTCAATTTTTTTATTTTTTCAAAAATAGGTACTTGATTTTTTCAAAATAGGTGCCATTTTTTTGAATTTTGGATCAGCCACCCGAGCCTAATACAGGTACCCATTTTTTCAAAATGGGTACCGATTTCTAAAAGAGCATGATCTCAATTTGTAGACTTCCATGGAATTGAGACCCAACTTCTTGCTTCTACCCAAACATCAAGACTCACTTAGGAAGCATTGAAGTATTGATTGGAGCATGAGGTCACCCAAGCCATATCAACACTTTGAATATCTACACACGATAAGAAATGAAAAAGACATAGGTATATAGTCAAAAAGAGAAGTTTTTATTACTATCTCATAATAAGAGGACGTAGGTAGCAAAGAAGAAGTTGAAATTAGCACTCAAGGAGAAGCTATTGAAGAAAGAGTGATAAAGGCTAACAAGGGAAAACTATTCAAGAGAAGAAAAACACAACATGTTGCCATAGAAAGAAGAATAATGACTCAGAGTCAATCTCAAATTCCACCACCAACTAACAAATCACAAGAGTAAATGGAGAAAGAGTTAAGTTCATGGGGAAGGAAACCAAAAATGAGAATGTATAAGATTCACATTGATCCAAGAGAAATTCCAAAGTATATTACCAAAAAAGAAGTAGTTGGGAAGAAGGATCCTAACTCATTTGCAAAGCTGATTGAAGAGGAGAAGATATTGATTGAAGATTCAATCATAAAACATTTCAAAAAAACATGTAAATAGCATAGAGATGTGAAGGAAAATGTGCCACATGAGTTATACACTACCTTACTAGTGAGATGACACTCTAAAAGTTAGATAATTAAGGAGTTAAGAAAACAAGTACTTCAAGAGTTGTAACCTAACCTATAAGTTAATGATGTAGAAGTTTGGATGGACAAGTTTCACAAATCCTCTAGACAAAAGGTATTGACAACTATGGTAATGGTAGATGAAGAACCTATTTTTCTTCAAAACATCAAAGAAGTCTAGATTGAGGAATTGCAAAAAGAGAAAAATCAAGATTATGTAGAAGAAGGAACAAAAAATATCAATCATGTATTATTTTTTATTGAGCTACTTAAGACTACAAGCATATGAATTGGGAAGAATCCTATATATTTGAAATTAAAGATTGAAGATATCACATATAGGAAATGAGAATTAGATTCAAAAGGATATAATGAATAAAAGATGAAAGAAGTTTGAGCATGTACCATAGTCACTATTAGTATTGAGCACAAAGAAACATGTTAGGAATAAGGTGTCTCAACCTTTTATAATTCCTATTCTTATTATTATTTGTTTTGTAAAATGTTTTTTTGCAAATAATATGTAATGTGATTGTACATGTCTAGTTGGCATGTTGATCACTTACATGTGTTGGCATCTTGAAGTGTGTGAAGGAGATCATGGCTGAAATGGTTATGACGGATTCCTATGACGCATAAGAGCTATTTAAGGAATATGCTACGATAGGTGTAAGAGCATCTTATGAAATGAGGCCTATTTGGGTGCCCAAGAAAGAGTGGTTGGTGTGTGTAAGAGAATATGCCAAAAATAGGTTGGTATAACGGATTCCCTTACACTTCTCTTGTGACCGCTATTTTTGCCAGATTCTATGACAAGCTGTCATTGCCTATTCAAGGGATGGACACCCTTTTCTTGGTATTGCATGTACATGTGGCATTGTGCATGGTTCTTGGTGGTTGAGCCATGAAAAATTCCCAACTCCTTTGTGGGCATGTTGTTGGGTCTTAAGATGTTCATAAAAGGAGTATTGCATGTTGTAATGCAATAGAGTGGAAGAGAGAGATGAGAAGATATTTGCACAGGGTTATGCTGCCAAATTTTCTCTAGAATGGAACAAGATGTAAATCTTCATGTGAAGGCTGAAAATCTATTGTAGCTTGTTACTGAATAATACATTAGCTTGAAGGTTTGGAGGGTGGGGTTTTTTACATGGAAAGTTTTTCCCCACGTATATCTGTGTTCTCTATTCTATCTAATTCTTCTAGTTCTATGATTGTAGAGTAATAATCTGTATGTCGTAATCTTGCTGAATTTTGTTTAGATCGGTAAATTGCAATCACTTTCCTTTAAGGTTTTAATTGTGGGAAATCAACTATGTCTGTTTCCGCTTTTATGGCATAGTAGTATGCACTTGTATTTGCTGATTAGAAGTTGTATAAGGAACTATTGTATATAGCTGGGATGCTCTCATTTCCCTTCAATTGGTATCAGAGCCCATTTTTTGTGAATTGCATGTTGTTTGCATGGGAGGATTCACAGAGTTTTTGGTTCTAGGTATTTCTTCTATTAAGATTTCTTAGCTTGCAGAGCTTGAAGAAGTTTGTTTTGAAGAAATTAACTGATAATTAATCCTTTGATGAGTGGATGTGTTGCAGTTGATTTATTCTTTTAGGAGACAACAGACATTTCTTGA
The DNA here is from genome assembly GCA_028749045.1 of Cupressus sempervirens. Lineage (NCBI taxonomy): Eukaryota > Viridiplantae > Streptophyta > Pinopsida > Cupressales > Cupressaceae > Cupressus > Cupressus sempervirens. The sequence goes on from CM053793.1 coordinate 709,446,863, forward strand.
AGGATGGTGAAGACAGAGAAAATAGAGTTGGTCATGTTGAAATGACATTGATCTGGAGCTCTTGGTTGACAACAGAATAACTCTTGATGCATGGGTATTTGAGGGTGTCTCTTTTGTTACTTGGAATGCATTGAGACTATGGAGTTGATCATTGGATGATCTGGAAGCTTCTAGATAGTCTCTCTCTCTCAGATGCATGTACTAGTAGTGGTTGTGGGATTGGTCTACAAGTGGGCCTGAAGTTCCATCTTACTATGTTTTCCTCTTGGATGTTTATACATGCATGGCTTGGATTCTTGTTCATTGGATTCGAGGGGTTTATAGATTTTCCTAAAAAAAAATAAAAAAATCTATGGTGATGTTCATCTATGATAATCTATTATTCTAGGTTCAATTGTTTGGTATTTTTTTTCAGACTTTGAGTCTTCCAGATGAGAAGTGGGTGTGGATGTGCATGGGTGTTCTTAAACACAATGTTTTTGCAAGTTTTTCATGCTGAAATAAAAAATTGTGGTTTTTTGTAGATCTACTGAAGAGCTATTTTCTAGACTCTTGTTCCTTTAGAGTGGTACCAGATGAGATGGTTGTAGTTCTACATGCATTCATTCTTTGTGCATGGTGAGAGGAGGTGTTTTTCTTTCTCTACATAGAGAGGTTGGTACATGATTAGTCACTCAGCATTTTTGTGGTGATGCTTTGTTGGATTCCTGGACTATGGTGTTTGATGTGGACATAATTGGCAAATTAGATTTGTGCTTGATCTGGTGTTTGAGTCATTTTTTCTACATGATTATTCTCTTTGATCTCATTTGTATATGTCACTAATGCGATAGTGGATTTTGCATGTTGCAATGATTGGATCTACAAGTTATGCAGTCAGGTGGGTAGGCCACCCATTTAATTGTAGTGGGATAACTTGGATGTGGACTATCTATATCCACTAGATTTGATTCAGTGTTGGTGCAGACTTGTTAGTTGGCCTTGTTTGTGATCACTTGTGCATTTTTGTGGTTTCTTTAAGATGAGAGGATGGATGTTTTTTGAGTACTTGGATAGTCAGTTATGGAGTCCTAAAGCATGGTGATTTTTCTTAGTGTGGAGATCTTGGTTTCACCCAGTCTGATGTGTGAACTTCGATGATTTTCAAATTTGGAGGATACTATATCATTATGTCATGGATAGCTTGGATACATAGTTTAGTGGGAGCTTGTGACAGTGATGGGGTGAAAGTGCAGGATTAGTTCCTGGTTTGGTTCGGATCTTCATATAGGAGATGGATTTTATGATGCCATAGGTGACTTGGTACCATGGTTGAGTGGGGATTTTTTGGCATTGATTTATTTATTAAGTGTTTGCAGATGTTTGAGGTTTGTCTTAGACCCTATTGCTGCAGAAGCATCTTTGACATTTGCATGGTGCACTTGTTATCTTCATGGTGTATGGAGATGGTTCTTCATGGTATGTTGGAGATGGTCTCTTCATGTGATTGGAGATGTTGACATCTTTAGGATTAAACAAGTCCTTGTATAGATGTCTTTTATGCTTTTATTTGATATGTTATCATGGTTTCATTATTATGTCATGGTATACTCTTGATATGGTTTAGAGTTGTGACATGTTATAGTATGATCACACAAAGAATGTTATCTCTTTGGAGGAGATGGTTTAGATCATGATGTCATGATTGTGTTCCTGACTCCATGGTTGGAGTTTTGACATTGATCTTGTTTTAGTTTCTTGGTATTGAGTACTTTGATCATTTGCTTGATACTTCATGATAGTGCTATGTTGCAGTGGAGTTTTGCATGGAGTGATTGATTACAGGTGCTTGTGGATACTTGGAGACTTAGGTGAGGCTAGAGTTCTCTTGAGATGAGAGACATGTTGTTGAGATGTATACTCTTGATGAGATTTCGGCAGAAAGTCCAAGGAGCCTACACCTTTGTTGGATGTGAGTTCAATAGAGACCTATGAGGAGTTTGTTCTTAGATAAGTCATAGGGTGACTTGCATATCTTGGAGGAGCATTCTCATTCCCCACTCTTGGTCTACTTGGCAGTTTATCACTTGAGAGGTATTGCCCAATGTTACTTTCAGGTGCTTTATCTTTTCTTTCATATTTGTGGATCTTAAGCTATAGTTAGATGGTTCTGGAAGATTCATTTCTAGAGATGGATAATATGATTATCTCCTTGAGGTGTACTTTCATTTATGATGACAATAGGAGATGGTAGTGGGCTGATTTCCTGAAATGGGAAATGGAGTTTGTTTGATCTTCTTTGAGAGGCTTACATCCATGTAGATTTATGATATCAGGTTATGTTTGATCTTTTGAGGTTGAACAGTTTTGGATGTAGTTGTGGCTTTTCTGTTGGGTCTATGAAGGAGATCATACTTGGCACAGTTGACATTTAGAAGTGTTTGTAGAATGACATGCTACATGCTTATGGTTTGCAGTTTCTCTCTTTGGCTTTGGTTATCTTCTTGGATGTTTAGGTTCACATAACATTGTTTTTGAGATTTGTTAGAGCTATGTGGTCACTCTTTTGTGGTCAAATTGTTATCACTTGTACTTCATTGTTTTTGGGTGATGACAAGTTGGTTCCTTTATCTCTTGTCTTTGTTGGATGTGGAGAACATAGGAGATTTGTGGAGACTGGATAAGAGAGATGTTTCTTGCAATGATTTTGCTATAGGATTTGCATATCTTTGTGGATGGTCCTTGGTACTACAGGGTTTCACTTTCTTTGTGTTGTTATTAGTAGACTTAGTATGCCATTTATTTTTCAAATTCAACATTATCCATGCAGTGGGAGTTCTTGTATGTGTTTGGTCTTCATCGACTGGTTTGCACATAGAGCTTGAGGTTGCAATTTATGGGTTGGTTATGTTGCTGGCATGAGTTTTTTGGTGTTTGATACCTTTAAGGTATGGGTGATTGGATGAGTTAGCATTTACTATGGATGCTATTTTCAATCTCATGGGTTTATCAGTTGGATTGGACAAATCAGTTTGGTTGTTGTTCCAGCTGATGTTTTATCTTGTTTTCTGGAGGATGACTTCACAATTTTGTTGGGCTAAGAAGTTGATATTTTTCATGCTTCTGTGTAGCTCATGAGCATAGTGGAGTGGTGGTAGTGTGTGTAGCCTTTTTTATTGCATGGATCTTATGCTTGTGTTATTTGGACAGGTGTCTAGTTGGAGCACGAGAGCATATGTTATGATTTATGTTGTTTCATGGATGGCTGTGATGATATAGTTTCATCGGTTCTCATGCTTGTAAGGAAGCCATTTGGCTTAAGAGATTGTGTTCTGATGTTGGTATTGATGTAGAATAGATTACTATTTGGTGTGACAGTCAGAGTGCTATTTGCCTTGTGAAGAATCCAACTTTCCATGCCAGAACGAAGCACATTGATGTGCAGCTTCACTTTGTGAGAGATATGGTGGAAGATGGAAAGGTAAATTTGGAGAAGGTAGATACTACGAATAATTTTGCAGATGCATTAACAAAACTAGTGGGCACTGAGAAGTTCAGATGGTGTTCAGAGTCTGTGGGCCTTTCGGCCTATAGCGGTTAGTTCCTGTTATGTTCCTGTTGCTCTTACAAGGTGTTTGACAAGTGGGAGAATGTTAGGAATAAGGTGTCTCAACCTTGTATAATTCCTATTCTTATTATTATTTGTTTTGTAAAATTTATTTTTACAAATAATATGTAATGTGAGTGTACATTTCTAGTTGGCATGTTGATCACTTACATGTGTCGGCATCTTGAAGTGTGTGAAGGAGATCATGGCTAAAATGGTTATGATGGATTCTTATGACGCGTAAGAGCTATTTAAGGAATATGCTATGATAGGTGTAAGAGAATCTTATGACATGAGGCCTATTTGGGTGCCCAAGAAAGAGTGGTTGGTGTGTGTAAGAGAATATGCCAAAAATAGGTTGGTATGACGGATTCCCTTACACTTCTCTTGTGACCGCTATTTTTGGCAGATTCTATGACAAGCTATCATTGCCTATTCAAGGCATGGACACCCTTTTCTTGGTATTGCATGTACATGTGGCATTGTGCATGGTTCTTGGTGGTTGAGCCATGAAAAATGCCCAACTCCTTTGTGGGCATGTTGTTGGGTCTTAAGATGTTCATAAAAGGAGTATTGCATGTTGTAATGCAATAGAGTGGAAGAGAGAGATGAGAAGATATTTGCACCGGGTTATGATGCCGGATTTTCTCTAGAATGGAACAAGATGTAAATCTTCATGTGAAGGCTGAAAATGTATTGTAGCTTGTTACTAAATAATACATTAGCTTGAAGGTTTGGAGGGTGGGGATTTTACTTGGAAAGGTTTTCCCCACGTATATATGTGTTCTCTATTCTGTCTAATTCTTCTAGTTCTATGATTGTAGAGTAATAATCTATATGTCGTAATGCTTCTGAATTTTGTTTAGATCGGTAAATTGCAATCACTTTCCTTTAAGGTTTTAATTGTGGGAAATCAACTATGTTTGTTTCCGCTTTTATGGCATAGTAGTATGGACTTGTATTTGCTGATTAGAAGTTTTATAAGGAACTATTGTATACAGGATGTGCATACTGATCTCAGATGGTAATTCCTAGGATGCTCTCATTTCCCTTCAAAACAGACACATACAAAAAGGCTACACTTAGCCAATCTATATATATACCAAAAATTAGTGTAGTTCAACCACCATTTGATATAAATACTCAATCACTAGTATCAACATAAGAGTTATTAAAATCTATGAATGCACAAGAGGATAAGACACCAACATTGACATGAACACCAATAACATCAAAAGTTACTGAGGCTAACAAAAGTGAATAGAAAGACAATTGTGAAACAAGGAGTCAATCTAAGAACTCAAACAATTAGATAGAACAATGAAAGAATGAGATAATTCACACTCAAAGATTGAGCTCATCCTAGTAGACAACTACTAGAGAAGAGAGGTTAAGTAGAAAAATATAAAGATGGAGATTGTGATAGAGATAAACATAAAGATTAGAAGAAGGACCATGATAAGATCATAGTGTCAATGGAAGTCAAAGGTAAAAGGAAATGAGAAGAAGAGGAGAAGGATGAGATATATGATGATCCACCAAGAAATGATCCCCTATTTTACATATTGAAGCTATTGGAATGTTTAGAATAGCTAAGAGGGGTGTGAATCAGTTATCCTTGGGTCTAGATTTAGCAATTCAACTTTTCCTACCTTAAAAAAACTTATTTAATCATATAAAACTACTCACTCTATATAGCATATCATCATTAATTTAAAAATATGTTTATTACTTAAATATTTTTTCAGTATATGCCAACTATCAGTAAATAACATGCATCACACATATAACATTCACACATATATGACACCAGGATTTAACATGGAAACCCAATTCGGTAAAACCCACCAAGTAACATGCTACCACTTTTCACTCTTCTGAAGTGAGCTCGATTAGGAGCTAGCCATCTTAAAGATTACAAAACACATTGGTATGTGTGATCCTATTAAAATATTTAATCACCCTATTAGGAATGCCTTGGTTAGAGGACTTTGAATCATTCCATTAGAATCTCAATTGGATTAAAGGATTTACAAAATGACTACTAGGTCAATCTTAATCAAAGGATTTTGACTACCACAATGGTTATAAAGTAACAACATGTTTGACCTATTCAAATGCAAATTACTTTGTAAATTTATATCTCCATTTGGCTCATCTATTGGTTCATTGACTAGACTTCATTAACATCTCCATCACTAATCTTCTTGGCAATCCTTAAAGAAATCACACTTCACCAATCTTCTCACTTTTCCTCTGTAACTCTATTCTTCACAGGTTCTTCATAAAGTTACCAATATTCAATGAACAAGCCTTAGAAAACATCTTTGATGCCTCCTTAAAGAAGTAGTTTTTATATTGTTCTACTTAATATCATCATAGATATTAGGGCTAGGTCATATTCAATAAATATACCCATATTTTTTTCCTTCAACTCCTTTCTTGATACTTCTAGAAACTTCCCATCATATTAGGGCTAGGTCATATTCAATAAATATACCCATATTTTTTTCCTTCAAATCCTTTCTTGATACTTCTAGAAACTTCCCATCAAATCTCTATTAAAAACTCAATTTGTGCATTAAATACAATAGTTGATCAATCCTTATAATCCATACATTTTTCACTATTCAAAAATTTAACTCTATTAGCCTCAAACCTAATTATTTCACAAACTCTACTTTTGTTGTCACAAAGCCATCATTGTGTTCTTCTTCTCAGTCATCACTGTTTAACTTAGTCTCTAGTGTTCTATCTTTCTCAGGTTACACTAACTCAATTGGGTCAATATGCTTAATCACTACTACATTTTTCTTCTCTATCTTGCTTGATGATGAAGGGTCTTCCCCTTAATATCACAAAAAAATAACAGTAATTTGTGAGAACAAAATATTGACTTCTTATTATTTCTATAAATGAGGAATTAGATAATTTTTAAATAGGATATGCAAACCCAAATGAGTGCCTTCCTTACAATAATTTGTAACACAGGGATGTGAACTATCACCTAGAGATTTTCTAAACAAAGTATGTGAATTCCATATATAGGTATTTTAACATTTCCTAGGAATTTTCTAGATATCAAACACTAACCCTTGAGACTAACTAACTCTAAAATTACTTATAGAGTCAGCTTGATACACCTTTGACACTTATTTTGAAAATTTTGGCCAGCCCAACTTGGGAAGGCCATAACTTTTGATTTGTTTCTCTGATTGGCTATTATAACCACTTTTTGGAATCATTGGCTTTTGATCCATAGGGCCGAACATGTGAAAACTCCAATTGACCCCATTTTAGAGCTCATTCAGGACCTCTAAGCACTTCAACACTGAGCCTAATTTTTTTATACTTAAATTGCACACCAAAAATCCATAATAAATTCATGGTTACCTATGATATGACACAAAGACTTAACTAGTAGGTTGATATATCTAAGATGAACATCCACCTCTATAATTAGGACATTTTGAGCTCATATGACTTACTTGCTAAGTAGAAAGTATCCAAAAACAACAACCCTACAAAGAGACAACCCTTATTTGAGAAATAAAAAAGATATATTTTTGGGTGATGCAATATTTATTTTATACCGACGATGTTCCTGCATCAAACACTTAGGATAATTTGAGAAGTGACCTTGTCAAATCTCAAATGTTCTAGGTAAAATCAATTTGGTTAAAGTCTTCCCTTTCTAGCCATTACAAATCTTCTAGTGGCCTCCATTTCCATTTGACTAGGTACTCTTCATAAGTTTTTTTCCTTTTACTTTTTTTGACACAGCTATCCAGTATCTCCTTAATCTCCTTTCTAGTCAAACTAGTTGCTAAAATACTCCACTAGGCTTCTGAAACTTCATCTCCATTGCTTGCTTCATAGTACTCTATCAAATATGAAATGTTAAACATTGGTGAAATATTTAGTTTAGTAGGAAACTCCACTTCATAGGGATTCTAGAATCATACCTTTAAACTATCTTGCATGGTCCAAACTTCATCATTTTTAGCTTATTATATGTAACCACAAGAAAATGCTCCTTTCTCAAATGAACCATGACTTTATCTCCAATCTAAAATTTCTTATAACTCATTTTCACATCTTTTGTATCCTTCTATTGCATATTCATTTTTGTAATGTGCTTCTTGACCTTGTCATGGATGTTCTTCAAACGTTCAGTAGAATCTTTCGCTTCAACACTTCTTATTTCTTCTTTCCCCAACAACATCAATTCTGAAGGATTTATGTGACTAATCCCATATAAAATTGAGGATAATCATTTACTAGTACTCCTATTGAGAAAATAATTAGATGTAAATTCTATCTATGGTAAAACTAGATCCCAACCCTTTGATTTATCTCCGACCAAGCATTTTAGCAAATTTACCAACCTCCAATTCACAACTTTGGTGTGTCCAACAAGCTGCTAGATAATGTGATGAACTAAACCTCAAATTTGTCTTCAATTTCTTACATGATGTTTGCCAAAAAAACTCAATAAACTTTGTATTTTGATTAGAAACTATATAATTTGGTAGGCCATGTAGTCTCACCACTTCTATGAGAAACAACTCTGCCACATGAACAACATCACTGGTCTACTTACATAGAATAAAATGTGGCATTTTAGAACAAAATTCAACCACCACAAAAATGTAATTATTCCCTTGTTGTGTCCTTGGTAAATCAAAAATGAAATCCATGCTGACATGCTCTCATTGTTTCTCTTGTACAAGTAATTACTGATACAACCCTTCATTCTACTTCACTCCTTTTTGTTAGTGTAAATAATTAATTATTATTACACTTTACTTAATTTTTCTTAGGATGATGCATTTTTATATTAGTTGTCATGTAGACACTTAGGAATATGCATATTCATATGAGTTTTATTGTTGGCAACACAAGAGTTCACAACTTATTTGAGCACATGGTATCTAGAACATCTCTTTATGAGTTACACCTATGTAAACATATCCTCTCATCATCACACAAACCCCTATGCTCAATGGAGGATAATCCAACTTTGGTGGGCATGTGTTAAGTTGTAATTATTATCTCTTTGTTGACTCCTAGTCATTCTAGTTGCCTTTATATACAAGACACTTCTAGTGGGTATTCATCTCACCTCCAATTATTTGATATCTATTATCATTTTGATCAAATGATAATCTTAATAATCCTCTAGTAATGGAGGGACTCATGGATCTTCATATGCTTTCCAAAGACACATCCAAATGTCATCAGGACAACTTACCTTAATAAGAGGAGCAAAAGATTCTTTACTCATACTATTATACATAAAGTGAAGAAGAAGAGAAAGATGTCCCCAATTAGTATTAGGTGGAAATATCTTTGAATATAGATAAGGAAGCACTTCCTTATGTTCTCTTAGATGATCAATCATCAAAGCACTCCATTTCTAATAGTTCTTTTTTGTCAATTTGAATCTTAAACCAAAGTGACACTTTTGACATGACTCCATGTGATCAAATAATGTATGCACCCCAAAAATGCAAAAAGAAATCAAATAAACCCCCCCCCAATGCATGATATGGCACTTTATATTTTGTGTGATTACAATGATCACTTGCCAATTTAGGGCATACGTGGACTTTTGATTTTGATGGTTACAACAAGAAATATGAAGCTATCTCAGACTCAACAATAACACACAATATCTCTCAAGGATCTAATTACAAATGCCAAAATAGGCCAAAAATGACCAAATTCTTACTTGGTATCATAGCCATAGGAGCATCATTGAATAGCCATTGGACAATTTTTATGCAAGTCAAGATTGGAGCTTGATGGTGCAAATTAGATATTGGCATCACATTTAGAAGGTCAAAAAACTCCCAAATTGACTTCTGTTTCATCAAAATTAGACATTTGAGGTGAAATCTAGATTTATTTGATTTTGAGAGATGCGATGACGGCAATTCAGGAAAAATAATTACAGAGGTGCTTTTCAAATGGTGATATCTCCGTCATATAGACTCCTTTTTTCGAGCAATTTTTTTTGTTTTGGGGTAGAATTTTGTGATCTTCTTGTTCTATCTATTGAGCTTCTTGATCTTGGTGTTGTATTATTTCCTTAGAAAAATTCTTAAATGGTATTAGAGCTATACCAAATTCTTATGTTTTTCCCATCTGACATACTCTACAACTTTGTACAAACTTCTTCACATCTTATTTTAATTGTGGAAAATAATAATTTTCTACAATAAATGCAATGGTTTTATCTTGACCAAAGTGTCCAACCAATCCTCTACTATGCTTATCCTTGATGAGATTCTCTTTCATGGAACTTCTAGGAAAACACAACTTACTTCCCTTGGACAAAATACCTTGGGTTATTATATTCAAGCACTTTATCATGTCAAGTGGAATAGGTTTTGTACAAGCCTTCCAAGCTTTTCCAAAATTAGGATCCTATAGATACAAATTCTTGAGTTACTTGAACCCTATTGACATTTTAGCCAAGCTTGTTATTAGTGACACACACTTATTTATATTATATATAAGTATCAAGCTCATTGTAGAGTTCTCAGTGTTTTCCATGTAATTTAGTTTTTCACCAACTTCTATAGTTGCTACTAGGTCCTTTGGAGACATCTTGGTGGTTACCAAGTAGATTCAATTAATATCAAGACCAGTAGTGCAAACCATGCATTTCATTTGATGTCGAGTTTATCAGTTGGTACTGAGTAGTGTAGTGTTCATTGAGTTTGTAGTGTATGTGATAAGAATCTAGTATTAACAGAGCTTCCCAGTGTTAACTAAGAGACTCAATTTATACCAAGCTTGAGGTGAGAATATTTATCGAGTCATACAATGTAAATCAAGAGACTTAGTTCATATGACAAGTTTCACAATACCTATTGAGTCACTAGTGTAGACTAAGTTTAGGATGATTAGAAGTGATGAGTATGGACTGAGCTTCTACATCTACTAAATGCATGATGATACTAAGTATTGACAATGGATGTTGAGTATCAAAACCTCACCGAGTCAGTCTTTAGAATTGGAATGTCTTCATATGGGCCAACTTTGTAACATTTGTGGTAACTTGTGTTGGTGTGATTTTTCATAGTATAAGAAAATTTTTTGGTACTTGGGTGAAAAATCAGTTATGTCTTTGTTTTGTGGTGCCCTCATTTTCAAATTTTTTAAAAAAGGTATTTTCTTCAAATATTTTGGTGAGGTTTTTATCCTAAATATTTTATTTATGTTAGAATGCCTTTTGAAAGGATGCCAATTTGAAGTGTTTTTCAATCACCATTAATCTATCAGAGATCAAGGATTAGCACATTCCCACATTAAAGAGTTGTAGGTTTTTAAATAATGCGGGGAGGCGTGATGATGACATGTAGCCCCTGATGTTTTTTGAGATCCAGTACGCTACAAAAGCTCCTGTATGTCAAATTTGTTAGTACTTTTGCACACATTTTGTTTTTCTGTGATATCATTGGTGGACTCATTGGCAAAGCTATGAAGATTACTTACCAATCCATATCACCATTGATCCTATCTTGATCAACGACTGACACATCCTCGCATAATAAGGATGCAAGTTTTTAAGTAATGCAAGGAAGCGTAGTGGTGACACGTGTCTGTAATGATATCAAACACTTGCTTGCTCAAAAGAAGATACGGTATCTGCTGGCGTGAAGTGTTGTCAAATAGTATAACCTAATATGGAAATTTCCTGTTGGTCAGTATAGCTAGCTGGTCATTAATATGAAATGGATTATTCTGATCGTCGATCTTGTCTTGATCCACGGTTGATGCATGCCCACATAATAAAGATGCAAGTTTTTAAGTAATGCAGGGAAGCGCAATGATGAAACGTAGCATTTTTCAAAAAAGATTGTAAAGCCTTGTTATTTTTAAATTAGGACCGTGCAATCTGATAAAATCTACAGATGGGATTCAAATTTGAGTGCAAATTGCAGGCAATGGTTACTGAGAGTAAATGTGATCCATACCTAGTGCGTGTAGTTTTAATTCATAAAATGAGCCCACGATTTCACCATTAATGAATCACCAAAGTACAGAAAGAAAAGGGCATTCAAGATTTAAGAGCTAAGGCACAAAATTTCTCAGTTAATACTCCAATAAAATTGTAGAAGACATCATATAGTGCAGAAGTGCGATTTCTGGTGGGTAATTACTCTGTGACTTTCTGAATAAAGTTTGAAGCATCTGTTGTTGTGAATTTTCCAAAGTTTCATTAAAAATGTCGCCCCGAAAAGAGTTTACTAGACAAAAAGATTATCTAAAACATTCAGTGCATGATGATTTTCTCGAACAATTCCCTTTATCAGTGCATGAAATAACAAAGGGAAGGGAGCTCATTCCAAAAAAAACTAGATTGGTTGTGGCAGAAGGATTTTATTACAAAGCTAGTTGGATAAGGGATGCCCGGGTTTCCATGGGAGGTTCAAAGTTGTTTAAGAAATGGTTTTCAGAGAAAAAACTTTACACTCCTATGAGCAATGTATGGGAATTTGACATTGGAAAATTAGTAGTCCCCAGTGCTTTTTTTGATAGTGATTAGTTGATGGACCTAGAAAAGAGGTATGATCCTATCACAAGGTGGGTAAAAACTCATTTAAGGGTCAACCTTTTTAGGATTTTCCCTGAATTGTTCAGTGAGGTTTTCAAATTGAACCCTAACCACGCTATGCATGAAATCATTGATTTGGATGATTTGCAACCTAGATATGATGCACAACTAGTGTACTTGAGAACATGGCCACTACAGGAGCATGCTGCTAGGGTTGGAAATTTGCCTGTGATCATAGCCAGTACTCTAGAGCCATTGTTAAGAAGACATTTCAATCTGAGAGCTCAAGCACTATATTTTTCTCTTTGCAAGATCTTGGGGATAGATGAGGGTGATCAAATTCCAGCTTTTGTGGTCCTTATAATTACTCAAACCCTTCAATTTGGAATGAGTACCATTTTGGATTTTTCCACTTTCCTAGCAAAAGAGATTCACAACGGGCTGGTTGGAATAGAAAAGGGGAAAGTAAACAAACCATTATGTTGGTATTCATTGATGATGCATGTATGTTTATACAAAGGATATTCTTTCTGCTCCAAAGGTATGGAATTAGAAACCACAAAGGATGGAGAAAGAAATCCAGTGCAATCATGGAGTGTGGATATGACTTCAGAGGCCACTGATGCTAGTTATGTAAGATTTGACAGGTATTTTGGATCAAAGCTTAGACTGCTTTTAAGAGGAGATAGCCCTAGAATCCCAAAAGCATTATTAGAATTGATTAGACCCAAGGACCATGCTAAAGGGTTACTTGTTAATCACAAATGGAGGGATATAATTCCCTACAATGTTTCAACAGTAATAAGAGTTTATGTTTTCTTAGGAAAACCTCATGTGTTACCTTTTCATGTACCTTTGAAGATAGGGATAGCCGAGCTCTTGTGGCAGATAGGTACTATAGATGAGAGGGAATTGGTCAAGAAGGGCACTTTCTTTCCAATGGTTACTGTAGTGCATGATTTTGTTTTTGTTAAAAAGGGGTGGAAGCATTTAAATTTGTTTTTGAATAAATATAACATGACAAAATCTCATGCCAGATTCATTGACCCTGAAGGATTCTATGATCTATTAAGAGAAAGGGTGAGAGCTTCCCATTTGGTACATAAGGTTTACTATCCAGAGGATATAATCAGAAATATTTTCACATTGCAGGAGCAAGAATTAAGGAAAGAGAAATGGATAGTTTTCAGTAAAAACCTTGAATTCATTAATGCATTTGACCCCCAGTACGACCCATTGAAAGATAAGAAATACTGGGGGGATAAAATACAGGCATTAATGAATAATTTTTCCATAATAATTCAGACTATGAATGAAAAGAAAGATATATTTATTAAGGCACACCCAAACAAGGTAGCAAAAATACAAAGAAGAATGAGTGGTAGAAATGTAGTAACTCCTGGCCAATATACATTGCAGAAAATGGCAGGTAATGTCATGGTTCAAAGTGTGCAATAGGTACCTAGTCATGAGAAGCCAAGGCCAAGAAGTCCATCTACAGCCAACTCTACAAAAAGACAAAAATTGGAGCAGGGGTCTTCTTCTTCTCAAAAAGAACAATACTCCCCAAGCCAGTCTCCAATCCAAATAGATGATGAGGCATCTCTAAAAAAATAGCTTAGACAAATGGGAGGAGATGGGGATGTGATTGTCACTTCTATAGACCTAAATGTTGGAGAGCCACAAGAACCTCCTACACCTTCCTTGGACCTAACCATTGCTGATTACCAAGGTAAGGAAATTGACCCAATTGTTGCCCAGGCTTCTGAAAGATTTATTAATGATGAAAATTTTGTAAGATCTAGGGCTTTTGCTTACTTTTTATGGAGATTAAATATAAATAATTTTGAGAAAGCCTGTGAGAAGATCAAGGCTGAGCAACCAAATAAATCTGACCCGATTATCAAGGAAGAGGTAAAATCAAAGTTTTTGAGTGATTTTGCCCAGTTCACTCTTGAAGCTAGAAGGAAAATAGTTAGACAATCAGGAGTCCTCCTTCTGCTAGAATGGGATATAGCGAATGCTATTATTTTTGATTTAGTAAGGAAGCAAAAGGATGTTCAACTGAGAACTGCTGAAGAAGTCTTACAGGCTCATAGAGGGATCAAATTTAGTGATGACCACCAAGCCCTTGTTTTGTGGTCCATAGATAAGAGAGAAAGTACCAGGATGCATGAGTTTCCCACTGTAGAACATACTGGTACATTGACAGTATACAGGGCTGGTGAGGTAAGTAGTAAACAAGTAATGGGAATGGCTTTAGAAATGCTAAAATTGGGTGGTGTTGTATCTGGACAAGAAGAAGATAAGTTTTCCCAACTCAATGCTAGGTTTGAAGAAGTTTTGAAGGCATATGAGGAAAGGGGTATACCGATACAATCATTGGAAAAAAAAATGTCTCAAATGGAGAGGATACTGGGGAAAAGAAAAATGGGATAATCTAGTGCACCTACAATTGCATACCCTTCACAGCCATTGGTTGTATCTGTATCAACCCCTATTATTGTAATACCTGACACCCCTAAAAGGCCCCAATTCTATACTGCAAAGGAATTTGAAGAAGAAAAAAAAAATTTGCATGACTTGCAGATAGAATTGAGAAATCAATATGAAGAAAAATTAAAGCAGGGTGTAATATATCTGAGGGATAAAATACAATGGTCAACTTTTTTTGATCAGTTGACAAGAATTGCAGCCCTCACTGATGAGTTGAACAGGGATAAGGATAAACTGACTCTTCTTGCACAGAAATGGAGGGAGAGAAATAATGATATTACAATCATATGTATATCTACAGTCCAAATGCCTTATCATCAAGTTGAGAAGATTTTTGATTTATTAAATAAGCTAGAAAATTTTGATGATGAAAGAGATTCTTTATAGTGAAGATTAACACTATGTTTTTCCCAATACATTGCTGAAAAATTCACCATATTTCCTTGTTCTTTAGAATCTGTTGATACAATAAAAGAAAAAGAAAAGTGGAAAAGGGAGATGGATGAGTTATTAAATGAAAGAATAATAAACATAATAAGTGAAACTAGCCACTCATTCTGGGCAAAGACAAATGAAGAGCTAGTAAAAATACACTTATTTTATACTACTATGAGGAAAGAATTTGATGTTTTAGAAGAAAATGAAAATTCTTTAATAATGATACAAAGAGAAGCTCTGAGCTTTGATTGGCCAGATGATGATGCTTTTAATAAATGGAAAAATCAGTTTCTAGAACAAATGTCAGAAGATGATGAGGAGGAAAATGTAAAAGTAAAAGTCACCCCCGAAGTTAATAATGAGGACATGGAAAATCCCTAGGTTGAAGTAAATTTACAGGTAACTAAAGATGATACATCACTTTCAAACCTCATGGCTACTTACTCTGAGGATAAGGAATAATTGGAGAATCAGATCCTATCTTCTTGTTAAAACAAATGAGAAGTATAACAGAAAGGGACCCACCCAGAATGGTTTGATGTGTTAGCTTTTCTGTTATTTGTTATTTGTCTTTTACTACAGACATTCGTTAGTATCTTTTAGGGGACACATGTCACTCTTTTTAGCCCAAATCTTGTTGCATCTCACATTATTTAAGTGCGATTCCAAGGCTAAAGAATGGTCCAAATTCTATTTCTTCTAAGTATTCTGCTTAGTCTGGTTTTTGGTCTAAATTTTGAAAGCAAGTGTGTAATGTATTTTTCTACAAATTCTCTAAGAGTACATGAATATTGAATGAGTTGTGTTTCTTTCTGAAGGCCATTCTGAGTCTACTATAAAGGATATACCATTTTCAAAGGAAATGAATACAACTTATGAACTATCCCCATATCAGTTCTTTCTGAATTTTGTCTCCTTTTAAATACTTAGCTACCTTGATGTTGTATGAGTAAAAGCTTGTACAATAGAATGCAATCTAAGTAGATTGTATATCCATTTATCATTTTTGTTAATTCAATGGATTAAATAAAGGCTTTGATTAATGTGATAAGATTCCTTAAGTATTGAAAAGGATTTTTGAATGATAAGTTCTGATAAGAATTGCTGATAGAATTTGTTGTAAGGAAACAAATTAGATCTAAAAATTTGCTATAGACTTTGAACCCCAATGGATTAGGCACTGATCAAGTCATTTCAGATGAAGGAGAGATATCTTACAAATGTTTTTTTCAAATGCATCATCAAATCAAATTTTACTTTTATTTCCTGTAGATCTTCAAAGTTGGCCAACACTTGTCTACATGGAATGTTTTAGCTTCATTTAGCCATTGTTGTTGAAAACATCTACAGATCTATAGAAGACTTCTTGGCCATATCTATTTATGTGATGTGTTTATCAAGTTAGTAAGAATTATGTATATGTTTGAGGATCTTGAAATGAGAATCAAAATGAAAGAATAATCCTCATACATTTGTTTCAGTTTTGAACCATCCCTAGGTACACCCACCCTGGTTTTGCAGAGCCAAAAGAGTAGAAAACCATTTGTGGTTTTGTTGAAGTTGTGTCCAAATACCTTACATATGCCATTGTTAATAAGACTAGGCTGGTCTTTAGATTGTGTATGTACTTTTATTTTGGTATTAAGTATTTTGTCACTTCGTAGTTTTGGTACTTTTTGAAACACCAACAAAATGGCAACTCTGCTGGGGAATTGTCCAACACATGTGAAAACTACTATAGTTTTCTTTGGTCCTACTATGTACGTGTGTGTCATGTGGTCTATGTTTTTCCTGTGGTTATAAGGGAATCTTTTAGTGTCAAACCTTGAGAATTTAAAGAAGATAGAGCCCAAGTACCATTGCTACACATTGACGTACCCAGCCTATCCAAGTGTCTTATCTAACAAGCAAGAGTTGCAGTCTTACTACATCAGTGATTGGTCTATCTATGCCATTTATTTTTGTTCCTACTTGTGTATTATTTTCCTTTAGTTAGCTAAAGTGCCATTATATTTTTCCCCAAAATAGGGTGGCAACTCAGTCAGGGTTTTGAAGCTAGTGCTTATTGTAACAAAAGGTGAATATGGCTGACAAGAGAAAAAACACAAGAGCTCACATGAGAGCCAATCCCAATGTATCAATGCATACTGATTTACCCCAAGGTGGTAGGAAGAACCAAAATAAGAAAAAGACAAATCAAATCCCACTTGGAAACCCAGAGGTAATGCATCCATCAATTCCCATTATCAACTAGTAATAGGAAGAGAGTCTTCTTCGCTTAGCTCTGAATCCGAAACTACAAGACTCTTAGTACCCCATTACCAGATGAGAGAGTTTTTCAAGACAAGGACATGTCTACTATGGGAATTGCTTCATTAAGACCAGATCCTATAGCAGATATGAATTATAGGCTAGGATTTACGAGTTCATCTGATAATCCTTTTAATCCCAGACTAGCCCCATATCTAAAACCAAACCTTATAGATCTGGATGACCCTGCTGATTTCAAGGCAACTTCTGCAGATCCTAAAGAAGTGCACTCTAAGATAGAATTTTTGAAGAAATGGATTAGTGAGGAAGAAGCTAAATGAATTCATCTTGAAAAAGAGAAGGAGCAAGCCACCTTAGATGCCATAATAGAAAGAGATGCTCTGATAAGAAGGATGGCTACTTTGAAAGAGCAAAATAAAAAAATCAGAAGAGAATACCACAACTCTCCATAAGGATGTTTTTGGAGATGTTGATAATCTGAGAGCTAAAGTGCAAGAATAAGAGAAACACCTAAATCAAAGGAAAGAACCAGTTATTGCTCAAGTTCAAGCCTATAAACCTGTTCAAGTTGATCCTATAGAGCCCACTGCAAAAGCTCCAGATAAAGGGAAAGGCAAGGCTATAGGAATCTAAATAAATGAGCCTCAAGCTATACCAAGAAAACCTATACAACCCTCCATGTCAAAGTTAGATCTAGATCTTGAGAAGGCTTGAGAAAAGAAGGAAGATCTTGCAAAAGAGCTTGAGAAGGTTGAGAATGAAGCTCAAGCTGCAGAAACTAGAAGGAAAATCCAATTCATAAAGTCTAATTCTGCATTGGCTTCATGGCCCAATTTGTCTATCCCACCTACAAATACTACACTAGTTAGTGCTCCCACAATTTCAACTTAGGAATACCCCAATCTGCTCCTACCTCATCTTCCAATATTGGCACCCAAGTCCCATTTGTCCCACCACTACAGTCCCAAGCCGCTCCACTGAGTCAAGCTAATATAGCTAGTACCTCAAATGTTCCTAGTTTCTAGAAGAAACCTATATACCTAGAAATACTATAGACAGATATCATTTGCTAGTATTCTTGGTGCCCCCCATCCCATATCATTTGATTTAATTGATAAAGTGGTTATGTTTTTTGGAAATAATGTTGTTACTAGTGAAGAGCATTTGAGGATTTTCATTGACATGTTGAATGATTATGAAGTTGAACACAAAGACATGGTAATGAAATTGTTTGTTCATTCACTAATAGAGGATGCAAGGGATTGGTTCAGGAGGTTGCCTGATGACAGTATTACCTCATGGAGTGATTTGAAGAAGTTGTTCAAAGAGCAATATGGGAACAATACTAATGCAGGATTCATGTTGAACGAGTTCATCAATATCAAGAAGAATCCAAATGAGTCCACATTTGATTTCAATGTGAGATTCCAAAAAGGTATGTACAAAATTTTTCAATTCATGAGGTTAAATGAAGACGTCTATCTCACAACCTATTTCAATGCTTTTGATAGCAAAATGGCTTATCAATTGAGGGATAAAGATCCTAAAACTTTGAGAGATGCCTATAGAGTTGCAATAAATATAGAGAATAATAGAAAGGCATCTGAAAAACTAGGTAGGAGGGATGATCCTAAGCTTTTTAATCCTAAAAAAAATAATAAAAGGGAGGGTGACAAAACTCCTATAGGAAAAAAGCCCGAAGAACCTACTATAGGCCAGGTTTGAGAAATGCTCAAGAAGATGAATCCCACTAGTTTCAATAAGCCAAATGTTGCTGAAAGACCCCCTGTGAATAATAACAACTTCAATAGGTAGCCTAGGATGCAAAATTACCCTTACACCACTCAGTGGAAAGATGATAAACCAATTCCCAACCAGACCCAAAATGTGAAGGATAAGGGTACTCTAGAGCCCCTGCAAAGGAACACCATAAATACGAATGATGATGTACCATGGTGCATTATATGCCAATCACCTCATTTTGTTGATTATTGTGTTGTTGCTCAGTCATTTGCCCAAGCCCAAGGAGTGCAAGCTGAAGAAGAAACAGAAGAGAAAAACCATGATTATATAAGCTACAATATGGTGAGTATGTGTGATGATTTGATAGATTCTGATTCAGAAGAGCCTGAAAATGATGTTACTAGCCAGAGAATTGCTTACCAACTACATCATCAGAAAGTACTTTTAGATGATGAAGGGTATGATATAGATAAGGTATGCAGTACATTTTTTGATGTAGGTCTCACAAGTTTAAGAATGCCCTCCAAGGAGGAGATTGACAGAATTACGGCCGAAATGATTTCACAAGTCCATAGTAACTATAATTTGAGAAATAGAGCAATGAATAATGATGCAGGAAGTCCATCTAGTGTCTTCATCAAGGATATCACTCATAAGATGAATGATCAAGACAAGAAAGTCAGTGTAGATGTGCCTAAAATCAAGGAGAACAAGGGTAAGAAATGGGAACCAAAGAAGAAGGTTCAATTTCACATAAGTGAAGCAACAAAACTAGTTGTGCAACCAAAGAAGTCAGAACCGGATGTTATCAAGCAAAATGTGGTGCCTACTACTCAAAAGACTCTGATTCCAGGTACTATTGTAAAACCTACTATGGTTGAACCTATTGATATGATATCCATGTTATCTCAAATTACTATAAAAGTGCCCTTGTCTGAACTTTTTAAAATTGAAGAGCATAAGAATAAGGCTTTGTCATGGTTGGGTGGAATAGAAAACAATAATATTATTATAGATCAAACTATGTCCCAACAGACCCCATTAGTAATAGAGGATAGTGGTATCATATCCTAGATTCCTCAAATGTTTCTAGATGATTCCTCAGTGGAATTCATAGAAAATATTGATCCTTTTTTCCTCAGTCTAATCATAAAGGGGAAGACCTTAAAAAATTGCATGATAGACTCAGGAGCTTCGAACACTATAATGCCTTTCAAGGTAATGGAAGCCTTAGGATTGAAGGTAGATACCAAGCAAGGCAGATGCAGAGGGATGGATGCTAGAGAAGTCCCAGTCATAGGTACTATAAATGCCCTACCATTCAAACTGGCTGCATATCCTGAAGTAGAATTGACCATGTCTATCCTTGTGGTAGATATACCTCCACACTAAGGAATGTTACTCTCCAAAAAATGGAGTCTTGCCATGGGGGGAAGCCTACAATGTGATCTTACTTATGCCACTTTTCATATAGAGGACAAAGTTGTCAGGGTAAATAGGGAACCAAGGGTTAACCACATCTTAGGTGAAGAAATTGACAAAGATACCACTTGTTTCCTAGATACTGGGATTAATGCTTTTAGGGCTAAATTAATTATTCAGGAAGTTGAAAATTTACCTGTTATCATTGAAAATGAAGTTGAATGTTGCATGAATTCACCAAAATTATGGACGATGTTCTTTGATGGGGCTAGTTCTAAAGAGGGTGCAGGGGCAGGTGTAGTCTTTATGTCCCCTGAAAATAACACTTTTAGGTATTCATTCACCTTGAAGTTTGCCTGCACTAATAATATTGCAGAGTATGAAGCATTGCTGCTAGGACTCAAAGTTTGCATACATCATAAAATTAAGAAATTTATGTCATAGGGGATTCTGAACTAATTATCTCTCAGATCAAAGGAACCTACTCATCCAAAAATAAGAGATTGAAACAATAGAGAAATGCAGTTTGGGATCAGATAGAATTCTTTGATGCATTTGGGATCTCATGGAGAGATAGGACCAAAAATAAGATGGTTGATCTGTTGGCAAACGCAGCCATCAAGCCAAAAGAAATATCATTTGCAGGAATCTCCCAGATTGAGGTGCAAAATAGGCCTTCCATACCTGACAACATTGAAAATTGGCAGGTTTTTGAAGATGACAAAGATATTACAAATTTTTTGTTAAATGAAGACAAGTATCATGGTCAGGAGATGGATTGCAATGGGCTAATTGAAACCATAAATGGGAAGGAAACCATTTTTGGTCAAGAAATAATGCAATTGAAAACAAATAAGATGTCGAAGGGGTTAGTAGTCTTGGAAAATATTTTTGATAGCCAAAACAGAGTAAAATCAGGAGTTAACGACCCCAAACCCTAGGAGTTAGAAGAAATAAACTTGGGTACTGATGAAGTTCCTAAAAGGGTTTATATTGGCCAACATTTGCCTGTTGAAATCAAGAAAACATTGATTGACCTACTTAGAAAATACAGACACATTTTTGCTTGGTCATATGATGACCTTAAGGCTTATAGGGAGGATATTTTCTAGCATGTCATACCATTGAAGGAAAATGTAAGACCTTCTAGGCAAAAACAGAGACCAATCAATCCTACCCTTGCCCCAAAAATGCAAGAAGAACTAAAAAAAATGAGAGATGGTGGGATAATAAAACCAATCAAGAATTCCACATGGGTTTCAAACTTGGTTCCTGTCAGGAAGAAGAATGGAGATATTAGGCTTTGTGTTGATTTTAGAAATTTAAATATTGGATCTCTGAAAGAGAATTATGGCTTACCTAATATGGAAGCCATGTTACAACAAGTGACTGGCTCTGAATTGATGTCAATGATGGATGGTTTTTCTGGATATAATCAAGTTCTAGTAAAAGAAAGTGAACAGTTCAAGACAACCTTCACAACCCCTTGGGGAACATATGTGTATGTGAGGATGCCTTTTGGCTTGATTAATGCAAGAGCTACCTTCCAAAGAGCCATAGATGTAGCATTTCATGAGTATATTGACAAATTTATGTTTGTGTATCAGGATGATCTCACAACATATTCTAATAAGGCTAAAGATCATTGCAAACATTTGGAAAAAATCTTTATAAAAGCCTTGGAATATGGAGTATCTTTAAACCCAAAGAAATGCACATTTGGGGTCACAGAAGGAAAATTATTAGGACAAATAGTGTCTAAGGATGGGGTAAAAATAGATCTTGAAAGGGTAGTAGCTATTGACAAAGTCCCCAAACTAAAAAATGTGAAAGGAATTCAGTCCTTTTTTGGCCAAGTCAATTTTTTGAGGAGATTTGTTACCAATTTTTTTGAAATCAGTAGACCCATCTCAAAGATGCTCAAGAAAGGAGCTGTTATAAATTGGAATGGTGAACCTTCACAAGCTTTCCAAGATATAAAAATTGCAATAAAGAATGCTCCAATATTAAGGACCCTAGATTATGCAAAGCCCATGCATATTTTCTCTTTTGCATCATTCCATATTGTAGCTGTAGTCTTATTACAAAAAAATCAAGAAGGATATGAGCAGCCTATTGCCTTTTTTAGCAAGTCACTACAGCCTGCTGAACTGAAGTATGAAATAAATGAAAAGAAAGCATATGCTTTTGTAAAGGTTGCAAAAGCTTTCAGAAGTTACTTGGTAGGTGCTACTATTATCGCTTTTGTACCTAGTGCTGTAGTCAAGGATATATTCTCTGAGCAGGAAGTTTCAGGTAGGAGGTGTAGGTGGATCAATAGAATCCAGGAATTTAACATTGATATACAAATAACAAAATTAGTAAGAGGTCAAGGTTTGGCCAAACTCATGGCTGAAACTAATCTAGAGGCTAATCAGATAAATTTGGTAAATGACGATCTCAGAACTGACTTATGTGACATGGACCAATGTCATATATTATTTGCAACATATGGAAGCTCCTCCCCATCTGCCTGACAATGAAAAGAGGAATACTAAATTGCAAGCCATCAGGTATGTAGTTGTCCAAAATAACCTATGGTGTAGAAATTTTGAGGGAATTTTGTTGAAGTGTGTTGATAAAGAAAATGCAAAAGAGGTTTTGAAAGAAATGCATGCTGGAGTATGTGGGGGACACTACATGGCCAAAACTACTGCACATAAGATAATGAGAGCTAGATTCTGGTGGCCTTCTCTGTTCAAGGATGCTCAAGTTATGGTTAGGAAATGTGATCCTTGTCAGAGGTTTGCTGGAAAGCTGAAATTCTTAGGAAATACTCCATTGAATCTAGTTGAGATTCAAGCACCTTTTCAACAATGGGGTCTAGACTTCATAGGAGAGATTTTCCCCAAGTCTAGCACTAGCTATTCTTGGATTCTGGTTGCCACTGACTACTTTAAAAAATGGGTAGAGGATATCCCCACAAGAAATGCAACAAGTAAAGTGGTAAATAATTTCTTGTTGAATAATATTATTTCTAGATTTGGATGTCCACAGAGAATTGTCACAGATAATTCTATGTGCTTCAGATATGAGGAGTTCATCAAGTTTTGTGATAAATATGGAATGACAAGGTCATCATCTTCTCCATATCATCCACAAGGGAATGGACAAGCTGAGTCCAAAAATAAGAGCCTGCTGAAGGTCATTAAGAGAACTTTGGATGATAATAAAAAGGCATGGGATTCTAGGTTATAGTTGGCAATATGGGCTGATAGAGTAACTATAAAGAAAGCAATTGGTGTAGCTCCATTTGATTTAGTGTATGGGATTCAAGCCAGAATGCCTCAAAATAACTTGATGGGACTATACAATGACATCCAATTATATGATGAAGATACTACAGATGAAATGCAAGAAAGAATGGATGAATTGGTAGGACTGACCGAAACTAGAAGAAAAGCATCTTTAAGGAACCAAAAGTTGCAATTGCAAGTCAAGACAATCTATGATAAAAGAACTGTAAGCAAAAAATTTGAAAGTGGAGATTTAGTCTTAATGTGGAATGCCAGAATTGAAGATAAAGGAAAACATGACAAATTTTATCCTATTTGTTTAGGCCCATATCTCATTGAAAATACTTGGGGTGAAGATTCTTATATACTCAAAGATATATTTGACAATATTCTTGAATTTCCAGTTCATGGATAGTTCTTGAAGAGCTATTTTTCTTGAAAAATACTTATTTTCTTCTATGAATAGTAGTTTTAGGGTTTCCTGTTGTTTTGTGCATTTTGCGCTTTCTATAAATCCTTGTAAATATCCTTGTGTAGTCTAGTTCCTTGTTTTGTGTGTTGCTTTGTGCTCTCTGAAGAAGTTGTCATCTTACCAAATATGTGGTCTGCTCTCCTAGAGATTCTGATTTCTTGCATGGACTCAGGTAGTCTATCATCCCTAGAAAGAGCCACTATTGGTGTGATTTTTCATAGTATAGGAAATTTTTTTGGTACTTGGGTGAAAAATCAGTTATGTCTTTGTTTTGTGGTGCCCTTGTGTTCAAATTTTTTAAAAAAGGTATTTTCTTCAAATATTTAGGCGGGGTTTTTATCCTAAATATTTTATTTCTTTCAGCATGCCTTTTGAAAACCCTTTGTGTACCTTTAATTGTGATATTCTGTTTGAAACGATGCCAAGTTGAAGTGTTTTTCAATCATTGTTGATCTATCAAAGATCAAGGGTCAGCGCAACCCCGCATTATAGAGTTGTAGATTTTTAAATAATGCAGGGAGGTGCGATGATGACACGTAGCCCCTGATGTTTAATGAGATCCAATACACTACAAAAGCTCCTATATGTCAGATTTGAAAGTACTTTTGCACACGTTTTGTTTTTTTGTGATATCATTGGTGGATTCATTGGCAGAGCTATGACGATTATTACCAAGCCATATCACCGTTGATCCTATCTTGATCAATGGCTGATGCATCCCTGCATAATAAAGATGCAAGTTTTTAAGTAATGCGGGGAAGTGTAGTGGTGACACGTGTCCATGATGACGTAAAACACTTGCTTACTCAAAAGAAGATACAGTATCCGCTGGCGTGAAGTGTTGTTAGACAGTATAAGCTAATATGGCAATTTTGTTTTGGTTAGTACGACTAGCTGGTCATTAATACAAAATGGATTATTTCGATTGTCGATCTTGTCTTGATCGACGGTTGATGCATCCCCGTATAATAAAGATGCAAGTTTTTAAGTAATGCGGGGAAGCACAATGATGACACGCAAATTTTTTCAAAAAATACTGTAAAGCCTTGTTATTTTTAAATTAGGATCGTGCGTTCTGATAAAATCTATGGATGGGATTCAAATTTCAGTGCAAATTGCAGGCAACAGTTACTGAGAATAAATGTGATCTAGACCTTGTGTATGTGGTTTTGATTCATAAAAAGAGCCCATGATTTCACCATTAATGAATCACCAAAGTATAGAAAGAAAAGGGCGTTCAAGATTTCAGAGCTAAGGCACAAAATTTCTCGGTTAATACTCCAATAAAATTATAGAAGACATCATATAGTGCAGAAGTGCAATTTCTGGCAGGTAAGTGTTTTGTGACTTTCTGAGTAAAGTTTGAAGCATCTGTTGTTGTGAATTTTCCAAAGTTTCATTAAAAATGCTGCCCCGAAAAGAGTTTACTGGACAAAAAGATTATCTAAAATGTTTAGTGCATGATGATTTTCTCGAACAATTCCCTTTATCAGTGCATGAAATAACAAAGGGAAGGGAGCTCATTCCAAAAAACCCTAGATTGGTTGTGGTAGAAGGATTTTATGACAAAGCTAATTGGATAAGGGATGCCTAGGTTTCCATGGGAGGTTTGGAGTTGTTTAAGAAATGGTTTTTAGAGCGAAAATTGGACACTCCTATGAGCAATGTATGGGAATTTGACATTGGAAAATTAGTAGTCCCCAGTCTTTTCTTTGATAGTGATTTGTTGATGGACCTAGCAAAGAGGTATGATCTTATCACAAGGTGGGTAAAAAATCATTTAGGGGTCAACCTTTTTAGGGTTTGCCCTGAATTGTTCAGTGAGGTTTTCAACTTGAACCCTAACCATGTTGTGCATGAAATCATTGATCTGGATGATTTGCAAGCTAGATATGATGCACAACTAGTGTACTTGAGAATAGGGCCACTATAGGAGCATGCTGCTAGGGTTGGAAATTTTCCTGTGATCACAACCAGTACTCCAGAGCCATTATTAAGAAGACATTTCAATCTGAGAGCTCAAGCACTATATTTTTCTCTTTGCAAGATATTGGGGATAGATGAGGGTGATCAAATTCCAGGTTCTGTGTTCCTTATAATTGCTCAAACCCTTCAATTTGGAATGAGTACCATTTTAGATTTTGCCACTTTCCTAGCAAAAGAGGTTCACAATGGGCTAGTTGGAATAGCAAAGGGGAAAGTGAACAAACCATTATGTTGGTATTCATTGATGATGCATGTATGTTTATACAAAGGATATGCTTTCTTCTCCAAAGGTATGGAGTTAGAAACCACAAAGGATGGAGAAAGAAATCCAGTGCAATTATGGAGTGTGGATATGACTTTAGAGGCCACTGATGCTAGTTATGTAAGATTTCACGGGTATTTTGCATCAAAGCTTAGATTTATTTTAAGAGGAGATAGCCCTAGAATCCCACAAGCATTATTAGAATTGATCAGACCCAAGGACCATGCTAAAGGGTTACTTGTCAGTCAAAACTAGGGCGATATAATTCCCTACAATGTTTCAATAGTAATAAGAGTTTATGGTTTCTTAGGAAAACCTCATGTGTTACATTTTCATGTACCTTTGAAGATAGGGATAGCCAAGCTCTTGTGGTAGATAGGTACTATAGATGAGAGGGAATTGGTCAAGAAGGGCACTTTCTTTCCAATGGTTACTGTAGTGCATGCTTTTGTTTTTGTTAAAAAGGGGTGGAAGCATTTAAATTTGTTTTTGAATAAATATAACATGGCAGAATCTCATGCCAGATTCGTTGACCCTGAAGGATTCTATGATCTATTAAGAGAAAGGGTGAGAGCTTCCCATATGGTACATCAGGTTTACTATCCGGAGGATATAATCAAAAATATGTTCACATTGCAAGAGCAAGAATTAAGGAAAGAGAAATGGATAGTTTTCAGTAAAAACCTAGAATTCATTAATGCTTTTGGTCCCCAGTATGACCCATTGAAAGATAAGAAATACTGGGGAGATAAAATAAAGGCATTAATGAATAATTTTGCTATAATAATTCAGAATATGAATGAAAAGAAAGATATATTTATTAAGGCACACCTAGACAAGGCAGTAGAAATACAAAGAAGAATGAGTGGTAGAAATGTAGTAACTCCTGGCCAATATACATTACAGAAAAAGGTAGGTTAGCTCATGGTTCAGAGTGTGCAACAGGTACCCACTCTTGAGAAGCCAAGGCCAAGAAGTCCATCTGCAGCCAGCTCTCCAAAAAGACAAAAATTGGAGCAGGGGTCTTCTTCTTCTCAAAAAGAACAATACTCCCCAAGCCAGTTTCCAATCCAAATAGATGATGAGGCATCTTTAAAAAAATAGCTTAGGCAAATGGAAGGAGATGGGGATGTGATTGTCATTTCTATAGACCTAAATGTTGGAGAGCCACAGGAACCTCCTACTCCTTCCTTGGACCTGACCATTGCTGATTACCAAGGTAAGGAAATTGACCCAATTGTTGCCCAGGCTTCTGAAAGATTTATTAATGATGAAAATTTTGTAAGATCTAGGGCTTTTTCTCAGTTTCTATGGAGATTAAATATAAACAATTTTGAGAAAGCCTATGAGAAGATCAAGGCTGAGCAACCAAATAAATCTGACCCAGTTATCAAGGAAGAGGTAAAATCAAAGTTTTTGAGTGATTTTACCCGGTTCACTCCTGAAGCTGGAAGGCAAATAGTTAGACAATCAGGAGTCCTCCTTCTTCCAGAATGGGATATAGCGAATGCTATTGTTTTTTATTCAGTAAGGAAGTAGAAGGATGTTTAACTGACAACTGCTGAAGAAGTCTTACAGGCTCATAGAGGGATCAAATTTAGTGATGACCACCAAGCCCTTGTTTTGTGGTCCATAGATAAGAGAGAAAGTACTAGGATGCATGAGTTTCCCACTGCAGAACATACTAGTACATTGACAGTATACAGGGCTGGTGAGGTAAGTAGTAAACAAGTAATGGGAATGG
This sequence comes from Cupressus sempervirens, assembly GCA_028749045.1. NCBI lineage: Eukaryota > Viridiplantae > Streptophyta > Pinopsida > Cupressales > Cupressaceae > Cupressus > Cupressus sempervirens. The sequence continues at coordinate 709,475,127 of CM053793.1, forward strand.
CTTCAGAAATGCTAAAATTGGGTGGTGTTGTATTTGGACAAGAAGAAGATAATTTTTCCCAACTCAATGCTAGGTTTGAAGAAGTTTTGAAGGCATATGAGGAAAAGGGTATACAGATACAATCGTTGGAAAAAAAAATGTCTCAAATGGAGAGGATACTGGGGAAAAGATAATTGGGAGAATCCAGTGCACCTACAATTGCATACCCTTCATAGCCATTGGTTGGATCTGGATCAACTCCTATTATTGAAATACCTGACACCCTTGAAAGGCCCCAATTCTATACTGTAGAGGAATTTGAAGAAGAAAAAACAAAATTGCATGAGTTGCAGATAGAATTGAGAAATCAATATGAAGAAAAACTAAAGTAGGGTGTAATATATCTGAGGGATAAAATACAATGGTCAACTTTTTTTGATCAGTTGATAAGAATTGCAGCCCTCATGGATGAGTTGAACAAGGATAAGGATAAACTGACTCTTCTTGCACAAAAATGGAGGGAGAGAAATAATGATATTACAATCATATGTATATCTGCAGTCCAAATGCCTTATCATCAAGTTGAGAAGATTTTTGATTTATTAAATAAGCTAGAGAATTTTGATGATGAAAGAGATTCTTTATAGAGAAGATTAACACTCTATTCTTCCCAATACATTGTTGAAAAATTCACCCTATTTCCTTGTGCTTTAGAATCTGTTGATACAATAAAAGAAAAATAAAAGTGGAAAAGGGATATGGATGAGTTATTAAATGAAAGAATAATAAACATCATAAGAGAAACTAGCCACTGGTTCTAGGCAAAGACAAATGAAGAGCTAGTAAAAATACACTTATTTTATACTCCGATGAGGAAAGAATTTGATATTTTAGAAGAAAATGCAAATTCTTTAATAATGATACAAAGAGAAGCTCTGAGATTTGATTGGCCAGATGATGATGCTTTTAATAAATGGAAAAATCAGTTTCTAGAACAAATGTTAGAAGATGATGAGGACGAAAATGTAAAAGTAAAAGTCACCACTGAAGTTAGTAATGAGGACATGGAAAATCCCCAGGTTGAAGTAAATTTACAGGTAACTGAAGACGATACATCACTTTCAAACCTCATGGCTACTTACTCTAAGGATGAAGAATAATTAGAGAATCAGATCCTATCTTCTTGTTAAAAAAAATGAGAAGTATAACAGAAAGGGACCCACCCAGGATGGTTTGATGTGTTAGCTTTTTTGTTATTTGTTTTTTGTCTTTTACTACAGACATTCGTCAGTATCTTTTAGGGGACACATGTAACTCTTTTTTGTGTGAAGCTTGTTGCATCTCACATTATTTAAGTGAGATTCCAAGGCTAAAGAATGGTCTGAATTCTATTTCTTCTAAGTATTGTGCTTAGTTTGGTTTTTGGTCCAAATTTTGAAAGCAAGTGTGTAATGTATTTTTCTGCAAATTCTCTGAGAGTACATGAATATTGAATGAGCTATGTTTCTTTCTGAAGGCCATTCTGAGTCTACTATAAAGGATATACCATTTTCAAAGGAAATGAATACGACTTATGAACTGTCCCCATATTAGTTCTTTCTGAATTTTTTCTCCTTTTAAATACTTAGCTACCTTGATGTTGTATGAGTAAAAGCTTTTACAATAGAATGCAATCTAAGTAGATTGTATATCCATTTATCATTGTTGTTAATTCAATGGATTAAATAAAGGCTTTGATGAATGTGATAAGATTCCTTAAGTATTGAAAAGGATTTTTGAATGATAAGTTTTGATAAGAATTGTTGATAGAATTTGTAGTAAGGCAACAAATTAGATCTAAAAATTTTCTATAGACTCTGAACCCCAATGGATTAGGCATTGATCAAGTCATTTCAGATGAAGGAGAAATATCTTACAAACATTTTTTTCAAATGCATCATCAAATAAAATTTTACTTTTATTTCCTGTAGATCTTCAAAGTTGGCCAACACTTGTCTGCATGGAATGTTTTAGCTTCATTAAGCCATTGTTGTTGAAAACATCTGCAGATCTATAGAAGACTTCTTGGCCATATCTGTTTATGGGATGTGTTTATCAAGTTAGTAAGAATTATGTATATGTTTGAGGATCTTGAAATGAGAATCAGAATGAAACTAAGAATAATCCTCATACATTTGTTTCAGTTTTGAACCATCCCTGGGTACACCCACCCTGGTTTTGCAGAGCCAAAAGAGTAGAAAACCATTTGTGGTTTTGTTGAAGTTGGGTCCAAATACCTTACATATGTCATTGTTAATAAGACTAGGCTGGTCTTTAGATTGTGTATGTACTGTCATTTTGGTATTAAGCATTTTGTCCCTTAGTAGTTTTGGTACTTTTTGAAACACCAACAACTTGTATGATGGCCAACTTTTTAATTTGTATAATTGGATTGATATATATGTAATGCATTGTTTCATATCTAGTAATGTAATGTGAGTGAAAATTTAGATATGTGAATGTGAATTACATTAGAGAAAAGTAGAAAGAGTGAATTGTAAAGGCCATAATAGCATAAGAAGAAATAGAGATATATCTATCAGAGAAAGGTGATTAGCACAGAAAGGAATCTCATTCAGCAAACTAATTTGTAGTTCAAAGATTTACTACTGCTTCATCCTAATAGGTGGATCAGTCAAATCCTTTCACAAGGTGGACTTGACAGTCCTTATTGCTCCTAATAGGGAAGATCAACAAAAGTGGTCAATGTAAGCTTTAATTGGCTAACTTTATACTGCAATACTAAAGTTGTGGGTATCATCCTCACCCTAGCTTTTCTTTCTATTTGGAAGGTTTCTGGCTCATCAAATCTTTCTGTATCAGTGTTACGAATGCTTTCAATTTCTTATGTATGTAATTAGGTCAAAATTTATATGATGGATTAAATGCTAATTAAATGGTTGAAATTGTTGAACTTTTAGAAGTTATTGATTCACCCCCCCCCCATCCCCCCCCCCCAGTAACCTAGCTTAGTCTAAAATATCTCCAACAATTGGTATCAAAGCTTTTTGGTTCTCAAGGAGAAAGCTTAATAGCTTGAGAAAAGATAAATGCCATGGAGAGATTTAGACTTGAAAAAGCCATTAATAGTCAAAATTTTGATTTAGAAATGGCCATTTCCAAACTCAAGAAAGCAAAAGACCAACTCTCTCAATCCTTGAAAAGAAGAAAAGAACTTGCAATTCAAATGAATGATCAACTCTACATTGAAGAAAGGATTGAAGACCTTCATTCAAGTAATTTAGATGAATCCAATGAAGCAATCAAAGAACTCTTAGAAAAGAATGGTTCCCTACAAGAAGAAGTAAGAAAGGTAAGAAGAGAACAAGAAATTTAGCTAGTAAGGTTATGTGAATTCTTGGAGTAGAGACAAGATAAAAGAAGAAATAGATAGAAGGAACAATAAAATCTAGGACCAATCCCTTCTGCAAGTAGACCTTATTGATCAGCTCTCCAATGCAAATGAAGAAATTATGAGCCTAAGATTTGAAAATGAAAGAATGAGGAATGATCTAAATTCTAAAATGCAATTCAATGACAAAATGAGAAATGATCTAAAATCTAAAAGACAAATCAATGAAAGATTGAGAAATGATCTAAACTCTAAGAAGAAAATCAATGAAAGAATAATGAAATCTCAAGAAAACATGAATAAATTGAATGAGGAAAACCTCTATAGGAAAAAAGGAAAAGTAGGAATTGGATATACAGAAGAAGATAATCATCCAAGAAAGGAGCTCAAAAGAACCAAAGACCTACTTGCAATCACTGTGGTAAGATAGGTAACACATTTAACAAGTATTGGGGTAATGGAAAAAGCTACAATTGCAATTATCATGGTCATTAAGCTAATGAATGCAAAGAGAAACCAAAATTTTAAGGAAAATGTCACAAATGAAAGAAACATAAATACAAATCATCAAAATGAAAAACCAAGGCATTGAATCCAACAGAGAAAATTGTGAAAGAAATATTTGGATGGGACTACAACACTTGGTGTAGATGTCATTACTATGGAGAATTTGGACACATTGGTATGAATTGTGTTAAACATCATATGAGAAAAAGAGATTCTACCAAAAGATGATAAAATAAAAAAATAGATGAGAGAGTAGTGGGTTCCTAAGTCTACCAAGGATACAAATCCAAGAAATGATAGTCAAGTCACTCAAGAAATGGGTGACTCTACCATTTATAATTAAGTTCTTAAGGGAGAACTAGAACTAAGCTATCAAAGAAGACATCCAAAATAGTTCTCAATTGAAAGATAATAAAGATCCAAATATATACTTAGGATACAAAGGGGTCATTGAGTGAGATTGGTATTAGTTCTTATCGAGTTACCTTTTCTACCAAGGTTAGGTCATAGACTCTGCTGAGCAAGGTCAAGAGTAATAAAGATACATATGGTTACCAAGTCACCAAGACTTCACTGATTGTTTAATGCCAAGTAGTGGATGATAGACTATCAAAATATCTAATTTCATACCTAGCATTAATGGAAACTTTTTAATAAAAGGCATGGAATTGAAATCATTTCTTACCATGACATTTTGAGTGCTATTGATAAGAACAATTTTTAGTGCAATTAAAAGCAATTTGAGCAAATTTCTGGCAAAAGTTTTTTGAATTCTCTCAAACCCTACTAAGTGAAAATGGTATCCAAAAATAGCAAGGTTAAGCAAGGATCTAACATGTTGGTTCATGGAGTTGAGTGGAAGGCACTAGATTTCAAGCTCACTCCTACAGTTGCTAAAATCGTAGATCTAAGTGATGCACAATCTAAAATTCCTCCAAAGCTACTTCTTATCAATGATATTTGCACTCATTTCAAATGTGTTATCCAAGAAATTGGTACACTAGAAATGAATAATTCCCTAGGTCATTTATGTATGGACGGAGTCTTAAAACCTGGGCATCAACATTTGGGAACCAAAGGGTTGACACACATCCATCACATGCCCTAAGAATTTCAAATCAAATGGATTAGGTTTATTCTCAGCCAGATTCATAATGGAAAGCTATAGCTAGAATAACCAATTATGATAACTAAGAAGATGATTCACTAAATCACTGGCCTTCATATGCTAGCCAAAGCCAAAATGACAAAAATCTTAGGTCAGATAGGACTAGAAAAGAAAACCCTAGCTAAATGGGATGGTAGAGGAATGAAAATTAGTAGTGTTACTGATGTAGAATTTAAGTTTGGTATTTATGTCTTTGCACACAAGATATACAGTTCAAGAAGACTGAATAATGTTTCATGTGAAGCCATAAACTTAGCTTACAAGGTGGTTTAAAAAAATTTATCATATAACCTTGTTGAGCTATTGTTGAGATAGATCAACAAGAACATGGAAAGCATAAGAACATCAAAGAAATTTGGTTCCTTGTTAACTTATCTATTCTTTTAGTTTAGAAATTATTTCCCTCTAAAGGAACTATACTATGGAGAAAAGATGTGCCTATGCTCTATCAAATCAATGAGTATAATACCAAGATGGGTGAGAATTACAATAGTATCACGGACAACTACTTTGATGTATTTAAGGAGAAAGTGGACAATAGGTTCAAAATTCTCAAGAAGCTAGTTGAAGACTACAAAGATGATATATGTTTCATGGTAGATAGTGATAAGGTGTATATTTAGGAAGTTAAGCGTAGATTTGTGTGGGTAAAACCACTTGGTTATGAGGTTAACATTGATGAAGCAAAGGATATCATTGAATCTCTTATCAATGAACTAGTTGATCCTAAGGTTTCATACTTTAGAATGTATGATGAAGAAAAGGACAAGATTGAACATGAAATAAAGATTCCTCAAGTTGTCAATAAAGGTAAAAGAAGGATTGCAAAACTGAAATAAAGTTCACCCTTTTTGTTAACTGAGGACAAACATGTGGATGAGTAAGGTGAAGAAGCAGACAATGAGGAAGAGTTTAAGGAAGAAGAACCTTTAAAGAAGAAATACAAGGTGATCATCACCAAGCTAGTATAACCATCCACTACATTATTCATGAGGAGGTTAAGAAATAAAGCTGACAAAGAAGGACGAGAAATCATATTTAGAAAATCCCCACCAACCTTCCAAGATAGATTAAAGCAATCGGAACAATGAGCAAGCATAGAAAATTTTAAATCATTAAAATATGAGTTTAGGATAGCAAAGGAGTAGAAGTAGATTGAAGATGTGGTGTTCAATAAAATTGGTAAGTGGAAATACTCACAAAATCAGCTCACTTCTCAAGTTCATAGTGAGTTATTAGAAAATATAAAGCCAAGCTAAGATTTTTCTATGCAAACTGTCAAGGATATATATAGGCAAACCTTGAGGCACTTATTATCGAGCATATGAGATGGTGTGGTGAAAGAGTCATTGAAGAAAAATGAAGAAAATTTGACTCTAAATTTTAATACTTGTCTAGTTTTGATTAAGTACATTGAACATGTTGTGAAGAATGCAACAAACACTTGGAAGAATATATATTTGTTACATAAACCAAGTGATTTTCTAGTCAATGTCAAAGATGATGATGATGATGAAGATAAGGAGAAATATGAAGAAGAGAATGTTGAAGAAGTAACTCACCTTGAAAATGAAGAAGATAAAGAGGATCAAGGACAAGAGGTTGTTGAGGAGGAGAAGCAAGATGACGAGGAGACTGACCCAGTCAAGATAGCTACAATAGTCATTGCCTGACTTCCTCACTCTCCAAGCAAGCCAGTGTCAACATCAAGCATGGAAGTAGCATCAACAAGTTTGATTATGACCACTAGTGACATCTCAAATGTCCAATCACTCTTTTCTCCCACTCAGCTCAACACATCATTGACAGAAGTGAATTCCACTTCATCTACTAAGTTGTGGATTCTTCCTTCATCTACTAAGTTGAGTACATCAGTTTTGACTTCTCCAATTTTGAGGACATCAATTTTGTGTTCCTCGAGTATTTCTATAAGTATTCCTTCAGTTAGTATAGTATCATTTTTTATTGCAAGCCCTACTATATCTACCATTGTTTCTATTCTGGATATAAAGCAATAAGTGTAAGGATAGTTGAGCGCAAGTTTCAATTGATCACAAAATTTTTGGGAAAAGAAAATGAGATAGAGGAAGACATTGATTTAGATGAGGAAATAGTAATCCCCAATTGGGATATTTATAAGCTTACTCCAAACAAAATGTAGACATTTGGTGAACTCCTCCAAAAGAAGGATAAGTAGCAAAGGCTAAGAGAAGAGAGAGATAAAGAGTATAAGATAATTGAAGATGCTAAGAACATTTTGGCAAAGGCTATAGGAATTGAGATTGACTCTTCTCAACCTATTTTGTATTAGCTAGCAAAAGAAGTCTAGAAATTTAATAAAGACACTAAAGGACAAGATGAGTTAGTGGAGAAGGTTGAAAAGAAGTTTGAAAATAAAGTGTTGGAGCACATTTCTTAGTAGATTGCCATTCATCAAGTAGAGCTTTCTACAATTTTAGACAATTTAGAAACATCATGTTCAAATGTGTCATCACTTTTTGGGAAGCTATGTGATATTTTTGGTTTTACAAAGGAAATAAAGGACAAATTGTCCAAAATAGATGAAGATCTAAATGCTAGTGCTCAATAGCTACATCTTGACCCCAACTCAAGCTCTACACACTTCAAGAAAATAAGTTTCTTGTCTAAAATACAAGCATAATTGCTAAGGGAAGAAGCAAGGACCAGATCCACATTGATTGACATATAGAAAATGATCCTTCCCAATATGGATGCACTATAGAAACATATTGCAGATTCAAAAACTCTATTTCATTACAATAACTTCTCTTTTGCAAACCATATGATAGAATTGTCAGTAGAAGTACAAATTGCACTTCATACATATAATGTCCTACAGGAAAATTGGGATAAATCTTTGGCAATCATTCTTAAGGGACATTCCAAATTTTTGTCTCATTTTGGTGTTTCTATGTAAATAAAATAGAATAAATATTTGGCATTACTATCGAAAAGGGGGAGAAAATATATATTGTAGAAAGCCATATTTTATGGGGGAGTGAGACACATAGAGAGAAACATAGTATAAGGAGAAATATGCTATGAGGGAGAACTTGCAATAAGTAAGAAATAAACAAAAATAAATGTATATAGCAAGAAGATGTATAAGATACTATATATACCTTACAAAATCAATTTTGAAAAATCCAAAAAATAGTATACTCTACTAAGCCATTATCACATGGTGATGGATATAAGGTATCCACTTTCGGCTGATAAGTGTTTTTGTCACTAATGCTAAAGGGGTAGATTGTTGACATGTCAGTCCAGTTTGTTATTAGTAACACACACTTATTTAGATTGTATATAGAAACCAAGCTCATTGTACAATTCTTAGTGTTTGCCATGTAATTTAGTTGTTCATTGAGTTCTACAGTTGCTACCGACTCATTTGGACACATCCCAATGGTTACTAAGTAGAGTCAATTAATGTAAAGACTAGTACCATAAACCATGCACTTCAATTGATGCCAAGTTTATCAATGATTACCAAGTAGTGTAGTGTTCATTGAGTTCATAATGTATGTGATGAGAGTCTAGTGTTAACTGAGCTTTCCAGTGTTAACGAAGAGACTCAATTTATTCTAACCTCAAGGTGGAAATATTTACCAAGTCATAAATGTAAATCAAGAGACTCAATTTGTATGACAAGTTTCACAATACCTATCGAGTCACCACTATAGACTGAGTTTAGGACTACTCAAAAGTGATTAGTATGGACTGAGCTTCTATGTTTACTAAATGCATGATGATGTCAAGTATTGATAGTGGATTTCAAGTATCGACAGTGGATGTTGAGTATCAAAACCTCACTGAGTCAGTCTTTAGAACCTAAATGTCTTCATATGGGCTAACTTTTTAATATTTTTGGTAACTTGTATGATGGACGACTTTGTAATTTGTATAATTAGATTGATATATATGTAATTCATTATTTTGTATCCAGTAATGTAATGTGAGTGAAAATATGGAGATGCGAATGCAAATTACAATAGAGAAAAGTAGAAGGAGCAAATTGTAAAGGCCATAATAGCATAAGGAGTAGCAGAGACATATCTATCATATAAAGGTGATTAGTACACAAAGGAATTTAATTCAAAAACTAAGTTGTAGATCAGAGATCTACTACTGTTTCATCCTAATAGGTGGGTCAATCAAATCATTTCACAAGGTAGACCTAACATGATTTTGTAAATCTCTTTACCGAGTGCATACTTAATTGTATATTTGTAAATCTTTTCACAAGGTGGACCTAGCAGTCCTTATTGCTCCTAATAGGGAAGATCATTAAAAGTGGTCAATGTAAGCTTTAATAGGCTAACTTTATACTATAGTACTAAAGTTGTGGATATCATCCCACCTCAGTTTTACTTTCTACTTGGAAGGTTTCTGGGTCACTAAATTATTGTGTCTTAGTGTTATGAATGCTTTCAGTTTCTTATGCATGCAATTATATCAGAATTTATATGATGAATTAAATGGTAATTGAATGGTTGAAATTGTTTTATTTTTAGAAGTTATTGATTCACCCCTCTCCTCTCAGTAAAATAGCTTATTCTTAAATATTTCCAATAGAACCCAACCACCTCAATCTACATTTTTGTCAATAAAACTTGTCTTCTACTAAAATCATTCGCAACTCTATTAGAATTCCCACTCTTTTGTTTCAATATAAATATATAACATTTCAAAAACTCAACCCACTTCAAATTCCTTTGGGTCAATTTTTCTTAATTATTCAAATATTTCAAAGCTTGACGATCACTATACAAATCAAACTCCTTAGGAAGAAGATAGTGTCTACACTTCTTCAATGCTTGAAATATAGCATAAAATTCATTAACATAAAATTTTGGAATCATTCAACTTCTAACTAAAATAATAGATAGGTCTACCTTCTTGGCTCATAACAACTCCTGTTGTAGTACTAGTAGCATCATAGTCTACTTGAAACATCTTATTAAAATCTAGAAGTTTTAGAAAATATTGATCTATAAATTTCTATTTCAATAGATTAAAAATCATATATTTTTTGGAAATATAAGAAGAGTAACTAAGAAGGGAGGGGAAAATCAGTTACTACAAAAATAAATCCAAGATCCCTTAGATGTAAATACAAAATAATCTCTAAAAATTGAATTTTTCTGATGCTTGGCAAATACACAAAAATGTTGCAACTCAGTAAATACTAAATATGATCTATAAACACTTATAATGAAAAACTTAAGATATTATCTATGATTTCTTATTACTTTAAGTTAGTTGCAAACACATAAGAAGAAATAGCAAGAACACATTTGACACCAAGATTTAATATGGAAACCCAATTTGGGAAAATTCATCAATTGCAACTAACTACTAATTTTCACTCTTCTGATGTGAGCCCTATTAGGAGCCAACCCTATTAAAGGTTACAAAACACACTGCTAGATGTGACCCTATTAGATGATTTAATCACCCTACTAGGAGTGGTATTGTTAGAGGTCTTTAGAAAATTTAATAGAATTGCCACCTTGTTAGAGGAATTACTTTTAGCTATTAAGCCAACTCTATTAAGAGATTTAGATCACCACTATAATGGTTAGAGAGTAACAATAATATGACTTGGTTTTTGATGTAGCTGAATTGCTGATTATAGATCTCAATTTTGGCTTGTATACATGATCCTTCTTGATTGAATATATCTTTTTAGCCTCACAAGGATAGACTTCTTTATCCTTCTAATTCACTTCCTTTTAGCATCATTAGATCTTTAAAAATCTTGCATGCACTCACATAATTTTTCACACTTTCTAGCCCTCAACTTGACCTTTTATTTATATCTTTATATTTTCAAGTTAGCTAAAATAAAAATTAGAATAATTAGTATTCATCTTCTCAGTTGGCTAGAACCAACAGATAAATCAATTAAACTCAATGTGCCAAAACAAGAAAATCGTTAAACAATTTTCCTATGTTAACCAAGTGAACTTAGTTAACACTACATACTTTCAAAGTTCCTTTGGTAATCGAGTGACCTTGATTAGTACTAGTTTCATCCAACATTTTGTTTATTAACCGAGTGAGCTCGATTAAAACGCATCTTCTACAGACCTTCCTTTGGTGCTCGAGTGAACTCAATAGACACTACCTTCTAAACTAGGCAAAATTTGAATCAGTCGGTAGACATAGAAAACTATCTTCAATGTTTGATTAAGCTCAACATACATTGACTAGTAAAGATATGAAATTTTGTGTAACATCAAAGACAACACACAATTAATCAATTATTCTAACAATCCCCCTCTTTAGCATTGATGGTAACACATCATGTCATAGTATAATGAAATTTTAGAGAAAGAATAAAGTAAGGAACATATTATTAGTTTCATTATGATTCTCATCCATTAGAACTCCCTCTATTAGTGTGAACTCATTCTACCTTCATTTTCTCCCTCTGTTAGAAAGCTTCTATCTACTAGAACTTCTTCCAAGATTATTCTCCCTCTTTAAAATTTCTTCTTTCTATTTACAAAATTTCTATGAGATATGACAAACAACTTCTCTCTCTTTGACATCTCACGCCAAAGACAATATTTAATGAACATTAATATACCTCAAAAATTGATTCATTTACAATATTCCTTTGCCAATTCTGCATCAACTGATTGATATTCAACATGCTCTGGTTGATGCACCACTAAACTTCATTAAGTGAGCTTTAGATAGGGGAATGACCCGTAGCTTTCCTCTTAGATATAGAAATGGATCCTTAGGTAATGGCTTGGTGAATATGTCTACAATTTGTTCTTTTCTATTTACATATTCCAATCTAACTTCTTTATCTTGTACTAATTCTCTCAAGAAATGATATTTTATAGTAATGTGCTTTGTTTTGGGAATGAATTACTATATTATTTGATATATTGATTGCATTGGTGTTATCACAGTGTATGACTATTGGATGCTTGATTTCTATCTTCATACTGGCCATCAGTTGTTTGAACAAAACAATGTTAGAACAATTGTCTACTATTGCAACATATTCAGCCTCTACTATGGACTGAGAGATAAAATTTTGTTTCTTGCTTCTCTAAGACACTAGTATTTTACCAAGAAAGAATGCTCCACCACTAGTGCTTTTTTGTCATCAATACTTCCTACCTAATCAACATCTATAAATACTTTTAAGTCCAAATTGTCTCTTATTTTATACCATAAACCATATTCATCAATATTTTTTAAATATCTCATTATTATTTTAACTATCATCATGTGATTTTCATTTGGATTTACTAAGAATCTTTCCACCATACTAACTACTAATGCAATATCAAGCCTTGTATGCACTACATACTACAATTTTCCAATTAGGGATCTATATGTGGTTTGATCTACCTCTTTTGAATTATCATTTTTGGAAAGCTTATGTCTAGTAGACATAGGGGTTCCAACTTGTCTTGGATCCTCCATTCCAAATTTCTTTAGTATCTCCTTGATATATTTAGATTGAGTGATGTGGATACCATCTTTATTTTGTTGAATTTGCAATCCAACAAAGAATTTTATCTCTCTGAATATAGACATCTCAAATTCTTTACTCATTTCTTCTAAAAATTATTTTGAGAAAGTCATCATTTCCTATGAATACACTATTATCAAAAAAATATCTCTACTAACACAATCTTCTTATTTGGCCCTTCTTTGATATACAAACTAATGTTATCATTTTTTCTTTTAAAATCAATCTGTATCAAGTAGTTATGAAGTCTTTCATACCAAGCTTTGGGAGCTTGGTTGAGACCATATAATGCCTTATGTAATTTGCAAACCATGTCCTTTTTTCTAGAAACTACAAAATCTTTTGGTTGTTCAATGTAGACTTCCTCATCAAGGATTCTATTCAAGAAAGCATATTTTACATCTATTTGATAAACTTTAAATCCTTTGTGAGCTGCATATGCTAGAAAAGTTCTAACACCTTCCAATCTAGCAAGAGGAGAATAAGTTTCACCATAATCAATACCTTCTTCTTGAGAATAACCTTTAGATACCAACCTTGCTTTGTCTCTAGAAACTTTTACATCTTCATTTAGCTTTTTTTTCAATACTCACTTTGTGCCAATTACATTTTTATCCTTGGGTCTAGGAAGAAGAGTACAAGTTTTGTACTTCTCTATCTATTACATTTCTTCATTTTATTTTCTTAATCTAAATTTCATTTTCCAAAGCATCTTTAACATTTCTAAGCTCAAATTTAGCGAGTAAACATGTACCTTTTAATTTTCTTCTTGTCATTATTCCATCTGATTTGTCTCTAATGATCTGATCAGGTGCATGATGCATTTTGACATATCTTGCTAACATAGGTTCTTTGGATTTACTGATATCATCATGAACTTTAGTATCAAGCTTGAGTCCCATTTTCTATGACTTGGGTCCATTAGACTCAATTTTCTCTAGCTCAGTAGCATCTAATTATGACTCAGGTCCTTTAGCTTGTGACTCGTGTTGCACTACCTATAACTCAATAGCTATTGGAGACTTTGGGGACTTGTGAGGTGAAGCCTCTTTTCTTTTAGATAGATTTGGCAGGGTATCAAGCTAATAGTAAAAAAAAAAATCTATAATCCTTAGACTCTTTGCTACTTTTTTCTTCACTCTTTTCTACAAGCTCATCAATTCTCACATGTGCACTTTCTATGATTTTACGAGTAGAAAAGTTCAAACATTTGTATGCTTTACTTCTATAGGAGTATCCTAGGAATATGCCTTCATCACCTTTGACATCAAAGTTACCTTTCCTAGATTCTTTCAAGATATAACATTTTCTACCAAATACTTTCAAGTAACTCACATTAGGTTTGTTGCCATACCATTGTTCATAACAAGTTTACTTTGAGTCTTTCTTCAGCTATACTCTATTTAAGGTATAAACTGTGGTGTTGATAGCTTCCTTCTCATATTTGATTGCAACTTTCTTTTCTATCATCAATGTTCTTACACAATCCATGATGAGTTTGTTTCTTCTTTCAGCTATACCATTCTACTAAGGTGTACTAGGAGCTAATACATGTTTTTTATGTCCTTTTTCAATGCAAAATTTATTGAATTCATTGGAGATGAATTCACCAACTCTGTTTAAGCTCAAATATTTTAACTTCTTTCCAATTTCTTTTTCTACTCTTGCAAAATACCACTTAAAGTTTTGAAAAGCTTTTGATTTTTCTTTTAGATACATTACATTCATCATTCTCGAATAATCATCAACAAAGAGCATGAAAAACATTTCTCCACTATAACACTCTAAAGTTCTAAGACTTCTTCTGAATGATAGTTTTTTCTTTTGAAACTAGTCTTTTCCATCTTACCAATTTGGCAACTCTTGCATAGACCTATATCAGGTTTTCGCAAGCTAGGAATACCTCTTACTCTTTTATGTTTTCTTATCTTAGCCAAACTATAAAAGTTTACATGACATAATATTTTGTGCCATAACTAGCTTTCTTCTACTTGAGCAATAGAATATGAACTTTCATTGAGGTCAAGATACAATAGATTACCTTTTCTTTTCTTGCTAGATTAAACCAAATTTCTTTTTCCATCCACCAGTTGAGCCTTCCCATTCATACATTCTACCTTGAATCCAATGTTATTCAATTGTGCCACACTTAGTAGATTATGCTTTAGTCCTTCAACCCAATAAGCATTATCACATAAAAATTCATTGGTAAAAGAGATACATCCTTTTCTTTTTATTCAACAAGGTTCATTATTTTAAAATTTTACACTACCACCATCATAATATTCTATTTGCTCAAGCTTTTTTTTATCTCTAGTCATATGATGTGAGCAACCACAATCAATAATCCATATATAATTTTTGCTAACATGAGAGATAAGTGTCATCTTATCTCCTTCATCATCTGATTCATCTTTTAAAATAATATATACCATTTCATCTTCATTGTTATCAAAATCTTTAGCCATAAAACAAGATTTCATACCTTTATCCTTGTAGTTCTTGAATTTCTTCTTGCGTAAGTTTTAATTTTCTTTTCATCCTTATTTTTAGTGTTTGGGCACCTAGCAACAATGTGACCAAGTTCTTCACCAGAAAAATAGATTAGAGGATTTTTACCTTTGTACTTTCCTCTACCTTTGGAATATTTGTTTGCAAGTAGGGCTTCAACAATTTCAAGATCATTGTTAGGTAAAAGTACAAAGTTGTGTCACCTATTAGGCTAACTTCTTAGAATGACTAAATTTAAATATTTATATTTAAAAATTAAAAAATTGAAACATATGATCTATAGAAATTCATTCTAGCTAAGTTATATATGGTCTCACACTTTTCCAATTGGAAATGCCTATTAAATGTATGTTTTATACTAGTTTATATCCAATTACTAAAGAAATAAAAATTATTTCAAAAAAGTGGTGTTTCAATAACTCTTACTATTTTTTATGATTTTTTTTAATAACATATAAACACCATTTTATAGAGCTCAAAGTCAAGAATATTCTCATATAGATTTTATAGTGTTTTATTTAGATATAGTACATTGTAATTAAAAAATTCTAAAAGCATGTATTTTAACACTCAAAAAGATGTCAATTTTGAAGAAAAAAATATTAAATCATATTAAAAAAATAATTAATTTTATGAATTTCTAGAGGAGAGAGTCCTCTTCTAGAATGCATAATTTTTCTTTTGGTTAGAGTAGATTTGTTTTGAAAAATGTTGCAAGAGATGAAAACTATCAATTTGAGGTGAGCTGGAATTTGAATCATTATAAAAGGGAAAATATAGGTCTAAAGATTTTTTTTCAATTTTTGATTGTTTTAGCTATACATGTTATCTATAACATAGTTTAAGATCAAAGAGAAATAAATTTATTTCCATATAGTTTTGTGTTGGGAACTAGACCCCTAATTTTCAACATTTTTCAGCAGCTAAAAAATTAGTTTTAATTTCTAGATTTGATTGTGTATAGTTTTTAACCATCAACGTTTCAAATCATACAACATGATCCATCATTAGGATGCAAGAGAATGTGAAGAACAAAAAAAAAAATGATCCTATTCTCTTGCATCTTGATGATGAATCATGTAGTATGATTTGAAACATTGATGGTTAAAAACTATACACAATCAAATCAAAAAATTAAAACTCATGTTCATGGATTGTGGAAATCTTATAGATCTAAGCTAAAAAATTATGTATACAAATTAGAAAAACATATCACTTATTATTCCAAATAATTATTAAAACTTATAATTCTAATATTCATCCATTTCTACATGTTTCATTGGTTTAGTTCATCTTCAAATTCAAACTAATACCAATTTTATGACATTGAAGGTGAATAGTTATACTTTTGTTAGCCTTTTCCTTTACAAAAGGGTGACACAAGTTTGTGCTTTTACCCTACCAGAACTTTCTTCAATTTCTCCTTCACTTCCTAATTGATTGGTCTTTGGTTTATTGCTCTTTTCCTTGAGTGAGAGTTTGGTTTCAAATGCAAACACAATTTTTTGGAACTAGGAACATAGTTATCATAGTTATCCAACTCAAAAGATGGACCAATCTTCTAACTAGAACATCCAAAGTTATTTTTCTACTTGGATCACATCTCATTTCTTGAATAGTAGACACTCTAATTACATAAATAGGAAGAATAGTTCTAAGTAACTTTCTTACAATTATTTTGTCATCGATGTCTCCTTAATTTGCTTTGGGTCTTTCCACATATATTGCAATGTTTTCATCTTCTCTCATTTTCAACTGATCAAATTGACCTCTGAGACTTTCTGCTTTGACTCTTCTTACATTTTCATCTCATCCATAGATGTCTTTCAGTTTGGCCACATTGCATGAGCCTTTATACTATCTTTTACTTCATTAAATTCAGCATAACTAAGAGGAGATGCAATATCAATCATCATGATACTATGATTCTTCTTTTTAGCAGTATCTTCAACTAATAATGTTCTAGTAGGAGTCTTGTATTCAACATCAAGATACTTAGAACTTGAATTACTTATAGTTCCCATATGTAATCTCATAAGTCCTTTCCATGTTGCAAAGTTATCTCTAATCAACTTGGGAATCTCTCTTCTATAGGACATCCCAATTTTTAGCTTAGGTCCTTGAAACCTCCTCTACAAGCACCAAAATCTCTCATACCAATTGTTGGAAATATAAGAATAGTAACTACGAGGGGAGGGGTGAATCAATTACTACAAAAATAAATCCCATCTCCCTTAGATGTCACTATAAAATAATCTCTAAAAATTGAATTTTGCTCTCTAAAATAATCTTTTATTTCTTATTACTTTAACTTAGTCATAAATACAAAAGAAGAAATATTAGGAATACATTTGACACCAAGATTTAAAGTGGAAACCCAATTTTGGAAAAACCACCGATTGTAACTAGCTAATAATTTTCACTCTTTTTAAGTGAACTATGTTAGGAGCCAATGCTGTTACATGTTATAGAACACACTATTAGGTGTGACCCTATTAGAGGATTTAATCACCTTATTAGGAGTGGCCTTGTTAGAGGTCATTAAAAAATTCAATAGAACTACCACCTTGTTAGAGGATTTACAAATAACTATTAAGCCAACTCTATTAAGAGATTTAGATCACTGCTAAAATGGATAGAGAATAACAATGATATGACCTAATTTCAAATGCAAATAAATTTTTGATTATAGATCTCAATTTTTTCTGGTATACTTGATCTTTTTGATTGAATATGTCTTTTTATCCTCACAAGGATTGACTGCTTTATCTTTCTAATTTGCTTCCTTTCAACATCATTAGATCTTCAAAAATCTTCCATGCATTCACATACTTTTTCACACTTTCTAACCCTCAACTTGACCTTTTATTTATATCTTTCATATTGTCAAGTCAACTCAAATACAACTTAGAATAATTAACATTTATCTTCTAAGTCAGCTAGGACCACCAATTGAACTCAATACAAAAAATAAGAAAATCTTTTGTTAGCCAACCTTGCTTGGTAGACACTAACTCAAAAATGATTTTTGTATGTTAACCAGGTTAAATTGGCTAACACTACATACTTGCTAAGTTCCTTTGGTAACCAAGTGAGCTTGGTTAACACTCATTTTTTGTAGACATTCCTTTGGCACCCAAGTGAACTCAGTAGACATTGCCTTCTAAACTAGGCAAAATTTGGATCATTCGATAGAAACAAAAAACTATCTTCAATGTTTAAGTGAGATCAAGATGCAATTGCCACTCAAAATTGTAGCCCTGATTTTGAGCACCGTTGAGAATTTTAAGCCCTATAAACGCTTTTTGATGCCTATATACCCTGCTATAAAGTTGAGGCCTAAGAGGTGTTCATTGCTTCTAGCACCTTCCATTCAACCTATCTAAGTGTTCCATGAAGTTAAATTTCCATTCTGAGCCATTTCATAAAGTCTTGTTTTGAGCTAGTTCCAAATCTGCATTTTTACCTGTGTTGAACAATGATAGGAGGCTATGTTTGTCATTGAATATCTCACACCCAGAAATTTTTTGTGACTCTCTACTTTGGGAGTTCCTAGTGTCCATAACTAAGAACCTATGTTTCAGATTTCAAGTCATTTTGAGTCCGTTTGACTAGGTTTTGAATCCCTCAAAGTTTGTAGTTTATTGTTTTCATGCTGATGCAATTAGTTCACATTTTTGGGAAGCCCTATTTGACATGCTATAATTTTGACCTAGTTAACCAAAATGCTAAAATTCCTTTTGCATTGTATTTTAGACATTAGAGACTTGTTATGTTTCAATTTTTGAGTCTTGATGAATCTGTTTGATCAGTTTTCAAATGCCATTCCAAACGCAATTTATAAATTTTTATTGGTGTTAGCAAGTGGAGATTGTTTGGTACCCCTGTTCGTGACATCATAAGTTGAGATCCATGATTAGTGAGATCAAATGAATTGTACCACTATGATGTACTCTAAAAATACTTCAAGTGTGCCAGTTTCTAAGCTTTGATGAATCCATTTGCACACTTTTCTAGGTCAATTCCAGTTGCAAAAATCACTTTTTAGACATTGTTTCCAGTAAGTAATTCTAAGTAGCCCACTTTGACTGATCACTATTTGCACCCTATTATTCTTCATAAGCTCAAATTGTAGATTCATATTGTCATCGTGATAGAGAACCAATGCCCCAATTTTCATTTCCCCATGTGCCCATTTGCCTAGTTTTCCAAGCCAAATCGAAACCCAGTTTGTCATTTTCTGACATGTTTATTTGCAGGTGATTCTGAGAAGGAAACTTCGATAGTGAATATCTTTTGACTAGAAATTTTTCATGAGATTAGATGCAATAGGGTAAAAGTGTGTGGAACAAAGAATCAGTGTACCAATTTTTAGAGCCCGATCAGGTGTTTGGATCAGTTTTTAAGACTAGTCAAAGGACATCCTAACGCAAAAGTGAAAAGTTGCAGATTAATGGTAAAATGAGTTTCAACTGATGGTTCGGTGATCGAATTTGAGTTTAATCAATATGAGATGGTTAGTGGATCAATTTTGAAGGTTTAGTTGTTCAAAAACAATTTTTTTTTTAGTCGGACCCGCTTGGGCGCCCAGCTAATTGCATCAGATTGTTTAAAGGGAGAATAACAGAAGATGTGATTTATGAAGATGATGACAAAGATAGGTCTCAAAATTTTAAAGCTTGTTTGGTTGTTCCTAACAACTGAATTGGGTGCTTGCTTCGTAAGGGTGGAGAAGATCAAGCTCTATTCATGGGGTAAAGAATAGAGAAGGAGTATCTTTTTAATTGAAATAAATATTTTATTTAGACAAAAGACAAAGTACATCAGCTGAAAATCTAGATAATTTCAAAAGCTAGTGGGCTCCTATTTCATTAATGTACCTCCCTTGAAGCAAATATGAACTATAGTACACCTAAATTTTCCAGGAATCAATGTTGAGGGTGCTCAGTCTTAAGAATTGGTATAAAAATGCATAAATTGAAGCATTCAAAAATGAGTGCACATGTAAGATTGTCATCATTGCTCAACAATCTCCCCTTATAACTAATCTGACAACAGGGTAACAATTTAAAAGAGTGAGAATAGTTCCATAAAAATCAAAATAGATCCTTACTGCTTATGGAGCTTTGCTAGATTGTTGAATGTTGAAAGTGGAAATTTTTTAGAAGAGATTGCTCCTACATGGGAGCATTCGAAGCATGAGCAAGAAAGAGCAACTCACATGAAAGAGAAACCTGCACCAACTTAGGAAGTGTTCCACATTTTTCAGAAGGAGACCCTCACATTTTAAAAAGAAACCCTCCATCAAAGCTCCCACATAGACAATAAAGAGAGCAATACCATGGCAAATGAAGTCAAAATAGCTTGTTGGGATTCAAATGTGAAGAAAATCATCCTTAAGCAGTTTTCTTGCATTCTGGAAGTTACATTGAACTGATTTGTTACTTTTACTGAGTTCATTTTTATACCAAAATCAGTAACGATGGTGAATGAAATTTCTAAGATAATTGATGCCTTTGAGAGCCAAAATGAAGGGATTTGATTTTCAGTTAGAAGGAGAAGTTAGAAAGAGGTTTTTGATCTTCTTGGGAAGGATTTCTAAAGGGACACTTTTCAATTGCAAATTAAATCTAGGAATTGTCTTCTCCATATTTGTTTTTTCTTCTTCTCTAAAAAGAGGTTGTTGGTTGGTTTTATATTTCTAGTTCTTGGAGCTCTGCTCAGGCTGTGAAAGCCACACACCCAACATTTCTTTATTGTATTGAGAAAAATTTTATGTTTTATGCAGATAGTTCTTGTCTGTTAGGAGATTTATGAGTTAATCTTTGTACATTTCATGTATTTGGTTTCAAGGAAAGCAAATAATGAGCAGCAATGGTTTCAAATTTAGTTTGAATCTTGTCTCCTATTTGTCGATCTGTAATCTTTTCTATTCTGTGATCAAAGACCATATATTAGGTTGCATCTCATTTAGTGATGTATGTGATTGAAATATCTTGCTTATGGAACAAAGAGCCATGTAACTACTTGGTGTTTATCACAGGGTTTACTGATTTCATGAAAGGATTATCTAAGTATGAGATTCAAATATGAAGCAGATGTCTATTCACAAGGTGAAAGATAGATCATGGATCTTGGTGTAGGAATTATGTTAGAGGTTTCTAAGAGATGTACTATTTTAATTCATTTTAATTACCCAATAGATAAGGCACTGGTTAGAGATAGGACCATTAAGTTCTATTGCTCATACTTGGGTCTTGCTGTTATCAACATGATATTAAATCAATTTTCCCTTTTATGTTGAAGAGCTATAATGGAATGCCCTCACTCAGCTTATGAGATTCATAGCTTTGCATTTAGCTACAATAGATTTGTGTCATTTCATGAGTCATTAGGAGAAATAAGGGTAAAATCTACTTTACATTACATTCAGTGTATGCTTTGATAACTGGTACCACATAAAGAATCTATATGTCCACCCGCCTAGGTTTTGCAGAGCCTAAAGTGAAGAAGGAGTATAGCCTTATAGTTGGCCCAGGTTCTTGGTGAAGTGTATCCATTATTGGAGATAGTTTCCCATAGATGCATTCTTTCCTTGCATACTTTGTTGTTTAAACACTGTTAAATCAGGAGCCAACAGATACATTGACTAGTAATGATATGACATTTTTTGTAACATAAAAGACAATGCAAAATTAATCAATTTTTCAAACAATGTTCTCCTACATTACACTTAAATTTTTTCCTATCACCTCTCATGGTTTTAGTTAGGGGTCCACAAATACTACTAAAACCTCTTATAATTTTTTTGTGAAAATTAGCCAGTCCATGGAAACATATTACCTTAGTTCCACTCCTTAGAATAAGCCATTAAAGGATAGCCTCCACTTTCTTAGGGTCCATTTTCAGACCTTCTGTTGATACTATAAATCCCAAGTACACTAACTCCTTCACAAAACTACACTTCTTCATGTTTACTAGAAAAATTTCATCACTCAAATTATCAAATATCTTACAAATTTGCATCAAATGCTCCTTCAAAGTCATAGTAATGATCAAAATATCATCTTGGTAAATAATGTCAATCTTACATAAAAACTCTTCTAGTACCTCATTGATGAGCCTCATGAAAGCATTGAGTGCATTGTATAGACCAAAATACATGACTAACCACTCATACAATCATTTCCTTGTCTTGAACGAACTCTTCCACTTGTATCCTTCTCTAATTAAAATATTATGGTACCCATTGTTCAAATCTATCTTTGTGTAACAAAAAACTCCACTCAAATATTTTATAATATAATTCATCCTTGTCAATGGAAATTAGTACTTGATTGTAATTTTCTTGATAGCTTGAGAATCTATACACATCCTACAATATATTTTATTCTTTGTTTCTAATACTACTAGTAGAACACATGGACTTAGACTCTCTCAAATCAATCCCTTCTTCAATAACTCATGCACTTTTCTATTCAACTCCTGACATTCTACTAGCATCATTTTGTGTATTTCCTTGTTTGTAAAATTGGATCCTAGGGTCAAGTTTATCTGGTAATGAATCTTCCTCACTAGGGTTAATCTATTAGGCACATTGGTTGAAAGAATATCAAGAAAATCTCCCAACAAATTTGCAACTTTTGTAGCTACCTCCTCCACTTCTTGTTTACCATCCTTCGGGATTACAAAAAGACACATATGATAACACTTTATACCTCTGAGAAAATCCTTTTGATCAATAAAACATATTTTGGCAGGACTACATACCTTTTCTTCTTTCTCCTTCAATGACTTCAACTTGTGTATCAATCCATCCTTTTTCAAAGTGTAGGTATTTTCTCACTCATCATGTACATCATGTTTTTCAAGCTTCCATGGTCTATCTAGTGACATGTGATATATTTCCATAGGTATGATATCACAAAGCACCTCATCATGGTAGCTTCCAATCTTGAACTTCACTAGGAACTCCTCATTGATCATGACCTTTTGGTCATCCTACACCCAGACAATACAATATGGATGTGAGTATTTTTCCTTCTTGATATGCTACTTTGCAACCATATTTTTTGACACTATAATGTCATTTCTTCCACCATCAATTATCACATCACAATCCTTATCTTTACAATTCCACCTTGTGTGAAACAAACCCCTCCTTTGATCAAGTTCATTCTCACCACTCAAAAAGACTCTTCCATTAACTAAGACTTTTCATCTTTCAAAATCTTTAGAATGAGATGATTTTTCACCTTCATAAACATGAACAACTCTAGCCTCACCTTCTATTATCTAATCTATCATTCTTTGGCATTGTGAATATTCAAATGATGTGTTCCCTTCTTTTGTGTAGTGAGAACATTTTCAATGAAAACCTCCTCTTCTAGATCCTTTCCCTTTTCCTCTTCCTCTATGATCTCTATTGTTATGATTATAAAAATTATTGGAGATTTTTCCCCTCTAATTTTTACATCTAGTTCCAACCTCATCCTTTTTCTTTTCATTACCATTTTGGCCTCCATAAGATCATCTGCCAAATCTTATGTTGTAACCTCTTCCACAATTCTTGTTATTGAACTTCTTATTTAGCTTTTTCTCAAATCTTAGGGAAAGTTGGTATTCCTCTTCAATACTATTCATTCAAACTAGAATCAACTCCTTCTAAATGGTTTTCCCCAACCCATTAAGATAATGGGAAAATTTATCTTTATCATCTTCCACATAGTCAGTTCTAATGAGGGCTCAATATAAATCCTTGGTATACTCTTGAGTAGATAATCTTGTTTGCCTGAACCCTTGCATTTTCTTCAGTAGATCAATCTCATAATCTATGGTAATGAATTATTTATTCATCTATCTATCATATAATCTCATCTAATAATTTATTCCTTCTCTCTTATATTTATCTCTAATTGAATCTCCTACCACTAGATATTCACATGTCCCTTCAATTTTTCCATTGCAAAATTGACCCTATCAAGATCCTGAATATCTTCATACTCAAAGCATTCCTCCAATTCATTGATCCAATCAATCAACTCCTCTTAGTTAAGATTCTTTGAAAATGTGGGAACCTCAAACTTAGGTCCCTTTCCAATCTTGGAGATGGATTTGAAAGGTCTTTCTTATTCTAGGTTTAGAACCACTTCTACTTCAGCATTTTTGTCTTCTTTGCCCTCATCCTTTCTTTCATCTCTTACAACAAGATTTATTCCTCTTCATATTTTTCCTTCTATTGCTTTCATTTATCTTTAGAGGGCTCTAAAACCCTCAGGTGTAACACCTACAACTCCTCTACCATGCTCTCTTCATGGAGGACTTTTTATGCTTCTAATAAAATCCTCATGCAAACTACCTCACAATTAGTAATCCATCTACATGCTCAACCCAAATCATACTCCTAATGGAATTGCTTCATAGTTTGAAATCTATTTACACATGGATTAACACCTTTTGTGAGACCTATTAATGGAAAGTACTCCCCTTAATACCACAAACACATAATAGAAACAAATACACAAGAATAATTTGTGAGAATAAAATATGGGCTTCTTATTATCACCACAAATGCAAAATTATAGAATTTTGAAATCTGATATGCAAACCCACATGAGTGCATTCCTTATAATAATTTCCAATATAGAGCTATGAACTATCACCCATAGTTGTCATAGACAATGTATAACCATTCATTATATAGGCATTTTGACACTACTTGAGAAGTTTCTAGACATCAAAACCTAACCCTTAAGACTAACAAAACCTAAAATTACATATAGAGTTGACGTGATACAACTTAGATACTTATTTTGCAAATTTTGGTTGGTACAACTCTGAAAGGCCATAACTTTCAAACTGTTACTCCACTTGGCTATTATAACCACTTTTAGGAATCCTTAGCTTCTAATATATAGTTTAAAACTCACATAATCTTCACTTGACCCTATTTTGGAGCCCATCATAGGCCTCAAAGTATTTCAATGTTGAGACTAAAGTTTTTATACAAAAAAATTACACAAAATATCAAGAATAAATTCATGATTACTCATCATATGCAACTCAACCTTAATTAGTAGGTTGATATATCCAAGAAGATCATTCACCTCTTAAATTAGGACATTCCAAGCTTGTACGATTGACTCGCTAAGTAGCATGACTCTAGAAACAACAACTCTACATAGAGACAACCCTTATTCTAGAAACAAAAAATGATTTTTTTTGCATGATGCAAGAGTCCTCTTATGCGTAGGATGCTCCTACATCACTTGATCATAACTAGCACTCGACTAATATTGTTTTCTCATCTATCTCTTAAGTTCCTTGGAATTTTATTTCAGCTCCTTTATGGAAAAACCATAATTAACTATTATTTTCTTATGTTTAACTAAATAATTATGTGCATCATACACTAATTAAACAATACATTATCTTTTTAAAACCTAACTAATCAAGTTCCTTTTCAATTTACTTGCTCCTCTTCATCTCTCTCTCTCTCTCTTTCTCTCTCTCTCTCTCTCTCTGTATATATATATATATATATATATATATATATATATATATATATGTATATATATATATATTTATGTATGTATATATATATATATATCTATGTATGTATGTATATATATACATATATACATACATACATACATATATATACATACATACATACATATATATATATACATACATACATACATACATACATATATATACATACATACATACATACATACATATATATATATATATATATATATATATATATATATATATATATATATATATATATATATATATATATATATATATATATATATATATATATATATATATATATATATATACTCTATAGTATAATTAAATGTCTCTCCAATAGGTTTGAATGCATCAATCACAACATAATAATTATTCCAATTATTGTTTGCAACATTCTCCCTCCTCAACTTTGATGGAAACACCTCTAGTTACCATGCAAATAAAAAAGACATTATCATGATTTATCATTATCATATCCCCCAATGATTTGATATAGATCTTCACTAATATCCTTAGTTTCATTTTGACTCTCATTCATGCACTCTAGAATGCTCTTATACTTCTCCCTCTATGGTACCAATTGTATATTCCTTAATGCTGAGACCAACTATATATTCCTTAATGTTGTGTCATGTCTCGCCCCGACCATCATAGCACTATTGACATTTTGTTTCTTTTGGACTTTGATAGTTAGACTCTAGATGACACATTATTACCCACTATGGACATTGACATTTTGATCCTTAGACTATTTGATTTCATGTTATGTTATTGGGACATTGATACCTATATCATTAGGCTATATGATGATTCCTTATGATGTTACTAGGACACTAATATTCTAAGTAGTTTTTATGATGTTATTCAGATATGCTTACTTACCTTCTTGATGATCCATATGTCATGATTAAAGCTTATGTTATACTCAAGTGAATGTTTGATTTTTGAATTGTGGTCTCCATATGGTGCTAGATTATCATGTCTTAGCATATTTAGAGTAACATTAAGAATTCATGTATCATTTGAATAAACTAGAATTGTACACTTATATTATATTTGATGCATTGCTTAAGGTAGATTAATTCCATAATTTTCTGTAAGAATAAATGATCATAATGTTTTACTATCTAGATTAGAGAATTGCTACAAATGTGAAGTGTGTAATGTGATATGAATGGAAATACATATTTCATATTAGTTATGTTATTCATTGATGATAGAATCTATGTGATTTATATTTACATTATCATTTTATCACCTTATTCTTGGACTACTGATATTTGCAATAAGTGTGCAGGAAAGAAGCCCATGGATTTATGGAGAACCTTTCTAGGTGTTTGGAAAAACCAAGGTTAACCCTAAGGAGGGTATAACCTTTTTACCCTTGTATTTTATTTGTAAAACCAATTTGTGTGTATTCTTGTGATTCTATAAAAGTAAATTTGTTTTTCTTGATGGCTTGCCAAGTGTGTTGTGTGTATTGTGGTGTCACTTGACACATGTTCTCCTTTGTAGCATGCTTAGTGGGATGGTAGGTGGTTGAGTGAACCAAGGAGTGGTTTGGTAGGATTTCTTTTCCCTAGGTGTATTTATGGGTCCAAGAGGGATTCTTTCCATGCTAGGTCGAATGCACACCTTTTGTGAATTTTTAGGAGGTTTACACCATCCCTAGGGGTAGTTTGATGTCTTATTTTAAAGCCCATATGATATACCTAGGGGGTAGGGGCATTTTTAAGTATTATAAGCTTCCCTAGGCATTGAAAAGAGCACCCAAAAATTTTGGATTCCCAAGTTGGCCGAATTTGGAAACTTAAGCATCAAAAGAAAACATTCTTGAGCGAGAGTTGGTTGGAGAGTTCTTGGGGGGAGAATTTTTGGGAAAAGAATCTAAGTGGGGTAAAATTTTGGAAAAAAGGGAAAAACAAGGGGAAGAAGATAGCTTAGGAGGAGGATTGCTGGTAAAAAGAGAGGGAGCTCAAATTTGCTTGGAAACCAGGTTGGTAACCTTATGTACCCTTGCTATGAAAGCTTGTTGTCAAGTAGTTTATTTTTATTGTGTTATGCATGTGAGTTTTCTGTAATGTAGTTGTAATATGGTGTGTTGTAATGTTGTGTTGTGTAAGGTTGAGGGATCATGTTTCAGTTTTGGTGTATGTGTGGATTGTGATTTACTTTGTGTTGTGAATTCATATGTTCTTGTTGCAGTTTTCTGTTTTGGGTGTGACAAGGTGAGTCTCATCTCTTGGGAGGGAAAGAGAGCCTTGTGAGGTTAAGGGGTGCATAGGGAATGTTTTGGGTGAGAGTCTCTCCTAGAGTAGGAGAGGGATGCCATATGGGTGTTATGGGCCCCATATGCCACCTTGCTGGAGTTATAAGTATTGTAAAGATGCCATGTGAGGGCATGTATGTGGTATTGGGTTGCCTTGTGAAGGCATGTGTATAAAATGTATAGCCTAATGAAGGCATAGTTGCAGATGGAGTCTCCCCAACATTCATTTTCCACCCTTACCCCTTGAGATGGATCTACATGTGATCCTAAGTGGTCTACCTTGGTTGGGAATTTTTGTGGTTTATTTGTCAACTGTAAAATGTGTGAACAGTTTTGTAATGTGAGCATTGTGTGGTAAATGGTTGTTAGTAATGTATGTCCACCTAGTCAAGGTTCTCCCTGCTCGAGGGTGGCCTTTAAAAGGCCTAAGGTTGGGAGGAGAGTACCATGGGCTTGTTTGTGTGTGTTGTACTGCAGGTTGTGATCTATGGATTGAAGACTTGAAGAGAAGAAGGATGTTGTCTTATTTTCATGTGCAACAAAAACATACTTCCAAGTGAATTCTTATTGTATTAGGGAGAGTCACCCTTGGGTAACTCCCAATCTTGTGTTTTATGACAGCTTGTAAGCTGAAAAATTGTATAAGTGGATTGTATAAGTGGACTGTACTTGTTGATATGTTGCTACTTTCAGTGATTAAAGAAATTTATATATCATGCACTATCCTATAGTATATAGAAATGAGTAAAGTTGTTATGCTTTTGTTTCTAAAATGATTCTAAGAGAAAATGTGTGTCTCCATTTGAAATTGATACATTTGGTTATAAAGACATTTTGTTAGAATTTCAAATAATGTTCTGGTTGGAAGGAACTAAAGTGGTTAGTGAAGTTAGTTAAATGTATTGTAAGAATGTACATCAATATTGTAGATCAAGGAAAATAAATATAACAAATAAAATAAAATAAAAATGCTTTCATTGAAAAAGAAAAATATATTTATATTTGCTGGTTCCTTTGACTGTAATATTGGTGCACTACATGTTGAGACCAATTATATTACCAACTATATTGGTAGTTGCATACATCTCTATCTTCATATGTTTCCCTCTTTTAACTATAATAACTTCATAAAGATTTTCCCTTTCATATAGGATGATAACATAATATTACATATCTCCCTCTTATATCTTATCACATACTCACCGTATGAAAGGTAACTTGATAACATACTCCCCCTCTTTGAAAATAATGCCAAATACATTTACCATTCACATGCACAACAACCTCTTGTCACTGTCTCATTGATATATAAAAATCACTTTCTCTTTCATGTGTAGCTTGACTCTTTGTAGACTCATCTTATCATGATTTCATGCATCTTTTCACAATCCTTAGGCACCTGCATCAATGTGTAACATATTATCATCATAATATTTGAGGCAATTCAACATCTCTTCTTGGCTTGCTTTAGATAGAGGAATCACCCTAATTTACCTGTTAGATACTCAAAATCATCCTTAGGTAATGCCTTTGTGAGTATATGAGTAATTTCCTACTTTTTTTTCACATACTCCAATCTTACTTGTTGGTCTCTCTCAAGTAATGATACTTGATAGCAATGTATTGGGTCTTTGTGTGCATCATAGTATTCTTTGATATGTTTATAGAACTTGTGTTATCACAATAGATTTAAAAATATCTTCCTTCATACCTTTCAACGATCACTTCATCCACACAATATTATAATAATTTATTATTATAGTAACATATTTAGTCTCTATTGTGGATTGAGAAAAACAATTTTGCTACATGTTTTTCCATGAAATCAGTCTCTTGACTAGAAAGAAAGTGCCTCCACTTGTACTCTTTATATCATCAATATTTCCAACCCAATCAGTATCTATGTAAGATTTTAGTTCAAACTTGTCACTCTTCTTGTACCATACTCTATAGTCTTTTATTCCTTTCAGATATTGTAGTATCATTTTCATAGCTAGCATGTGATTTTCTCTAGGATAAGTAGAAAATCTAATACCAATTTTTAGAGTAACATTAGGTCTTCTATGTCCAACATATTGAAATTTTTCAATAATTTACCTATATAATGTTTGATTCACCTTAGCATAATCATCACTCTTTGAAAATATATGACCATTAATCATAGGTGTTCCAACTAGTCTTGAGTCCTCCACTCCAAAAATATTCAATATCTCTTTGATATACTTTGATTGAGTTATGTCAATATACTTCTTCATCTAATAAACCTGTAAACCAAAAAATAACTTGATCTCTCCAAAAATGGACATCCAAAATTCTTTCTTCACTTCATTATTGAATTATTTACATAAAAAATCATGTCCTCCAAATATGATATCATCAATAAAATTTTCAGCTAGCAATATATTGTTCTCATATTCACTTTTCAAGTACATATTACTCTTGTCACTAGTTTTATCAAAACCTATTTTCACCAAATAAGTCTATAACCTTTCATACCAAGCTCTAGGGGCTTGCTTTAAACCATATAGTGCTTTGTGCATTTTTCATAACATATTCCTCTTTCTAGGATCAAAAAATTCTTTCAGTTGATTAATGTACACTTCTTCTTCTAAGATTCTATTCAAAAATGCAGATTTGACATCCATTTGGTATACTTAGAATCCTTAGAAGTAGCACATGCAAAAAAATTTCTCACTCCTAACCTAATAACTAGGAAAAATATCTCACCATAATCAACTCCTTCCTCTTGTGGATGTCCCTTAAAAACTTCTCTTGCCTTGTTCCTTGTGACTTCACCTTTCTCATTTAGCTTGTTTCAAAATACCCACTTGGTTCTAATCACATTCCTATGATTTGGCCTAGGTACCATTGTCGATGTCTTGTTCTTCTTTATTTGATCAATTTCCTCATTCATTACCTTAATCCAATCTTTATTCTCCATAGAATCTTTAACTGATTTAGATTCAACCTCACATAATAAGCATGTATCATTCTTGAACTTACTTCTTGTCATGACTATTGAATCCTTTCTTCTAATGATTTGTTCTGGTGTGTAGTTTCTCCTTACATATTTAGGTAGCATAGGTTTGTGTCTTCTATCTTCTTCATGTATTTCACTTGGTTCTACTTGCTCATCTATTATAGGTATCTCTTGTTGTAACTCAATATTATATGTGTGTTGTTTAGTTTCTTCTCTCTGATGTTCAACTTCTTTTATCTATGACTTGGTTGCTACAACTTGATGCTTGAAAAATATTTTATGTTGAACCTTAGCAATGTCTTGTTGCTGATGCTCAACAACCTCTTTTTGTCATTCATGTAAATTACTAGGTTCACATTCATATACATAAATAGATTTTTTTTAATCTTCACATTCTTTCTTTCATTCTTCTTCATTCTTTTCTACAAATTCATCAACTCTATCATTTTCACTTTCCATAATTTTATTAGTGTTAGAATTTAGACACGTATATGCCTTAATTTAGTAGAATATTCTAAGACTATACCTTAATCACTTTTTGCATCAAGATTTCATTTCCTTGCATCCTTCACTATGTAACATTTTCTTACAAAAAATTTGAAATAATTTACATTAGGTGCATAGCCATACCAAAGCTCAAAAGGTGTTTAGTGTGTACCATTCTTCACTTAAACTTGTTTTAGAGTATAAACTATAGTACTTACAACTTTGTCGCCATTACTTTTGTAAAACATTTTTCTCCATCATCATTGTCCTTGAATAGTCCATGATTGATCAATTCCTTTTTTCAGCTATCCCATTCTATGGTGGAGTACTTGGTGTAGTCATTTGTATCTTGATTCTTTTGTTATTACCAAATATGTTTAACTCATCTAATATGAATTTATCTCATCTATTTGATCTCAAGCACTTTAGACTCTTTCCCATTTCCTTTTCAACTCTAGTCAAATACCTCTTTTAAAATACATTATATTTTTCTTTGAGAATCATCACAATCATCATTCTAGAAAAGTTGTTAAAAAATATAATGAAATATTTGTCACTTTAATAACTTTTCCCTCCAATAGAACTACATAAGTCAGTATGAACCAACTTCAAAATGTCATTAGAATAATAAGCATTTCTCTTGGAACTAGACTATGTCAGTTTTCCCATTTGACATTGTTTTCACGTCACTTTATTAGGTTTTCTCAATCATGGTAATCCTCTTACTCTTCCATCTCACTAATGCTTACTAAATTTTCAAAGTTCACATGGCATAGCCTCTTATGCCACAACAAAATATCTTCAAATTGTAAAAATAGACAAGTATCTTTAGATAGGTCTAGATAGAACAAGTTACCACTTGTTTGATCACCACTCCCAATGAGTTCACTAGTAGTATCATAGATCTTTTCCTTTCTATTTTGAAATTCAACTTGATAGACTGAACTATTTAACTGCACCACACTTGACAACTAATATTTTTAATCATCAACCCAATACACATTGTCACATCTGATCTTGTCATTTAGTATAATTGATCCTTTAACTTTCACATAACATGGTACATCATTTCAAAACTTAACACTACTATTATAATGTTCCAACTTTCCAAACTTACTTGTATCACTAGCCATATGATCTAAAAAACCACTATTAATTATCCATCTATCATTCTAATTGACATGTGAAATTAATGCAATTTTCTCATCTTCATCAAATTCATGTTTCATTGGAACATAAACAAATTCTTCATCATTCTCATTAGTACCACTATAAAAACCATGTTCTTGAGTAATAGACATGGCTTCTTACCTTTTCCTTTGTAGTCATTTTTATCTTAGTTATCTCTACTATCTCTTCTTCCTTTGTATTTTTCATTCTTCCTTTCTTCCTTCTCATCTTTGTCAAAACATATTGTAGCAATATCACCAACTTTGTTACATGTCAAATAGATAATATGATGAAAGCACAACCCAAGACAAGATGAACACAATAGGAAAAGCAGAATATTATTATCAGAAGTGATATGCTATTACATTTAGTACAATTAAAATAGACTCAATGACATGCTCTAGGGGCTTACAATGTTGACTGATTCTAGAGAAAAACACTCCTCATAGTACCTTCACCTAAACTCTACCAAAAAGATTACATTTATAATGCTAAAAATGACCTTAAGTAATCCAAATTAAGTTTAGGGTTAGAAATAAATTTTAGAATATGCCATTTGGAACACACCACCAAAAAAATAGGTTCTAGAAAACACATCAGAAGTTGATGCAAAATTATAAGAATCTAGAAATGGTAGTTCAATTTTTGAGAGGGATAGCTTTTGATCTAGTACTCCAATTGATGATTCAATGTTTACATTTTTAGAAAGATCTCCAAGTGCTTTATAGCCATATGGAAAACTTTTTTTCTCACCCATTTTTTGGGCCTGTACAAGGCCATTTAGTGCCTCAAATATGACTTTGAAGCACTGTTAAAGGTTCTGCAACCAACTTAAAACTGTAATAACTTTCAAATTGTAAAACCTTTTGACTTGATTCTTTTTCTAGAGTGCTTTAAATTACATGTATAATCATCCCTTGAATGTATACCCTCTAACTCATCATAATTATGGCTCAATTACAAAATAACCTATTTTCTACATTGGCACATCTCCCAAGGTACTAAAAAATAGTAACCCAAAAAACCAATAGTGAAACTATGAGAGTCAGAATATTTATTTGATGTAAATGGGTATCCAAAAATAAAAAAAACATTAAACAAAAACTAACACTAATCATATTTTTGGGTGACACAGGATTGCCCTTACACCATTGGATGCTCCTGCATCAAACACCTAGGGTAAATTGAAAAGTAACCCTATCACTTTATAGCTAGTAGAGGAAAACCCAAATGGGAAACCTCTAGTATGGATATCCAAGTTGAATACTCCACTAGTCATCCTTTCCACTTCACTAGGTATTCTTCATACTCCTTATTTCTGGTACTCTACCCCACAAAACTATCCAAAATCTCTTCAATATCTTCCTTCTCAGAAGTAGGAATTGGACATGGCTCCAACATCAACTCCTCATATGCACCATCATCATGATATTCTATTAAGTCTGCAATATTAAAAATAGGAGAAATATGAATCCCATCTAGCAACTCCACCTTATATGCATTTCCTGAATCATGTTTCTTAAAACAATTATAGGAACCAAATTTCTTCATCTTCATCTTTTTGTAGGTAGCCACTAGAAATCATTCCTTCCTCAAGTATACCATAACCAAATCCCCAACTTGGAACACTGTATGTCTCCTATTTTTATCTACTCTAGCCTTATACTGTAGTTTCATCTTGGTAATATGTACATGTAGCTCTTCATGTAGGTTCTTGAAATGTTTAGAAAAGTCTTTAGGCTCACCACTTGTCATCAATCCTTGCTCCATCTTCCTTAGCTACAGTCCTTGGACTACCTATACACAATTTAGAATTGTGATCTACCAGTACTCCTATTCATAATTTTTTTAAGAAAACTTATCTTGTGCTAGAATCAAATCTAATCCTTTAGGCTTATCTCCTACTAAACACCTCAGCAAATTGTCCAAACTTCTATTCACTACTTCTATTCATCCATTAGTTTGTGGATGATGTGTAGAACTAAACTTCAATTTTGTCTTCAACTTCTTGCACAAAGTCCTCTATAAATACCCAACAAATTTAGTATCTCTATCAAAAAAAATATTTTTTGGGAGACCATGTAGCCTCACCACCTCTTTTTAAAAAAATCTACAATATGCACTACATCATGAGTCTTGTGGCATGGAATGAAATGCGCCATCTTGGAGAACCTATCAACCACCAAAAATACTATGTCATTACCCCCTTTTGTCCTTGACAATCCAAGAACAAAATCCATACTTATGTCCTTCGAAGGCTTTGATGGAATAGGAAATGGGTGATAGAGTCTAGTATTTTGACTAAATCCTTTGGTTGTTCGATATACTTGACAACTATGCACAAACTTCTACACATCTTGTGACAATTGATGTCAAAAATAATGTTCACTAATAATGGCAATGGTCCTATTTCAACCAAAGTGTCTTCCCTTCCCTCCACTGTGTTTCTCCTTGATCGAGTTCTCCCTCATGGAATTCCTTGGAGTACACATTTGACTTCCCTTGAACACCATAATATCTTGAATCATATAATCTATCCACCTAGTCCTATCTAGAGTAAAAGGTTCTTTACAAGCCTTCCAATCTGCTACAAAGTGAGGGTCATACAAATTCTTGAGTTCATCGAACCCAACCACTTCAACCTACATTTATGTTAACAATAATTGTCTCCTACTTAATAAATCTACAACCCTATTAGACCTTCCACTTCTATGTTTCAATACAAATGTATATCTTTGCATGAACTCTACCCATTTCAAATGTCTCTAATTCAATTTACCTTGGCTATTTAGGTATTGCAATGCTTGATGATTAGTATACAAGAAAAATTACTTTGGAAATAAAAAATGCATCCATTTCTTTAAGGACTAAACTATTGCATAGAACTCCTGACCATAAATAGAATACTTCTTCTTTGCATCATTCAATTTTTCACTAAAATAGGAAACAAGTTTACCTTCTTGGCTCAACACAATCCCAATAGCTCTACCCCTAGCATCACAATTCACTTGGAACACTTTATTAAAATAAAGAAGTGCCAACACAGGCTGCTCTATCACCTTCTTCTTTAGTAATTCAAAACTCCTTGTAGCTCATGTAGTTCACTTGAACTCTTTTCTATTCCCCCTCATTATTTTAGTTAGGGGTGCACATATACTATTGAAATTCCTAATGAATTTCTTGTAAAAACTAGCCAGACAATGGAATGACCTCACCTAAGTGGTAGACCTTGGAGTAGGCCATTCCAAGATGACCTTCACCTTCTCTAGGTCCATTTTGAGACCTTTAGTTGATACAACAAACCCCAAATAGACTAACTCCCTTTTGACAAAGCTACACTTCACTAAATTAATCAACAATTTATCTACCCTCAACCTTTTAAGGACACTATGAATGTGCAATAAATGTTCATCCAAAGATTTAATGAAAATCAAAATATCATCCAAATAGACAATAACAAATTTTCCCAAAAATTTATTTAGTACCTCATTCATAAGTTGCATGAAGGTGCTTGGTTCATTGGTTAATCCAAAGGGCATGACTAACCACTCATATAGACCATCCTTGGTCTTGAATGTAATCTTCCTCTCAGCTCCCTCTTGTATCAACATCTCTTGATAGCCACTCTTGAGATCTATCTTTGTGAATTACTAAGCTCCACTCATGCCGTCCATAAGATTATCCATTCTTGGCAAAGGAAATTGGTACTTGATGGTTATTTGATTTATAGCCTAAGATTTTGTACATATTCTCCAATCTCTGTCCTCCCTTGGTGCCACCACTATAGGTACTATACATGGACTTAGGATCTCTCAAATAAAAAAATTTCTCAATAGCTCCTAAACTTGTTTGTTTAGCTCCTTAGTATTAGTAGGAGTCATCCTATGAGCACCCTTGTTAGGCAAACTATCTCTAAGGACTAAATCTATCTAATGACTAATTTTCCTTATTGGTGGCAACCCTTCTTGAACATTATTAGAGATGGCATCTCCATACTCACTTAATAGACCCAAACCTTCAAGTGGAAATTCACTACTACCTTCCTTATCCTTTCTAGGAATTAAAGCATAACACATATGCTGATGTTTCATGCCATCATAAAATTTTCTGTCATCAACAAGACATACCCTAGCACTATTGCATACCTTTTCACCCTCCTTTATCAAGGGCTTTAATTTGTGGCAAACTATATCCTTTGTAAAAATGTATGTATTTTCATGACCATCATGTATAGCATTTCTATCAAACTACCATGACCTTCCAATAATAAATGGAAAACATCCATTGGGATGATGTCATGGAGAGCCTCGTCATGATAACTCCCAATCTTGAAATTTACCAAACATTTTTCACTAACTAGGACCTTATGATCATCCTACACCTAAGCAATTTGATAGGAATGGGGGTGTTTCTCCCTCTTGATATTTAGCTTTGATACCATCTCCTCTAACACCAAGTTGTCAATGATCCCACCATCAACAATCACATCACAACATTTACCCTCACACTTGCACCTAGTATGAAACAAACTCCTCCTTTGTTTAAGTTTAGCCTCACTACTTAGTAATACCCTTTCATTAACTAGAACCTCTCCTCTACTTGCATCCTCTAAATGTGATGAGTATGCATAATCATCCACATGAGAAACCATTTATTTACTATTAGTTCTTCTACCTATCCTTCCTTGGCATTGAGGGCATTCATAGGCATGATTACCTTCCTCATTACAATGAAAATAGGTACAATGGAAGCCTCCTCTTCCTAAAACTTGTCCACATCCTCTACCTCTTCCTCTCTGATCTCCAAAGTTTTGATCACATGAGTTCTTGAAACCTTTATTCCTTTGGTTTTGGCTAGTACCCAAATCTTCATTTTTCTTCTAGTTCTCATTTCAGCATCTAAATGACTACCACCACCCCTTCCTTCTTAACTAAACCCTCTTTTCCTTCCATCAATTTTTTTTAAATTTCTCCTCAACTCACAAGGAAAACTAGTATGCCTCTTCAATGCTAGTCATTCTAACTAGATTTAACTCCTTCTGAATGCTAGGTCTTAGCCCATTAAAGTAACAAGCAACGTTATCCTTGTTTTCTTCCACATGCCCTACCCTAATAAGTGTTAACTTCATAATGGTTTTTGGCACTTGAGTGCCAATACACTTAACTACTTTCTATATTGAAGCCAAGTGATCTTCATGTGCCGAGTAGTTTTTTGATGCTGAGTGAAGAATAGATGCCGAGTGACTTTAAGTACCTAGTAGAATAAAGGTGCTGAGTGATATTCAAGTGCTGAGTCATAGATGATGTCAAGTATTATAGAAATGAAACAAGTGCCGAGTAAGTCAATTTTGTTTAGATGCTGAGTTATCCAGGAAATAGCATGTGTTGAGTGGCATCAATGCTTCAAGAGCTGAGTAACTCATAATATCAACATAAGAGTTTGTAATTACACAAACTATGATGCAAATAGTTTTTATAGCTGACATAAGGTAAATCACGAAGAATTAAATGATAAGATCAAATCTTTTATCTTTCCTATGCAATCTACATGCAGCCAATAAGAAAAATGATGAAGGCATGCAACCAATGGAAGAAGTGCAAAACAATAAGCAAAAAATAGAGATTGAATATGGATCATAGATCCATACCTAACCCTAAATCCTCAAATGTCTTTATAAGGAAGAAAAATTTTTATTGTAAAATATACGAGTGGATATACAAGGGTGTATAAGGAAATCTACTTTCAGAACAAGGGTTATCAGATAAAAAAGGATCAAGATCAGAGAAAGTAGAACAAGTACCTGCATTCATCAATCAAGGATTGTAATCTATCAGGTTCATTGTACCTAATACTTTCTAGCAATTATATTAGAATGAAAATCCTATGGTGATAGGTTGGCTTAACAATTATTTTGTAGATCCTTTAAATAGGTGATTAAATCCTTTAACAGGGTGACACTTCATGTAAAGTGTTTGCAAATCCTCTAACCAAGTCACTATTAATACAGTGTAAAGCCTTTAACAGGGCAGGCCTTTAATAGGGTAGACCATCAAAAGTGGTTGAACAATATTGCTGGAGTAATTTTTGTGGGTATCATCCCCACCCCAATTTTACCTTCTTATTCTTGGAGGGTTTCTAGGTTACCAAATTCTAGTGTTATATGTTGTTGATGCATGTCTTAATTTCATGTTTACCTGATGTATTTACATGCATGCAATTTACTTTTAGTTAAAAGTTTTATTGGTTAAAGTGTGATACTTCTAATTCACCCCCCCCTCTCATAAGTATTATTCCTATTTGAATATTCCAACAATTGGTATTAGAGCGTGCAGGTTCTCACAAGGAAAAATTTGATAGCTTGGAGAAAAAAAGATCTAAATATGGAAGTTTTCAATCTTGGAAAGATCATTGAAAACCAGGTGATTGATGTGCATCTCGCTCTACAAAAAGTAGAGGAAGCAAGAGTGGAATTAAGAAAATCCTTAAAGAGAAGAAAGGAGATAGCCATAGCTGAAAATGATATACACTACAAAGAGGTTGATACCATAAAAGTGTTTGCCAATGGAGACACTAAAGAATTTGGTGCAACAATAGCAGAACTGATGGAGAAAAACAAAGTTCAAGTAGAGGAGATAAGATCTCTCAAGATGGAACATGAATCACAGGCCACAATATTATGTGAAATCACTGAACAAAAGAAAAGAGCAGTTGAGGATAAAGTCACGATGGAAAATGACAAAAGAAATCTTGCAAAGGGACTTGAAGAAAAATTTACTAAATTGACAAGGATCTCAAACATGCAGATGGATACACTTGCCCAAATGATGAACCTTCATCATGAACTCAATGTGAAAGATATTGAGATCTCTACTTTGAAGATGCAGAATGAACAAATGCAAAATGAATTGAATAGAGAAAAAGAGGTAGTAGAGAATCTCAACAAGTCAAGTGAAGCCATCAAGTATTTTGGACAATTGATGAAAATCCCAAGATCCACCCATGATACATCAAGACTTGGATACAACAACACTGAAGTTGGAGAATCATCAAAGAGTGCTGAACAAAGAAGTGACAAAGGTAAGAATTCAAAACCCAATTGTCATTACTGTAATAAGAAGGGGCACACTACTAATGTTTGCAGGAGTAGAAGATTCATTCAATCAAACACACCCAAGAGTAAGAGTTTATATCACAAGTGCAACATGCAAGGACATATGACACAAGATTGCAGATCCAATGTCTCAAGGACTCAGAGATTTGATGGACATTGCTACAATTACAAAAAGTATGGACATAGAGCATTTGAATGCAGATCAAAGCCTTCATGGACATCAAATCAACCACCAAAATTAAAAGGGAATGAAATTCATTATCATTGGGATTACAACACCAGGCATAGATGTCACTATTGTCAATAATATGGACATATACCCCAAAACTACATAAGAACACATTTCAAAGGGAACTACAAGAGATGGTTGAACCAAACCACATGTTTTAGTTGTCTGAAAACTAGTCATACCAGCAGAAATTGTCCTACAAGGTCAAAGGTGTTGAAGACTAAAGAAAATAAGGGCAAAGAAAAGATTGATGTCGAAAAGATAAGAGGGCAAATGAATAAAACTTGGAAAAAGAAAGATGAGTGAAACACATCAAGTGGAGGGATCACTTCACCCAATGGGTCAAGTGATCACACTTCATCAAATTAAGCATAAGAAGTATACGAGACTGATATACAAAGCTATATCACACATTAGTCCCAAGACAAAGAAGCTATGCAAAGTATACATCTACATAAAACAAGATGTCAAGACAAAATCTGAATGATATTGCCAAGCTATCTTTGATACCGAGTAAAACTCCAACACATGCTGAGCTCCTAACAAGTGACCAAGCTGATAACTGATGTCGAGTTGGTCAACTCCAATGGAAGCCAAGTAAAATAGAGATGTAGTGCAAGCCAAGTTAGGTTAAAATTTTTTAGAAACTGAGTTGGTAGTTGAGCATTTAATGCAATGAAAATAGGGTATATTATCACGATTTCAATCAGTTTTCCTAATCACGATTAAAGAGAAAAGAAGAGGAAAAAGAGCAGAGTGACTTCGTAGCAAGAATCCAACACTTCGAGAAGATTGCAACCTCACTCAACACATTTTTCATCGATCTTGAGGTATTTTCATTTGTGCCGAGCTACGCAGTTTTATATTTCTTAAAATGAAAACCCTAGTTTGCATGAATGGCATCAAGTTCAAAGAAAATTGAGGACAAAGAGTCATTTGAAGTTTAGTTAGTGTCAAATGAGGTCAAGCAACCCGACTTTCATCCCATACCTAAAGTTGCATACAAAAATGACCCAGTCAGAGCTCTCTCCCAAATTCCCCCAAAAGTTGTAATGGTTCAAGACATGAGGAAATGCTACAATTGTAAGATAGGTTCCCTAGGAGATATGGAAATAAGGCAAGCCTATGAGAAATTGTGCATAGATGGAGTCTTGAAAGATGAATTCAAAATTGTAGAAAGAAAGGGTTTGACCCGAGTTTTGAGCTTTCCCACCATATTCAAGACAGAATGGGTTATACTTGTGTTGAGCAGAATTCATGGTGGTAATATGTGGTTAGAAGATATTCCCATCAAACTAACCAAAGAAATCATACATAGAGTAACAGGGTACCCAACCCTAGATCAGTTCAAAACCTTGAGAAGTGAATCAAAGGAGGTTATTGAAAAGAACATTGGTGCCCAGTGGAACAAAAGAGGAATGACAATTCACACCATACAGGATCCTCTTGTTGAATTTGCTATTAGAGTCATCACCCATAAGTTCTACCAATCCAGTAGACTCAAAAGTGTACCATGTATTGCAGTAGATGTAGGCTACAAATTGGTGAAAAAGGATCATACTTATGATGTTGCAGAATTGCAACTACAATAGATTAATGAAAACCTAGCTACCATAAGAAGGACAAAGGGTACTCAATGCAAATTTGGAGCAATTCTAGTTTGTGTATTCTTTTATGTTCAAAATGAGTTTCCCTCTTTTGGCAAAGTGACATGGAGGAATGATAGAACAATCATTTCCCAAATCAATGAATATATAGAACAAATGGGAGAAAATTTTGATACCCTGATGACAAGCTATTTCAAAGATTTCAAGAAATCCATGAAACAAAGGGTGAGAATACCAATTTCTTTGGTAGAAGAACATGTTAATGATATATGTTTCTTGGTTGATATTGACTTCACATACATCCAAGCAGCAATTCCAAGAGTGAGATGGCTAAGGCCATTTGAATATGAAATTAATGTTGATGAGGCATCTGCAGCAATAACTACATTATTGGCAGAAGAAATAGATAAAAGTGCTCCACATTTTGGCACTTATGATGTAGTAAGGTCTAAAATAAACATGGAATTAAAGACTGCTTCCACATTAAAGAAGAAAGACAAATTGTTAAAGAAGATTAAGAAGAAATTTGGCAAAAAAATTGAGGCTGAAGCAGAAGAAGAAGAATATGACAATGATGATAAAGATGAGAAAGAACAAGGCCCAATGGAATTAACTCAAGGCCTAGGTGAAGACAAGGAAGAAGGTGCAGAAGATAAAGAAGCTAAGGAAGTATCAATTGAAGCTGAGTCAAAGAAAAGAAAGGCAACAGAATAGCCTCCAGCTCAGCAGAAACCAAAGAAATCTGCCATGCCATCACCTCAAAAGGCTACAACATGAGTTGCAACAAGGGCCTCCACTTGAAAGGCTAAAGAGGAAGTTACAAAGAAGAAAAAAATCAAGGAAACATAGGAAGAGCCAAGGAAAAGAAGAGGATATGTGGCTCAACCTGATACTGATGAAGAAGATCAATTTGAAAAGGTAAGCCATTCTTCAGTTGATATTTTATGTAAAAAGATTGGAAATGGTGATTTAAGCAACTTAAATAAAGTTGATTTTAATAAGTTTACCAAAGAAGAACAAAAAAAGATAGAAGAAACAGTTTATGGAATGATGGCATAGTTCAAGTACACTCCACTTGAACTAGATGGACAATTGCCAAAAGAACTATCTAAAATTGTAGAAGACAGATGGCATTTTTGTTTGAAAATGGAAAAGGAGATGAGGGAATCAACCCTAGCAAGCCTATTGCCAGATTTGACTAGGAAACAAGTAAAGAAAGCAGTCAAAAGGCATAATAATAGGTTTACACCTA
The DNA here is from genome assembly GCA_028749045.1 of Cupressus sempervirens. NCBI lineage: Eukaryota > Viridiplantae > Streptophyta > Pinopsida > Cupressales > Cupressaceae > Cupressus > Cupressus sempervirens. The sequence continues at coordinate 709,517,851 of CM053793.1, forward strand.
AATATAGGGCATTCTTCATACTCCAAAATAGGATGGAAGAAATTGTTCAAAGAATAATGAAATCATGGAAAAACTTGTACAAGAAGATTGAAGATTTTCTTGAAGAAGAATACAAGGAAGAAGCTACTACTCCACCAGAAGAGAGAAGAAAAAGGAGAGAAGAGAAGATAGTAGTAGAGAAGGGAGAAGAAGAAAAGAAGATAGAAGAAGAAAAAAAGGTAGAAGAAGAGAAGAAGGAAGAAGGAAAGAAAGATGGAGAGGAGGAAGAGACACAAAAACAAGATATAATGACAACAACTGAGCAAGAGCAGCAACTAGATCAGAGTGTGCAAGACACACAAATGCCACCCTCTAGCCCTCCTCATGTATCCATCACACCTATAGAGATTGTAACTATTATTGATGTTCTTGATACTTTTGGTTAGAATATCAATCCATTAATTGCAGAAGATCTCAAAAGAATCCTTGACCAATATACACAACAAGCAATATTATGTGCAGATCTAGTATTGGTCAGTATGGATGACTTGCAAAAACTAGTAGAAAGCATAGTTAGAGATAAGGTAAATCCACAAGAACCACCTTCCATCATCTCTATAGCTACTAGTGGTCAACTTTAGATGCCAACAGTTATTTCAATAGGCATAGTTGATACTACAATACAGAAGTCAAGTGCAACTGTAGAAAAACAAGTTGAACAAACAGAACAAATAGGACAAACTATTGCATCTGATCCTACAACACAAACACAAGGTGCACTTCCTAAGATTACCATAATTGATCAAGATAGAAGACAATACGAGGAGGAAACAGTGGAAACACCTAAAGAGCAGGAGGCAATACAAACATTAATAAATTTGCCTACTTCGGGAACTCCTTCACACCAGCCATTGCAAATATCTATACCAACATCTAGTACTACAAAGGTTGCAAGGCTACTTCATTATGGATACCCTGAATTAGATGAGGAGATAGTCATACCAAGTTATGACTCAAAAACTATAACCATTGATCAAATAAATGAGGTGCAGGAAGCACTGAATAGGAGAAAGAGACAAGAGATACTTAGGAAGGAGTATAAACAAAAGCAAACACTACATGAGATTAAGGATATCTTTATGGATGCCTTCAGTTTGCAATCACCAGATGAGTCAAAGCATATCACGGAGCAATTGACAGATATTATTGACCAGGTGACAAATGAAGACCAAGAGACAAATGCAAAACTTATGGAATGGTTTGAAAGAAAATTCCAGGGAAAAGTAAATGAGAAAATATCAAGTCAAATTTCCCTTTCCCAGCTTGAATTGGCAAAGCTAATTGACAAAGTGAAAAAGTTACTTGAGAATATATTCTCATTGTACAAAAAGTTGTGTGACTTTTCATACTTCACACAGGAGACAAGCCAAAAGATAATGAGCTTGGAAAGAAATTTAAATATTTCTAGCATGCAGCTACCTAAAGATCCAGCTCAAAGTGAGAAGCATTTTACCCAGACAGTTCACACTCAAAAGGAAATAGTTGTGTTAACAACAGAAGAAGCCAATATCAAGGCAAAATTAATACAGCTCCAGTCCTCCATTACCCCACATTTAGAAATACTCCATAAAGAGAAAGTCTATGTTGAAACTGTTCTCAAGAAAGACTCTAATCTTTCTACATCAGATGGACTTATTCATCTTGCTACAGAGACTGCCATCCAGCATAAGTCACTAGAAATTTCCTTAAACAATTGGGATTCAGCTCTCAGGATGATTATGGAGGTAAACAACACATTTTTGGCTAAATATGGTCTTAACCCTTAAACATTCTTTCACATAAGTGTCAAAAAAGGGGGAGAAGAAAAGAGACATGATAGGGGGAGATACAGATATTATGAGATGAATTAATGGAGGAGAAAAGATAAAAGGAGGAGCATATACAGATAATGGCACATAATGGCACAATCAACTCAGGGGGAGTTACATTATTCTTTTTTTGAGGTATATATTGTAAGTTACAAATTTTGATCAAGTTTTCTTTAAACTCTGTATATACCAAATAGATTAGTAAATGTACTCATAAGGTCAATTAAGTGTTTTTTTCACTTATGTTAAAGGGGGAGATTGTTAACTTCATAATGGTTTTTGACACTTGAGTGCCAATACACTTAACTACTTTCTATATTGAAGCTGAGTGATCTTCATGTGCCGAGTAGTTTTTTGATGTCGAGTGAAGAACAGATGCTAAGTGACTTTAAGTATTGAGTAGAATAAAGGTGTTGAGTGATATTCAAGTGCTGAGTCATAGATGATGTTGAGTATTACAGAAATGAAACAAGTGCCGAGTAAGAAAATTTTGTTTAGATGTCAAGTTATCTAGGAAACAACATTTGTCGAGCGTCAGCAATGCTTCAAGAGCTGAATAACTCATAATATCAGCATAAGAGTTTGTAATTGCACAAAATATGATGCAAACATTTTTTGTAGCTGACATAAGGTAAATCACGAAGGATTAAATGATAAGATCAAATCTTTTATCTTTCCTATGCAATCTACATGCAACCAATAAGAAAAATGATGAAGGCATGCAACCAATGGAAGAAGTGCAAAACAATAAGCGAAAAATAGAGATTGAATATGGATTGTAGATCCATACCTAACCCTAAATCCTCAAATGTCTTTATAAGGAAGACAAAATTTTATTGTAAAATATACGAGTGGATATACAAGGGTGTATGAGGAAATCTACTTTCAGAACAAGGGTTATGAGATCAAAAAGGATCAAGATTAGAGAAAGTAGAACAAGTACCTGCATTCATCAATCAAGGATTGTAATCTATCAGGTTCATTGTACCTAATACTTTCTAGCAATTTTATTAGAATGAAAATCCTATGGTGATAGGTTGTCTTAACAGCTATTTCATAGATCTTTTAAATAGGTGATTAAATCCTTTAACAGGGTGACACTTCATGTAAAGTGTTTGCAAATCCTCTAACCAAGTCACTGTTAATACAGTGTAAAGCCTTTAATAGGGCAGACCATTAGAAGTGGTTGAACAATATTGCTGCAATAATTTTTGTGGGTATCATCCCCACCTCAATTTTACCTTCTTATTCCTAGAGGGTTTCTAGGTTACCAAATTCCAGTGTTATGTGTTGTTGATGCATGTCTTAATTTCATGTTTACCTGATGTATTTACATTCATGCAATTTACTTTTAGTTAAAATTTTTATTGGTTAAACTGTGATACTTTTGATTCACCCCCCCCCCTCTCATAAGTATTATTCCTATTTGAATATTCCAACAATAAGGACTCAGTAAAACTCTTCTATGTATTCTTTTATGGATTTTCCCACTTGCTTTAACCCTTGAATCTACTTGAAAAAATCAAGCTCATAATCAATAGGAATGAATTACTTCTATAGTTTGTCCACCATGCGATCCCATCTTGTGATTTTCTCCTTTCCTCTTCTATTTCTTTCCAACTAAATCTCTTGCCACCAAATTTTGGCATGGCCTTTCATTTTGGTCTTCACAAACTTAACCCTATCAGGGTCCCCAACATCCTCATACCCAAAATATTCCTCTAGCTCATTGATCAAGTCAATGAACTCATCCGAGTTTAGATTTCTTGAAAATATGCCAACATAAATTTTAGGTCTTTTTCCCAACCTAGAAATGGCCCTAAAAAGCTTCTTCTCCACCTAGTTTAGGAAATCTCTAATTCCTTCCCATTACTACACAATATCTCCTTATTCTTCATTTTGTTCCTCACTTTCATCACCTATGACTATATCCATTCCTCTACGAAGCTCCTCCTACAATGCTTGAACTTGTCTCTAGAGGGCTCTAACCTCAAGAGGAAGAAATATAATCCTTCCACCATGACCCCTTCATGGAGGAATCTTCTCTCTATATCAAAACCCACAACCACATAGTCCTAGTACAAAATGCCTCACAATTGGCACTTTTTCTACACACTCAAGAAAGCCCACTCTGATACCACTTGATGAGGGCACAACCTAAGACAAAATGAACAAAATAGGAAAAGGGAAATATTATTATTAGAAGTGATGTGCTATTACATTTAGTACAATAAAAATAGACTTGATGATGTGCCCTATGGGTTTACAATGTTGGTTGATTTTGGAGAAAAATACTCCTCACTATACGTTCTCCCAAACTCCACCGAAAAAATTGCATTTAAATGCCTGAAATGACCTTAGGAAATTTGAATTAGATTTAGGGTCAAAAATAAATTTTAGAATATTCCATTTGACATCCAGTACCAAAATAGAATGTTCTAGAAAACATGCCAGAAGTCGGTACAAAATTAGAAGAATCTAGAAATGGTAGTCCAATTTTTGGGAGGCATAACTTTTGGTCTGAGACTCCAATTGATGAATTGTTTACATTTTTAGAAAGCTCTCCAAGTTCTCTAAAGCCATATGGGCATTTTTTCTCATCCCCATTTATTGGGCCCATATGATGCCATTTAGTGCCTCAAATTTGACTTTGAAGTGCTCTTAAGGGATCTCCAAACAACTTAAAACTAATATAACTTTCCTACCATAAAGCTTTTTGAGCTGATTATTTTTTGAAGTTCTTTCAATTAAAATTATAATCATCCCTCCAACTTGAACCCTCTACATCATCATAATTATGGCTCAATTATACAATAACCTATTTTCTACATTAGCACATATCCCAAGATGCTCAAAAATATTAACCCAAAAACCAATAGTGGAACTATGAGAGTTCAAATCTCTATTTGGTCCAAATGGGTATCTAGAAATAAAAACACATTAAATAGAAACTAACACTAAGCATGTTTTTGGTTGATATAGGATTTCCCTTACACCACTGGATGCCCCTGCATCATAATAGGTAGTTTACCTTTTTATTTGAGATTTCCTATTTGTAGCCATCTTGCTAGTAATGCTTCAAGATCATCATATGATTCACTATAACTATCCACATGTCCAATCTTCTTATTTCTCTTAGATCCATCAAAGGTTAGTTAAGACTTCAAACAACATTCAATACTAGCAGGTGATTAATTATTAAAATTTGACAACACAAATGCCTTGTCAGTACTAGTTAGACTATCTAAAGTCATATATTTTCTTGGTGTACATCCTCATTCTTGGATTGTAGATACTTTAATTGCATAGATAGGAATTAAAGCCCTCAATATCTTACTCATCTCTATCTCATTAGATATGATGCCTCCAACTCCTCTAAATGCATTCACAACCTACTTGATTTGGCCACAATATTGTGCAACAATTACTCATCTTTTCATTTTTATGTCATCAAACTTAACTCTCAAGCTTTTATCCTTATCTAATACATTTTTTTCTCCTCCATCAATTTGTGCTAACCCATCCAACATTTTCTTTGCAATAGTACATTCTTTAACATCATCAAATTCATCATAACTTAGGGAAGATGCTATCTATATATCATCATTTGATTGTGCTCCTTCTTCTCCATTATTTGTTCAATAATCACGGGTCTAGGAGGTTCAACGTGTTCATTTTCCATGTACTATAATGCATAATCTCCAACTTTAGATAGATGCAATTTCATCAATTATTTCCATACTAGAAAGCTCTTCTTGTTCAACTTAGTTACCTCTCTCTTGTACATCTTGATCTTTCGCTCAAGTCCTTCAAAATTTCCTTACAAGCACCAAATTTTGTGATACTAATTGTTAGAATAATTTGAATAATTGAGAATGTTGGGGTTAATTATTTATCATCATATCCATATGTACTAACTCAACCTTCATTAACTTCGAACAACTTATTCAATGGCATAAAACCACTTAGTCCATATAGAAACACATTAAGTACTTAGTATTATGTACATTACTTAATTCTTTGGTTAGCATATACCAACTGATAATAAATAAACAATAGTAAGTAGCATGCATCACACATATATGACACCTAGATTTAATGGAGAAACCAAATTTGGAAAAAACCACCAAGTAATTTGATATCACTTTTCACTCTTTTGAAGTGATCTTGGTTAAGAGATGACCTTGTTAAAGGGTTTAATCACCATGTTAGAAGTGGCCTAGTTATAGGAATTTGGATCATTCCATTATAATGTCACCTTCATTGAAGGATTTTAAAAATGAATATTAGGTCAACCTTGATTAAAGAGTTTTGAATGCCACAATGGTTAGAAAGTAACAATAGGTTTGATCTATAAAACACAACTCACTTAAAAAATTTAGATCTCCATTCAAATCATCTATTGGTTCATTGAATAGACTCCATTTACATCTCCACCATTTATATCTAAATGAAAACTCTTCAAACAATCATACTTCACCAATCTTCTCACTTTTCCTTAGCTACTCTATTCTTCAAAGGTTCTCCATAAAATCGCCAATCAACAATGAACCAACCTTATAAAATATCTTCTATGCTTCCTTATATAGGTAGTTTTAATATTTTCCACTTAATCATCATTGTAGATCTTAGGATTAGGTTAGATTCAATGCATCTATCCATATTTTTGACCTTCTACTCTTTTCTAGCTTCTTCTAGAAATTTATCATAAAATCATTTCCTTTTATTGCATAAGAAACTCAACTTATGTATAATTTTTTTGTCTCATCAATCCTTTTTGTCCATGCATGTAGACTAATCCAAATATTCAACTATGTCTACCTTAAGATTAATTCTTTCATAAACTATAATTTTTCTATCACATGATCATCATTGTGTTCTTCTTGGTCAACACTATGTAAATCATTCTCTACTATTATGTCTTGCTCAACTTGCACTAAATCACTTGGTCTTTACTACACTTGGTCACTAATAAATTTTTCTTCTCCATCTTTCTTGCCCATAACTAGCACTCGGCTAATACTATTTTCTTAATTATCTCTTAAGTTTGTTAATCCTCTATTTCAGATCCTTTATTGACTGATCACTATTCACTATACTTTTCTTGTTTTTAACTCATCACTTATATGCTTCATCCACTAATTAAACAATACATCATTTTGTAAAAGACCAACTAACCATGTGAACATTGTAAATCCATTGTACTTTTTCCACTTCACTCAACAACCTAACAAGTTCATCTAGTTATCTTTCTTTTCAAATCCTTTTCATCAATCAACTAATATGACACTCTACATTATTTATAAATGTCTCTCTAGTAGGTTTGACATTAATAAAATTATAACAATTTTTCTAATTGTAGTTTCCTATAGAAGAATCCATCACCAATTTTGAACAAGAAAGATAGATTACTATTTAAGAAAGTATTTTGACCTAAAACTTGAGATTGAAAAAACTAGATCCAAAAGAATCAAAAGGAAAGTATGGAGGTAATATCTATGACTATTAGAAAATCTTATGCCGAAAGTCACAATAGACAAACAAAAGCTAATTCAAAGATAGTTGAAATTTTATTTGGATAAGATGGGAGTAGCTGAAAGCAATCTAAAAGGAGAGCTAAAAAAGCAAGTCACAAGAAAATTGAAAGATAAAACAATGAAAATCTTGTTGGAAAAGCATACACATTCAAAAGGAAAATTGTAGGAGAATATAAATACATTATAGGAGTTGTTAATAATACATTAGGAAAATATTCTCATTTCTATAGCTTTGAAACATTATATTTTGGTATTGACACTCAACTTGTTAGGTTTTAGAATTAAAGTATAGGGGGTATCAAGAGATTGGACTCATCAGTCAATGTAGTTTAATATACATAAAAGAGGAAAGATTTAATTGCTAGAGAAGGACTCTTCCAAGTAGAAAGAGATATACTAATTGCCAAAATCTTGGAGTTGCAAGGAATAATTAACATACATATTTGAAGAAAATCTTATTAGAAGAACATCAAAACATATAGATGCTAGAGGAAACTAAAATAAGTGGAATGGAGAACATGGTAGAAGAACTTGAGAAGCATAGTTTGACTATCAGGCATTGAAGAAAATATGGGATACATTATTGAAACTTACAGATTCTAAATATATAGATATTGTATGTAAATTGTAAAATGGTTATTAAATTTTCACTTCATATTTCTCTATTTGGTCATGTTTATTGTCGTTGACTTCCATAAACAAAAAGGGTGGGGGGGATAAAAAGTAATACAAATATATTGTGAGTTAATGATGAGGAGATAAAGAGGTGGATTAATAAAAGGATATAAGCTATAGAGGATATTTTTATACAATAAGGCTATATTAAAGTGTTGATCTCTAAGCTTATGTTGCATATTAGTGTCCAAATATTTATTCATTTACTAGGAAAGGATAAATAGTCATCACTATGGCCAAGTCATCTAGTGAAGGCTGAGCATATATAAGGACTTTTTAAATTTTGAATCACATGCCAAGAAAGTCAATAATTTTTTAGCACTCTAGTTGAGACCAAGCACATATGTAAGCCAAGCTATTATATTAGAGATTGAGTAAATAGAAAATATAGTTTTTCTAAGAAAATAGAGAAGTGCATATATGTAGAAGTTGAGTGCCAATATGAATGTTATTTATGGTTGAGTGTTAGCATAGTTAGATGTTTATGAGTTTTTAATTACACAAACAACTATGTAAACCATTTTGGTAGACTTCTATATGATATTTAACTTTTGTAGAGATAGTTAAGATGGAGATTATGTCTAATTACAAAAGGTGATTATCCCAAGTAATTAAAATCAACCAATTAGGAAATCATAAAGAAATGGAAAAAGAAGATGAACTTTAAACCATTGATTGAGATCTAGCATTTTCGAAGAACAACTATTTTAGAAGGATTCTAACCTTAGAATCATGTGTGTGTGTGTGTGTGTGTGTGTGTGTGTGTGTGTGTGTGTGTGTGTGTGTGTGTGTGTGTGTGTGAGTGTGATGAGAAGACAAGGAAAGAATAGATAATGAAAGCATGAGTCTGGAATCTGTCAAGACTAGGGAAATCAAAGTAGTGAATGACTAAAAGGAGTCATCAGATTGAGATATTAGATCAAGACATTGTACAAAGAGATCCAAAATTAGCTTGCCAAGAAAACTGAGGATCGGGTTCTAAATTAGTCCTTAGCAAGCTTGAATTAGGTAAAATCTCTTAATAGAGTGATTTTAATAGGACTATGTAAATCTCCAAATGGATTTCTTACTTAATTATGAGTGCGAAATACTTTAATAGGTTAAGAATTAATAATATTAAAGCTTTTAAGATGATCTAGTACATTGAACCTCTATTTTTGAGCAAAAGCCATTTTGTCCTATTAATTTCATTTTATTTTTTGTCCCTAAAAAGGTCAAAATTTTGACCAATGCTAGATATATAAAAAAATGAACAAGGAATTAAACTCATTTTATTTTAACATTTGGATAGATTCTGTGTTTATGGTTAGAAGAAGGGTTTGTCTTCATGCATTGTGAAAAGGACGAATGTTGGAAATCATGAGAAGAAACATCAAAGGAAAGGATAATTGAGTTTAAGTTAATCCCATCTATTTGGATGCATACGTCAATTTTGACCTATTCATTTTCATTAATTTGTGTGCATTCTCTTCATTTTCAATAGTAAATCCTTCTTGTAATGGTTAATATGTAAATGACAATAACATGAGAAGTGTATTTGCTATGATTTTGGCATCTACCGTTCATAGTGCACCACATGATATGCTTGGATTAAAGTCTTTCAAATGCAATAGGGTTTCATTTTAATTAGTTGTATCTATAAAAATTGACCCAAAGATGATTGATGCCCTCAACCGTGCAAGTAGGATTTCACTTTAATTAAGGTTTATAATTTCTGTATTGTCCAACAATCACTGGATTGTCTATGATTTTACATTACATGCACACTAAACATCACATTTTTTAAATATAAAAAGACCTACATGAAACTAGTGCTTAGATGATCCTAATGAGACTAGAATAAGTGTTGGGATTATCAATGTATTTCCTCTACACCATGATTAGAAAAAGCCTAGTCAAATGCTTGCAAATACAAAACCCATACCCAAATCAAAACAACTCCACACCAACTTAAATTGGAGATTAAAATCGTATAGCTAAATTGTTAAATCATATAAAATAAATTCAAATATCCCAAATATATCCTTATAATACTAATTCTTTTAGTAATTTAACTATTTTGAGTCACCATTTATCTTATCTTAATCTCCCTTACATTTGAAATTACATCATCACAAACCATTTTCCAATCTCTTCTATACTTTTTACATATTTTGAAGAGCTCAATTTTGGAGAAGATTAAACATTATCAAAGGTTGCTATAATATCATGCTAGATTTGGTAGTGGATACATATCTTTAACTTTTGTTAAAGTTTGTTCTTTTTTTGACATTTGAATCTACATTTGAGGTTAATTTTTTACCTGAAAGACAATACTTAGAAATTTGGACAACTTGGTCCAATGTTCTACTGAATAGGTGTGATTTAAGATATGTCTAAATGTGGGATGTAAATTTCATCCATAGCAAATTATTGCCAATTGCAACAAGCTCAATCCAAAAACAAACCATATAGGAGCATATCCTAATTTGGGTGCTTTTAGAACAAAGATAGATGATAACACATCACAAGACTCTACCCACAATATATCCCTACCTTGAATCTATTAAATGGTTCATTTCTCATGATATGATATGATATGATTTTCTCATTACTCTTTTGACTTTAAATAAATATAAAAATTTGATTTCTTTCACCTTTGGAATAATTTATTTATAGGTGTTATGTTTTATTAGTTTATGATTACATTTCCTATTTTTATCATTAGTGAGAAATCCAAAGCCTATCACAAAAACCAAAAATAATAGAAAAAACAAAATATTGCAAATTCTAGCCAAAGACCGATTCGCCAAAAAATTAGAAATTTTCAATAAGGATATGATTTGGCATCTTCAATATTATTGTTGGGGATTATGAAACTTTGAAATGTTGAACTTTTTGGCCCATGTTAAATGATTTTTAAAATTGATCATCATTCACATTTGAGTAGCAGAAATTATGGCACCAATCCTCTCATGATGACTTCCTATTAGTACTAATTTTTAGCACAAACACAACCCCTTATCAACTAACCTTATTTTAATATAATTTAGAAAAGTTATGTCTTGTTCCTACACTTGTGGAAATTATATCTTTAGGATTCATTTCACACTTTCAACATGATAATCTAATAAACATTTTTTAGTATGTAAAATTGCTTTTCTTTTTCATTTGTAACTATGATCTAAAAGTAAGATTTTTTTTTTTATAGTACATCCTCTGTTGAGTTCTCTATTAAAGTACTCTTGTGCTCACTATGAATAACCAATCATGTTTGAAAATATTTGGTAAAGAAAATTATTTTCTTTTTGAGCATACTACAAAAAAATTGGTTGCATATATTTCCTTTGTCAATTGTGATTTATGTTTTAGATGATTCTTGGATTCTTATAGAATTCCTAAGATTTTCCTTCACTATTCTATCTTATTTAAATGCTTACAACTTTATAGTAGAACACAAATAATGGACTACTAGAAGACAATGGCAACAATTTCTTTATTTTTAAGCATTTATTTATTATTTACACATTTGAATTACCTCCTTCTAAGTATAAGTATTTCATAAGAGATATATTTCTCTCATCTAACTAATAGGGCTTTTCAAATATCACCACCCCTATTTTATCTTCAATCTATACCTCTATTCTTTTTATCAAGATTGGTTGTTTACTTATCATTTTATGATTTTCATTTGGGTGAATTCACTACTATATTTTATCAGTTAACTTTGGTAGTGAAACACAATAATGATACATTGAAGCAAAACAAGAATATTATCGCTTTTTTTGTTGTTAACTTTAAAAAACTTTGAAAATCTCATCCACACCATTCTCATTTTCCCTTCTCTTAGGAACTGCAACTACTATCTATCAAATAGGCCTTTATATTGTGATATCATTGGTTCTCATCTTTTCCTTAGAAGAAATGGTCATTTAGAGGATTATATATTGATTCACAAAGATGCCCTAGAAAACATTGAATCCTCCTATCCTTGACTGAATATGTAAGCTAGAAAAGTGAAGGTTATAAAGATGACTTGCATAACTATTGAGTCCTAGCTGATCCCCTTTTCCTTATGCATATTTTCCTTCAGACCTGTAACATGGTCAAAGTGTTAATGAGACCTCAACATTTTTTCACAAACTATTACAAAATGAAAAAGGAGTAAAGAAACAACATGGCTTTCCTTGTGTTATGCATTAAGCTAGATTCATGTTAGCCAAACAAAAAACCTAAAAATTTATAAAAATAACCTTCAAAATTTCCCCTTTGTACATAAAGTGTAAGATCTCAGCAAATGAGTAATCTCTATTTTATGACATAGGTAAAACAAAACTTGAACCTTCCATGTTAAGAACATTTTTTGCATTTCACAATCATTAGTTTTTCTCACAATAGTCTACAAATATTTTTCTGACATTCTAGAGATTATCTTTTCAAAATCTCACATCAATAAAAGGATATCAAATGCTAATTGTCAAAATATAAAATATCGACATTTTATTATCCTGCATGATAAAAACATAGATAGAAAAAAAGAGATTCAAAACATAATGGTATAATGAAAAACTTGAGAAATATATAAACAAGTCAGAATGCTAAGAGTTTTGTGCTATTACTAATAGTGCTACCCCCAATTAAGTTGAGCTAGTTGTTTCTACTATTGCTACTAAGATATGGCCATTCCAAACTCAAATTTTGATGCAATAAGTTTTCATGAAAGCCAATCATATGTCCTAGAGTCATTTTCCTAGGATCACTATTACATTGAGCATTAGATTGCATTTCCTCTAAAGAACCAAGAGGTTCAATTTTAGCTCAACCTATTCTCTCAATGTATTTTCATACCAAGATGAGGAAGAGAAATAATGGTAGTTCTGCACATAGGCTATATTTTAAATCGTGTTTTCAATGCACTAAATGAGATTTATGGGTATATTGTTTAGGTATTCAATTGAGACCTTAGCCAAAAATCCATTAAAATATGAAGGTTTAGGAGGAAAAATGATGTAAGGGCATCCAAGGGTCAAGGCTATTGACTCAAATGTGGGTTTTGGTCAAGATTTACTTTTGAGGGTCATAACTTTTGACTTGGATGTGGGTTTTGGCTAAAATTTTATAGGTAGTTTCACTAGAAGGAGTTATTTGGGTTGCCAATCGGGCTTTGTTGATAGATGGTCATTTTGACATATTTTTGGGAGCCTAAAATCTCATCTTGACCTCTAAAATTGGCTTTTTCTATTTTTCTAGTTTTTTAAGAAATTTTCTTTTGTAATAAATATGAAATCATATTTTTGATTTCATTGATTAGTTGGAAATTTGTCTTGCCTTAGTTGGGGCTTTTCCTAGAAAAAATTAGGATTCGTAGGATGAGTTTTAAGAATTACCAAAAATGGAAAAGTTTATTTTTTCCAAAAAAATTGCTAAATATAGTAATTTTTGGAATTGTAATAAGTAGGTGTTGGTTTTCATTGTAGAATCATAGTAGAATTGCAAAAGTTTTAATGAAGAGTTATGGTATTTTGAAACATTTGTCTTCTGTCAATTTTTGAATTATTCTTTGAGAGATTGGGTTGGTTATGTAAGTGGTTACATGGTTGGAACCAACTATGATTTGGATATAGCATTTTTAGAAATAAAGGTCTCATAAGTTAATAAACGATTGATTTGGAGTGATTTCTCTATTTTCTTCAACAAAATGGAACAACCACTATTTTAGTTTAAGTTATTGGTATTGTATCATTTTTGGAGTTTCCTTGTGTACTTTTGATTGACCTTAACTTTAGTACTTTTAAACCAATTGACCTATTTGATTAGAAATATTTCTTAGGTATCTTCACGAAATCCATAACTATCATTATTATCCATACTAAAGGTGGCTGGTACAATAGGATCAGGTATAACCTTCTCTATTCACAAAGAATAGCTCAAAACATTCTCACTATTGAACTCAAAATTATTAAATTCTTAAACTAGAGAGCTACACAATGGAAGATTTTTTTGAGTTGGGAGAATGGAAGGGAAAGTAAAATTTATTAAATTGATTACATGATAAACTATGCCCCTACCTAAATTTTCTAGTCATTCATTCATTTAGGATTCAACAATCAATATATATTTTGTCTCTTGTTGTGATCTTGTGATCTATATCTCTAGAGTGATATTTTTTAATGAAATATTTTCTTTTTATCACACACACACACACACACACATATTTTATAATTCATTTGATTTTCTTTGATGCCACCCTTACTGAAGAGATGCTAATATTTAATTATTATATTATTTTCAATAATAACAAGATACTACTAATGTGTGTATGTTTATATTTGGTATAATTTTATAGTCCAAATTTTTTTGTCTAAAGAAAGTCCATGCTCAACAATATGAACCAAGAACAAAATAAGGTGACAATTGCTAGATTTTGGTATCAGTTTAAAAGAAAAGGTGATGGAAAATGTTATTTTTCTTGCAAAAAATGCAAGGGCTTAAAGAATCAAAGAATTTTAATCACAAATACTGAGAGGCATTGTAGACAACATGATCACATTGAAGGGAGAAAAGAATTTCATTCATTGGTGAATGTGGATTTCAAATAGGTGGAACATGGAGGTGTGAATATCAAAGAAAAAGGTAATGCTCCCATAGAAAAATACAATCCTGAGGCAAAGAACACAATTGAATATGTTGGTATTGGCATGATTGCCGAAGATGTTACTCAATAATGTGTTAGGGAACATGATTTCTGAAGATGTTACTAACACAACTAATGAAGATGATGAAGATGATGATAGTAATGCATGTAATGATGATGATGAAGCAAACCTTGATATACCTATAGTTGAAAAGGCATATAAGCCCCTGTATCGAGGCTCCCAAACAACACTTCTCTCTATTGTATTATTTTTGGTAAACTGGAAGGTTGCAAATGGTACATCTAATGTAGAAATTTTACCTATGCTATGGTATAGTGTCATTTTTTTCATCTTCTATGTTAGCATACCATTAATATTATTTATATTAACAAATTTTTTCCCATAGGTTGATAGGTGAGTGTTGGTTACCACCATCAAACATTCTACCTCACTCTCATCTATAATTATTGGCCATTATGAAAGATATTAGAATGGATTATCAAATAATACATGCATGTCCCAATGATTATATTATATATCATAAACAACATGAATTTGAAACACAATTCCCTCATTATCACATTAGTAGATATCGATTAGATCAAATAACCAAAAAGGTATCTTAGAAGATTCTTTAGTACATTCTCATTATTCCACATCTATAACAATTATTCAAGTGTAGTAGCTTGGTGTAATTTCTGGGTTACCATGTACGCAATAGAAGTCAAGATGACATTATACAAATTCCTACTGATAGTTATAAATTTAAGGACATAGAATATGGGTGGCTAGTATTTAAAGAAGAGCCTTGTAATCTGAAGCTCTCATTGGCAGCATACGGTGTCAATCCATTTGAAGAGATGAGATCTATTTACTTGGTCTAGCCTATTTTTGTATTAACAATAACATGCCTCCTTGGATGTCCATAAAGAGGGAGCACATAATGTTGGAAATGATTGTATCGAGTATTTTTCCATTTGATAGTCATCTAAATTAATTTATAAATATATTATCAAAATGCCCATAATAATTATGTTTTGTTTATGTTCATTTAACTAGGTAAGTACTAGATGAAAGATATGAATGTATATATTGAGCCCTTAATTGATGAATTGTTGGAGTTATGCAATGGGGTCACTATGTATGACATCTCTAGACCGATTGGTGAAAGACAATTTCAATTTCATGCAATGCTTGTATGGATAATACATGATGTCCCTGGACAAACACATTTTTGTGGTATGTAAAATTGTTAGTGCATATTTTTTGTATGTAATAGAGCTAACACATTTTAATTGTATGTTTAAGTTGTGCATGATAATTGTAAATATAAATATTCTAGTACACATGTTATCCAATTATACACAATCTTGTAGGTCTTCATATAAAGGGGAAATTTTCATGTCCAAATTGTTGTCCAAAGATGAAATCATTTCATTAAAAAGTTTAGTAAAGTAGGTGTTTGATCAACATAGACACTTTCTCCCCAAAAATCATAACTATCAAATTACCTTAAAACATCTTTTCAATGGTAAAGAAGAGAAAATATCAAAGCCATGAGGAATGACACCTCATCTATGGAAGTTGGAATAGAATAGAATGAACCATTGAGATAATGTCATTCCATCTGATGTAGGCTTTTTTATGAAATTAAAATTTGGATACTCTCTTTTATTTAGTAATAATGTAATTAATTCTCATGAAATTTGTCAAAGCATTGATGACCAACTTCCAAAAGGACTTAAAAGCTATCTTAGACAATTTAGTAGGTTTTCATACTACATGAACTTCGATCTTATTCATTTTTTTGATGATATGCATATTGGAAAGAATATAACAAAGATACTATGGAAAATATTGGATGTAAGGCATCGCAAAGTAAAATTGGTCAAAAATTGTAATGACATTGATGAATCCAATCATGCATTGAATTTTTCCTTGAATCAAATAGCAATGGAAACCAGATTAATATGAGTATCATTCCTTAATTATTAATGCAGAAACAAAATGATGTCATATTTGAAGCCATTAAAAAAACTAAATTTGCCACACAATTTGCTACAAACATAAGCAGTCTCATATCAAAGAAAGGTAATTTTGGGACATGGTTGAAAATCCATTGAATTTTTTTAATATCTCTTGCAAGGCCACTCCTAGTAGGGTGATTAAATCCTCTAACAAGATCACACCTAATAGTGTGTTTTTTAACCTTTAACCGGGTTGGCTCCTAATAGGGCTCACTTTAGAAGAGTGAAAATAGTAACTAGTTACATTGGTGGTTTTTCCCATATTGGGTTTCCACATTAAATCTTGGTGTCTCATGTGTTCATGTTATTTCTCTAATGCTTTAAAATTAATCACTGTGAATGTTTAAGATCAGCTAAACATAAATCACAATCTAGATTTACTAAGTCGTTACATTTTATGTGTGTTTACCAAATAACAACAATAATAAGTTTTATTAGTCTAAATTTTATTTTATCAGTCTAGATTTACTGAGCAATCAGAGTATCTGCTATTCAAGAAAAGAGGTGTGAGCCAAATCACAAGATAAGTTTGGACACCTTAGTAGGAATATTGATAGCTTTTGAGCTAGACAACTATGACAATTATGTTCTAGCTTCCAAGAATATTGAATCTGCATTTGAGGCCAAACTTTCACTCAAAGAGAAAGGCAAGAAAATAAAGAATATTTAGTGAGAAAGTAAAGAGGAACCAAAGGAAAGTTTTGATACTAATCTTGAAGTTGTTGAAGCCTTACTTGAAAAGAAATATTCTAGAAGTAGAGGAAAATACAAACGCAAAATTCCCCTAATCTTTTTTTCATGTAAAAAAATGAGTCATACTGCTACCAAGTGCCCAAACAAATAAAGAAAGGATGAGAAGAAGAGTCACAAGTAAAATGGAAAGAAAGATTTCAAAAATCACAAATCACTCAAGGAAAAAGGTAAGAAGACTTGTTTTATGGCTAAAGATTCTAATAATAGTGAAGATAAAATAGTATATATTGCTATGAAAGATGAATATGATGAAGAAGAAGATAAGATGGTAGTTATCTCTCATGTCAATAAAAATGACTCATGGATCTTAGATAGTGGATGTTCACATCATATGATTGGAGAAAAAACAAAGTTTGAACATTTTGAAGACTATGATGGTGGTAGTGTAAGATTTGGAAACAATGAACCTTTTTGAATAAAAGGGAAAAGTTGAATCTCATTAACCAAATAACTTGTATGTGACAATGCCTATTCAGTTGAAGGACTAAAACATAATCTGTTGGGTGTGGCACAACTAATCAACATTGGATTCAAGGTAGAATTCATGCATGGCAAGGCAAGACTAATAGATGAAAAAGGTAATCTGATTAGATCAGGCAAACAAACAAGAGGTAATCTATTTTATCTTGATCTTGGTGACTGTTCATGTTTTATTGCTCAAATGGAAGAAAGATGGTTATGGTATAGAAGATTATGTCATGTAAAATTTGAAAATATGGTCAAGATAAGAAAATTCAAAAAAGTAAGAGGTATTCTTAGTTTGAGAAAACTAGATGTTGGTTTATGCAAGAATTATCAAATTGGCAAAATGGGAAAGACTAGTTTTAAGAGAAAAAACTATCAGTCTGAAGATGTCTTAGAAGTTGTGCATACTATCCTATGTGGACCCGTTGAAATAGAAAGATATAGTGGAGAAAAAAATCTTTATTCTTTTTGTTGATGACTATTCCATAATGATGATTGTTATGTATCTTAGAGAAAAGTTAGAAGCATTTGAGAAATTCAAATGGTATCTAGTAAGAATAGAGAAGGAAATAGGAAAAGGATTGAAATGCTTAAGATCAGATAGAGGTGGTGAATTAATCTTTAATGAATTCAATAACTTTTGCATTGAAAGAGGAATTTAAAGATAGGTATCAACCCCTGGTACTCCCAACCCAAATAGAATAGGTAAAAGAAGAAATAGATCCATCATGGATTGTGCAAGGACTCTAACGATTGAAAAGAATGTTGCTATCAAATAATGGAAGGAAGCCATTAGCATTATAGTTCATACTTTGAACCAAGTATAGTTGAAGAAGGACTCATATAAAACTCCCTATGAATTATGGTATGGATACAAACCCAATCTAAGTTACACAAAAGTATTTGTAGGTAAATGTTATATCTTGAAAGAGTCTAGAAAAGACAAGTTTGATGTGAAAGGTGATGAGGGTATATTCTTAGGATATTATTGTAGAAGTAAGGCATATAGATTTTTGAATTTGTCTACTGATAAAATTATAGAAAGTGCACATGTGAGAATTGATGAGTTTGTAGAAAGGACTAAAGAAGAAAGCAAAAAGGAACTAGAATATTATATAAATTTTGTTTACTTCAAACCTGATACATTGCAAGACACATCTATCAATAAGGAGATTTCACCTTCTGAGTCTTCCTCAGTTACTAAGTTGCAAGAAGTTCAAACCAAGTCACAAGGACCCAAGTCACATTTTGAAGCTACAGAGCCAATTCCTACCAAATCTGAGCAACTTGAGCCAAAAGTTGAAATTCAAAATGAAAATATTGTATTTCATTCAAAAGGAAAAGAACTTGTATTGGCCAATTATGTCAGAAGGCATCATGCACCTAATTAGATCATTGCAGATAAATTAGAAGGTACTATGACAAGAAGTTAGCTAAAAGGTACATGTTTACTTGCTGATTTTGAACCTAGAAGTGTTAAAGATACATTGTAAAATGAAAGTTGGATTAAGTCTATGAATGAAGAAATAAAAAAAATAGAGAAGAACAAAACTTGGAGCCTTGTTCCTAGGCTTAAAGATAAAAAAGTAATATGGATTCAATGGTATGTATATCATATGGATGTTAAATCTACATTGAAGAAGTCTACATTGAATAGCTAGAAGGTTTTGTTTATCAAAACAAAACAAACATGGTTTGCAAATTACACAAGGCATTGTATGTTGGATAAAATTAAGTAATTGTGTATTGTCTTTGATGTTACACAAATGTCATATCAGTTATCAGACAGAGTCTACCGAGTTCTATCAATCAAGAAAATAGTTTACAGAGTCTACCGAGCTCAGTCGGTCAGTAAAAGCCTTTTGCAGTGTATACCATGCATGTCACACGGTGAGTTAGTGTTAACCGAGTTCACACGGTAAGCTAAGGAAAGTTTAGTTCTTACCGAGATCACTCGGGTATCAAAGGAAAGTTTAGTTCTTACCAACTTTGGAATTGTTTTGACAAGTTGGTTGGGCCAACCTGGTATTATGTATAGTATATAAAGAGGTGCTTAAGATGCGAAAAAGTGTGGAATAGAGAGAATGTACGGATAGTGCAAGGAAGTGCAAGGAAGAGACTTGTGTGTGCCTAAGCAGAATTGAGCAGAGGGAAATCTTGGAGCTGCAGAGATATATTTGATCAGTAAGGATCTGGTGGAGCTAAACTGAGATCTATATTCAGCAAGATAAGTTGCATGTCTTTTCAGATCATTCATTGTTGCTTTCTAACCATTGTAACAGTGATTCCAAAATCTCCTAACAGATTTGGTTTAACAGCCATTTCATAAATCCTTTAACAGGGTGGCAATTCAGTTGAATTGTTCAAAAGACCTCTCACAAGGCCACTCCTAACAGGGTGATTAAATCCTCCAACAGGGTCACACCTAACAGTGTGTTTTGTAACCTTTAACATGGTTGGCTCCTAATAGGGCTCACTTTAGAAGAGTGAAAATTGGTGACTAGTTGCTGGTGGTTTTTTCCCATATTGGGTTTCCACGTAAATCTGGTGTCTACTGTGTTAATGATAACTTTCTTTTGCATAGTCGCTTATTTCAGTAAATGCTTCATAAATTAACTAAACATCTATCAAGTTTTAAGCAGTAATTTTTGTGTTTATTGAGTAGCAGTAGCAACTAAGTTTAAGGCATCTTTGGGACTTTTGAAAATGTTTTTGTGGTAACTGATTCACCCCTCCCCTCTCAGTTACCCATCTTCATTTTCCAACAATTGGTATCAGAGCTTTTGGTGCTTGCAGGAGAAGATTTTAAAGATCTAAGCCAAAGATCAAGATGTCTTATAAGAGGGAAATCCCAAGGCTTAACCGAAACAACTTCTCAGCATGGCAGGGATTAATGAGACTTCATCTAGCTTCCATTGGTGACACTGGTCTGAAATATCTTGATGAGAAATATGTAGAACCATCAGGTACATTATCAGTCAATGACATTGCTATAAAGAAGACTCATAACATTATGATGATTGATATTGCATCTGCCTTGAGTTATGAAGAGTTTGATGATGTCAAGGACTACACTACTACCTATGAAATGTAGGAAAGACTGAAAGAGATCTATGGTGGAGATGACAATGTAGAAGAGCCAAAGCTGAAAGTCTGAGAGGATAGTTCGATCAGATGAAAATGAAAGAAGATGAAAATATTGCCAAATATGTTGAAAGAATTAAAGCATGTGTCAGTGCTATCAAAGCTTCTGGAGGAAGTATCAGTGAAGAGACAGTCATAAGTAAAGTTCTTAGAACTCTACTTCCAGTTTATGCCATCAGGGTATCATCCATTCAAGAAAGAAGGTGTGAGGCCAATCACAAGATAAATCTAGAGGCCATAGTTGGAAGATTGACAGCATTTGAATTAGATAATTTTGATAATTATGTTCCAGCTGCAAAGAACATTGAGTCTGCATTTGAAGCCAAGCTTTCACTCAAGGACAAAGGCAAAAAAAAGAAGGAATCTCAGTCAGAGAGTGAAGATCAATCAGATCAGATCTCTGACAGTGACCTTGAAGTAATTGAAGCCCTACTTGCAAAGAAATATTCAAGAAGAAAAGGTAAATACAGAGGTAAAGTACCCCTAATCTGCTTTTCATGTGAAGAAGTCGGTTATATTGCTGCAAGGTGTCCAAACAAGAAAGATAAAGATGAAAAGAAAGATAATAAATGGAACAGTAAGAAAGATTTCAAATTATTTAAGGATAAAACTAAGAAATCATGTTTTATGGCTAAAGATTCTAATGATTCTAATGATGAAGAAGAGGATGAGATTGTTTACATTGCTGTAAAAGATGAATCTGACAATGAAGAAATGGCACTCATCTCTCACATAAGTAAGAATGATACATGGATCATTGATAGTGGCTGCTCACATCATATGACTGGAGATAAAACAAAGTTTGATCAATTTGAAGAGTATGATGGTGGCAGTGTAAGATTTGGAAACAATGAACCTTGTTGCATCAAAGGAAAAGGAAGAATCACTCTAACCCAGGAACTTGTATGTGATAATGCTTATTGGGTAGAAGGACTAAAGCACAATTTATTGATTGTAGCACAGTTACTCAACAATGGACTCAAAGTAGAATTCATCCAAGGCAAAGCAAGACTGCTGAACGGTAAAGGAAAGCTGATTGGATCTGGTATTCAAACTAAAGGTAACTTGTTCTATCTTGAACTTGATGAACATTCATGTTTTATTGTTCAAATAGAAGAGAGTTGGTTATGGCATAAAAGATTATGTCATGTGAATTTTGACAATCTGGTAAAGATAAGCAAATTCAAGAAAGTGAGAGGCATTCCTGATTTAAAGAAACCAGAGGCCGGTTTATGCAAGAATTGTCAAATTGGAAAGATGGGTAAGTCTAGTTTCAAAAGAAAAAATTATCAGTCTGAAGATTTATTAGAAATTGTGCATACTGACTTATGTGGACCTATTGAAACTGAAAGCTATACTGGTGAAAAATATTTTATTCTTTTTGTTGATGATTATTCAAGAATGATGACCATCATGTACCTAAGGAACAAATCAGAAGCATTTGAAAAGTTCAAATGGTATTTGGCAAGAGTAGAAAAAGAAATAGGGAAAAGATTAAAATGCCTAAGGTCAAACAGAGGTGGAGAATTTATTTCACATGAATTCAATAACTTTTGTATTGAAAGCGGAATCAAAAGACAGGTTTCAGCACCAGGTACTCCTAAACAAAATGGCATAGCTGAAAGAAGGAACAGATCCATCATGGATTGTGCAAGAACCTTGATGATAGAAAAGAATGTTGCTATCAAATACTGGAAGGAGGCTATCAGTACAGCAGTTCATACCTTAAACCGAGTACAGTTAAAAAAGGACTCATTCAAAACTCCCTACGAAATATGGTATGGCTATAAACCCAATGTAAGTTATCTGAAAGTATTTGAAAGCAAATGTTATATCTTAAAAGAATCTAGAAAAGGTAAATTTGATGTAAAAGGTGATGAAGGTATATTTCTTGGATACTCATGCAAGAGTAAAGCATATAGATGCTTGAACTTATCTACTCACAAAGTCATAGAAAGTATACATGTGAAAGTTGATGAATTTGCAGAAAAGACTGAAGAAGAAAGCAGAAAAGAACCAGAAGATTACAAAAGATTCATCTTCAGTGATTCGGATATAATATCAACTACATCTGAGAATCAGAAATCTTCTTCTACCGAGTCATCACTAACCGAGTTGCAAGAAACATCTACCGAGCCAACATCTACCGAGCCAACGTCTACCGAGTCAGAAAATACCGAGTTAGAGATTACCGAGCCTGAGGTAACCGAGCAGGTACATACCGTGCCAGTTGATACCGAGCCAGACCAAACCGAGTAAGGAGGAGAAATGCAAGAAGATAATGACAAAATTCATGCAAAAGAAAAAGAACCAGTTCTAGCCAAATATGTCAGGAGACATCATTCAGCAGATCAGATCATTGAAAATAAATCCGATGGAACCATCACAAGAAGTAAGTTGAAATGTACTTTTTTACTTGCTGATTTTGAACCTAGAACTGTCAAAGATGCATTAGAAAATGATAATTGGATTGAAGAAATGAATGAAGAAATAGTGCAGATAGAGAAAAACAAAACATGGACTCTTATACCCAGGCCTAAAGACAAAAATGTAATTGGTACAAAGTGAGTTTTTAGAAATAAGTTGGATGAAAATGGTAAAGTATCAAGAAACAAAGCTAGATTAGTGTGCAAAGGATATTCTCAAGAAGAAGGCATAGATTATGGAGAAACTTTTGCTCCCATTGCTAGATTAGAAGGTGTTAGAACCTTATTAACATATGCTGCCTACAAAGGATTTAAAGTTTATCAGATGGATGTCAAGTCAGCATTTCTAAATGGTATACTGGATGAAGAGGTCTACATTGAACAACCTGAAGGTTTTATTGATCCAGATAAAAAGAACATGGTTTGCAAACTTCACAAGGCATTGTATGGTCTGAAACAAGCCCCTACAGCATGGTATGAAAGATTTCATAGCTATCTTATTCAAATTGGATTTCAAAGAAATAATGATAATAGTAGTTTGTATATCAAGGAAGGACCAGAAAATAAGATTGTCCTGGTAGAAATATTTGTAGATGATACTATTTTTACAGGGAATGATGATCTTTGCAAAGAATTTTCAGAACAAATGAGCAAGGAATTTGAAATGTCAATGTTCAGTGAAATCAAATTCTTTGTGGGACTTCAAATTCAACAGAACAAGAATGGCATCCACATCACTCAAACAAAATATATCAAAGAGATATTGAAAAAGTTTGGTATGGAAGACTGTAAACCAGTTGGAACTCCCATGTGTACTGGACTAAAACTTACCAAAGAAGATGATTCAAAGGAAATAGATCAGACATTGTACAAATCTATGATTGGAAAGTTGCAATATGTAGTTCATACTAGGCCAGATATTGCTCTTGCAGTTGGAATTGTGGCAAGATTTTCAGCCAAACCAAGAGAAAATCACATGATGGCAATCAAGAGAATAATGAGATATCTGAAAGGAACTGAAGATTATGGATTATGGTATAAACTTGGAAGAAACCTAGACTTAAAAGTGTTTACTGATGTTGATTGGGCAGGAAACCTTGACGACAGAAAAAGCACAAGTGGAGGTGCATTCTTTCTTGAAAAGAGGTTGGTTTCTTGGATAAGCAAAAAGCAAAACTGTACAGCTCAATCAACAGCAGAGGCAGAGTATGTTGCTGCAGCAGTAAACTATTGTAATATTGTTTGGTTCAAGCAATTACTACAAGGCATGAAGATGGAAATCAAGGAACCAGTCATCATGTTTTGTGATAACACAAGTGCAATCAATATATCTAAAAATCTAGTAATGCATTCTAAGACTAAGCACATTGCAATCAATTATCACTTTGTCAGAGAATTGGTGTAGGACAAGGAAATCAGATTGGAATATGTACATACAAAGGAACAGATTGCTGACATATTCACAAAGCCTTTACCTAAGGATGCATTTTTGTATCTCAGAGGTAAGTTAGGGGTTATTACCCTATGTGAAGTTCACTAAAATAAGTTTTAGTGATGCATCAGCTCTTACAAAATTGAACAATCATCAGTTGATGCAGCAAATCAAGGAAATATTGCATATGAATTAGTACTAAAGGTACAATGAAATTCATTTGAAATTAGATGGTCTTTGGCATGTGTTTTCAAAGAGGGAGAGTTTTACTGTCATATCTTTTCCAAAATCCAAAATTTGATTGAAATTTGATTAAGTAATTTCTTCACAGAGGGAGATTACTATAAGAGGGAGAGTTCTCTATCTTAGAGGGAGAATTGTTAATTGTGTTGTGTTGCAGTAGACTTGCTTTCAAATTTCATTTCTGCTATGACATGTTGTGTTGCCATCAATGCCAAAGAGGGAGATTGTTGGATACAATTAAGTAATTGTGTATTGTCTTTGATGTTACACAAATGTCATATCAGTTATCAGACAGAGTCTACCGAGTTCTATCAACCAGGAAAATAGTTTACAGAGTCTACCGAACTCAGTCAGTCAGTAAAAGCCTTTTGCAGTATATATCATGCATGTCACACGGTGAGTTAGTGTTAACCGAGTTCACACGGTAAGCTAAGGAAAGTTTAGTTCTTATCGAGATCACTCGGGTATCAAAGGATTTTGTAGCGAACGGTTAGTGTTAACCGAGTTTGCACGGTAAGCTAAGGAAAGCTGAGTTTTCACCGAGCTCACTCGATAGTCGAAGACATCTTTTATCGAGTCCAGTCAGTATCCAAAGGAAGTGGCAAGTTTACCGAATTCCTCGGTAAATGTAGTTTTTACCGAGTTCTATCGGTTAACACAGGAAGGAAGCTTTTTGTTCTGTATTGACCGAGCAGCATCGGCCAGTAAAGAATTTTGTTTTTAGTTCAAGCCGACTTTGGAATATGTTTCGTTAAGTTGGTTGGGCAAGCCGACTTTGGAATTGTTTTGACAAGTTGGTTGGGCCGACCTGGTATTATGTATAGTATATAAAGAGGTGCTTAAGATGCGAAAAAGTGTGGAATAGAGAGAATGTACGGATAGTGCAAGGAAGTGCAAGGAAGAGACTTGCGTGTGCCTAAGCAGAATTGAGCAGAGGGAAATCTTGGAGCTGTAGAGATATATTTGATCAATAAGGATCTTGTGGAGCTAAACTGAGATCTGTATTCAGCAAGATAAGTTGCATGTATTTTCAGATCATTCATTGTTGCTTTCTAACCATTGTAACAATGATTCCAAAATCTCCTAACAGAGTTGGTTTAACAGCCATTTCATAAATCCTTTAACAGGGTGGCAATTCAGTTGAATTGTTCAAAAGACCTCTCACAAGGCCACTCCTAACAGGGTGATTAAATCCTCTAACAGGGTCACACCTAACAGTGTGTTTTGTAACCTTTAACAGGGTTGGCTCCTAACAGGGCTCACTTCAGAAGAGTGAAAATTGGTGACTAGTTGCTGGAGGTTTTTTTCCATATTGGGTTTCCACGTAAATCTGGTGTCTACTGTGTTAATGATAACTTTCTTTTGCATAGTCGCTTATTTCAGTAAATGCTTCATAAATTAACTAAACATCTATCAAGTTTTAAGAAGTAATTTTTGTGTTTATTGAGTAGCAGCAGCAACTAAGTTTAAGGCATCTTTGGGACTTTTGAAAATGTTTTTGTGGTAACTGATTCACCCCTCCCCTCTCAGTGACCCATCTTCATTTTCCAACAATGTTATGGTCTAAAACAAGCTCCTAGAGCATGGTATGAAAGGTTGCACAACTACCTTATACAAATTGGTTTTTAGAGAACTAATGATAACAGTAGTGTGTATATCAAGGAAGGACTAGATAACAAGATTGTATTGGCAGAAATATTTGTGGATGACTCTCTATTTATAGGAAATGATGATCCATGGAAAGAATTTCCAAAACAAATGAACAAGGAGTTTGAAATGTCCATGTTAGTGAGATAAAATTCTTTGTTAGACTACAGACATAGAAAAGCAAGAATGCTATCTACATTACTCAATCTAAGTATATCAAAGAGATACTCAAGAAATTTGGAATGGAAGATTCTAAACTAGTTGGAACCCCCATGTGTACTGGACTAAAGCTTGCCAAAGATCATGATGCAGGAGCATCTAGTGGTGTAAGGGCAACCCTATATTAGCCTAAAATATTCTTAGAGATAGTCTCTATTTAATGTGTTTTTATTTCTAGATACCCATTTTGGTCAAATAAAGGTTCCAACTCTAACAGTTCCACTATTAGTTCTCTAGGTTAGAGTTTTTTAAACACCTTGGGATATGTGTAAGTGTAGAAAATGGGTTATTTTGTAATTGAGCCAAAATTATGATGAGTTAGATGCTATAAGTTAGAGGGATGATTATATTTATAATTTAAAGCTCTCCAAAAAAAAATCAGGTCAAAAGGCTTTACGGTTAGAAAGTTATTACAGTTTTAATTTTCTTGGAGACCTACTATGAGTGCTTCAAAGTCAGATTTGGGGCACTAAATGGCCTTGTATGGGGCTGAAAATGGGGGATGGGTGAAGCTGGTCCATAGGGTTGTAGAGAATTTTGAGAGATTTCCTAAAATGTAAACGATTCATCAATTGGAGTCCCAATTCAAAAGTTATTCCTCCCAGAAGTTGGACTACCATTTCTGGATTCTTCTAATTTTAAATTAACTTCTAACGTGACTTTTGGAACCTTTTTTTTTGGTGGTGGATTCGAACTATAATATTGTAGAATTTATTTCTAACCCTAAACCATTTGGGGCTTATTTAAGAACACTTCTAGCATTGTAAAGGTAGTTCTCAGTGGAGTTAGAGAGAAGGTACTTTGTGGAGGATTTCTTTCTCCAAAATCATACTATTGTAAGTGCATAGGAAATTTTTGATTGATAATAATATTTTTCCTTTTCTTGTATGTTCATTTTTTTCTTTGGGTTGGGTCTCCATTAGATGATGATTCAAAAGAGTTATATTAGACCTTATATAGATCAATGATCAAAAAATTACAGTATGTAGTTCATACAAGGCCTGATATTGCTTTAGCAGTTGGGTTAGTGGCAAGATTCTCAACTAAACCTAGAGAAAATCATATGATGGAAATCAAAAGAATTTTGAGATATCTGAAAGGTACTAAAGACTATGGTCTATGGTACAAACTTGAATGAAACTTAGACCTAAAGGTATTCATTGATGCTAATTGGGAAAGAAATCTTGATGAAAAAAAACCACAAGTGGTGGAGCATTCTTTCTTGGTAAAAGGTTGGTATTTTGGACAAGCAAGAAGAAAAACTGCACATCCCAATCTATAGCAAAAGAAAAATATGTTACAGTAGCAATGAATTGTTCTAACATTGTTTGGTTTAAACAATTGTTGGAAGACATGAAGGTTGAGATCAAAGAACCAATTGTCACGTATTGTGATAAAACTAGTACAATTAACATATCAAAGAACCCAGTGATGCATTCCAAAACTAAGCACAATGATATAAAATATCATTTTGTTAGAGAATTGGTGTAGCATAAAGAAATTAGATTAGAATATGTTCACACAAAAGAATAGATTGCAGAAATATTCACCAAGCCATTACCTGAGGATGCATTCATGTATCTAAGAGGTAAGTTAGGGGTCATTCCCCTATTTGAAGCTCACTAAATAAAGTTTTAGTGATGCATCAATAGGAACCAAGTTGGAGATCAATTAGTTGATGCAACATAGACAAAAGGAATATTGCATATGAATCTGTACTCAAGGTATATTGAAACTAATTTGGCATGTGTTGTCAAAGAGGGAGAAGATTACTATCATATCTTTCTAAAATTTGTTTATATCTTTTTGAGGGAGAGGTATACTATAATATAAGTTATGTAATTCCTTCATAGAGGGAGATTGCTAAATGTAAGAGAAGAATTTTTTTAGTGAAACTCTAAGAGGGAGAAACTTTCTATTAGAGAAAGTCTTGCTCTCAAATTTCATTATGCTATGACATGTTGTGTTGCCATCAATGCCAAAGAGGGAGATTGTTGGATACAATTGTCTAATTGTGTATTATCTTTGATGTTACACAAATATCATATCAGTTGTCAGTTAGTGCTTACCAAGCTCACTTGGTCAGTAAGACAATTTTCCTTGTCTACCAAGCATTCCTGAAAATTACTCTACAAAGACTGCGTCTACCGAGCTCACTAGGGCATTGAAAGAATTCAAGCCAGAAATAGTGTTAACCAAATTCACATGGTTAGCAAAGAAAATTTTGAGAACAAGTGTTCACTAAGTTCACTCAGTTTCCAAAGGATATTTTATAAGTTCACAGTGGTAACCAAGATTCTATTGGTTAACATAGAAAATCATCTTAGAACTGGTGTTTACCACATAGGATTGGCCAATGAAGGATTTTGGCATAAGAGGCTTAATTATTTTAAGTATTTTTTCTATCTAACTATGGTGATGATTATTGGTTATTGTAATTTTAATTTGAGCCAACTTGACAATCTAGATGGTATAACTGAAAGGTCAAGTTGAGATTTTTAGTGTGTGTGCAAGTGTGTTGTTTGAATTGAGAAGGAAAGAGTAAGAGTGAACTTGAAGGATAAGTAGGTATCCTTGTGGAGCCAAAAAGTGTTATTCAATCATGAAGGATCAAGTACGAAGTAGAATAGAGATCTGTAATCAGCAATTCAGTTGCATCACAATTAGGTCATTTAATTGTTACTCTCTAACCATTGTAACAGTGATCTAAAATCTCTTAATAGAGTTTGTTTAATAGCCAATTGTAAATCCTCTAACAAGGTGATAGTTCCATTGATTTGTTTTAAGACCTCTTGCAAGGCCACTCCTAGAAGGTTGATTAAATCTTCTAACAAGGTCACACCTAACAGTGTGTTTTGTAACCTTTAATCGGGTTGGCTCCTAACAGGGATCACTTCAGAAGAGTGAAAATAGTAACTACTTACATTGGTGGTCTTTCCTATAGTGGGTTTCCATGTTAAATCTTGGTGTCTCATGTGTTCATGTTATTTCTCTTATGCTTGAAAATTAATCACTATGAATGTTTAAGATCAACTCAATGTAAATCACACTCTACATTTACTGAGTTACTATATTTTCTATGTGTTTACTGAATAACAATAACAATTAGTTTTATTAGTCTAAATTTTATTGTTGACATCTAAGGGATTTGAGATTTATTTTAGTGATAACTAATTCACCTCTTGTCTCAGTTACTCCATCTATATTTCCAATATGTAGGACTTAACTTCTCACCATAATTTATGTAGATAATACATTTCGATCGATATGGATTTTATCTTTAGATGTGTGTTTGATTCTTTCAGCATGAGGTTTGTTAACATTGGACATAGCTAGAGTTTCATAAATTTGACAAAGAATTCCAATCTTCCATAAGAAAGAAAAACACATGGACATCCAATAATATCTTCCAACTAAGATCTTGTTATCACCCTAACTATTACTATGACATTTACACAAAACATAATTGTGATCTAGTAGTCAAACATGAAGTTTCCTATAAGTAAATACCACTTTTTGATACACATTCTTGGTTACACAAATCTTCACTAAACATCTAAGGTCACGATCTACATGAGTCTCCAAATGAGCCTCTTTACTAAAACTTATACTAGAGGGAGAAACAATGTTTTGGTTATTTTTGACACATCCTCCTCATGTTCACTAAAAAGACCTTCTAAAACCATTACTTTTGAGACCACCTTCTTCTATTGTCCATTAATATGCCCAAAAATTTCTTAAAGAAAAGAGCACCCAATTTGACCACCATGGACACCTCTATTCAATTCTTGAAATATCACCTAGTTGAGAAGGGAATTTTTTTTTACCTCCTTTTGTTTTCTACATATCATTTGATAACTTTCTTTAACATCTAAACCTCTTGATAAACCCTTTTGAATAGTTTAATTCATACAACACGTCATTTCCTTTTTTTTACTAAGATCCAATAGGACTACATAAAATGTGGCAATGATAGTGTTCACATGCATTATATGTAAATTACTAGGTCATGTCCAAAAATCAACCTTTTTAATAATATTCTCCAAAATCACCCCTAAGAAAAACATTTTTTTTGTCTTATATGAGTAATCCTAATGAACATATCCATATTATGGTAGCTTAAGTGTAGAGTGTCACTACTAGACTAGAAAGGAAAATTAATATTTCTGCCTAGCCCATGATATATATATATAACCTTCACTATGTTACTTGATAATGATTAAATTGGTTTCTAAAGTCCCATTATTAATTCCCAAGGTAGTGATAAACTTGGTGAGCCACTTGGGATTATTAAACTTTAACCTTACAAAAATGATAATTCACTTCTTATGGGATAAAATTTATATATCTTTTTATAAAGCCATGTTTTCCATAACAATAAACAAAATGAAATTGTCATTTCCATCTTTAGATTACCAATGCATATTTCCCTTCCACTTTAAGATATGGCCACTAACGGAAATAAAATGTCATAATACTTCCCTCTTCATTTAGTTGTATCACCATATTAACTTCACTTTTGAGTAATGACATCTATCACCATCTAGATTTCTATGGTATACCATGCTTTCTTAGTCTATGTTGTTTCTTATGACTCTTTTTGCAACCCTTTTTCTAGAATGTTTCAAGTCCCATTAATTTTTGGTATATATGTAAAATGAAAATATCTTTACATTTTATTATTATCTATGTGATTGGTCTTAACCATTTTCTAAAACAATAATTATGTGTGATATTGTAATGCTAATTACTCTACCCTAATTGTAAATGGATAACCTTAAATCCTAACCCAAACCACAATCTTATTTATATGTTCAATCCTAATTGTTTTAATATTGAACCTTAATTGTAAAATTTTTCCAAGGCATAATCATAAACATACTTATATAAGATATTTTTAGAATTCATGTTTAAGTTGATTTATTAATATAGTTTTTTAAACTACTATTTTATGATTAGGCTTAAATTTGGTATAATGTTAAATTAACCTTAACATTAAAGGTAACTTAATTTTTTAACTTTATTTATTTAATTGAAATGGTTTTAAAGATCTGTGCATTTATATAAATGGTATTTTAGATTTATTTTATTAAATAGTAATTTTGTGATTTTTTATGTTGTTTAAACATATATGTAGATTATATTTGATGGACCCACCCCAACCACCTCCCCCTCCCCTAACCCCACCTTTGCCCCCTCCATATCCACCTCCACATCCACCCCCACCTCCACAACCACCTATTCATCCTCTAGCACCTATTTTAGAGGATTTGAGGAAGACCATGAGGCACAAGCTTCATGACCTCATTCATGATATGGAGACTAGTAAGCGCGAGGCCCATCCCCCCTCACCCACTTCACCTTGTAGATAGTATGCAAGGCATTGTTCACTCTATAGAGCATTTGGATTGTGATATTGATAGGTTTAGATTATGGAGGCAAAACATATGTACATTTTATTCTGATGACCTATCCTATAGAGAGGTCCATAAGCTCAAAATAAATAAATGACATTTTACAAGATATTTTATAAACCCTACGACAAGTCTTGCGATTAGTGAGAGCAACCTTACATTTCTATTAGATGATGCATGCATCCACATATATTAGCACACTTTTGGGAGTGGTGGTGGATGGTATTTGACCATCCACCATACCAAAATCAAGAGGTGCCCATGTACTTCCTTAGGAAGCTATGGGCTGAATTTGAATTCAGTTTGAAACCCAATTATTTTAATATTAGATCATTTCAAGGGGTTGGTGGAGGGATGCCTTAGGATATGCCTGGGGCAAATCTAAGTGATAATATGAGGAATTTTAGATGGTCTCAGCCTCTTATACCTCTTCCAACACTAGTTGTCCCAGTGTCACACCATTATTGAGCAATGGCATCTGCTATTACCTCATTGAGTGCCCTTTCAGGAAAATTAGTAGAGTACTAGACATAGGTGAGAGATATTTGTCCACTTTGACACATTTGTGCTAGTTATGAAGATATATGTAGAGGCTCCTAGAGTGATGTTGATGAAGCATATGATGACCATTATGCTGAGGGTGATGATTTTGATGATGACACGTACGCTACCCATGGTGATGGTATTAATGTGTCATCATTTGTTGGCCTTTTACAAGGAGAGCCTAGAGACAATCATGAGTAGCAGGTAAGATTTTAATTAAAATTTAAATAAAGTAAATAATTATTTACCTTCTACATACATGTGTAATTGTATCAACCATATTAATGTATGTTGAATTTGAAATATTAGAGAATGGATGATATTGTTCTTCCTAGGAAGTAGTATAGTCTTTTTTCAAGACCTATAGATGTTGGCATCCCTCATATGGTATGCACTTTGAATTAAATTGTAAATAATTTATATTCAAACTAAAATTTAATAAAATGTGATCATATGTTCTTTTTATCAAATTTTGTAGGAAATGCTGGCTACTACATAGTTTGATGTTAGTACAGGTCCTAATCCATTAACCACTAAGGCATAGCCTCAAATACCTACAATGTGAACTTTTGACTCAAGACAAATAATTTTTAATATTTTTATGTATGTACATTTTTATTAACTTATAATCATCTACTTTGATTCATTTATAATTTTATGTATTTTGGTTTTATAAATAGGAGATGGATCATACCTATCTATATAGGCCTCTGTATAATTTATTTTGACTCCATCTTTTGACTAACCATGTGAGACATGCCGATGATCATTTTGGTAGCATTTCTTTAGACAAATTTTTGATATTGGCTACTACTCAGCTATGATATATGTACACATGTTTTTATAGTTTATAAAAAATATCATGTAAATTATGTACTTTTTAGTTTACGTTCTTTGTAATTCATGTATATATAATTTTGACTCAACGTTTATGATCCATAATTTTAGGACTATGTCACCATGAGTGTTGCTAAGAGTACAAGACTAAGCCAGATGGAGGTACCTACATAATCCTTTGAGGTCACTATTGTGATTTATTTATATACATAGTTCATTATGCTCTTAAAAAATTTTTAGAAATGTATGTATTGTAAATTACAGGACCTCACCACTATTGCATTTGGTAGCTTTCATAGTGCACCTCCTCCCATTACAAAGGGACAACCATCTCATGTGGTATTACTTTTATTATGTAGTGAATATCTAATTTATTTGTAAGCTAGATTTTGAAACCCATTTTAATTAAGCATGTACATTATGAGACACCTCATGTTACATAGGATGATCCATTTGAGTCCTCTTCACATAAAATAAGGAGGACTATAGATCAGATAGATTAGCTCTTTTTGGTAGCTTTAGATTGTGTTTTTATGATGCACATATTTTTTATTTTGATGCACTATTTATTAGGACAATTAACTATATTATATGTATTTTTTGACTTCATAGATCATGTACTATTTCTTTACGACTTCTTATTATGCTAGTGTATGTAGTATAGATTATTATGTTATCACGTTGTAAGTATGAACGTTTCTCTTTTATATGGTACATGAACAATAATTTTAATAATTTTAAATAATTTATATAGAAATATTAATTTAAAGATGTTTGAATGTAAAAGTAATGGGAAAAAAAAAGAGTTCATCACTTGAAATGACAATTAATTTATAATATCAAGTGCACACCTTTAACGTTCAAATAGAAGTAAACTCTTGTTTTTAAATGTTTACAACATGTTTCAAAATATATGTAAGACAATTTCAATGACATAAATAGAAGTGAACTCAAAATATAAAATTGGATCAACACATTTCTTCAACTAAGGTCCTGCAAAACAAAATTGTAAAACAAAAAAAGTTAATAAAAGCATAAATTAATATGAGCTATCTGAACTATTTGAATATGTGTAATTTGTACATGTACTCACTATATGTAATTGCATGAGATTTTGATGTTCAATCCACCTTAACATGTAATTGCACAAGATGTTGATTTAAATTTGCATAAATTGTAATTAAGACCTGAATAAGAGGTATATATAAGTTCTCTAATTTTCTATTGACAACACATACATACATGTAATTAAATTATATAAGTACATATATTAAAATAGAAAAATAAAGAAAAAAACTTACATGTGTTTGATTTAAATGTAGTCATCCCACTATACCATCTACATCCTCTCTCTTTTGCAATGCGTCTATGATTGTCTCATCCTTGTCCATTGAAATTGTCCATAATACCTTATTGGCGGGTCTCCTTTTGTATCTTTCTAATTTGATATTTGTTGCCACAACCAAATGAGAATAGTGTAAAATATTCTTTTCAGATTGGTAGTCTTCAAATGCTGGTAAAACATTTCTTCTTGTTATTTATGTATGTAGCCAAATGCCAGCTACAATGATAGACCCAATTGGATACTCAAAACCATCATCATCTACTTGATTACATATCAATTTTTTCTTAGGTTCCACACATCTAACTAGACATTACTTAGTCTTTTCAACATTATCATTAGTTGCAATAACAACATAAATATATCCTATAAGATAAGATAAAGTACATAAACACTTTAATTGCATGCGTACATATGTAAATAATATATCAAAGATAGGTACTTGAATTATATTAATGGCATGTACATAAATAAATAATATAAATTGAAGTATGATCACAATAAAATTTAATTTAATTGTGCATACCAAGTTGTATGAGTTTTAAAATACAACCAATGTCTTCTAATGCAAAAGTAAAATTCTAACCTTCATTCACTATATCATCTTGAAAATGTGTGTCAGTAGGTGCTAATAATTTTTGTTGCCAATCTTCAACACATTCTATATTCTCCCATTCTTCCCATTCACCTGCAAGAAAAAATTGACAAAAAGAAGTAAGCTCCCTAGTCCATAAAGTCCAACTATTAGAATCCAAACTCCTAAATGAATGCCCTTTAGTTGACCTGCTAATTATATCATAGTCATATCTTCAAAGGATATTCTTCTCTTCAACTACGTAGAAGAAACATTTGATTGTAGAGTTCTAACTTGATTCTATACATAAATATTTGTTACACCATTCAACAATCTCATATGCATTTTTGAATTTGGCTTTTTCCTCGAATTTTAATTGCTCTCTACTAAGGGCTCTCTTCATGCATGCACCAACACCATCATGTTCTTCTTTTCCATATCCAACCTCAAAAAAACTCCACACATGTTGGATATTAGTTTTCTCATGTGTCCTACTCAACCAATAGAGAATTCTAGCATTCTTGAATTGTTCTATACAATTATCTGACCATATCCAATGTTGTGTCATTTGAATTTGTCTCTCTTTTAAATTATCATAAAATATCTTGAAAGAATATTGGAAAAAATCATATGAATGAAGTTTATTATCACTCATATAGAAATGGTACTCTCTCAATATTTTTTAATCCTCTTTTGTATTTGTTAATCCTCCTCTGTATTTTTTACAACTAAATGTATAGTAACAATTGGAAATGTACTCTTACATATACGAAATTGTCCATCAAGCCATCTAGCATATTGAGAGTGTTTAACATATTTTGGTATGATCACACTCTTAATATCATCCATAAATTCATGATGACTAACTTTATCTATAACTAGATTACACCTTCTTCCAATCTTCACATCCTTCAATGGATATTCATTAAATTTGAATCTTTTTACATCAACTAATTGTTGTCCAAAAGTAGTCAAAGCATTTTCATGTAAACATTAATCTATCAAAGAAAGATTTCCACACATGTCACATGTACTAGAAAGACATGCATATAAAAGAAAGTATTGATCATTAGGTGGCTTACAAAACAAACCTAATATGAAATCCTTTATAGTTTGAGGTAGTATTTTTATACCACATTCCTGCAACATTTCTTTATTGTACATGGTAACACATATAGATCGAAATACATGATAATGGTAATGAAATTGAACATGATTTTTACAAAAACATGTGATTCTTTCCTTTTTAATCCTTACATACCATGGTTTACACTTTTCAAAAGATCTTTGACTATTGGTATTAGTTAACACCTTACAATCTACAAATTTTCTAAACAATTCAGTTTATGTCATGACCAAAATTTTCAGCCAACTCTCAACTTAAGAAAATCTCTTGAATTAGGTGATACTCTTGTATTATCATGCCAAAAAAATTTAAACAAACTTTTGACTCCACTAGTAAGTTTCATTTCACATCTCAGGAATCTACCACTACAAGTCTACAAAATATTTGTTGGATCTCATTCAAAGTTAACCCTTCTCTTCATAGCTCTGTGTAAAGTCTTATAATTCACATTAAGATATACACTTATCTTAATAATCAATCTATTTTTAGTTGTTGATTTATTAACTAAATTTGTTATTATTTCTCATCATACTGCATTCTTATCTTCAGAGTGACTTCTCTTTTCAATAACATCAAAGGCATTAGCAATAGTGGGTACAACTTGTTTTAAAAAGTCATTTTTATTCTTTGGTTTTGCATACATTCCTAACCTTTTCATTACTTTTCACATTTTAGACATTTTAATTAGTTGCAACATCAACTAACATTGAAACCCAAATTTCTTATTATAAAAAAATGTCCATTTAATCTATTAGCATGTGTCCTAATTTGTGTCCATGAAAGCAATCCCTCAACATTATCTAGCACATCATTAGGAAAATTAAAATTATGTTTAGGTACTTTAGTATCATTCTAAAATGCTTGTTTAGTAATTGGTGTTTCTATGTCTACATTCATACAATTGTTATTCAATTGGCATTTCATTTTCACTGTTATTTGGAATTTGAATCTCATTTTCATTTTTTCTTGGTATTTCTTTTGGAGCATGCATTTTCATTAGATTTTTTTGTGCATGATCATTTGGAAATCTATTCTCATGAAAAAAATCTAAATTCTTTAAATCGTAACTTGCTTCTAAAAAATCAGTAATTTCATCATGAGAAAAAAATTGAGGGTTTGGAGACACACATGTATTGAATGTTTAGTTAGAATGTGCACCTGAATCTTCTTGTATTGGTTTCTCTTTTTTAACCTCTTTATCCATCATGGTATGGTCAATGTATTTCTCCTTTCAAACACTGCTCGATTCTCTAATTTTGTTTTCTTCTCTCTTGTTGATATTGTACTTCATTCTCTTTATTTATTGCAAGCTCCTCATTTTTTAGAACTTTTATTTTCTTCTTTCTTCATTATTTTTATCCCATGTTTGCACTAGTTTTGAATTTGAATAAACAACTTGCAAATTGTAGAAGAAGACAAGAAAATAGAATAACTATGACATAAATTGTTGTTGTAGATTGAAACTATTATTAAATCATTGCAATTATTAAAAATTGGTCTATGGGTTATCGTTTGGGGCCCAACAGGTAGATTAGAATTGGGTACCCAACTTTTAAACAATCAAATACTCGATTATAAATTAGGCACCCAATTTTTAAACAATCAAGTACCTAATTGCTTAAAAATTGAGTGCCTATTTTGGTTAACAACTAAACCAAATTGGGCACACGAGTTTTTAATTACAAATCGGGTGCTCAACTCTAGTGACATGGGTATGAATTTGGAATGCCTACAAGTTTGCATGGGGTTTCACCTTAGGCTAGGGCATGACATAGGCTTCGTCCCACAAAGCCTATACCTTTATGAACCAATTTTTTACTAAGGCATTTAATTTATAATTGTAGGGATTGTCATAATTTTTATATGGTCGTCCCCATTGAATTTTTTTGACAAAACAAAAAACCATTATAGGTCTTACTATTCTGATTTCAAAAATGTAAAATTTGTAGTATTATGAATTCATTTTCTATTTTTTCATTATTTATTACTCAAAAGTATCTCTTAAATGTTAAATAGTGGCATTCACTAAAATTTTAATAACTTTTTGAAATTTTCATATTTTGAAATTTAATTTACATCTCATCAATCCTTACACAATTATTTTAAAGTTTAAAAAAAAATAAAAATTAAAAATAAAATTTTGATTGAATTATGGCATCTGTACACAAGAGGTTTAGAAATTAGATTAATTGTCAATTAAAAATTAATAAAAATATATTCATTAAAAAATTCAAGAAAAACATTCTCATCAATCTTTGGTGTGTCATGTGACTTCATTTAAAAGTATTCACAAAGATCCATTTAGTTGTGTCAAATTATGGTGTCCATGCACGAGCGTGGTGTGGTCCTAAAATAAGCATTTTGAAAAAGTGTTTTCTAAAGATCCATACCAAAAAAAATCTATCATGTGTGTATACATATAAATTAAATATTCAAAAGGAAGATCACAGGCACTATGATTTTTATTTCTAAAGGTGTTTATATTTAATCTCTAAATGGCTCAAATTTTGGCACCAATTGACAATATATTTCAGAAATAGGAAAAACACTTCCACTTTTTGGCCAAAAGTGAAACCCAACTTCTTGCACTAACCCATATATGATCTTGGGAAATATATTAGGTTAGAAGTGTTATTTATTATATTTGTTGTATAGATATTTTTTTTTCATCTTGCTCTTCTTTTTCTATAATTTATTATATAGTTTTTGGTAGAGTCTTGTTAATATATTTTTGTGTGATGAATATCTTCTATGTGGTCATCATCTAAATAAATTGATAAAAAAATACATAAAGCATTTGAAGAGAAAAATTCCTCAGCTGTTGTGTGAAATGTAAAAGTGCCTATCTTCAAAAATTTTCAATGCACAAGAGCACTACCTCATACATCTAGCTAAGGAGATTGAATTGTGTGGATATGTACCTAGTAGGTAAATGTGGATGGTTGAGAAGCACTTGAAATTTTTGAAGGGCTTAGTTTGACAAAGAGCACATGTTGAGGGTTCCATAGTCAAAGGATATATGATATACTAGACCATAATGTACATTAGTGGATATCTTCCCAAGTTAGCATCAAAGATTCATGTAGATCACATTTGAGATCCCAACTTCATTAGCATATTCAAAATGGAGTACTAGTTGGGAAAAGGTAGATTGAGGAAAGTTAGAGGTAATTATAAGTTGTTATTGTAGTTAACTAATTCTTATCCATCATCAATATAAGTTATTCCTAACTAGTCTATTTATTTTATACAGTTTCTCATGAGTGGGATGCACTTCAGTTGTATATTGCAAACAATATTGATTAGATGATGATATGGATGGAACAATCTCAACAAATTAGTCACTCATTAACATGGGTAGGTGTTGCTTCACTAGTTAAAGAAGCTCATCATAATGGAGATTCCAATGTTATGCCAATGATAATTGATCTAGAAAATAATTTAAGAATTTGAAAGTATGTATAATTTAATCTATCATGACCCATTCATTTAATATCAATGCATACATGGATGTATACTTTTGACATGTTTGAAAAATAATAGGTCAAGCACCATAAAGCTATGTACTACAATGAACATAAATTTTGAATAAAGAAAGTGAACAAAACTAAGAGAGATTGTGATTCTAGGATAACTATAGTCTTTGAGGTCACCAACATTTCATCTAGAAATGGCATGCATCCTCAACAATCAAAAAATAGATACTATGCCATTTTAGATGATATAATTGAGTGACTTTAATTCTTTCAAACTAGTTCTATTCATTTTCAAATGGTACATACTAAAAATGAATCAAAATGATCCTGATAGAACTATTATTGAACATGGTAATGGATTTACAATAATTAATACAAGGTAATTTGAGCCAGCTGGAAATGATCCCTATATTCTACCAAGCTAATGTGAGAAACTTTTTTACTTTGGCATTCCAAACATACTATTTTGGCCATTTTTCTTTAGACATGATCCAAGAGGAAGAATAAAAATGTATAATGTGATCGAAGAAGAAGATACCGAGGAAGTAAAAGATGGTGTAGATGATGATGATGGAAAATATGAAGAAGGAGATAATGATGATGGTGAAGATGTTCATGATCATGGTGATAGCACTGATGATGGTGATGGTGGTAATGATCTTGGTGGTGGTGGTGATGATGATGATGATGGTGGTGGTGGTGGTGAAGATGAAGAAGGAGATGATGATGATGATGATGATGATGAAGATTTTTATGATGATGGTGATGGCATTAATGATGAAACTACAACAGTCAGGGTCAAATTAAAATGACAATGTAATTTGTGGTCATTTTCATGTTTTTTTTGCAATTGTCCCTATTGCCATCACAATGCCAATATTGGCATCACATTTTTTTTGTGCTCATGACTGTAAAGAAAAAGGAATCATGACAATAATTTTCCATTTGTTTTTATTTTGGAGAGAGCTGCATGCAAAAGAGGTGGAGAACTATTAACATTGTCATGATGCCCTTGTCATCTGTGCATTTGGTTGCTGTGCCCTTGTGATCTCTACATTTTTTTGTCATACCCTTTCTTTGTGATTTCATTTTCATGTCTTGACTTTTCTTTGCTATTTCATTGTCATGTTGTACCCTTTCTCTATGACTTCATTTTTGTATTGTGCCCTTGGGATCTACATGCCCTAGCTCTATGATTTTCTTTAAGGGTGAGAAGGAGTATGTATGTAAATGTTTTTTTTTTCCCTTGTAAACATGTAGGTATTTATATTTCCTTCTAAATATGTATCTCTTTCTATACTCAAAGAGATCTTTTTCAAGGTTTTTACTACATATATGATCCAACTGCACATATATTCTAGAATCCAAATAATAAAATAATAAAACTCACTCAACCCATGCTAAGTGACTTACCTTAAGATCTTCCACGAAAATAATGTAGACCATGAAAATGGGCCATGTTCACAAGAAATTTTTCAAACACATATCATAGTAGATATCTTTAGAAAGAAACAATCCATAACAAGTTTTATGGGTCTAGTTTCTTATTAGCTGGGTTGATATATATGTACATTTAATGTGGTTATGGAATTTACAAGGGAATTATCCTTGTGACTATGCATGTGTATTTAGTGCATTTATTTCTTGTGATATATCTCTACATTTCATTGCTATGTTTGTATTCTATGATTTGGTTGCCATGCCCTTGTGATCTTTGTGTTTTGTTGTCATGCTCTTGCTCTATGATTTCGGTGTCATGCCCTTGCTCTGAGATTTTGTTTCCATGTCATGCCATTGCTATGTTGTACTCTTTCTCTATGTTTTTTTTTCCATGCCCTAGCTCTGTGATTTTTTTCAAGGGTATGTAAATGTTGGCTTCTTTTCCTTCTAAACATATATCTATTTATATCTCCTTTTGAACATGTATATCTAGAGATCTTTTAAAATGTTATTATTACATATTAGCTAGACAACTAAAAAATTAATCCTTCTACATACATACTCTAGAATCCAAATAATAATAAAATAAAACTTAGTCAACCCGTGCTAAGTGACTTACCTCAAGATCCTCCACAAAAATAATGCAAATGAGAAAAAATGGGTAGAGTTCACAAAAGATTTTACAAAAACATATCATAGCAAATATTTTTAGAAAGAAACTACCCATAATCATGAAGTTCATCCCCTTGTAGAAGTCTCTACCACAATGACATTACCCCTAAACCTTGCAAACGATGTTGAAGTGGTTCCCAACCTTGAAACACTCTTATAGTATTTGATACTTGGGATCATCGTAGGGAGACTGTGCCAATACTTGAAATGCTCTTATAAGAATTTTATATTTGGACTATAAGTATTCAAATACACTTGCAAGTGATTCCAATATCATGGTACCTACCACAACACTTTCTTGAATTCTATCTATGTCTCCCATAATATCCTCTATGTTGCCTAGCTATTGTTTCTATCATGCAGTCTCTTTCTAAAGTCGCTCCTTCTCATTCTCTTTCTAAAGCTGCTCCTCCTTTTCTCTCGTGCCTTAAATTTTGACTATCTAACTTCTAAATATCTACCTCTACCTTATTTAAAATCAACTTCACAATGTGTTGTAGCTCTAGCATAGATCTTTGATGATCAATAGCTTTCATTTCAGCGTTCAATTTTTCAAGATTGGTCAACACCCTCACTTGCAGACCTCTCATGTCAAGCACTTTTTGTTCTTTTTCAACACCATATTTTTGCTTCTAAGATAATTCTTTAGATGCATTTTCTTGTAAAAAAAAAATTTTGTTGAAAATTTGTAAACTCTTAGAAAGAGCATTTTGGTTTTCATGTATGTATGTATATATGTATGTATGTATATATTTATGTATATATGTATGTATGTATGTATGTATGCATGTGTGTATGT
The DNA here is from genome assembly GCA_028749045.1 of Cupressus sempervirens. Lineage (NCBI taxonomy): Eukaryota > Viridiplantae > Streptophyta > Pinopsida > Cupressales > Cupressaceae > Cupressus > Cupressus sempervirens. Next base: position 709,561,103 of record CM053793.1, read on the forward strand.
ATGTATGTATGTATGTATATAGAGAGATCTTGTGGATTGTGGATTATGGATTATAAATTAAAAAAAGAAAAGAAAACACGACATTAATCATTCCTTATTTGTTTTGATTGATTGTAGAGATTTGGATGTAAATGTTGGATAATGTTGTCCTTGATGTCACACAAATGTCATATCAGTCATTAGTCTCAAGATCATTGAGCTCACTCAGTCATCGAAGAAAATATGGAAGACAGTGTTAACCAAGCTAACTCAGTCAACAAAGGAAAGGTGAAAGATAGTGATCACCGAGCTCACTTGATCATCGAAGGAAATGTGGAAGACAGTGTTAACCGAGCTAACTCGGTCAACAAAGGAAAGGTGGAAGACAGTGATCACCGAGCTCACTCGATCAATGAAGGAAATGTGGAAGTCAATGTTAACCAAAATTCACTCGGTCTCCAAAGCTTAGTTTCCACCAAGCTCACTTGGTTATCTCAGGAAACTAAGTACTTACGGAGTTCTCCCAGCGATTGAAGGATTGTCATGAAGTTGGCTGTATTAATCGAGCTTAGTCGGTTAACACAAGAACTATTTTTTGAACAAAGTTTACCGTGCAAGGTCAACCAGTATAGGGATTTGCAAATTAATTACTTCTAGCTGACTATTGTAATTCTTTGTTTAGTCAATGACTCGAGCTAACTAAGATAGTTTGAAAGGTATATATGGTCATTCAAGTTATAAATTAAAGTGTGTGATTGTGAAAGAAGTTATGAATGCAAATTATAGTATGAAATGAAAAGGCGAATTCTGAGCAAAGTCTGATGAAGGATCAAATGTGTTGAAGGAGCTATAAAGATGCATTTGATCAATAAGGATCCAACCAAGCACAATAGAGATCTGTAATCAACAAAGATAAGTTGTACATTATATCAGGTCACTTCATTGTTGCTTTCTAACCATTGTAACAATGAATTCAAAATCTATTAATAGAGTTGGTTTAATAGCCATTCAATAAAATCTCTAACAAGGTGATAGTTCAATTGAATTGTTCTAAAGACCTCTAGCAAGGCCATTGCTAATAGGGTGATTAAATCCTTTAAGAGGATCACACCTAACAGTGTGTTTTTGTAACCTTTAACAGGGCTCACTTCAGAAGAGTGAAAAATAGTATCTAGTTACATTGGTGGTTTTTCCCATATTGGGTTTCGACGTTAAATCTGGTGTCTCTTGTGTTCTTAATTGCTGAATTGCTTTGTGCATGATAACATATCAGTTCTTAATATTTGTCATTTGCTGCATTATCAAGTTTTAGCATTTTATATTAATCAAATCAAGGGTATATTCAGACATCTTAGGGACTGTGAAAGTTTTTGTAGTAACTGATTCACCCCCTCCCCCTCTTAGTTACTCTATTCTCATTTCCAACAATTTGTATTAGAGCTTTTGGTGCTTGCAAGAAGATATTTCAAGGATCTAAGCCAAAGATCAAGATGTCTTACAAAAGAGAAATTTCAAAACTCAACAGAGATAACTTCTCCACATGGAAAGGATTGATGAGACTTCATCTGGCTACTGTTTGTGATACTGGACTAAAATACCTTGAAGAAAAATATGAAGAACCTCCTAGCACATTGTCTGTCAATGACATTGCTAAAAAGAAGACTCACAACAATATGATGATAGAGATAACATCCGCTCTTAGTTATGAAGAATTTGATGACATTAAGGACTGCAAAACTGCCTTTGAGATGTGGAACAAGCTAAAAGAGATCTATGGAGGAGATGATAATGTGAGAAGAGCAAAAGAAAAAATTCTAAGAGGATAATTTGATCAAATGAGGATGAGAGAGGATGAAAACATTGCAAATTATGTTGAAAGAGTTAAAGCATGTGTAAGTGCAATCAAAGCATCTGGAGGTGATATCAAAGGAGAAATAGTTATAAGAAAAGTTCTCAGAACCTTGCTTCTCATTTATGCAATTAGAGTTTCTGCAATTCAGGAAAGAAGATGTGAAGAAAATCATTAGATAAATCTTGAAGCCATAGTTGGAAGACTAACTACATTTGAACTAGATAACTTTGACAACTATGTTCTAGCCTCCAAGAACATTGAATCAGCATTTCAAGCCAAGCTCTCACTCAAGGAGAAAAACAAAAAGGAGAAGGAATCTCAGTTAGAAAGTGAAAATGAATCAAGCCAAAGTTCAAACAGTGACCTCGAAGTGATTGAAGCTCTACTAGCAAGGAAATATTCTAGAGGTAGAGGAAAATACAAAGGTAAAGTTCCTCTAATCTGCTTTTCTTGTGAAGAAATTGGTCATATTGCAGCAAGGTGTCCAAACAAGCAAAAAAATGATGAAAAGAAAGATTACAAATGGAATGGCAAGAAAGACTTCAAATTGAGGATGAAATTATTTATATTGTCGTTAAAGATGATTCTGACAGTGATGAGGAAGATAAAATGACACTTGTTTCTCATATAAGTAAGAATGATACATGGATTATAGATAGTGGTTGCTCACATTATATGACTGGTGATAAAACTAAGTTTGATCAGTTTGAAGACTATGATGGTGGCAGTGTAAGGTTTGGTAATAATGAACCTCATTTCATAAAAGGAAGAGGAAGAATATGTCTAACCAAAGAACTTGTATGTAATAATGCATATTGTGTTGAAGGTCTTAAACATAATTTGCTAAGTGTGGCACAATTACTCAATACTGGATTCAATGTGGAATTCATGCATGGAAAGGCAAGACTGTTGAATAAGCAAGGAAAGCTAATAGGATCTGGCACCCAAACTAAAGGTAACTTGTTTTATCTAGAACTTGGTGAATGCTCATGTTTTATTGCTCAAATTGAAGAAAGTTGGTTATGGCATAAAAGGTTGTGTCATGTCAATTTTTATAATCTAGTAAAAATAAGAAAATTCAAGAAAGTGAGAGGCATTCCTAACATTAAGAAACCTAAGGTTGATCTATGCAAGAATTGTTAGATTAGTAAAATGAGAAAGACTAGTTTTAAAAGTAAGAACTATCAGTCTCAAGATATATTAGAAATTGTGCATACTGATCTATGTGGACCCATTGGAATAGAAAGCTATACTGGAGAAAAGTTTTTCATTCTTTTTGTTGATGACTACTCAAGAATGATTACTGTCATGTATCTAAGGAATAAATCAGAAGCATTTGAGAAATTCAAATGGTATTTGATAAGAGTAGAAAAAGAAACAAGAAAAAGACTAAAATGCTTAAGGTCAGATAGAGGTGGTGAATTCATCTCACATGAATTCAACAACTTCTACATTGAAAAAGGTATTAAAAGACAGGTCTCAGCACTAGGAACTCCTGAACAAAATGGAATAGCTGAAAGAAGAAACAAATCCATCATGGATTGTGCAAGAACCCTGATGATTGAAAAGAACATTGCTATCAAATACTGGAAGGAAGCCATCAACACTGCAGTTCATACCTTAAACCGAGTACAGTTGAAGAAGGACTCATTCAAAACTCCTTATGAATTATGGTATGGCTACAAACCCAATGTAAGTTATCTAAAAGTATTTGGAAGCAAATGTTGTATTTTGAAAGAATCTAGAAAAGGAAAATTTGATGTAAAAGGTGATGAAGGAATATTTTTAGGATTTTTTGCAAAAGCAAAGCATATAGATTTTTAAATCTATCCACTCACAAAGTCATAGAAAGTGCACATGTGAAAGTTGATGAGTTTGCAGAAAAATCTGAAGAAGAAAGCAAAAAGGTACCTAAAGATTATAGAAGATTTGCTTACATTGAACCAGATACTATACCAAGCATACCGTTCACTCAAGAATCCTCAACTCCTGAGTCATCAGTAATCGAGTTGCAAAAAGTTCAAACCGAGCCACAGCAACACTCAAACATTACCGAGCTAGTGTCTACCGAGTTTGAAGCACCTGAGCCAATTCTTACCGAGCCAAAACAGCTTGAACATGAAATTGAAGCACAAGGAGAAAGCAATGAAACTCATTCAAGAGGCAAAGAACCTATATTAGCTAAATATGTCAAAAGACATCATGCATTAGATCAGATCATTGGAGACAAATCTAAAGGAAACTTGACAAGAAGCAAGCTGAAAAATACTTGTTTACTTGCTGATTTTGAACCTATAAGCATTAAAGATACATTTGCAAATGATAGTTGGATTGAGGCAATGAATGAGGAAATAGAACATATAGAGAAGAACAAGACATGGACTCTTGTACCTAGGCCTAAAAATAAGAATGTAATTGGAACCAAGTGGGTATTCAGAAACAAGTTAACTGAAGATGGTAAGGTATCTAGAAACAAAGCTAGATTGGTATGCAAAGGATACTCTCAAGAAGAAGGCATAGATTTTGGAGAAACCTTTGCTCTTGTTGCAAGATTGGAAGGAGTTAGAACCTTACTTGCATATGCTGCTCACGAGGATTCAAAGTTTATCAGATGGATGTCAAGTTAGCATTCCTCAATGGAATACTAGATGAAGAGGTTTACATTGAACAACTTGAAGGTTTTGTTGATCCAGATAAAAGGAACATGGTCTGCAAATTACACAAGGCACTGTATGGTCTAAAACAAGCCCCTAGAGCATGGTATGGAAGATTGCATAACTATCTTATTCAGATTGGTTTTCAAAGAACTAATGATAATAGTAGCTTGTATATAAAAGAAGGACCAGATAATAAGATTGTCTTGGCAGAAATATCTGTAGATGATACTATTTTCACAGAGCATGATGATCTTTGCAAAGAATTTTCAGAACAAATGAACAAGGAATTTGAAATATCTATGTTTGGTGAAATAAAATTCTTTGTTGGTCTTCAAATTCAACAAAATAAGAATGGCATCTACATCACTCAATCAAAATACATCAAGGAGCTATTGAAAAAGTTTGGTATGGAGGACTGTAAACCTGTTGGAACTCCTATGTGTACTGGATTGAAACTTACGAAAGATGATGAATCCAAAGAGGTAGATCAAACATTATATAGATCTATGATTGGAAAGTTGCAATACATAGTTCATACCAGGCCAGATATTGCCCTTGTAGTTGGTATTGTTGCAAGATTTTCAGCAAAGCCAAGAGAAACTCACCTGATGGCAATCAAAAGAATAATGAGATATTTGAAAGGAACTGAAGATTATGGCTTATGGTACAAATTTGGAGGTAATTTGGATTTGAAAGTATTTACTAATGCTGATTGGGTAGGAAACCTTGATGAAAGAAAAAGCACAAGTGGAGGAGCATTCTTTCTTGGAAAAAGATTGGTTTTTTGGACAAGCAAAAAGCAGAATTATACATCCCAATCTATAGTAGAGGCAGAGTATGTTGCTACAGTAGTAAACTATTCAAATATTGTTTGGTTTAAGTAGTTATTGCAAGGAATGAAGATGGAAATCAAAGAACCAGTTGTCATGTTCTGTGACAATACTAGTGCAATCAACATATCTAAGAATCCAGTGATGCATTCCAAGACCAAACATATTGCAATGAAATATTATTTTATCAGAGAATTGGTGCAAGACAAGGAGATTAGATTGGAATATGTCCATACAAAGGAACAAATTGCTAACATATTCAAAAAGCCTTTACCTAAGGATGCATTTTTGTATCTCAGAGGTAAGTTAGGGGTCATTCCCCTATCTGAAGTCCCACTAAAAATGAGTTCTAGTGATGCATCAATGCATACAAGATTGAAGATCTATTTTTTGTAGTTTAATCAAAAATCATTGCATATGAATTAGTACTAAAGGTACATTACAATTCACTTAACTTCTATTGTCTTTGGCATGTGTTGTCAAAGAGGGAGAGATTTACTGTCATATCCTTCTAAAATTGTGAGATTTGAAAAGTTTTCCATGAAGTTCCTTAACAGAGGGAGATTATTGAAAGAGGGAGAAGTCTGTTATCTTGTTGGACTTGTTTTCAAAATTTCATTTTGTTATGACATGTTGTGTTGCCATCAATGCCAAAGAGGGAGATTTTTGGATAATGTTGTCCTTGATGTCACACAAATGCCATATCAGTCATTAGTCTCAAGATCACCAAGCTCACTCGGTCATCGAAGAAAATGTGGAAGATAGTGTTAACTGAGCTAACTCGGTCGACAAAGGAAAGGTGAAAGACAATGACCACCGAGCTCACTCGATCATCGAAGGAAATGTGGAAGATATTGTTAACCGAGCTAACTTGGTCAACAAAGGAAAGGAGAAAGACAGTGATCACCAAGCTCACTCGGTCAATGAAAGAAATGTGGAAGTTAGTGTTAACCAAGCTTCACTCAGTCTCCAAAGCATAGTTTCCACTGAGCTCACTCTGTTATCTCAGGAAACTCAGTACTTACCAAGTTCTCCCATCGATTGAAGGATTGTCACAAAGTTTGCTATATTAACCGAGCTCAGTTGGTTAACATAGGAACTATTTTTTGAAAAAAGTTTACCATGTAGGGTTGGCCAGTATAGGGATTTGCAAATTAATTACTTCTAGCCGACTGTTGTAATTGTTTGTTTAGTCAGTGACTCGAGTCGACTAAGATAGTCTGAAAGGTATATATGGTCATTCAAGTTATAAATTAAAGTGTGTGATTGTGAAAGAAGTTATGAATGTGAATTATAGTATGAAATGAAAAGGCGAATGTTGAGCAAAGTTTGATGAAGGATCAGATGTGTTGAAGGAGCTATAAAGATGCATTTGATCAGTAAGGATCCAACCAAGCACAACAGAGATCTATAATTAGCAAAGATAAGTTGTACATTATATCAGGTCACTTCATTGTTGCTTTCTAACCATTGTAACAGTGAATTTAAAATCTCTTAATGGAGTTGGTTTAACAGCCATTCAATAAAACCTCTAACAAGGTGACAGTTCAATTGAATTGTTCTAAAGACCTCTAGCAAGGCCACTCCTAACAGGGTGATTAACTCCTTTAACAAGGTCACACCTAATAGTGTGTTTTTGTAACCTTTAATAGGGTTGGCTCCTAATAGGGCTCACTTCAGAAGAGTGAAAAATAGTATCTAGTTACATTGGTGGTTTTTCCCATATTGGGTTTCCACATTAAATTTGGTGTCTCTTGTGTTCTTAATTGCTGAATTTCTTTGTGCATGATAACATATCAGTTCTTAATATTTTTCATTTTCTACATTATCAAGTTTCAACATTTTATATTAATCAGATCAAGGGTATATTCAGATATCTTAGGGACTGTGAAAGTTTTTGTAGTAACTGATTCACCCCCTCCCTCTCTTAGTTACTCTATTCTCATTTCCAATAGTAAAAGAGTGTCAAAAGCTCCAAATGAGGGTGGAGAGCCCTAAACTTTGATGGATATCAGTCAAGATCTAGGATTTTGTTTTCATTCCCTTTTGATCTTTGTTCCTTGGTCTATGATTTTCTTCAAGGTGAGAAGAGGTACTTGTGTAAATGTTCATTTCTTTTATTTATAAAAATGTATCTCTTGTTCATATATAATAGCTTTGGTAAGATTCAAGGATAGGTTATTATGATGATTGTATACATATGTGCATGTATGTATATGAATCAATTCACTATGTGAACTTCTTTACAGTATCTTCATCCAATTGACCATTCAAGCATCTTATTGCACTTACCACTTCCTTTATTCTTGCACCATACTGAGTAGTGTTCTCATTTTCCTCCATTTTCATGTCATAAAACTTTCCTCTGAGACTTTCTCTTTTTTCTCTTTGTACATTCTAATCTCCTCCATAGATGTTTGATAAGGCTTTCCACATTTTGAATGCAGTATCACATCCTTTGATATCATCAAATTTAGCATAGCTGAGTGCAGAGGCAATTTCTAGCATTGTCTGATTGTGTTCTTGCTTGTTTTTCATATCTTCTATAGTAGGAGCACCTGTTGGATCTACATGTTCAGTGACAATTGAATTTTGGGCATCATCTCCTATGGATCCAAGATGTAGTTTCATCAAGCTTTTCAATGCAACAATGTTTTCTTTATTGAGCTTGGGAACTTCTCTCTTAGGCATTTTGATCTTTTCTACTTATAGTTCCTTTAAACTGAGTTAGTAGTAAGGCTCTGATACCAATTGTTAAAATTTTTTAGAATAACTAAGAGGGGGGGTGAATTAGTTATTCAATGTCCAAATGCCCTATTAATACTTTTTCACTACTTTTTATGAATCCATACACTTTTAAATCAAGCATATTAGCAAGTTACAGTAAATCAACATGCAAAGATAAAACATGCAAGATCAACACATGACACAATGATTTATGTGGAAACCCAATTTGGGAAAAACCACCAATAACATGCTACTTCATTCTCACTCTTCCTAAGTGATGCCCTGTTAAAAGCCTACCTTGTTAAAGGTTTACAACACACTGTTAAATGTGACCTTGTTAGAGGATTCCACCAAAATGTTAGGAATGGGCCTGGTTAAAGAACTTTAGAACATTCACTTGGAATGCCACCCTATTAAAGAATTTATCTCATGGCTATTAAACCAACCTAAGTCCATAGGATTTAAACTTTACTGTTACAATTGCTAGAAAGTAATGATAATGATCTTTTGATCTGATATAACTTACAACATACTTTGCAAATTTCAGATCACACTTTCAATTCAATTCTAATGCTTGGCTTCAAACACTTTAGCTCTGACTACTTGACTTCTTCTCAAGCTTCATCTCCTTGAGTCTTCTAACACATTGTACCAATGCATCCATATTAGGGGTCTTCTTACTGAAATAGAGTCTCTATACTCTCTTATCTCCTTAGCACCTCCTTCAGCATTTCATGCTTTCATGCTTGACTGCCTCTCTCTCTCTCTTTTATTAACTTAAGACTCCTTAAATAGAAATCTGATTTGCCTTTGCTGCTCTTTTCTCCTTTCCAATTTTAGGGTTTTGAATGGATTAGGTAGGATACAATGTATCTATCTCATATCTTGTTCTTATCTTCAAACTTCGTTAGTTGTATTCTTAAAAACGTTTTACATGGTGTTCTGTGCCACTAGATCATCATTCTTATCTTCCATTTTAATTCAAAAACTTCTAGATAACAACCTTGTTGGCTTAGATCTGGTGAATCTTTAATTTTTAAAATAATGCAGCAACTCGGCATTATTGATTTTTTGGTTTTTGGCATCTCTGTGTTACTCGGCACTATTGGTTTTACTAGTGCTCAGCATCTCTGTGTTACTCGGCACCTATCTCTACTCGGCACTCGATATCACTCAACACTTGAACTTGCTCGGCACTTGAAGTTTACTTGGCACTTGAACTTACTCGGCACTTGAAGTTTACTCGGCACTTACTAGGAATTTGCTCGACACATACTAGCTTGCTCGGCTCCTTCTCTTTAATGAACTTAGTTGAGCTTTACAAATGTCTTAGCTAAAACCTTACATCTTTGATATGTTTCAGTGTGCCAATTCTCTATGTCTTATAGTATGTCATCAACACACTTTTTCATCAATGGCTTAGGTGATCCTTGTACTTCATTACAACATCATAACTTCAACCTTTCTCTAGGTGTTCTAGTTACATCTTATTGATTGCCTCCTCCTTGACAATCAACTAATTGATAGTATTTGGATCACTAAAGCAATTGTCATTCCTGCAAGTAGCAAGTTTGACATCAATGACAAAAAAATGATTGAGAACATTCTTTACCATTTCCATATATCATTCCAACAACTTTTCTTATGATCATTTCAACAATTTCCAACAATCTCCCTCTTTGGCATTGATGGCAAACCAAACTGATCAATTGATCAACCTAGTTACCACCAAGATTGTATAAGTTGTCTACTATATTTCTTTGTTGCTGCATCTTTTACTACTGATCTCATATATCTCCCTCTTTCATATATATTGATCAGGTTTCCACACATTTCTCCCTCTTTGAGATAAATGCCAAAGATGTAGCATCTTTATTATGCAAAATATAAGCTTTGGCTTCTTGTTATTTTCTCCCTCTGTCACCATGCTTGTGACTAATTTGGAGTTTCTGCTCCCGCTTTCATCCTCTACATCACTCTTCTAATATTTCAATGATTCATTGCTAGTGATGCAGGGCAGTTTCCTTGTTGCTTTAAATTGCTTGAGTTAGGGGTATTACCCCCACCTTGCCTCTAAGATATTCATAAGCATCCTTTGGCAATAGTTTGGTGAAGATATCTGTACTTTGTTCCATTTTTTGAATGTATTCCAACTTCACTTGTTTGTCTTCTACCAGTTCTCTAACATAATGATACTTGATTGTGATGTGCTTGGTTTTTGCATGCATTACTGAATTTTTAGATATGTTTATAGCACTTGTGTTATCACAATACAATATCACAGGTTTTGTTACCTCTTCTTTCATTCCTTCTAATAGATGTGTGAGCCACACAATGTTTGTGCAATTGACTGCTGCTGCCACATATTCTGACTCTGCAGTGGACTGAGATGTGCATGTTTGTTTCTTGCTAGTCCAGGTAACTAGCCTTTTGCCTAGAAATAATGCACCTCCACTTGTGCTTTTTCTCTCATTAATGTTGCCTCCCCAATCTGCATCTGTATATGAATTGAGCTCAAATTTTCCATTCTTTTTGTAGTATAGACCAAAGTTATCAGTTTCTTTAAGATATCTCATTATCCTTTTTACTGCTATGAGATGATTTTCTTTAGGATTAGCAGAGAATCTGGCCACTATTCTAATTGCTAATGCTATGTTTGGTCTACTATGCACAACATATTGTAGTTTTCCAATCATGGATCTGTACATTGTTTGATTGACTTTAGTTGATTCATCATTTTTGGATAGCTTATTTCTTGTTGCCATTGGTGTGCTAACCAGTTTGGACTCCTCTAATTCAAATATTTTAAGAATCTCTTATATGTATTTTGATTGTGTCACAAATATACCATGTTTGAGTTGATGTACTTGCAATCCAACAAAGAATTTGATTTCTCCAAACATAGAAATCTCAAATTCATGTTTCATTTTGTTAGCAAATCCTTTGCAAAGCACTTCCTTTCCACCAAACACTATGTCATCCACAAAGATTTTAGATACAATAATGTCTTTACCTTCTTCTACTTTGATGTACATGTTGTTGTTATCATCAATTCTTTCAAATCCAATTTGTACTAGATACTTGTGAAGTCTCTCATACCATGCTCTAGGTGCTTGTTTCAAATCATAGAGTGCTTTATGTAGCTTACACATCACATCCCTATTGTTTTCATCAAAAAATCCTTCTGGTTGTTCAATGTAGACTTCTTCTTCTAGTATACCATTTAAGAAAGCAAATTTTACATCCATCTGATAGACTTTAAAATCTTTATATCCAACATATGCAAGTAAAGTTCATACTCCTTCCATTCTAGCAACAGGGGCAAATGTTTCCCCATAGCCTATTCCTTCTTCTTGAGCATAACCCTTGCATACTAGTCTAGCTTTGTTCTGGTAATCTCACCATTCTCATCTAGCTTGTTTCTGAATACCCACTTGGTGCCAATCACATTCTTGTTAGTTGGTCTAGGAACCAAATTTCAGGTTTTGTTTTTCTTTATTTGATCAATTTCTTCTTCCATAGCTTTGCACCAATTATCATCTTATAATGCACCATATACTATCTTGGGTTCATATTTCTTGATTAGACATGATTCATGTCTTAGTCTATTCCTTGTCATTGGTCTTGCATCTTTGTCACCAATTATCTATTCAGCAGGGTGATGCCTTTTTACATATTTGGATAATCTTGGCTCTGTCCTTATTTCCATGTTTGATCTTTCAAATTTAGAATCACTATGCACTTCATTGTCAAGTTTTTCTTCATCATGTGTACTGTCTTCAAAATCATATTGTGTATTTTCTTCATTCTGCAACTTGGCTTCTAAATGCAACTTAGCATTCACTGGTTGTGACTCGTTTGAAATTGATACTTGTTGTTGATTTTCAATTTGATTGACATCATCCTCATCAATAGTCATTCCTTCATAAGAATTCACAAAGGTTCTGTACTCCTCCATTTTCTTTGGTACTTCAACTTGGACTTCTGTGTGCTCATCAAAATTTACATTTGCACTTTCCACAATTTTATAAGTGTTAATATTCAAACACTTGTATGCCTTACTTCTAGTGGAATAACCAAGGAATATGCCTTCATCACTTTTTGCATCAAATTTTCCATTTCTAGCATCTTTAAGGATAAAACATTTACAACCAAACACTTTGAAATTTTTTACATTGGGTGAGTGGCCATACCATAATTCAAAAGGTGTAGTATTTGTACCTTTCTTGACTTGTACTTGGTTCAGTGTATGTACAGCTACACTTACAGCTTCTCTCCATTATTTTAGAGCAACAATCTTTTCCATCATTAGTGTTTTGGCATATTCAATCATAGATCTATTTCTTCTTTCAACAATTCCATTCTGTGGGGGAGTTCTAGGAGCTAACATTTGTCTTTTGATTCCTTTATCATTACAGAATATCTTGAATTCATTTGATGTGAATTCACCACCTCTGTCTGATCTTAGGCATTTCAAGCTTTTTCTTGTTTCCTTTTCAACTCTAGCCACATACCACTTAAACATTTGAAAAGCATCAAATTTTTGTTTTAAAAACATAACAGTCATCATCCTAGAATAGTCACCAACAAAAAACATTATGTATTTATCTCCTCTATAGCTTTGTACTTCCATTAGATCACATAAGTTAGTATGAACTAATTCAAGTACTTCTTTAGATGTATAGTTTTTGCTTTTGAAACTTGACTTAGTCATCTTTCCTAGCTGACATTGTTTGCACATGATATTATCAGGCTTCTTCAATTTTGGTAAACCTTTGACTTTCTTCATTTTACTGATGTTGACCAGATTGTCAAAGTTGACATGACATAATTTTCTATGCCACAACCATTCATCATCAAATTTTGCAATAAAATAAGAAACATCATCCATATCAAGGTAAAACAGATTACTCCTTTTTTGATCTCCTTTTCCTATCAGTTTACCATCAGTATCATAGATTTTTGTAGTTTTGTTTCCAAATTCCACTTTGCATCCTATATTGCCTAACTGTGAGACACTCAGAAAATTGTAGTTTAATCCTTCAACATAGTATGCATTATCACATGAAATTTGTTCTGTGAGCTTAACGGAACCTTTTTCTTTGATTTGACATAGAGCATCATTACCAAATCTAACACTATTTCTATCATACTGAGTAAAGTTAACAAAATTACTTTTGTCTCCTGTCATGTGATGTGAGCATCCACTGTCTATGATCCACCTGTCATTCTTGTTCATATATGTTACCGATGATGTGGGCTCTTCTTCATTAGATTGATCCTTCATGGCTACATAAACAACTTCATCATCATTATCATTAGAATTTTCTTCAACAATGTAACACTTTTTACCTTTTTCTTTGTAATCTCTCTTGTCATCATCTCTTTAAAAAAAAATTTTGTTGCCTTCCTTGTAATCCTTTTTCTGTGGACACCTTGCAGCAATATGACCTACTTCATTGCAATTGAAAAAAATGATAGGCAACAATGCTTCCAATTTTTCTACATCTTCCTCATCAGTGCTACTATCACTGGATACATACTTCATTTTTTTTCCTTTCTTTGATTTCACCTATTTAGCATCTTTCAGTGATAAGTTGGCTTTAAAGGTAGATTCAACATTCTCTAGTCTGTAGTTGTCAAAATTAGATAACTCAAATGCAGTGAATCTACCTATTATTCCTTCAAAACTTAGATTGTTTCTTGGTATACATCTTAGCTCTTGTATTGCTGATACTCTAATAGCATAGATAGGAAGCAAGGTTCTTAAGAACTTACTATTAACAGTATCTTCATCCAATTGACCATTCAAGAATCTTATTGCACCATACTGAGTAGCGTTCTCATTTTCCTCCATTTTCATGTCATCAAACTTTCCTCTGAGACTTTCTCTCTTTTCTCTTTGTACATTCTGATCTCCTCCATAGATGTCTAATAGGGCTTTCCACATTTTGAATGCAGTATCACATCCTTTGATAGCATCAAATTCAGCATAGCTGAGTGCAGAGGCAATTTCCAACATTGTCTAATTGTGTTCTTGCTTATTTTTCATATCTTTTGCAGTAGGAGCACTTGTTGGATCTACATGTTCAGTGACAATTGAATTTTGGGCATAATCTCCTATGGATCCAAGATGTAGCTTCATCAAGCTTTTCCATGCAACAAAGTTGTCTTTATTGATCTTGGGAACTTCTCTCTTAGGCATTTTGATCTTTTTGGCTTATAGTTCCTTTAAACTGAGTCAATAGTAAGGCTCTGATACCAATTGTTAGAAATCTTTAGAATAACTAAGAGGGGGGGTGAATCATTTATTCAAGGTCCAAATTCCCTATTAATACCTTTTCACTACTTTTTATGAATCCATACACTTTTAAATCAACCATATTAGCAAGTTACAGTAAATCAACATGCAAAGATAAAACATGCAAGATCAACACGTGACATAATGATTTACGTGGAAACCCAATTTGAGAAAAACCACCAGTAACATGCTACTTTATTCTCACTCTTCTAAAGTGATGCCCTATTAAAAGCCTGCCCTGTTAAAGGCTTACAACACACTATTAAATGTGACCTTATTAGAGGATTTCACCAAACTGTTAGGAATGGGCCTGGTTAAAGGACTTTAGAACATTCACTTGGAATGTCACCCTATTAAAAGATTTTTCTCATGGCTATTAAACCAATCTAAGTCCATAGGATTTAAACTTTACTGTTACAATTGCTAGAAAGTAATGATAATGATCTTTTGATCTGATATAACTTACAACATACTTTGCAAATTTTAGATCACACTTTCAATTCAATCCTAATGCTTGGCTTCAAACACTTTAGCTCTGACTACTTGACTTCTTCTCAAGATTTTTCTCCTTGAGTCTTCTAACTCATTGTACCAATGCATCCATATTAGGGGCCTTCTTACTGAAACAGAGTCTCTATACTCTCTTATCTCCTTAGCACCTCCTTCAGCATTTCATGCTTTCATACTTGACTGCCTCTCTCTCTCTCTCTTTTATTAACTTAAGACTCCTTAAATAGAAATTTGATTTTCCTTTGCCGCTCATTTCTCCCTTTCCAATTTTAGGATTTCAAATGGATTAGGTAGGATACAATGTATCTATCTCATATCTTGTTCTTATCTTCAAACTTTGTCAGTTGTATTCTTAAAAACATTTTACATGGTGTTCTATGCCACCAGCTCATCATTCTTATCTTCTATTTTAATTAACAAACTTCTAGATAACAATCTTGTTGGCTTAGATTTGACAAATCTTCCATTTTTGAAATAATGTAGCAACTCGGCATTATTGATTTTTTGGTGTTCGGGATCTCTATGTTACTTGGCATTATTGGTTTTACTAGTGCTTGGCATCTCTGTGTTACTTAGCACTCGATATCACTCGGCACTTGAACTTGCTCAGCACTTGAAGTTTACTCGGCACTTACTAGGAATTTGCTCGGCACATACTAGCTTGCTCGGCTCCTTCTCTCTAATGAACTTAGTTGAGCTTTACA
The DNA here is from genome assembly GCA_028749045.1 of Cupressus sempervirens. Taxonomy (NCBI): domain Eukaryota; kingdom Viridiplantae; phylum Streptophyta; class Pinopsida; order Cupressales; family Cupressaceae; genus Cupressus; species Cupressus sempervirens. Next base: position 709,576,663 of record CM053793.1, read on the forward strand.
AATATCTTAGCTAAAACCTTACATCTTTGATATGTTTCAGTGTGCCAATTCTCTGTGTCTTATAGTATGTCATCAACACACTTTTTCATTAATGGCTTAGCTGATCCTTGTACTTCATTACAATATCATAACTTCAACCTTTCTCTAGGTGTTCTAGTTACATCTTATTGATTGCCTCCTCCTTGACAATCAACTAATTGATAGTATTTGGATCACTAAAGCAATTGTTATTCCTACAAGTAGCAAGTTTGACATCAGTGACAAAACAATGATTGAGAACATTCTTTACCATTTCCATATATCATTCCAACAACTTTTCTTATGATCATTTCAATAATTTCCAACAACTTGTGCTAAATTAAATTAATCATTCATGTCTTGGATTCACAAAATAAATTATCCTTGAATTCAATCAAATTTATTCATACCAAACTAAGTATGTAGAAATTTTTATTTATAGATTATATTATCTCTTGGTGATTGAGTAAAGATCTTGTGCATAATATCATCCATGTAATGATCAAATGCATTCATATTAAGTCATAGTAGGATCAAGTAGATGATCCATTTATGTTACTTCATACTTGTTTTATTTAACATTTTGTTTGACGTAATCAGTAATACTAGAATTATATAGCTATAGCTAGTACTCTTGTTTATTTTATTTAATCATGCACATCTAAGAATATTATTTTTCTTAAAATTAGAATATGTATTTGTTATAACTAAAATACATATATAGAGCTTTGATAGTTATCTTTTTTTATTTTCAATATCTTCATATTTAACATGAAGAGTTTCCACTATTGGAGAGTGAAATAGCCATAATGTGGAGCCACATAGCTCATGGATTTTTCCACCAAATTATGTTTTTGTCCTTCAAAAATATTATAGGTGAATGTTCTTTTGATTTTCCATATATTTGATAATTTGTTTCTTGTCATTTGTGATGATTTTCCATTATGAGAAAGAGACATTTATCATGAGGATGGACATGCCAATTTTGATCATCCAACTTTCAAAGTTGATTCCTTATATAATTAATGGAACTACATGCAACTGACAACTTGATTTTCTTTAACTTGCTTGATCAACCATTCACACAAATGAATCATCCCATATTCATAAACAACATTTAATCTTTTGTAAGTCTCTCTCCTTTAAAGACCCAATACATGGAGCCATTATCATCACGAGTAGACTCACTATCCTAAAATGAATTCAGTCAAAACTATTCATAACAAACTAAGTATGCAGAAATCTATACTTACAAATTATATTATCTCTAGGTGATTGAGAAAAGATAAAATAATTTTTTCCATGATGATAAAATTGCATATGAAGATGTATGTATATATGTATGTGTGTGTGTATGTATGTATGTATGTATGTATGCATGTATGTGTGTATGTATGTATGTATGTATGTACATATGTATGTATACATGTAAGTGTATATGTATCTCTGCATCTCAATGTCGTGCCTTTGTGATCTCTATGTATGTATGTTTGTATGTATGTATGTACATATATATACATATGTATATGTATATATATACATACATTCACAGACATGTGTGTGTATTTATGTATATATACACATACAAATACATAAAGAGAGCCTTCTCTAACCACCTATTGGGGGGAATATAAAGGGATACATGTGTTGGGACTCAAAATTGAAGCCCTGATTTTGAGTACCATTGTAAAAATCAAACCTTATAAGTCCTTTTTAATGCATGTGTACCTAATTGTCCTTTTGAGGCATAAGAGGTGTTTAATATTTCTAACACCTTGCATTCAGTATATCCACTTGTCCCATGAAGATAAATTTCCATTACGAGTCATTATGTGAAGTTCTATTAGAGCAATGTCCAAATCAACATTTTTGCTTAAGTGTCAAACAACGACATGATGCCTATTTTGTAATTGAATATCTCACACCCAATATTGTTCCATGACTCACCAATTTGGGAGTGTTTATTATCCATTTCAAAGAACATATGTTTCATATTTTGAGTCATTTTAATATGTTTTAACTAGGTTTTGAATACCTCAAAGTTGGTTGTTCATTGTTGTCATGCTAATGTAAATTGTTCAAAATTTTGGGAGGCCCTGTTTGACTAATTATAACTTTGACCCAATTGCCTAGAATGAGAAAATTTCTTTTGCATTTCTTTGTAGAGCTCAAGGACTTGTTACAATTAAATTTTGAGACTATGTCAAATCCATTTGATAAGTTTTCAAATGTGGTTCTAAATGCAATTTGTAAAGTTTTACTAGATTTAAGTGTGCCAATTTGTAAGCCTTGATAAATTTGACTACACACTTTTCCAAGTTCATTCTGTTTACAAAAATCACTTTTCTGCTAATATTCCCAGCTTTGTAATTTGAGTAGCCTTCTTTGACCACTCACCAAATTTTCCCCATTATTCATCATGAGCTCTAATCATAGTTTTATACTATCCTCATGATAGTGAATTAACACCCCTATTTTCATCCCCATAAGTTTTAGTTTGACCTATTTTCAAAGCTAAATTTGAATGCATTTTATGGTTTCCTGACATGTTCTCCTACAGGCAGTTCTGAGAAGGCAACTTTGATAGTCAATATCTTATTACTGAGAACTTTTCATGAGACAAGATTCAATCGGGTAAGAGAATTTGGAGTAAAGAATTATTATGTTTATTTTCAAAGCTTGGTTAGGTGTTGTGGTCAATTTTTAAAGCCAGTCAAAGGATTCTGTGGCATGAAATTGGCAGTTGACAAAAAGGAGTTAAAATGAATTTTAATGGATGGTTCAGTGGTTGAATGAATTTCAATCAATATTAGATGATTAATTGATAAATTTGATTTTTTAGTTATTAGAGAAAAAAAAAATTAGTCAGACCCAGTTTGGGGCTTGACTAAATGGTATCAGACTGATAATGTATAATTGGGGATTAAAAGTTTTCTAAAATGAAAGGGTTATAACAATTGTAATCATTATAATTTTAATATGGATGCACATAATTCAAAGTTAAAAAAGGTGAAAGATAAATAGTAAGAGGAAAGCAATAAATTCTCCCTAGTCATTTCTAAAAGGAAAATGGTTAGAGTTCAAATCTAATAAGAAGCTCTTTATATCTGAGAGTAGATTTATGATTTCTTGTTAACTCGATGTTGCACTCTCTAGCTTCACAAGATGAGAACTCATTGTATCATGTTTTAGTGTATAAAACCAATTCCATTCTTTGAATGGGTGAATCAAAACATTTGGTGCCATGCTTAGCTACCTATGAAAAACCAACAATGAATTTTTGTCCATGTGTATTGATACAATGATGTTTTAATTTTGTTTTTCTCAAAGATGAGCACATCTTTTTTGAGTCAGACACAAAGTTTTCTTTTAAAGTGTCATGTGTTTTATGGAAAAGAGGTGTGATCCTATATAGGGAAAATCAAAATGAGGAAACAAGAAGAGGAAAAGCCATGAGGGAAAAGATTTCATGTATGGTGAAGATTTTGATGAGAAAGATTACATTTAGGTTGCATGGAATAGAGTCTCACTAAAATCCCTTGGTGCAACACTTTGAAGATTGAAGGTATAAATCCATTGTTCTTGGCATGTTGGACCAAATAATGGTTTTTTAAAGGCTACACATCCAACAACACCTCCTCCTATTCTGGAGTTCATGAATTTTTGCACAAGGAAATGAAGAGCTCTCCAACGTGGAGACCTTGATTATAGCAAATGTATGGCTTTATGTCTTCCACATCAATGCCTTCATAATGTTTGCACTCCATTTGTAGGTTGGTTTTATATGGATGGTTGAATAAGGAATTTGGAAAGATAAAGATTAGAAGACTATAAACCTTTGAGTGGGGAGTAAAACATTTTTAAATGAGGCCTATAGATCCACAACCTTATCATAAGGATTTCCCATATATGCTACCAAAATATTCACCCCCAGTGCATTTATACCTTACCCAAATTTTCTATCCAACTTTTTCATGAGCCATACTTCATTGCTAATGGAAAAGCACATATATGAATGGTTTTTTAGTATTCCATTAGAAGGAGCAACAAGGAGGAATGAAAGCTATGAGGTGATTCTAGTGGTAGTGTATTCATCCGCAGATTTTTGAAATCAGCTTTGCAAGAAACCCCACAAGAAAAAAAAAGGGTAAAAATTTTAGTCCCAAATGGGCTAGGAGGAACTTTAATTAGTTCCTTAAATTCCATTCAACACAATACATAAGATTTCTTAAAGACACTTCCACTTTTGGAAGATTTTAAGGCTTGCATCATGGGGCCTAACTAGCTTGGTGAAGTGCTAAAATTTTAAATGAAGATGATGGTGGTGAGATGATGACTGTATCAACCAACCAAATTATGACACATGGTGTTAGTTGGGAAATTCACAACATGACATGTAGCAAAGGATTCAAGACATGGCATGCTTCTAGAGGTAGTGACATGGTGGGAGGTGCCATATGTCACTATGTCACTATGTCATGATGATCTGGCACCATGCTAAGGTGTCATGTGACATAGTGATAGATGAAATGGTAGGGTGAGATGGAATGGTGATAAGGCACATGACATGGACCAAGGTGCCACATGTCATGACATCACCATGTTATGATGGTGTGCCACTATGATGTGGCCACCATGCGCGTGGCATGACATGGGACCAATGAGACAGTGACATGTGCACCCAAAAGGCACGTGTGATGTGGTTGTGCATAAATTATGCCAATCCAGTGGTGACAAGTGTCATAGGAAAGTCAAACTCAATTGACTTGGATGGAAATTTTAGAGGGAAAAAACTAGATTCATAAAATTCAATATTTTACTATTTCCTCTACAAAATCACATGTAGGGCCTTTTAAATCAAAATGATTTATAAGCTAACATTTTAACTTTAGAAAATCTCAAAATACTTGTCATTAAAATATAGTTTCAAGACCATGAAAAGAGCCTAAATTCAAACTGAGATTCTAGGTGCTTCTAGTAAGAAAGTATAGCACTATTGTATATAACTAGAATCATGAGAGAATGAACTTTCCATTTTGGGAGTTCTTTTTTTACATAGGAAGCCATGGTTCAAGTTATCTAAGGATTTTTCTTAGGTGTCCATTTTTATGTTTCACTCAATTGGGGTAATTCAAATTTGATTTTCAATGAAATGGTGAATTGAATGAATATAAGAGATAGTAAAAATGTAGTTAGGGTTGAATTTTGTCACCTCCAAGTCAGTTGAATCAAGGTATTATGAACATTTTAGATTCATTTCAAATATTTTGGCAACACAAGGGTTTTCATCATTCATAAGAGATATTTCCAAGTTTGTTTTAAAATGATGATGAAAATTATATCAGATTTCATGGGTAGAAAGAGGAGAGATGTTTTGCAATAATAGGGAATGAAGATTCAAGTGGACACATGTCACTTCTAAATCTGATCTAGGATTTCATTCCTTTCCTGTATCTTTCTCTTTCTCATTCAGTGTAAGGGTTGACAATTTTCACTGTGAGACCATAGGTTCCAGTTTTAGAGAAAATTTCTTACAACTAGGATACCATGTAGGTCCAATCTTGAGTTTTCTCAGATTTGTAAGACCAAGGGTTCCAATTTTGATGTCTTTTCATGACTATAATATCATTCTTCAGCATATTTCTTTTGTATAAACAATAATAATTAAGCTAGGGTAAAAGTACAAAGTTGTGTCACCTTCCAAGCTGACTTATCAGAATGACTACATTTGAGTATTTCTATCTAAAAGTCAATTTTTTCAAACATATGATCTAAAAAATTCATTCTAGCTAACTTATATATGGTGTCACACTTTTCCAATTGGAAATTTCTATTAAATGATTTTTTTATAGTAGTTCATGTCCAATTACTGAAGAAATAAAATTATTTTAGAAAAGTGGTGTTTCAATACCTCTTTCTATTTATATGACATTTTTCTAATAACATATAAACACGATTTTATAGAGCTTAGAGTCAAGAATATTCTTCTATAGAGTTTATAGTGTTTTAATTAGATATAGTATATTGTAATTAAAAAATTCTACAAGAACATATTTTAACACTAAAAAATATATTTGTTTTGAGAAAAAAAAAATATTAAATCATATAAGAAAAACTAAAAATTATATGACATTATAGAGGAAAGAGTCCTCTTCTAGAATGTATATTTTTTCTCCCTGTTAGAATAGACTTGTTTTGAAAAATGTGGTGGGAGATGAAAACTATTGATTTCAAGGGAGTTGAAATTTAAATCATTATAAAAGAGAAAATATAGGTCTAAAGCCAATTTTTATTGTTGATTTTTCTAAGTATATATGTTATCTATAACATAGTCTGAGAAGAAAGGGAAATAAGTTTATTTCCATATAGTTTTCTGTGGGAACTAGACCCCTAATTTTCAACATTTTTCACTAGATAAAATATCATCTATAAAAATTAGGAAAATATATCAATTCTTATTCAAAATAATTATTAAAAATTATATTCCTAAAATTCATCCATTTCTACACATTTCATTAGTTCACTTCATTTTCAAATTCATAACAATAATACCAATTTGATGTCATTGAAGGTGAAAAACCATACTTTTGTTACCCTTTTCCTTTACAAAAGGGTGATGCAAGTTTGTGCTTTTACTCACTAATATATATAGTTCTAATCTATTTAGTGGTTTTATGAATTTTTTATATGCATATGAATGTATGGTTTCAAAGAAATGAATACAAATGAGTAGGAATCTCTTAGTTTCATTCTAATTCTTGTCTCCTATCTCTATAATCTGCAATGTTTTAAGGTTTAGGGACAAAGAACTTAGACCCATTTGCACCCCCTTAATGTTGTATGTCTGATATATTTTACTATTGGAACAAAGGGTCAAGTAAATGCTTGATGTATTTGAGAGGGTTGTTGGTTATTCGAGAAGGATACTTCATGAGAATGAGGTCTTTATGAACATTAATGTATGATTCACAAAGTGATAAGATGTAACTAATATCTTGATGTATGAAATAAGTCACTAGTATCATAGATATATGTATGTAATTTTTGGAATTGTCCAATAGATAAAGCATTGATTAGCTATAGGATCAACCTATTCTTACCGCTGCATATTTTGGGTAGCTACTTAAATTGAAATTATAATCATCAATTTTCCTTTCCATTTAAGAGCTAAAATGATTCCTGAACTTAGCTTATCAATTTCTTAGGCCATGTTATTAGCTATTTCATGTTTACGATCTTTGCATAAGTGTAAGAAGACTACGAGTTTTACCTACTTTGTTCGATTCAAGTGTATGTTTTAGCACTAGTACCATATAAGTCAATTTGAGGTCCACTTGTGTAGGTTTTGTAGTGTCTAAAATAGAAGAAGGATCCATCCTTATAGTTGGCCTAGTGTCTAAAAGGCTATCTTGAAGATGGGAAGTAACTTCCCCTAGATGTATTCTATTCTCATTGGGGTAATTTAAAACTGTGATGTTTCAATTCACCAACAACATGTCTAGAAGGAAAAAGAAAAATAACATTTACATAGTTACTTATTCTCCCTTTGCATAAAATTGTAGAGCAAGAACTACTACATTTAGGCCTGAACACCACAAATTACACCATAATCACAAATTGCCATCACAATTTGAGCCCAAATGCTATAGTATTGCAAAGAGTACAATGATCACAAGGGCATGACATGAAAACAAAATTGTAGAGAAAGGGCATATAGATCACAAGGGTATGAAAAAATAGATGCAGAGATCACAAGGGCATGGCATTGAAAGCCTAGATCTCCACCAATCTCCATGAAGGCCACAACAAAAAAATGTATAGATCATAAGGGCATGGCAACAAAATGCAGCAATCACAAGGGAACAACAATGAAATCTCCACCCTCATTTGGAGCTCTACACCCTCTTTCACATGCATCTCTCCATAATAAAAACAAATAAGGAATGATTTATGTTGTATTTTTTGTGTTTATATATAAAATCAATTTCACGTTTTGTTGTAACTCTTCTATAGGTGTTTGATGCTTGATAGTTTTCATTTCAGCATTTCAACATTCAAGTTTTATCTTCATTATATAGTACTTTCAATCCTAAAAACCATGTTCTTACTTCATTAAAATGAGTACATGAAAAAATCCAATGATAAAACAAAGCCCATAATCTAGAATCCAAATAATAAAAGAATAAAACTCACTCAACTAGTGCTAACTGACTTAGCTCAATATCCTGCACAAAAATAATGTAGACTAGGATATTGGGCAAGAAATTTTGGAAAAAAATACAATAGAAAATATTTTTAGAAAAAAACAATCCATAACATAGTTAAATTGGTTTAGTAGCTGATAAGTTGGGTTGATTACAAATTCTTGTAGAACTATCATTAGATTGGTTACAATAAACTGAACAATCTGTTATTCCCAACTAGTAGGATCAAATAGAGTTTTCCAAGGTGATAAAATTACATATGCATACGTATGTATGTATGTATGTATGTATATGTATATATATGTATGTATGTTTCTATATATGACATACGTATGTATGTATATATATAGGGAGATCTTGTGGATGGTGGTGATCTAGGATTTTCTTGTCGTGTCCTTGTAATCTCTATATATTTATGTATGTACATATGTATGTATGTATGTATGTATGTATGTATGTGTATATGTATATGTGTGTGTGTGTGTGTGTGTGTGTGTGTGTGTATATATATATATATATATATATATATTGTAAGAATTTAGTATAGCTCTAATACCATGCAAAAGTTTCCCTATGACAATATTTCAACACCAAGATAAAGAAACGCAATAGATAGCACAAGAGAGACTAATGATGATCAAATGAGAATAGATATCAGATGATTGGATATGAGATAATTGGATATAAGATGAATACATAGTAGAATTGCCTTGTATATAAAGGCAACTAGAATGACTAGAATTCAGCAAAGAGATAAACATCAAAACTAAGCACGTGTCCACCATGAGTGGATTAGCCTCCATTGAGCACAGGAGTTTGTGTGATGATGAGAGGATAAGTTTACATAGTTTTATGTCATAAAGAGATGTTGTAGACACCATGCACTCTAGTAAGTTGCGAACTCCTATGTTGTCAACAAGACAACTCATATGACTATGCATATTCATAGGTGTCTACATGACAACTAATATAAAAATGCATTATCCTAAGTAAACTTAAGTAAAGTGTAATAATAATTAATTATTTACACTAATGCCCCCACTTAAGTGAAACTTAAGGAAATGTACTTAAGTTCACAAAAGCTAGATAATAATGTAAGATGGGTCCTGACTAGTAGGCCAAGTTAGGTACCCATGTACAAATGAAATGCTCTACATACAATGTGATGCTATACAATGAAATCTCTCTAAAAATGGAGAAAGAGGGAAAACCTTACAGGAAAAACCTCTTCCAACAAGAGAGATAAAGAAATATGAGATGCATGCAAGGATGGAGTAATCAAGACCCCCTTGGTATGACATACATCATGCATGTACAAGCATATATCACCCGTAAGAAAAATTATATGATGGTATCCCCCCATATTGAATAATCTCCTGCAATGATGTCAGGATTGAAAAAAATTATCCAATTCCTATAAATGACATTTCTCTCTTTAGGAAGACAATATAACAAGTATAGGTGCAAGTATACATCCCATTATGGATAGGAATATGAATAAGGAATCCATATGTAGTATGCTATGGATGTTGCCTCTGAAGTTTTCTCATATGTTGACAAGTCCTTGATGAATGTAGATGCCACAAGTCAATCTAGTGGATGCCCAAAAGAAGGTGGCAAACAAGGTAACATATCCATGTATGAAATTGAATTAAAATTCAAAGAAAAGGAATCATCCTTATATGAAGATATGGGGAGAGAAGAAATGTAGCATCCCCTTAATGATGAATGCACACCCATGAAAGAAGCTCCTTGATGATTGAATGATGTTGCTCCATATAGGAAGAAGTGGTGCCATAGTTGTAGTAGAGAATTCTCCCCAACTAGTAGGAAGAATCCTCAAAAGATATGATATCTGAGGAAACTGGAATTCAATCTTGAAAGATTGATATGTCTCCTTTGAAGTAAAAGAGTCCTCCTCTAACCGCTAAAAAGAAGTGTCCACAATCATGCCAGTCTCAAAAGAAAGATCAAGTGGTTGAGGGTCAAAATATTCCTTTGCAATGAGTGAAGAATAATTCTCCTCATCATAGAGAAGATGGATGCCATCAATAATTTTGCCCACACCTTCAACATAAGACTACACAAACAACACTGCAATGTCTAGAAGGAAGTCATCCCATGAAGCTAAAATAGGAAGACATGGTATTTCCTACTGAACTAAATCAGGAGAATCTATGGCTACAAATAGATTAGTAGAAGTAACAGAAGCATTAGGAGGTATGATTTCAATTAGTGTTGTAGGTACCACAAATAGAGTGATTGGAGGTGGAATGTTATCTAGTAATGGAGGAGACTAGTGGATCTTGATATGCTTCCCAAAGACACATCCTAATGTCATGAGGACTACTTGCCTTGCTAAGAGGAGAAAAAGATTCCTTACTCATACTATTATACATAAAGTGAATAAGAAGATAAATATGTCCCCAATTAATATTAAGTGGAAATATCTTCGAATATAGATAAGGAAACACTTCCTTATGTTCTCTTAGATGATCAATCATCAAAGCACTCTATTTCTAATAGTTCCCTTTTGTCAATTTGAATCTTAAACCAAAGTGACACTTTTGACATGTCTCTATGAGATAAAATAATGTATGCACCCCCAAAATGCAAAAATAATAATCAAAGAAACCCCCCAATGCATGATTTGGCACTTTATATTTAGTATGATTACAATGGCCACTTGCTAATTTAGGGTGTAAGTGAACTTCTAATTTTGATGGTTAGAACAAAAAATATATAGCTATATCAAAATCAACAATATAACACATAAGATCTCTCAAGGATCTAATTACAAGTTTATAAATATGCAAAAAATGACCAAATTATAAAAGTACTATGTCTATTCAAAATTACTCCAAATTGATACCAGATCTAGAAAGTAGACAAAAGATCATACACTCTCAAAAAGAAATAACACCTAAATATGTGTCCAGATGAGCTTGAACTAAGCCTTTGAAATTACAAAAATTGAGATTTGTGATTTGCAAAAAAATTCAAGAAAAAAGATTACAAACAACCTAGACCAATGTGTAGATCATGAAATTCTACCACAAAACAAAAATAATTGCTTGAAAAAAGGAGTTTGTATGAGGAAGATATCGTTGTTTGGAAACCACCTCTATAACTATTTTTGTTGAATTGCCATCATCACACCTTCAAATAAAAAAATGAATCTAGATTTCACCTCAAATGTCTAATTTTGATGAAACAAAAATTGATTTGGGGTTTTTTTGACCTTTTGAATGTGATATCAATACCTGATTTGCACTAGCAAACTCTAATCTTGACCTGGAAAAAAACTCTCCAATGGCTATGTAATGAAACTCCTATGGCTCTAGTGCCATGTAAGAATTTTTTATAGCTTTGATGCCTTGTAAGAATTTTGTATAGCTCTAATACTATGTAAGAATTTTCCTAAGGCAATAATTCAACACCAAGATCAAGAACCTCAATATATAGCATACGAGAGACTAATGATGATCAAATGTGAGGATGGATATCAGATGATTGGATATGAGATAATTAGATATGAGATGAATACAAACTAGAAGTGCCTTATATATAAAAGAAATTAGAATAACTAGAAGTTAACAAAGAGATAAACATCACAACTAAGCACATGTCCACCAAGAGTGCATTATCCTCCATTGAGCACAAGAGTTTGTCTGATGATGAGAGGATAAGTTTACATATGTGTATCTCATAAAGAGATGTTGTATATATCATGTTCTCTAATAAGTTTCTAACTCTTGTTTTGTCAACAAGATAGCTCATATGACTATGCATATTCCTAGGTCTCTACATGACAACTAATATAAAAATGCATTATCTAAAGTAAACTTAAGTAAATTGTAATAATTAATTAATTAATTATAGTAACATATATATGTGTATATGTATGCATGTATGTAAACAAAGATATATTGACACAACTAAAAGATAATAAAACGCACTTGATAGGTAGCATGGCCATGGGTACTGTCACAAGCTTTTAAACATAACTATATAAGGAGTGACTTTTTTCTGAGTGGGTGTATGATGGTGAAGAGTCATATTAGGTGATTAAAGCTCACCAATGGTTATAGGTATATAGCTATATCAAAACAATTAGAAACAAAAGTTTTACATATTTTTTAGATTTAGTTGTTCAAGGGTCTCGATCTCATGGATACACATATGTAGGTAGCCTAGTAGGTCAATTATTCCTCTAGTTTGCAAATGCCTTGGACATAGTTAGGTAGCACTTAACCATGTTTGTATGTATGTACTATTCTCTACCTAACAGTGTCATCCACATGTCGGGTGGGCGGGGTGGGGGGGAATTGAGCTTGCACCTTTGGAAATACTTCATTTCCATTACTTGTGCTCTCTAAATCAAAGTTATATAACTTTATCACTTGTAACTATAATTTCAAATAGTACAAACCATAATAGTCTCTTATAATTCTATGGTTCTCTTTGGAATTTTATAAAATTTAAGTTTAAAAATTAATTGCATTTATGTACATCTTTTTCAAGCTTGATATTGCTTGTACATGATAATCATCTTTTTACATTCTTTTTGGTGAGAAAAAAATTCCAAATTAATCAAGTAGGTGATAAGACTTGTATCTTGTGATAAGAACTATTTATTTATTTAATAGAAATCATAGAATATATCTAATTGAGTTGAGTTTTATTTGGTTTGGGCTAATAGAAACTTTTATTTCAAATCTATGTTTTTTTACCAAATGCCATGATTTATATCAAAAAAATATAGCTGAAATATCATCCAGAAATCCTAGAATATATCTAATTTTTTTAAGGTAAAATTTGTTCATCCTTTTAATGAGTATCTATATTTATTAATTTCTTTCTTTTGCAATGGGGTTTGAAATATGATTACTTGTATGCACCTCTTAATTATAACTATGTTTTGTATGTGCCCAGGAAATATGATATTTTGAAGTCCAATTTGACTTCAATTAGATTCAAGAAAAATAGCTAAGATAGGGTATTAAAAATGTAGGAACATGTTGGGAAATTTAGTGGACTATGCTATTATTTTTCTATGTTTGCCAATAAATTTAACTTGAATGCCTAGATCTAGCAGGCTTGGTATTTTATGCCTATCTTATTAAAGGTTTACAAGAATTGCAGAGAAATAACTTGATTTAAATTCTACAAGTTTTGAATTGTATTGGAATTCTCTCTATGTGGGAATCCCAAGTATCTATTGCTATTGTTAATTCGGTCTAGTTGCTAATTAGCTAATTTGATAACAAATTTATGTAGAACTGTCATTAGATTGGGTACAATAAAAAAAACAATCTGTTGTTCCTAGATAGTAGGAACAAATACAACTTTCCAAGGCAATAAAATTGCATATGTAGATGCATCATTTGAATGCCAGGAATCATTCCCCAATTTATATTGAATGATTAGATATAAAGGCTCCATACACTACCCCAACAATGGAAGCCAAGGATGTAACCATGCATGTATTTGAACTCTCCCTCTGAGGATCCCAAGTATCTAATGGCATTGTTAATTTGGTTATCACTATATAATCCAAAAATGTAATGAATCGCTAAAGCTAGTAGTAGCTCCTCCCATGTTTCCAAAAAATGTAGCATAAGTTTAGGGTCCCTTCGCTTCTAGGAATTTGTAGCAGCTATTCCCACTGCTTGAAGAATAACTTAATTTAAGAGTTGAGTGTAAGGAATTCAAGAATCAAGTTCTACTTCTATTTAAATGCCACAATCACAAGGTGTATTCCCTTGTGGAATCCATAACCCAATTAAATATATGTATATATACTATTACCTGGGTTGATTAAAAATTCCTATAGAATTATCATTAGATTAGGTACAATAAAAGGAACAATCAACATTACTTTTGTGCAAGATCTTGAGCTAAGTCACTTAGCATGGTTTGAGTGAGTTTATTGTTTAATCATTTTGATTCTAGAATATGCTTGTAGCTAGATTAATTTTTCTATTATGCTATGAAGTAATAATAACTTTAGTAAATATCTCTTTATATACATACATATATATGTGTGTGTGTGTGTGTGTGTGTGTGTGTGTTTTTGTGTGTGTGTGTGTGTGTGTGTGTGTGTGTGTGTGTGTGTGTGTATGTATGTATGTATGTATGTATGTATGCATGCATATGTATGTATATATGTATGTATGTGTGTGTGTATCTATGTATGTATTATGTGGAGATCTAGGATTTCATTGCAATGCCCTTGTGACTGTTGCATGGCATTCTCGTGCCTTTGTGATCTTTGTATCTTGTTATTGTGCCCTTTTGATCTTTGCATCTGACTCATTTTATTGTACCTAATATGATGATAGTTCTATAGGAATTTTTTTTTGTGCCCTTTTGATCTCCATAGGGCAAGTATCTATTGCTATAATTAATTTGGGCATCAATATATGATCCAAAATGTTATGAATTATTGAAGCCAGTAGTAACTTTGCCCATGTCTCTAGAAAATGTAGCATAGGTTCAGGGTCTCTTGGCTTGTAGGAATTTTTAGTAGCTATTCTCACTACTGGAAGAATAACTTTAGTGAAGAGTTGAGTGAATGGAGTTGAAGAAGGAAGTTTTGCTTCCATGTAAATGCCATAATAATGAGGCTCATTCCTTTACACAAGACATAGTCTAGATAAATATATGTATATGTCAACCAGGCTAATTAAGAACTAGACCCAATTAACTAGGTTATGGCTTCTTCCTTTCTAAAACTATCTACTATGATATGTTTTGGTAAAATTTCTTGCAAACTATAGCAAATTTTCCTAGTCTACATTCCTTTTGTGGATGATCTTGAGGTAAGTGACTTTGTAGCTTAAAAAAGATCTCTCTGTAAAAATATACATGCATGCATACATGTATGTATGTATGTATGTATGTGCCCTTGTGATCACTACATTTCGTTGCCATGCTATTGTGATCTCTACATCTCATTATCAAGCCCTTGTGCTCTCTCTGTATGTATGTATGTATGTACATGTATATACATATATACATATATACATATATACACATTTGTATATGTATATATATGTGTATATGTATGTATTTATGTATGTATATAAATAGAGATTTTAGCACAAAAGAAGAAGAAAAACAAGTCACTGAACAGGTAGCATGGCCACATATGTGACGGTAATGCCTATTAGTAAGTAGATTCTTGTTTCTATCTCTCATTTTCATGTTTTTATTTCACTTGAACTATTATTTCTTAGGGGGCATTTTATAATATTGGATTCCTTTTATGCACAAGGTGGTGAGAACATTCCTAGATGTACCCATGTGATGAATTACCCATGAGCAATGAAGATGAACTTTTCCTGAGAGTAGTAGGAGGAGATGAGGAAATTCTAGGAACTTTAAAGATTGACCCTTTCTTAAAGATTTTAAATGTTAGGGTGGGGGGAAAAATTAGATTCCACCTTCATGTGGTTGGTCTTGATTAGTAGAGAATACTAAACTATTCTTTAAACCAAGTGAATGTCAACAATAACCTATCATTATATGACAACTAATTGTTTGAATATCTTTATTTTAGGAAATGAAAAAGGATGTCATAGTTCAATATGAAATGTCAATTCATATGCATACAACATTAGGAAGAGTTGAAAAATGCAACAGGTTTGCATTTTTTTAGAGGACTTTAATTAGGTATTTGAAGTTATAGACCATTATGAACATTGTTCATGATGGTGCTTTATAATTTTAAAGACTTAATAGACTTATTAAATAAATGTAACTATGTTTTACTCTTTTAGGTCTTCCTATTGTCCATGGAATAAAGAACAAAATTGCATGTGCATTCTTGATTTAGAGTGGAAGAATCTAATATTAGATGTGATAGAAAAATGACATGCACTAGAAGTTAGGAAAATGATGTCACTTTGTAGGTCTAGAAACATTTTTTGTACTTTAATCATTGATCATTTCTTAAATATTTTTTATATTAATGGGGAATATAGATAATAGGGGATTGGGGAAAATGAGCTTCCACCTTCATATGGTTGGCCATGATTAGTAGATAATATTAAACTTTTCTAGAAACCAAGTGAAGCTCAATATTAAACTAAGATTGCATCATAGCCACTCAACATTCGCTGCCAATTTTTGGTTTTATTAATAGAACACAATGTCATAATTGTCACAATTTACCATAGATCCTAGAACATTCTTGGCACATGCCAATTTTTGGTTTTATTAATACAAAAAAATATCATTATTATTACAATTTACCATAGATCCCAAAACATTCTTGCCACATTCCCATACTAATTTTTTATGAAGGATTTCTATAGCTTGTTGTAGCACCCATAGCATTTCTTTCACACAGATGTCACAATTCTGATAGTCTCTTTGATAGATTTCTATCATAATTCTTATGGTGTAAATGCATGGATTTCAAGAGTGATAGACCAATTTATGACACTTATAATCATAAAAAATGTGAAAACAAAAGTCTAACACCCATCTGACTAGATCCAACTCCAACTGATGTCAGTTGGGTGATAGGTTACTGGCATAATTGAGACAACCTACCATCACAATTCAGTCCCGAATGTAGTAATGTGATGATAATTATGATGATGATGATGATGATAGTGGTGGTGGTAATGATTATGGTGGTGGTGATAGTGATGATGATGATGATGATGATGATGATGACGATGATGATTACGATGGTGACAACAACGATGATTACGACGATGATGATGATCATAGTGACAATCATGATGATGATGATGATGGTCATTATGATGATTTGGATGATGATGATATTCATGATGATGAGATCAAAGAAGAATATGATCAAATGATCAATTAAAATGTATTATAGGTGCTAATTAGTTGTCAATGTTGATTACTTATAATATATTTTTTTGGAGGTAACAAATTAAAAAGTATATACTGAGTATGATGCATGCATATTGTTCATGTTATATTTTATTTAATTTGTAGCATAAGTATAATTTAATTTTTAACTAAGACAAATGATTGAAATATGTAGGAAACTATACCCCTTTGATGAGGATTGTATACCGTGACATGGATTGAGTAGTATAAGTTTATTATATGCTTGCTTTCTCTTTACCTTCAACATTAACTTAAGACAAACTTCATCAATATTAGCCTTATTTTATAGCAAAATATTTTTCTCCTTCAACTATATCTCTCATTAATGGGCTACAAGTACCACCAAATGGGTATATGTCATATTTGACTTTCTTGAGTGAGGGTAATGCAGGAATAGAAGAGGATGATGAGACATGTAGTAGGTCTAAAAAAGAGAGAAAAACTAGAGGTCAAAATATTACAAGAAAATTCAATAAATGCATGCAATTTTTCCTTGCTCAAGTGGGGTCAAGTTCTTTTGATGATGAGACAAAGTGCAATATCAAGGTTCACTTGAGGTACACACATCTTAAAAAAAAATTGGTACCCAAGGAATTACCTACAAGTAAATCATCATTAAATGGTTAGGGCCTATTTTCCATAGATGACATAAAGATCAGTTATAATAAAGTTGTTCAATTAATGAAGTATGTAGGACCCTTTTACAATTGCAATAATTGGATGCTGATAGTTCAATATAAAAAAGTATGCATAGATATGCACTGTCAGCAAATTTTCTACAATGTAAAGAAAATGATCAAAGTAAAAGACTTGTTGTGTATACTAATGGAAAGAAAAAAGAAATAGGGAAGACTACAGGTTTTATAAATAGTACTTATCCTAAGTCAACTAATAAGAGACCCAATTACATTTTTGAGGTGTGTGAGGGAAATCATGTTTTTGTATGTGCGATAAAAATAATAAGTGTAGGGGAAAAACTGCTAATAGATTACAATTTTAATCACATAGATACAAGGAAGATTACTCTCACGGGACTTGTAAGTACTATATATATAATATTTAAACTAATTACCTCCAATTAATAACTCCAATATAGAATATACCATTTTATTAATATTTTTTTTTTCTAAGTTGACTATTCCTTTCATTATGATGAGGTTTATATATATATATATATATATATATATAGTTTTTCATAGGGCAACATGGCTAATCCATTGGATGAAAGAGGCGGGGATATTTCTCCCACCCCTTCTTTAGTGTAGGTAAACCTTTTCTATAAAAATTTGTGTAATTGTAAGTTTGCAAAATGTTATATTATTATGTTATTTTTTGTTAAGGTTGTGGACTTGTTTTGATTGTTTTATTGATTTTTTTGTCACAATTTGTTACTTAGTAAAAGAGAAAAGAGCATATTACAATAGCATGATTAGATGCTAATATGGTAGCTATGACAATGTGTTGGAAATATTATGAGGTGCTAAGTTATTGAGAGGGGAGGGGTGAATCAGTTACTTATAAAACTTTATCCTTAATTAGCAATTAATCCTTCATGTACATCCTGATCTAATTGTATGGATAAGAATCTAAAAACATTAAAATGTTCATAACATTTTAACACACAAGATTTGATGTCCTAGAAACCTTCCAAATAGAAAGTAAAATTGGGGTGGGGTATGATACCCACAAGCTTTAGTACTGCAACATAAAGTTGGCCTATTAAGGCTTATAATGATCACTTTTGATGATCTATCCTATTAGGAGCAATAAGGACTACTAGGTCCACCTTGCAAAAGGATTTACAAACATACATTGAACTATGCACTAGGTAAAGAGATTTATATAAGACTGTTAGGTCTGCCTTGTTATAAGTATTGACTAGTCTACTTGTTAGGATGAAGTAGTAGCTGGTCTCTAATCTACAACTTTGTTTGCTAAATGAGACTCCTCTAAGTGTACAAATCACATTGCTATGATAGATAAATCTTTAGTTCTCCTTATACTATTGTAGCCTTTCTAGTTTGTTCTTGTGCTCTTCTCTAATGATTACATTTTTGATACTTTGGATGTGATTCAATATATTACATATATACCAATCCAATTACACAATTACAATGTAAACTACAATACAAATTTACACAAATATTACAAACTCAACCAAAGTGTAGAAACTCGAGTTCTGAAAATTGACTCAGTGAAGTTCTGATAGTCAACATCCACTGTTAATGTTCAACATCATCATGCACTCTGTAGATGTAGAAGCTTGATCCATAATGATCACTTCCAAGTAGTCTTGAACTTGGTCTGTACTGGTGACTCGATGAATACTATGAAACTTGACATATAAACTAAATCACTTGATTTACACTACATAGCTCAGTCAATGCTATTACTTCAAGCTTGGTATAAGTTGAGTCACTTGGTTAACACTGACTAGCTTAGTTAACACTAGACTTGCACCACATCAACTGTGAAATTCATAACCATTGCACAAATTAGTTTGCACTGGTAAATTTGGCATACACTAAGATGCTCGATTTACACTACTAATCATCACCATAGTAGTAACTACTCGGTAGAAATTGAAATCTATGCAAAGGACTTGCTAGCAAATGTAGAACTCAGTAATAACTAAAATTCTTGTTTAACACTATTAAGTGTACAATAAGATTGATATGAAGTTACAATCTTAATAAGTGTATGTCACTAATAACAAACATGACTAGAATGTCAACAATCTTCCCTTTTAGCATTAGTGACAAAAGCACTTATCAGTCAAAACAAACTTCAAGAATGGTCAAAAACATCTTTATCCATCACCTTATGTCTCTAACTTAGTTTAGTATACTATTTAATGCTCCCTCACACATAATATAGAGTATACTATACATACAATATACATTTTCTCTACAATTTTCTTTCAGTTTTCTCCCCTTCACTCCTTATATTTTCTCACATCTTCTTATATCTTCTCATATCTTCTTATAGCTTCCCCTCCTTTTTAATATTAGTGCCAAAGATTTATGCTATATTTATTTACACAGTAACACCAAAATGTGACAAGAATTCTAAGTGTACCTTCAAGATAAGCACCAAAGTATTATCCTAATTCTCTTGCAAGACCTTTCATGTGTGTAATGCAACCTATACTTTGACTGACAATTCAATCATGTGGTCTACAATGCGAAAGTTATTGTCATGGATGAGTATTTTTTAATGTGCAATGTGCTTTTGCAATGCATCCATGTTAGTGTTGGAAATATAAGAGGAGTAACTAAGAGGGGAGGGGTGAATTAGTTACTACTAAAATAAATCTCAGATCCCTTAGATGTCAGTACAAAAATGAAAACTAAAAAACTAACTACCGCTGAAGCTTGGTAAACACACGTAGAATGTTGTAACTCGGTAATAACTGAATTAGCTTGGTAAGTGCTTAGCATATAAACCTTTAGATTTTTTTTTTGATTAACATTAATTTAACTAAGTCAAAAACACATAATAGAAATAGCATGAAAATAGTAGACACCAGGATTTAATGTGGAAACCCAATTTGGGAAAAACTACCAATTACAACTAGTTACTATTTTTCACTCTTCTAAAGTGAGCCTTGTTAGGTGTTGTCCTATTAGAGGATTTAATCACCCTATTAGTAGTGGCCTTGTTAGAGGTCTTGAGACAATTCAATAGAACTACCACCTTGTTAGAGGATTTACAAATAGTTTTTAAGCCAACTCTGTTAAGAGATTTAGATCATTGCTACAATGGTTAGAGAGTAACAATGAGATGACCTGATTTGAAAGAAACTAATTTGCTGATTATAGATCTTTGTTCTAGCTTCTACTTGATCCTTCCTGATCAAATATATCTTTGCTACTCCACAAGGATATTCTACTTATCCTTAAAATTCACTTCCTCTTCTCATCACTACCACTTTGATCACATCATCATGAATTGCACACCTTGATATCACAACTTGACCTTATACTTATATCTTTCACTTCGTCAGGTTAGCCCACATATATCTTAGAATAGTCAATATTCATCACCATAGTTGGCTGAAATCAATACATAAATCAATTAAGCTTAATCTAACCAAATAAGAAAATCCTTCATTAGCTAACCTAGCTCAGTAGGCACTTACTCAGAAAGGATTTCCTTTGTTAACAAACAGAAGGTTGGTTAACACTAAAAACTCGCCAAAATCCTTTGGCAACCAAGTGAGCTTAGTTAGCACTGGTTCCATCCAACTTTCCCTTGTTACCTGAGTGAGCTCAGTTAACACTTGTTTTCTGTAACTTTTCCTTTTATGCTCAAGTGAACTTGGTAAGCATTGCCTTGTAAACTAGGCAAACATAGGAATGCTTGGTAGACACTGAGAAGTATCTTCAATACCCAAGTGAGATTGGCATAAACTAACTAATAATGATTATGACACTTTTGTAACATCAAAGACAACACACAATTAATTAGTTGTGTCCAACAATTTCCCTCTTTGGAATTGATGGCAACTAGTGTAGGGCACTCAAGGTCATCATGAGGCATTCCACAAGGATCATGCACTAAACCACCTTCCTAAATGATTCATGAGCAAGACAATAAGGTTTTAGGATGTTAGAAATAATTTCATAATGTTATAAGCCCATTTGTAAAGACTTGAGGCTCATTTGGTAATTCTATAAACCATGAGCCCTCAAGCTCTATAGGGCATTTAGTAATTAGGTAATATGTGGAAACACCTTAGATGAGGTTAATAAGAGTCCTAGGATAGTTTAGAGGCCCTAGGTAGTCAATTTCAATAAAAATTGCAAATGCAATAAAAAGTTGCTAAGCAATTTTTGCTTAAAAGTTGCAAATTGTTAATGAAGGAGTTTGAACTGATTATAACTATTCCCTAGGTAGTTAATTGGTCAAAAATGCTTATAATTGTATAATCCAACCTTCCCAATAGAATAGGTTAGTTGATGCATGGATTTTGGCTAATTTCAATAAAATTTACTGGTTTTTTGGCTCAAAACTAGTGCATTCTCATTTCCCCAAATGTTGTATAGATTGGGAAGGGTGGTTGAATGGTCTGAGGAGTAACTTGTTGGATTTCCCTATCCAATGCACTTGGTTTGAACTTGATTGCCGATTCTATCAAAAGTTACAACATTTTCTTTCAAAACTACCTAGAAGCCCTAGGTTCAACAGGGTTTCGTGCAAATGGATGTATAGATCATGATTGTATGGTTCAAATGGCACAAAACCAAATGAAAATGGAATTCCTAGGAGTGTAATTTCATATTCAAAAAGT
The DNA here is from genome assembly GCA_028749045.1 of Cupressus sempervirens. Lineage (NCBI taxonomy): Eukaryota > Viridiplantae > Streptophyta > Pinopsida > Cupressales > Cupressaceae > Cupressus > Cupressus sempervirens. The sequence continues at coordinate 709,599,055 of CM053793.1, forward strand.
AAGAGTTGGAAAATAAGAGGGAGTTAATTTTTCTTGCAAGCCCTAGGCCAAATATTGGTATGTATTTGGTCTAAAATTGAAGGAATTTGATTGTTGGAGTTATATGTGAAGGAAAGTAATCAAATAAAAGGTGGATTAGTAGTTTCTTGATTAACCTTGGACTTTTGAAGACTTATTTCTTGTCTGTGCACCCATTTCATTGGTCTTCATTTGAAACAAAGCCTAAAGGAGCCCATTTAGGTCTATGTACTTGGGCAGATTAGTGGAGTGCTAGAGTAGATTGGGATTTGGTCTTTTGGGATATTTTTGGGGTTGTCAAATAGTTCTCATTCCCATCCTTAGATTAGGTATTGGATGTGTGGCTATGCTAGATGTAGAAACTTTTCAATATTAGCCCTTGTAGCCCTATTTGTGGATATGTTGGTAAAACTTGCATTGGAGTTGGAAAAGTGTATTTAAGGACTAGATTGTTGTCCTTTGAGATTGACATAGGTGTGTTGTAGTTGGTAAAGGGTGTTTGAAACTCTTCCTTTCACTAGATTCTATCAGCAAAAACTACTACCAAGTTCATTCAAAACATTCTCCCTCTTTTAGAAAAATTCTTCTTTGGAAAACTTCACCCTCTCTAGTTCTAATTTTATTTTGGTTCCAAAAATTTCTCAGAAATATGACAGTAAAATTCTCCCTCTTTGACAACACATCCCAAAGACAATAATTCTATAAATACCAATGTATCTTAAGTAATGATTCATTTTCAATATGCCCTTGCTATTTTTGCATCAATTGATTGATCTTCAATAGGTTTTGGTTGATGCATTCACTAAACTTTATTTGGTGAATTTTAGATAGGGGAGTGACCCCTAGCTTACTGCATAGATACAAAAATGTATCCTTAGGTAATAGCTTGGTGAATATATCTGCAATTTGTTCCTTTTCTTGGAAATCTGATTGGAAAGATCATTGTCGATGATAAAAGAGGGAGATTGTTGTAAAGAAGGAAGTTGGTTGATAAAGAATATTTTCAATCATTGTTTTGCCATTGACATCAAACTTGTGTAAGGACCCTCCTCATGCATACTTTTTAATTATGAATCCTCTGTTAAAATTGTTATAGGAGATTGTATTAGAAATGAAGTAATGTGTTATGTTGTGAAATTCCTAAAAGAAAACTAAGATTAGCTGATTCATTCATGTTTTAGATATTTAGTGATTCAAGAACTACTAAATTGTCCCAACTGTTAAAACATTAAAATTTCACTAACGATGATATGAAGCATTTTCACCTGATGATAAGGGTGTTGATTTAATACCTCAATGATTAAGTTTTATGCTTTAGATAGTTCAACATTATTTAGTTGATATTTTTATGATGATTAGGTGTATGCATGCCTAATGATGATTATTCTAGTACTATAATTCAAATTAATGAATAAGTAATGTTATATTTATTATGTGAGTTTGGATGATTAAATGTGAGTATAAATGAATTAAACAATTAATTTATTTGAAAGATGGATGTTTTAATTTATGTAATTTGCTTGATACATTATATACATATATGCATGTGATTTTCTTGAGCTACTAATGTGTGCAATGAGTGTGCAGGATATTTTAGCCAGGAAATTTAACAGAGAGATGAAACTAAACCCCATGTACCAATTGTGGAAACCAGGGTTGAATATGATGAAAGATGCAAACCCCATTATTTGTATTTTATTTGTTTCATGGATTGAATGAATGTATCATTTTGTAATGTTTAAATGTTAATGTTTCATAACAATGTTTTTATAGTGTTGCTTTACACTCATGAATTGTATATGCAATTCCAAAATGATAGTTAGAATTAACCAAGTAACTTAAAGATCTAAGTCAAACTAGGTTAGTGACCTTTTTCTTGCTAATCAGTGAAAAATTGAGGTTAATTACTCTAATCAGGATTAGTGAGTAATCTACTTATTTTGAAGGTTGTTAGTAAGTCCTAAAATATTCCTAGCTTTTGATAGGTCCCTAATTAATCCTAAAAGCCTAAAATTATTAAATCTAAGTACCTAAGGGGTATGGGTATCGGTTGGAGACGTTTTCCACCCAATTAGCCCCTCTGGTTGACTTTTATGGTCATTCAAAAAGTTCATTTTTGCTTTAGTGCGAAAATTGATTGCTTCCTTCTTGTGTTGGTAACCTTGACTCCACCTTGCAGTTTACCTAATGTCTAGTTGAGTTAGGATCATATTTAGAAGCATCTTTGAGAAGTTTTGGTTGTTTCCCAATTTGTAGTTTTAGAGAGAATTTTTGAAGATTTAAGGAAGGAAGGAAGAGCTCATCTCAAACTTGTTCAAGTTACCATAACCTTATTGCGTAGGTAGGAGTTCTTCATCCCTTTTTTTCATGTTGTTCATGCTTGGTTCATGCTTATGGTATTTTGTTTTTCATTGGTATGCTTGTATGTATGTTGAGAATGTTTGGGAGGGATTGAAATATGGTTTCTTGTATGCTTTTCCTTCATGTTTTGCTTAATTTTCAAAGGGATTTTTTTTTGTGGGTTTTTTTGGCACTAGTCACCCTTGGATAGGGAAGAAGTGGCCATGTACAGGAGAAGGGCTTTAGTTGGACCCAAATAGTGTAGAGTCTCTTCTCATGATGAGAAGAGGGAAAGAGGGAAGGGTGTTATGGGCCCCTACTTGTCATCACATACCATATGTTGAAAATTTTAATTCTTGAAGAAGAGAAGGAATGAAAAACCTTGTTGTATTGGCCTCAAAAGGGCATTTGTGGAAGAACAAAAGTTCTTGAGTTTTTAGCCTCGAAAGGGCTATGTTATGTTATGGTGATTGATGTCTTCTATTTGGAAAATCCACCTTCTCCCTAGTCTGGTTCAATGTTGAACCTATTGCACAAACTAAGATGGGAATGTATGCTCGATTCATTCTTCATGTTATGTATGATTCACCTCTAGGTCGGTTCTCGTCTTCTACTTGATCACCGTGAAGTATTGAAGATATTTGAACAAGATTCCTTATGAAGGACATAGAAAAAACTTCAAATTGTATTGTAATATTATGTAAGAATGTATTTAAACTCTTGTTGAAGTGGCAAGGATGTTGGGTTTTCTTACTGGTTCTTTCCCGATGGAGCCTTGAACTAGGTTGATTAATAGAAGAGAAAAGATTGAGAAACTTTCTTGCATTGTATCTTATGTTATTCAGATCTTAAAAATGTGTGTACATAAATAGATTAAATGGTGATGATCAACTATGTAATTTTTTAGTTCAAATATGTTGTGAGAGAAATTAATGTTATGATTACTTCAAGTCATTATCATGATTATTAGGAGATAACATAGTCTTACATTATGGTTTAAACAATATCTAAACTTGATAATTGTCAATGTTAGATAGAAAAGTAATATTCCCCTTTGATTAAATAGATGTGTTTCAATCTTATGAAACCTAAAAGAGAAGAATTAGCATCCTCTTAAACTAAAAATATGAACTTTACTCAAGAATCCACATTTAGAAAAATATGGTTTAAAAAAAGAAGGTAACCCCCAAGAGCAATAATGCTCTCTAGATTTTGTATTGAGAAACAAATAATTTTCCCTTTTGAAGTAGAGAATATTCAGTATTGATTCCTTAGGAAATATGTTTCCAAACTAAAAATGAAAATAAAAATAAATGATTTATAACCAAATAAATAAGTGTATAAATTTAAACATCTCCCTAAGCCTATCCTAAGTTCCCACCAACTAATCTTTATGCAATAACTAGCCTATTACTCCCTTAACCATGCATTGAAAACACTCCTTATGCCAAGCATAGTCTACTCTCACCCTTGAATGCATTAAATTTTGTACCCCCTTTGGCAGATTAATCCAGATGCTTGATTGGCCAAGAAATTTCATCATGGATGGCATTGGCATGTTGATGGGATGGGCCACTCAACCCAATCCACATCCCTCTTGAATGCTGCCTCATGTAATTCATGGATAGCCTAGAATGAAGAGGCAGTGTGAAACATTCTGATCACACAAGTGCATGGGGAAGTGTGAGACAGGTGGGGAAGTACATAGGGTGGATGGTAGATGTAGTTTTGTGCAGGAGTTTAAAAGAACATTATTTTTGTTTTAAACTAGGTCTTAAATGCTTTAGGGGGCCAACGTTAAATCCACTTGTCCTTAACATATGGGGGAAGGTAGGGAGTTGTGGGAGATAAAAATTGAACCCATGCAATTTCAGTGCGAGTTGGGGAGTCGATGATGTGTGCATCACCCATTGGATGCGGGTTAGGGGTGTCAGGTGAGACAGCATGCCCTCCCCCTTGGGCTACATTTCAGACTTAGTTTAGTGGGTGGAGGGCAACATTTGGGGTAGTGAGCCTGCACATAGATCGGATGGCAGTTAATCACTTTTGGGTAGCGCGGTGTGGAGTGGTATGGGAGGGGAAACTGACTAACATGTAGGTATGTTTGGTTAGTAGATCCACCCCATCCTTCAGTGCTAAGTTTTTTTCTTTTAAAGGGTTGTAACATGGGGAAAGGTGTTAGGGTATGTAGGGTAGGAGGTTAGGTTAGTATTTATGCTAGCATAGTTAGCTTTTTATTAAAGAAAGTTTTTAATTTAAGTAAGAGTTAATTTAAGTAGTATTAATTTAAGTGAGTTTTAAATTAAGCTAGGTTGTTTTTAGTTAATCCTATCAATTTAAGTTAGTTTTAATATTGTTATTTAAAATTTTTAGAACTAGTAATTATTATGTGTTTTATATAATAACAAGGTTAATTAATATGTTTTTAAAAAATAAAATTAAAAAATGAATAGTAATTAAATACTGTGTTTTATTTTTCCCATGGAAGGACTAATTTAGAAGATGTGTAGATCAAGTTTAATGGTTAGAGAAATCGATGATTTTGTTAGGCTATCTTATTAATGTTTAATATTTAGGATGAAGATCTCATCTATGTGTATTAAAATTCTTTGAGTAATATAATTTAATGGTAAGTGGACCATTATTGATTAATATGTTTTCTAAGATAAATAAGTTAGTATATTTAATATGTTTTAAAGATAAATTTGAATTATTATGCTAAGTAATTATATTGTTCTTAAATCGAAAGTTAGTGATATTTTATCTAAAATTGTTTTAGAGTAGCAAAGGTTTTAGAATGAATTTAGATTACTAGATTAAATTTTAAGTGGTGATTATTAAACTAAATGGAAATGTCAGGACATTGTTGGGGAGATCCTGTATCTATTTTGTCATTATACCTATACTCTAGCATGTGTATTTAAACATATCAAACTTAGTGGAATTATAAATCATTCAAAAAAAAATTTGTTGGTGTGTTTTTGCCTCAAATTTTGGGCATGACAACTTGCTATTTGTTGAAATGACAATTGCTTATAAGATCCAAGCACTATCACTTAGTTTATTGATGAAGAGGATTTAATCAACAAGATGTAACAAAAGTACCTAAGGGAAAGGTTGAGTTATGATTTTTGTAATGAAGTGCAAGGACCAGTTAAGATAATGGTAAAATGATGTATTAACAATATACTTGAAGATACATATGTTGGCCACACATAGAAATTTTAGAAGTATAAGTTGTAACAAGGTTGACTACAAAGCTTAAGTAAATCCATTAGTGAGTACCAAACAAGCTAGTTAGAGCTGAGAAAATTTTCAATTAATGCCAAGCAAAAGCAAAATCTAGTGTGTGCTGAGTGATGCAGAATGAACCAAGCATGTTCAGGTGTCAAGAAAAGTAACAGGTGTCGAGTATCAGAAAAACTTAGTGGATGCCAAGTGAATCCACAAGAGGTGCAGAGCATCAGTAAAATGTAGTAGATGTCAAGTAACATAGTATGTGTCAAGTACCAAAATTTCAATAGTGTTGAGCTACTGCATTATTTGAAAAGTCAAAGATTTTCCAAATCTAAGCTAACAAAGTTTTTACCTTAAATTTTTTGAACCAATTGGAGGATAAGGATGATGAGTTGGTGGCACAAAATTTTAGATAAACTATTTTTAGGTGAATTCTGGAGGATTCTTCATGATGTTTCTAGAAGGAACAAGATGTGGGTTAGATTTAATGAATCCTACCAAATACATTTGAACTAAAATTAAATGGAGGGAAGAATCAAGTAGGAAAGAGGACTCCAAAATTTTAAGGAGTCACAAGCCAAGAAGAAAAAGTTGTTGGTGTGCCAAATTGCAAAGTGGTTGAAGGGTGTCAAGGAGAAGGCATCACGGAGAAGGTAGAATAGAGCATGACGACTCTACTTTGATAAGTGGTCAGAGAGATGATTGCACTGGTACATTGAGCATGAAGATTGAAGGAGACAAAGCTTGAGAGGAGGACAAGTTGTTAGAGCTGAAGAGACTAAAAGCTAGGAAACGTTGTGAGCTAAATAGAGATCTGAAATCTACACGATAAGTTGTGAATTGTAATTAGGTCAAAACCCCTTATTGTTACTCTCTAGCAATTGTATCAGTTAGGGTAAAATCTTATGAACTTAGGTTGGTTTAACAACCATTTGTAAATCTTTTAATAGGGTGACATTCCAAGTAAATGTTCTAAAGTCCTCTAACCAAGCCTACTTCTAATAGGGTGGATAAATCCTTTAACTAGGTCATATTTAATAGTGTGTTGTAGCCTTTAATAGGGTAGGCCTTTCTTAGGGCATCACTTTAGAAGAGTGAGAATTGAGTATCTTGTTACTAGTGATTTTTCCCAAATTGGGTTTCCATGTAAATCACTATGTTATGTGTTTATTCTTCATGTGTTATGCTTGCATGTTGATTTATCATAATTTTCTAAGTAGGAAATTTTTAAGCTTGGATTAATGAATAGTTTGATGGGCACACTTTATTTGATGAAAATCTTTTATTAGGACATTTGGACCTTGAATAGCTAATTCAACCCCCCCTAGTTATTCTAAAGCATTTCTAACACCTTTGTACTCACATATTCTAATCTGACTTCTTTATCTTGCACTAACTCTCTTAAGAAATGATATTTTATAGAAATATTCTTTATTTGGGAATGCATCACTAGATTCTTTAATATGTTGATCACACTAGTGTTATCACAATATATGACTACTAGATTTTTTATCTCTACCTTCATTCCTTTCAAAAATTGTTTGAACCAAACAATGTTAGAAGAATTGACTACTGTTGCTACATATTCTACCTTTTTTGTGGATTGAGATGTAGAATTTTGTTTCTTGCTTGTCCAGGATACTAGTCTTTTACCAAGAAAGATTGCTCCTCCACTAGTGCTTTTTCTATCATCAAGACTTCTTGCCCAATCAACATAAGTAAATACTTTCAAGTCCAAATTGCATCCAAGTTTATGCCATAAACCATAGTCTTTAGTACGTTTTAGATATCTTATGATTCTCTTAATTTCCATCATGTACTTTTCCTTTGGATTTGCTGAGAATCTTGCCATTGTTCCAATTGCTAGAGCAATATTAAGTCTTGCGTGTACTACATACTACAATTTTCCAATCATTGATCTATATGTGGTCTTATCTACTTCTTTGGAATTATCATTTTTGGAAAGCTTATGTCTAGTAGACATAGGGGTTCCAACTGGTCTTGAATCTTCCATTCCAAATTTCTTTAGTATCTCCTTGATATACTTAGATTGAGTGGTGTAGGTACCATTTTTATTCTATTGTATCTTCAATCCAACAATGAATTTTATCTCACAAAACATGGATATTCCAAATTCTTTACTAATTTTTTTTGAAAAGGATTTACACAAGTCATCATTTCCTATAAATAGATTATCATCAACAAATGTATTTTTGCCAACACAATCTTCTTGTTTGGTCCTTCCTTGATATATAGACTCTTGTTACCATTTGTCCTTTGAAAACTAGTTTGTATAAAATAATTATGAAGTCCTTCATACCAAGCTCTGGAACCTTGCTTGAGACCATATAATTCTTTGTGTAATTTGCAAACCATGTCTCTTTTGCTAGGGTCTACAAAACCTTATGGTTATTCAATGTAGACTTCTTCATCAAGAATTCCATTGAAGAATGTAGATTTGACATCCATTTGATATACTTTAAATCCTCTATGTGTTGCATATGCTAGTAAGGTTTTAACACCTTCTAGCCTTTCCATAGGAGAAAAAGTCTCACCATAGTCAATGCCTTCTTCTTTAGAATAATCTTTGCACACAAATGTCACTTTATTTCTTGAAAATTTTCTATACTTATTTAGCTTATTTCTAAATACTGACTTTGTACAAATTACATTTTTATCCTTTGGTCTAGGAACAAGAGGCTAAGTTTTTTCCTTTTCTATCTGTTCTATTTCTGCATTCATTACTTCAATCCAAATTTCATTTTCTAGAGCATATTTAACACTTCTAGGTTCAAATTGAGCAAGTAAACATGTAACTTTTAATTTTCCTCTTCTCATTGTTCCATCTAATTTGTCTCCAATGATTTGATTAGGTGCATGATGCCTTCTAACATATCTTGCTAACACAAGCTCATTGGTCTTTGAATGCGTTCCACCACCTTCATTTTGAATTTCAATTTCAAGCTCAAATTCTTCTATCTATGACTTGGATCCATTAGGCTTGGTTTGAACTAGCTTGGTAGCCTCTAATTGTGACTTGGGTCCTTCAAACTATAGCTCAAGTTGCACTATCTGAAACTCAGTAACTATTGGTATTTTTGGGGACTTAAGAGATGAAGCTTATTTTCTTTCAAATAGATTTGGTAGGGTATTAGGCTCATAGTAAAAAAATCTTATGTAATCTTCTGGCTCCTTGTTGCTTTCTACTTCACTCTTTTCTACAAATTCACCAATTCTGACATGTGCACTTTCTATGATTTTGTGAGTAGAAAAATTTAAACATCTACATGCTTTACTTCTATAGGAATATTCGAGAAATATGCCTTCATCACCTTTTACATTAAATTTTTATTTTCTATATTCTTTCAATATATAACATTTTCTTCCAAATACTTTCAAGTAACTTACATTTGGTTTGTAGCCATGCCATAGCTAATAAGATGTTTTGTTTGAATCTTTCTTCAACTAGTGCTGATAGCTTCCTTCCAAGATTTGATAGAAACATTCTCTTCAATTGTCAGGGTTAGAAACCATTACATTGTAGTGTACTAGGGGCTCATACTTGTCTTTTGATTCCTCTTTCAATGTAGAAATTATTGAATTCATGGGAGATAAATTCATCACTTCTGTCTAATCTTAATCATTTCAACTTCTTTCCAATTTCCTTTTCTACTCTTGCCAAATACCACTTGAATTTTTGAAAGGATTCTAATTTTTCTTTTATATACATTATTGTCATCATTCTAGAATAGTCATCAACAAAAAAAATGCAAAACTTTTCTCCACTATAGCTTTCTATTCCAATAGGTCCACATAACTTTGTATGAACAATTTCCAAGACTTCTTCTAATTGATAGTCTTTGCTCTTGAATCTAGTCCTTCTCATCTTACCAATTTGGAAATTCTTGCATGGACCCATGTTAGGCTTCTTCAAGATAGGAATACCTCTTACTCTTCTATGTTTACTTATCTTAACCATATTATCAAAGTTCACATGACATAGCCTTTTTTTCCATAACCATCTTTCTTCTACTTGAGCAATAAAATATGAACAATCAATGAGATTAGGATAAAATAGATTAGCTTTTGTTTGCTTGCCAGATTCAACTAAATTTCCTTTCCCATTCAATAGTTTGGTTTGTCCATTCATGAATTCTACCTTGAATCCAATGTTATTCAACTGTTCCACACTTAGTAGATTATGCTTTAGTCCTTCAACCTAATAAGCATTGTCACATACAAGTTATTTAGTCAACAAGATACATCATTTTCCTTTTATGTTACAAGGTTCATTATTTGTAAACCTTAAACTACCTCCATCATAATATTCCATGCGCTCAAATTTTGTTTTGTCACTAGTCATATGATGTGAGCAACTATTGTCAACAATCCATATATCATTTTTGCTAACATGAGAGATAAGTACCATCGTATCTCCTTCATCATCAAATTCATCATTCACAATAATTTATATCATTTCATCTTCACTATTATTAGAATCTTTAGCTATAAAAAAAGATTTCTTACCTTTTTCTTTGAAGTTCTTGTAGTTCTTGGAGTCCTTCTTGTCTTTACACTTATTGTTTTTCTTCTCATCCTTGATATCCTTATTTGGGCACCTAGCAACAATATGACCAACTTCTTCACAAGAAAAGTAGATTAGAGTAAATTTACCTTTGTACTTTCCTCTTCCTTTGGAATACTTCCTTACATGCAAGGCTTCAACAAATTCAAGATCATTGTCTGAACTTTCTTCTGATGTTCCATCTTCTTCACTTCCTAATTGACTAGACTTTTTTTTATTACCCTTTTCTTTGAGTGAGCATTTTTCTTTAAATGGAGATTCAATATTTTTTGAAGTAGGAACATAGTTATCATAGTTGTCTAGTTCAAAAGCTATCAATCTTCCAACTTGAGCATCGAAGCCTAATTTTTTATTTGGATCACATCTCATTTCTTGAATAGAAGACACTCTAATTTTATAAATAGGAAGAATAGTTCTAAGCATTTTACTTACAATAGTTTCCTCCTTAATGTCTCCTCCAGATGCTTCGATTGCACTTATAGTGGCCTTGATCATTTTCACTTATTTTGCAATGTTTTCATCTTCTCTCATTCTCATTTGATCAAATTGTCATCTAAGGATTTCTTCTTTGGATCTTCTTACATTGTCATCTCCTCCATAGATATCTTTTAGTTTGTTCCACATTTCATAATTAGTTTTGCAATCCTTTGCCTCATCAAATTTAACATAACTAAGAGAAGATGCAATATCAATCATAATGATATTTTGTTTCTTCTTTTCAGCAATTTCTTCAATAGATAATGTTCTAGTGAGAGTCTTGTCTTCAGCATCAAGATAATTGCAACCTAAATCACTGATGGTAGTTAGATGTAACCTCATAAGTCCATTCCATGCTACAAAAATATCTTTTTTCATCTTGGGAATCTCTCTTTTGTAAGACATCCTAATCTTTAGCTTAGGTCATCAAAACCTTCTCTACAAGCACCAAAAGCTCTAATACCAATTGTTGGAAATATAAGAGGAGTAGCTGAGAGGGGAGGGGTGAATTAGTTACTACTAAAATAAATCCAAGATCCCTTAGATGTTAGTATAATAATGCAAACTAAAAAATTGAATACTATTGAAGCTCGATAATAACTAAATTATCTTGGTAAGTTCTTAACATATAAACCTTTAGATATCTATGATTAACACTACTTTAAATAAGTTGCAAACACATAATAGAAAATAAGATGAACACAACAGACACCAGGATTTAATCTGGAAACCCAATTTAGGAAAAATCACCAATTGCAACTAGTTACGATTTTTCACTCTTCTAAAGTGAGCCCCATTAGGAGCCAACCCTATTAAAGGTTACAAAACACACTGTTAGTTGTGACCTTGTTAAAGGATTTAATCACCCTATTAGGAGTAGCCTTGTTAGAGGTCTTGAGACAAATCAATAGAATTTCTACCTTATTATAAGATTTACAAATAGTTGTTAAGGCAACTCTATTAAGAGATTTAGATCACTACTACAATGGATAGAGAGTAGCAATGAGATGACCTGATTTGAATGCAACTAATTTGCTTATTATAGATCTTTATTTTGGCTTGTACTTCATCCTTCTTGATCGAATATATCTTTGCTACTCTACAAGCATATTATGCTTATCCTTCAAATTTGCTTCCTCATCTCATCACTAGCTCTTCAATCACATCAGCATGAATTGAACACTTTGAAATCACAAGTTGATCTTATACTTATATCTTTCACTTTTTCAAGTCAGGGCAAATATATCTTAGAATAGTCAATATTCATCACTGTAGTTGGTTGGAATCAATAGATAAATCAATTAAGCTTAATCCAACAAAATAAGAAAATCCTTCATTAGCCAACCTAGCTCGATAGACACTTACTCAAAAATGATTTCCTTTGTTAACCAAAAAAAGCTTGATTAACATTGTAAACTCATGAAAATTGTTTAGTAGCTGAGTAAACTTGATTAGCACTAGTTCCATCTAACTTTCCTTCATTACCCGAGTGATCTTGGTTAACACTCTCTTTCTGCAACTTTTCCTTTGACACCTAAGTTAACTCAATAAACACTATCTTTTGAACTAGGCAAACATAGGAATGCTCAATAGAAACTGAGAACTATCTTCCTTGCCTGAGTGAGCTCAGAATATACTAACTAATAATGGTTATGACATTTTTATAACATCAGAGATAAAACACAATTAATCAATTGCATCCAATAGTTATGGAAAATCATATTTTGAATATCTATCAATGTTGATCTAATTCTTGCTTCTTCTCTGAGCAATTTTGCCTACATATCTATTTGAAATTTGATCTTATTAAAGTGAGCAGAGCTAGAATTTGGGTCAAGCTACAATTGCTATGTACTTGCCTTTCGATCTTCATCAATTTTTGATAATTCATCTCTCTTTTTTTGTGAAAATTGATGTATCACATAATTTACCAAAAAGTAAAGATACGTTAATGCAAGAGGTCTCAAGAGAGCCTAAAATAGTAGATAGCTCAACTTGATGAATGGCAATTTGTTAAGCAATAAATTCTAAAAAAAATTTCTCGAACCTTTTCTCATATTTTTGCAATAATTTATCATATCTATAATCAAATCTTCATTATATTTCTGGACTACCTCTACCAACTTGTACAAAATTGGTTGAGAAGTGTCAAGCTTTATGCCTAGAGCCTTTACTAAAATGTTCTTAGCATTCTCAATGATCTCAAACTCTTTGTTTCTTTCTTCTCTTAGCCTTTACTTCTTGGCTTTATTTTGAAGAAGTTCACCAAAATTTTGCATCTGATCTAGATTTAGATTTGAGATGTCCCATTTAGGAATGACAATCTCCTAATCAAGATCTATATCATCTTCCTTTTATTTGCCTTTATTGAAATCTTTTGTGCTCGGTTGAAGCTTGGTCCCAACTATCCTTGCACTTATTGCTTGCATACTAGTAATAGAAACAATTATGGAAATGGTAAGACTTGCTACAAAAATGGATACTACACTCATTGAAATACTAGTAGAAATACATGTTGTAGCCAAAATTGATGTGGAGGGTAGAACTTGCTCCTTAGTAAATAAGTGTTGGGCACTACTATTGGTAAACTAATAAGTTGAACTGGTGCAAAAATTCATTGAGTACTTGTGTTTGCAATGCTAGTATCAATCAATCCTATTGAAGTTGTCTCCAGGCTTGATGTTATCAATGTTTTTCTTAGAGAATGAAGAAGTGAGGCTATGACTATTGTACCAATCTTAACTAGGTTAGTTTCATCAACATCTTTTGTATCTTCCTAAGTAGCTTCCTATCCCTATTTCTCTTCATCATTTTTCTCTTCATCTTTCTCCTCTTGATCATCATCATCATCCTTATCACTTACACTAACAACAAAATCGCTCTATTTTTGAAGAAGATAGACATTCTTCCATGTTTTTGTAGCATTATTCAAAACATGCTCACTTTCTTTTAATAGAATAAGATAGGTGTTCAATCTTAAAGTTAACTTTTCTTCATTTTTCTTCAAAGATTCTTTCACCTCCTTGTCATCCAAACCTTAAGATCTGCTCATATATATCTTTTTTAGTTTAAATTGCATGCTCCTATATTGGTTTAATCTTTTCCATCAAAGCATTAGGAATCTATTGAGGAAGTTGATCAAGTGATTATTTCCACTTACCCATCTTGGATATCAATATATCTTCTTTCTGCTTTTACTAATCAGTAGTCCTAGTCTTATATTTCAATGCTTTGAGGTCTGTGATGCTAGAACCAGATTCCAACTCTTTCATTCTCTCTTCATTAAAGTGAATGGAGATCTCTTGAAAATTATGACTCCTCCTTCTTTGTCTGCTTTCTTCCTCGAGGACTCCTTGTGAACACAGTAACAGATGTCTTAGCAAGTTTGATAATTATTACCTTACCCTTCTTCTTTAGTGGCTCCTCTTTTTCTAATTTTTTTTCATCCTCACCTTTTCCTTCAATTAATAGAAGAGTAGAACTAGTGTTCAATTTGGCAATCCTCTTCTTGCCCTTGTTAACTACCTTAGGTAGTTTGATCTCCAGTTCTATCCTAGCCTTTTCCTCATCATAGGTGCCAAAGTAAGTTGCCTTGGAATTAACTGGCTAATTTACTAATGCCTCAATTATGTCCTTATTTTCATCAATGTTTACCTCATATCCTAGAGGTTTTACCCATGTAATTCTTAGCCTAACTACCTAAATATACACCTTGCCACTATCTACCATGAAACAAACATCATCTTTATAATCTTCAACTAATTTCCTTGGAATTTATAATTTTTTATTCATTTTCTCCTTAAATGCATCAAAATATTTTTCCATGATACTTATATAATTCTCTCCCATTTTAGAAATATATTCATTAATATGATAAAGGACTGACACATATTTTCTGTAAACAATAGTACCTTTTGATGGAAAGAATTTTTTCACATAGAAAATTAAACATGTCAAGAGTGAACCAAACTTAGATGGATTTTTCTTTGAATACCTAATGCTCTCCATGTTTTTGTTGAACTGGTTCAATAGTAACTTAGAAAGGTCAAGGGAAAGGTTATTCTTGACTACCTTATAAGCCAAGTCCATAGCTTTACATGACACACTATTCAACTTGCTAGAGTTATATATCTTGTATATGATGATATGAATATCAAACTTCAATTCCATGTGAATCACACTGCTTATTTTCGTTCCCCTTCTATCCCACTCAACTAGGGTTTTCTTTTCCAATTCAACTCAACCTAGGGTTTTACTCATTTTAGCTTTTGTTAACATGGGGAGACCAATGATCTTGTGGATCATCTTCTTTGTTATCAGAATTGGTTGTTTGAACAACAACTAACCATTATACACACAACTAAGGATGCATCTTATCCACTTAATTTTAAAATCTCATGGCATATGTGGAATATGTGTTAAACCTTTAGTTTCTAGATATTGGTGTTATGGTTTCAATACACCATTAACACATACTTTCTCTAGGGTTTCATCCATTTCCAAAGTAGCAATATCCTGAATTATGCCTCTAGTGGAATTTGAGATTGTGCTCCACTCAGATCTAGGGTTTTCACAATTGTACGAGTAAGCTTCAAATTTGGTGTCTTCCATTCCATATCACAAACCAACATGTCTGAACCTCCTTTTTCTTTGTTGGTGGTGGATGCCATCTTTGCTCAATAGGGTTTGAGAAAAATCAATTTTTTTTTATTAAACTTCACTCAAATCACTTCACTACTCAGAAGATCACATTACACAAATAGCTCTCAAAAATTCATAATGAGAAATGACTTCAATTTCACCCTTTTTATCAAATCTTTCCATAAATGCCTGGTATGAATGTTAGATCAAATTAACAGACTATCATCCATCATTTTCCTTGAATACTCAATAGAGTCTTCCATGTCTCAATAACCACATAAAATTTAGTTACTCTTTTCCTTGCTCAGTAAGAATATGTAACCTGACCTTGCTTGGTAAGGAAGCTAACTTAGTAGTAACTGGTACCTCTTACTCAGTGATCCCTTTAAATCTTGAATGATGATAAGGATTTTTTGTCCTATCAACTAAAATTGATATTATATGTTGGCATTATGATACATTTTTGTCATTAGTTACAACACTTATTGGATTCTGAATGCTTACCGAGCTCACACCAGAAACCAAGCTTTACCTAGTTCTCAGTGTTTACCGAGTAATCAAGCTGAACAAAGAAGTCAGTGTTTACCGAGTAATCAAGGTGAACAAAGAAGTCAATGTTTACCGAGTGATCAAGGTGAAAAAATCAATCAGTATTTACCGAGTGTTCAAGATAAAGAAAGGAATCAATTTTGACCGAGTAAAGATGTACTAAGATGTAACCGAGAACTTCATGATAACTGAGCTCCTGAGGTTATCAAGGAAATTAATTTTTTACCGAGCTCAGATGGATATCAAGGAAACTAACTATCACCGAGTCACAAGGTTCTATCAAGTATTTCCTTTGATCACCGAGCAACAGTTCAGATAGAAGTATTCACCGAGTGACATCTCTTCTATCGAGTCTCCAGTGGTTACCGAGTTGAGAACTATTCGAAGTGTTTAGTATGAACCATGCCTTCACTTCTACCGAGTGCATGACGATGCCGAGTAATGAAGTGGATGCCAAGTATCAGAAGGACACCGAGTCAGTTCAGTGGACCTGAGTTTTTACCTTGGGCCAACTTTGTATAGAGATTTGCACTTGTTGTTTTAGCCAACCTTGCATGTATTGTTTAGCCGACCTTGCATGTATTATTTATATGGATAGTATATATATGCAATGTATTGTATCATTCAAACAATAGTTATGGCAAATGGTAATGAGTAGAAATGAGAAAGTGTGAATGTGTGAAAGTTCGAAAGAAATACATGCGTGGGAAAGTATGTGGGCTGAATTGTGAAGATATTCAGCAGGTCTAGTTTTGAAGCAAAAAAGTTTTATCTATCACATCAAGGTGAATCAGAGCATAGCGGATCTTATCAGCAATCAGTTGTAATCAGATCCACTATTTCATTCTAACAGGTGAATCAGTTTTTGCAAATCCTTTAACAAGGTAGACTTAATAGTCTTTTCTAAATCTCCTAACAGAGTGCATACTTTATTGTATGTTTGTAAATCCTCTAACAAGGTGGATCTAGCAATCCTTTGTGCTCCTAACAGGGCAGATCACCAGAAGTGGTCATTGTAAGCCTTAACTGGCCAACTTCATATTGCAGTAACGAAGCTTGTGGGTTTCATCCCCACCCCAGTTTTACTTTCTATTTGGAAGGTTTATGGGTCACCAAATCTGTGTGTTCAAGTGTTGCAAATGATTTTGTTTCATTCTTACAATAGGTTACTTGGATGAATGATGAATATATCAGTATACAATTTTATTGTTTGAAATTTTAGAAGTTACTGATTCACCCCTCCCCTCTCAGTAACTTGTCATATCTTGAATATTTCCAACAATTGGTATCAGAGCTATAAGGTTCTCAAGATAAAAGCTTCACAGCTTGAGCAAAGATCAAGGACAATGGAGATATTCAAACTTGACAAAACTATTGAGAATGAAAAGCTAGATCTAAAAATGGCCATGGCTCAACTCAATGAAGCAAAAGAGCATCTTTTACAATCCTTGAAAAGAAGAAAAGAACTTGCAAAGAAAATGAATGACCATTAGTATGTTGAAGAAAAGATTGAAGATCTCTCACCATCAAATAGTTCAGATGAAGCTGACAAAGCAATCAAAGAACTCTTAGAAAAGAATGGATCTCTGCAGGAAGAAGTAAGAAAGCTCAAAAGGGAACAAGGAATCCAGTCCATCAGGCTATGCGAAATCTTGGAGCAAAGGAACAAGGTAGATGAAGACTTAGAGGTAAGGAATAATCAATCCTCTCAGCTTGAAAATCTTGTAACTCAGTTATCTAATGCAAATGAAGAAATTATGAATCTAAGATCTGAGAATGAGATTTTGAGAAATGACTTAATTACTGAAAGAAAAATCAATGCAAGCTTACAAAGTGATCTAATCTTTGAAAAACAAGTCAATGAGAGAATGGTAAAATCTCAAAAAGACATGGATCAATTGAATCTGCAAAATGAAGAAAACTTTCATAAACAAAATGGTAAAGTAGGCCTTGGATACAAGGAAGAAGGTGAATCCTCCAAATAGGGTACTCAAAAGAATCAAAAACCTACTTGCAGCCACTGTGGTAAGCTAGGTCATACATCTAACAGATGTTGGAGCAATGGAAAAGGCAAATTTAATGGAAAATGCTACAATTGCAATCAGCATGGACACAAAGCCAATGAATGCAAAAGGAAACCAAAATTTGAAGGTAAATGTCACAAATGCCAAAAGCAAGGTCATAAGGCATCACAATGCAAATTCAAATATTTTAATCCAGCTGAACAACTTGTCAAAGCAATATTTGGTTGGGACTACAACACTTGGTGCAGATGTCATTATTGTGGAGAATATGGTCATACTGGCATAAACTGTGCAAGGCATCACCTAAGAAAAAGGGATACCACTGTAAGATGTTATACATGTACAGAACTTGGTCATATATCTAAAAACTGCATGAACATAAAGAAAGTCGAGGATGAGAAGAAAATCAAAGTAGACAATATTCGAAAACAAATGAAGTAGCAATGGATTCCAAAGTCTACCGAGCCAGATAATTCAAGTAATGGAATGATCACTCAAGAGGTGAGTGACTCTCCCATTTACAATTAAGACTCATCAGGATAAGACCAGGACTGTATCCACAAGCAATATCCTAAGCAGTCCTAGAATGAAAATATGATCAAATCAGTATTTCAGATACATCAGGATCATGGTCGGTACATGACATTACCGACCTCAGTCGGGTGCAATAAGGCTTCTTTCACCAAGTTGCTCTTACCGAGCATGGTTGGTTCTTCTCTTACCGTGTTAAGGGCAGATTAACCTATTTTCTTTTGGACACCGAGTTGCGAAGTTTAAGCCAAGCTAGTGGATGACAGCCTGTCAATCGCAGCTACCTCCATGCTAAACATTAATGACGAATTTTTCATCAAAAGGGCAGATTTCAACCTCATTTTTTCACCGCGAATTTGAGATTTACAAAAGAGGGCTTTCAAGCGAATTCAAGTGAGTTGAAGAAATTTTCTAGCAAAGTATTCTTACGAAATCTTCTTACTCACTGAGCAGCAATGGCTTCCGCAAGCACCAGCAGCAGCAAGGCGAAGAAAGGATCCGAAATGCTTGTGAGGGGAATGGAATGGAAGGCACCGACATTCAAACTTGTTCCTGCCATCGCTGAATCACTCGACCCGCATGGAGCTCAATCACAAATTCCTCCAAAGGTGCTTCTAATCAATGATATTCGTACTCATTTCAAGTGTACTGTGAAAGAAATAGGGACACTAGATATGGATAGCACCCTAGCTAAGTTATGCATGGATGGAACCCTAAAACCTGAGTTCAAACATTTGGAAACCAAAGGCTTAACCCATATCCCGCATCTGCCAAGAAGTTTCCAAGTGAAATGGGTGAGGTATATCTTGAGCCGAGTACATAATGGTCAGTTGTGGTTGGAACAGCCAGTTTTGATAACCAAGAAGATGATTCACAAAATCACGGGTCTCCCAATGCTCAGCAAAGCCAAAACCACCAAAACCCTAGGACGGGATGAGTTACAGAAGAAAAACCAAGCCGAATGGGATGGCAGAGGTTTAAAACTCAACAATGTTTCATAACTAAAATTTGGTATTTATGTTATTGCATACAAACTGTATAGTTCTAGTAGGCTGAATAGTGTACCTTGCGAGGCTGTAGATTTGGCATATAAAATTGTAAAGAAAAATATGGAGTTTGACCTAGCTGATGTATTATTAAAACAATTCAATAAAAACATGGAAAGCATAAGGACTGCAAAGACAAACCCTTGTAAATTTGGTTCTTTGCTAGTTTGTTTATTCTTCTATGTACAGAAATTCTTTCCATCCAAAGGTACAGTTGTATGGAGGAAAGATACTCCAATTTTGTATCAAATAAATGAATTCATAGTAGATATGGGTATGAATTTTGACAAAGTAATGGACAATTATTTTGAAGATTTCAAGGAAAGGATGAACAACAGATTCATAATACCTCCAAAACTTGTTGAAGAGTATAAGGATGATGTCTGTTTCATGGTTGACTGTGACAAGGTATACATACAGGCAGTTAGACCCCAAGTTGCATGGGTGAAACCTCTTCCATATGAGGTAAATATTGATGAAACCAGGGATATCATTGAAGCACTGGTAAATGAGCCAGTAGACCCAAGGCAACAAATTTTTGGTACTTATGATGAAGCAAAGGCCAGAATTGAACTAGAAATCAAAATTCCACAAGCCACCAGCAAAGGTAAAAGGAAAATGGCCAAACTAAAAACTGAAATGAGTTCTCTTATGCTCACCGAGGGAAAAGGTGAAGATAAAGAAAGTGAAGAAGAAAAAGAAGGAGAAAAAGAATCAGAAAAAGAGCAACCGGCAAAGAAGAAAGGCAAGGTAATCATTACCAAGCCCAAGAAGTAGCCTACTATAGTATTCACTCGAAGAACGAGAAAAGGTATTCAGGAACCTATATTGGTCAAACCTGCACCTACATTCGAGCAAAGGCTCAAAACATTGGAAGAAGGAGCTGGCATTGCAAATTTCAAGGCATTGAGATTTGAGACAAGGACTGATGCAGAGAAAATGCAAATTGAGGAACTGGTACTTAACAAAATGGGAAAATGGAAATACTCCCCGGACCAGATTGCTCCTCATATCTCTAAAGAACTACTGGAGAGAGTACAGCCAAGATGGGAGTTAGCCACCAAGATGGTAAAAGATATATATGAGCAATCCCTAAAGAATCTTCGGCCTAGTCTCACTAGAGCAGAGGTAAAATCTGAATTGAAAACCTATGAAGGTAAAATGATGATCAGATTCCACACTTGTTTAGTTTTGATCAAAGATATAGAGCATGTTGTAAATGATGCTACAAACATGTGGAAAAACATCTATCATCTACATAAGCCCAGTGTAGACCCAGTAGAAATAAAGGATGATGACAGCAGCAGTAGCAGTGATGAATCAGATAGCACTCCATCCATCACAGTTACACCAGGAGAGTTGCATGCAATGATGGAAGAAAAGGAGGAAGAAGACAAAGAGGAAGAAGCTGAAGAGGAAGATAAGGAGGATGATACGGTAAAAATTGCAGCAGCAGTTATTGCATCCCTTCCTCACTCCCCAGACAAACCTATGACATCATCAAGGTTGGAGTCAGCTTCAGCAGGTTCATCTACACCAGTTTTACCATCTACACCTGCCATATCTCAGCTCCAGGTATCATCAGTGGAAGTGACTACCACTTCATCTACCGAGCTGCATCCCTCTTCGTCTACCGAGCTGCACCCCTTTTCATCTACCAAGTTAGCCTCCTTGACTCCATCATCATCAGTTGGCATTGCTGTAAGTTCTCAAATTTTGACAACTCAAATTTGTTCTACAATTTTTTTGCCATCTACTTCAGGCACAGTGAGCTCAGATACTATATTACTGAGTGTATCACCATTTTTTGCCAGCACTCAAATTTTTGACCTTGTACATACTTCTATTGGCACTCAAACCTCAAACATCCCAATTTTTACTGCTAGTCCTTCTATCTCTATTGTTGTGTCTATTCCAAAGGTCAAACCAGTCATCCCAGAAGTCAAACAAAAGCAACCATTAAGACTTATGATCACTGGAAAGGAAATTCCTGAAGATATTGACTTGGACACAAAGATAGTAATTCCAAAGATTGACTTTGATAATGCTACCATTGAAGAAATGAGGTATGCTAGTCAACTTATTGAGAAAAAGGCTACTCAGATGCAGTTAAGATCAGAAAGGGATAAGGAATATAGGATAATTGAGGAAGCCTGGAACATAATTACTGAGGCTATAGGTATTGATGTTGATACTTCTCAACACATTTTGATTCAACTAGAAGAGGCAGTTAATAAATTCAATGAAGATGCCTCCGGACAAGAAAAGCTAATTGAGCGTGGAAAAAAGAAATTTGATAATAAGGTATTAGGGCACATTGCCCAGAACATTGCAATAAATCAGGTTGCATTAACCTCAGTTTTGGCAGATATGGAAAATTCTTTTAATAATGTAACATCTCTTTTTGCTAAACTTTGTGATGTTACCGAATACACTAAAGGAATAAGAGAAAAACTAAATAAAATTGACAAAGATCTAAAGGTAAGTGCACAGAACTTGAAGCTTGACCCCAGTTCAAGCTCATCTCATCACCTCAGAATCAAATTTTTGTCAGAGAAGCAGGCAGAGCTGTTGAGGGAAGAGGCAAGGATCCGATCTACATTGATAGATATCCAAAACATGATCCTTCCCATCATGGATTCAATGCAGAAGCATATTGCACATTCAAAGACATTAATCCATGATAATAACTTCTCCATTGTAGATCATGTGATTGAACTTTCGGCTGAAATTCAAATAGCTCTTTCTACCTGCAAAATTTTGCAAGAGAATTGGGATAAGACTCTCCAGCTTATTCTCCATGTACATTCAGAGTTCATCTCTCATTTTGGTGTTTCCATATAAGTATATATATTCTTTATTCTTTGGCATTATTGTCAAAAAGGGGGAGATTATTGTTGGATATGTATACTATGGGTGAATAAGTGTTTTCAAAAAATTTTTACAAAGGAAGAGATATACAGCTCATGTAAATAATGTATGTACATTCTATGGGGGAGTTGTATATAACGAAGCTATGTATATTCAGAATCAGTCATCAGCATGTCAGATAAATTTTGTCTCATAAGTGTTTTTGTCACTAATGCCAAAGGGGGAGATTGTTGGCATTATGATACATTTTTGTCATTAGTTACAACACTTATTGGATTCTGAATGCTTACCGAGCTCACACCGGAAACCAAGCTTTACCTAGTTCTCAGTGTTTACCGAGTAATCAAGGTGAACAAAGAAGTCAGTGTTTACCGAGTAATCAAGGTGAACAAAGAAGTCAGTGTTTACCGAGTGATCAAGGTGAACAAAGCAATCAGTGTTTACCGAGTGTTCAAGATAAAGAAAGGAATCGGTTTTGACCGAGTAAAGATGTACTAAGATGTAACCAAGAAGTTCATGATAACCGAGCTCCTGAGGTTATCAAGGAAATTAATTTTTTACCGAGCTCAGACGGATATCAAGGAAACTAACTATCACCGAGTCACAAGGTTCTATCAAGTATTTCCTTTGATCACCGAGCAACAGTTCAGATAGAAGTATTCACCGAGTGACATCTCTTCTATCGAGTCTCCAGTGGTTACCGAGTTCAGAACTATTTGAAGTGTTTAGTATGAACCGTGCCTTCACTTCTACCGAGTGCATGATGATGCCGAGTAACGCAGTGGACGCCGAGTATCAGAAGGACACCGAGTCAGTTTAGTGAACTCAAGTTTTTACCTTGGGCCGACTTTGTATAGAGATTTGTACTTGTTGTTTTAGCCGACCTTACATGTATTGTTTAGCCGACCTTGCATGTATTATTTATATGGATAGTATATATATGCAATGTATTGTATCATTCAAACAACAGTTATGGAAAATGGTAATGAGTAGAAATGAGAAAGTGTGAATGTGTGGAAGTGCAAAAGAAATACATGCGTACGAAAGTATGTGGGCTGAATTGTGAAGATATTCAGCAGGTCTAGTTTTGAAGAAAAAAAGTTTTATCTATCACATCAAGGTGAATCAGAGCATAGCGGATCTTATCAGCAATCAGTTGTAATCAGATCCACTGTTTCATTCTAATAGGTGAATCAGTTTTTGCAAATCCTTTAACAAGGTAGACTTAACAGTCTTTTCTAAATCTCCTAACAGAGTGCATACTTTATTGTATGTTTGGAAATCCTCTAACAAGGTGGATCTAGCAATCCTTTGTGCTCCTAACAGGGCAGATCACCAGAAGTGGTCATTGTAAGCCTTAACCGGCCAACTTCATACTGCAGTAACGAAGCTTGTGGGTTTCATCCCCACCCCAGTTTTACTTTCTATTTGGAAAGTTTCTGGGTCACCAAATCTATGTGTTCAAGTGTTGCAAATGATTTTGTTTCATGCTTACAATAGGTTACTTGGATGAATGATGAATATATCAATATACAGTTTTATTGTTTGAAATTTTAGAAGTTACTGATTCACCCCTCCCCTCTCAGTAACTTGTCATATCTTGAATATTTCCAACAATTATATGCCCTTTCTAGTAGCCTAGTTCTAGTTCTTCTTTGAGAAATTAGCTAGAAATGGTGGAGTCGCCCAATTCTTAAGCAACTTGATCATCATTGTTCGGACTTGCATTCTTAGTAGACTTTGGAGCCCATCAATGTCTCATTTTATTTTTGATGTCATTAGCTTTGTCCTTCCTTTCATCTTTAATTCTTCTAGTATTCATACAGTTCTTGGCAAAATGACCAAGTTCTATACAAACGAAACATCTTCTAGTAGTACCTCTTTTCCTCAAGTGATGTTTTCCACAATTCATTCTGTTGTGTCAAAATTCTCCACAGTAATGACATCTATACCAAGTCTTATAGTCTCAACAAATATAGCTTTTACAATCTACTCTATTGGATTCAATGTCTTAGTTTTGCATTCTGATGACTTGTGTCCATGCTACTTACATTTGTGACATTTTCCTTCAAATCTTGGTTTTTTTTTTGTATTTATTAGCACTATGACCATGCTAATTACAATTGAATCATTTTCCATTAAAATTTACTTTCCCCTTGCTAAAAAACATTTGTTTGATGTATGACCTATCTTACTACATTGAATGCAAGTAGGTTTTTGATTCGTTTGAACTCCTTGCTTGGATGATTCACCTTCTTCTATATATCCAATTCTTGCTTTCCCTTTTTGTCTATAACGACTTTTCTCATTGAATTGATTCATGTTTTTTTTGGGATTATATCGTTCTTTCACTAGTTTTCCTTTCAATGTTTAGATCATTATGTAGTATTTCTTTCTCTAATCTTAGATTCATGATTTCTTCATTTGCATTGATGAGTTGATCAATGAAGTCTACTTGATGAAGGGATAGGTGTTGAATTTCATTTTTCTATCCTTCTATCTCTTTTTTATCTTGTTTTTCTCTTCCATGACTTCACACAATCTTACTAACTAAATTTATTCCTCTCTTTTTAATTTGTGTACTTCTTCTTGAAGAGTACTATTCTTTTCCAATAGTTCTTTGATTACTTTATTTGCTTCATCTGAATTGTTTGAATGGATGTCTTTAATTCTTTCATTAATGTAGAGTGGATCATTCATCTAAAGTGTAAGATCTTTTCTTCTTTTCATGGATTGAGAGAGTTTCTCTTTTACTTTCATGAGTTGTCCAATAGCCAATTTCAAATCTATCTTCTCATTGTAAATAGCCATGTCAAGTTTGAAAACCTTCATTTTCTTTGATCTTGCCTCAAGTTGTTAAACTTTTCTCTAAGAACCACAAAGCTGTAATACCAATTGTTGGAAATATTATGACAACCTAAGTTACTGAGAGGGGAGGAGTGAATCATTAACGTATAAATATTTTTTCTTAATTAGCAATTTGTTGGTGTAAATAAGTATTTACTTATTACACTTACTTAAGTTTTACCTAGGTTAATGCATTATTTAATTATTTTGCATTATTTTATTATTATTTTAGGTTAGACACATAGGAGTTTGTGTACTCTCATTGAGTTACACAACTCTAATTATGCACATGGTGTCTAAAACATAAGAGTACGCATCATTCACTGAGTTGTCACGATGAAAACACAGTTATTATCACTCCTCATTTAGCACATGTTGTCTACACCACTGATTTGCATGCTACACCATTGTAGGCTTATCCTCGCATCATTGCACTTGATCCCATGCTTAATGGAGGATAACCCATATCTAGTGGACATGTGCCTAGTTGTATGACATATCATGATGTTGAATTTTATGCATTCTAGAAGCTCTCCTAAGGCCTTTATATTTAGGCACTCCTAGTGTACTCTAATCTAGTTATTGAATGAATATGGTCATTCTAATCATACTCTATCTATTTTGGTCTACTATGTGCTTGTGTTGATTTCTTTAGTTCTTAGGTGAATTCTGGCCTAAGCCAAATTCTTACATGGTATTAGAGCCAAGGAGGATTCTCATCACATAGCCGGTCGAGACCATTCATGCTTCAACAGCTCGACATAATTTTAGAGGATTCACAGAAATTAGGAGTATCTAGAGCTAGATCTGACCTCACAATTGCATTCAGAGAATCAATTTGGTGAAGATCGACTATAAATTTTCCCATATTGGGTGAAAGTTGATCGTGAGGCAAATTTTTTTTGCAAACCAATACCCGGAGGCACCGATTTGCATTTGGGTATGATCGTTTTCCAGATTTTATTGTTTGATTTTTAGATCTATATTTCTCTATAATTTTAGATTTATTTTTCAAATTCAATAGGAGGTAGAGAAATTTTTTTTTTGCCAAACTCGGTAGTGACACCCCAGCTTGGCTCTATTATAGGTCGATATATTATTTATTAATCCACAGGGTTCATTAATTAAATTTGCAGAAGCCCATGCTACATCACAAATTTGTGTAGTAAACAATGAAAATCAAGCAGCGAGGGGCCAAATCCTGGCAAAGCCTATCGAACTTGCCACTGTATATATTGAATATCCAGCGAGAATCACATCTAGTGGTTGGCAATTCAACTTCTCCCAGCTACCTTACCTTCATTGTTATCTACTACGGGAGGCAATATTTAAATAGCGTTGGAATTGCATAACCCATGAATGTGGGATTAATACCAAGCAATCCACCCGGCAATGCTTTTCAACATTTTTGATAATGTTTGCACATTGTCCTCTCTAACAGTGCGCAGTACCATGCAAACAAACCCAGCAGGGACATGTGTCACTAGTATGTGCCCAATTAGCCCATGACTATACTATGCCATGTCTCTGAAAGTTACACAAGTATCCCTGTCAGCCATCCCCATCAGCAATATTTGACATGACATTGTCCAGTCAGCACCCTCCAAGTCATCAATGAGTCACCATCCAACTTAGTCCACATCTGGCAATTCTATATGGATCTGTATAGTATGGACTGATAGGGCACGTGCCACGTGAGCAGAGGGTGGAATATTTTTCTGATGTCACCATTTTATGAGCCTAAAATTGATCCTCGTCTGGACATCAAAATAGGCCAAATTACAACTATAGAGATGGTCATATGATCGTCAAATTTAACTCCATATTTCACTAATGCAACTCCTCTCCAAATCAATTTTTATTTTTGCAGTCTGACTTCAAGAGGCCATAACTCGGACATCCAAAATCCAAATTAGGTGCAATTTTTTTTGAAATTAGTTAAAATTTTCTTTTTTTTTAGTGGTGTATCTATTTTCTAGTTTTGGTGCATGGATTATTTAAAACTTGCATTTTTTGGTGATTGTACCTGCATAATCTTACATTTTTCAACTTTAAATGCTCCTTACGGGTACATTTAGAGTCGAAAATAGGTTCTATTTTCTTTGAAAGTGCATTTTGTTTCCTCTACTTTCTAGATATTCAATCAAATTGTAGTGTTATGTGGACAAAAGTGTCACTTTCAGCAATAGGGCTTTAGTTTACTTTATATTGCTTCAGAATTGTAGCACATTGTAAAGTTTCATATTTGTACTCCATTAAGAAGTTGTAACAAGAAAAATTAGAAGTCCATGAAGGCCAAAATTGGCTAGTAGCCCATTGTAATCACACTATTGATAAAGTTCCCAAAGCATCTATTTTGGGGGGGTTTCCTTATTTAGTGAAAAGGCAGGGTGTTCTTGGTGTTGTGTTCTCTCTTTTCTGCACTTTTCTTTCATTTTCTACATAATGGGCAAATTTAAGTTTTCTAAATTAACTCCTCATAACTATGTTTCATGGTCAATCAAAATGTTGTATCACTTAATGCATAATGGAGTTTCACAATATGTAGATGGTACTCTTCCTAAACTAGCAGGTGATAATGTGTTTGCAAGTGATATTTCAAATTGGGTAGCCATGGATAGGAAAGACCTAGGTGATATATGTTTGGGGGTAGATGATAAAATCATGTATCAAATAAAAAAATGTACTACATCCAAGGAAGTTTGGGATACCCTCAAAAGCCTATATGGTAAAGTGTCTGAAGAGGATGTGTTCAAAATTGAAGATGAGCTTGTTTCCTTAGATCCTAAGTCGTATGACTGAATCCAAGTTTTCATCATCAAGGTGACTAAATTAAGGACAAAGCTTACTAATTGTGGGAGCTCTATCAAAGATGAAAAACTAATATATCTCATCCATAACAAGCTGCCATCAAAATATTCCACATTTGTATCTTCTTTTAACAGTTCAAAGACTACCTTAGGGTCTGCCTACAAGAAAGTCACTTTTGATGAATATGCTAAACTGTTGGATGATGAAGAAAAGAATTTGAAATCAATGGGGATTCTCAAATGACCTAAGTCCAAAGCATTGGTGGCCAATGAGGGTTCTCAAAATTCAGCTACACAATCTTCAAATAAAGGAAAGGGTAAGAAGAAATGGAAGAAGGACAAATCTGAGGATGCAGAAAAGACAACATCGCAATCTAATCAACAAGGAAAGTCCTTGAATTCCAATAAGAAAGGTACAATAATAAGAAGAAGAAGAAGTGTGCTTATTGCAATAAATATGGTCATGAAGAGAATGAATGTTATCTCAAAAATATTGATGAATTGACCGACATCATGAACAAACATAATGTTCCATTGCCTAATGCTTATAAGGATAAAGGATCATCTTCAGATTCAAAGGGAAAAGGGCAAGCATTCATGGAAAATGCAAACTCTTCAAAGGAATGTATATTTGACTTAGGTGCCTCATATCATATGGGTTCTTCAAAGGAGGTTTTTTCTTCATTCAATCACTCAAAGGTACCACACATCTTCATGGGGAATGATAGTAAAATGGAATTTGAAGGAAAAGGAAATGTGGAAATGGAAAATCTAGAGTTTCAAGAAGTTCTCTATGTTCAAAACCTAAGTTCAAATCTCCTTTCAATCTACCAAGTCACTCACTTTGGAGATGGACATAGAGTTGAGTTCCTTCCAGACTCAATTCAAGTGCACAATCTTAGAGATGATCCTTGGTTGCATTTGGGAAAGTGAATGATCACAACAGGTTGTACTTTTTCTCTCATTTTGTACCCAAGTCTCCTTCAAAGGTCTTGTTAACACAATCAAATTCAAACATGCAATTATGGCATGAGTGGTATGGTCATCTTGACTACCACTATCTTTAGTAACTTTGCACATACCACATGATGAAAGGTCTACCTCAAATCAACTTTTCTAAGAGTGAGTGTTCAATAGATTCAATGGATATACATCTAGAGGGGAAGTTATAGAGAGGGAAGTCTTCAAGATCAATAGGTGTTCTTTAGAAGGTTCACATGGTATTAGCAAGTCCTTTTGCATTTAGCCAAGGTCGCTACATACTTACCTTTGTTGATGACTTTTCAAGGTTCACTTGGGTCTACTTTCTTCATAACAAGAGTGAAGTGTTGGACACATTTCTAGCCTTCAAGGCTCATGTAGAATGGAAATCAAGGAAAGCCATCAAAGTACTCTGCATGGACAATGGAAACATGGATGTGAACAAAAGACTTAAAGTCTTTTGTAGACATGAGGGCATTGATCTTCAGACTCCACCAGCATTGAGTCCGTATAAGACAGATGTTGCAGCTTTGAGGATTAGAACTCTTAAGTCTATGGTGAGTTGCATGATTCATGCCAAGTCTCTTGATCCATCATTAGAAGTCAAAGAAATCTCAAGTGCCACTCACATTCTTAATTGTTCTCCTCATTCGGCCTTAGCTGGCAAAACTCCTTTTGAGGCATGGTGCGGCAAAAAACCTATTGTGACACACTTTAGAGTCTTCGATTGTCATGTATGGGAAAACACATCTTCCAGGGGATGAAAGGCACAATAATCTTAGCCTTGTACCTTCATTGGTTATGAAGACAGTGTGAAGGCATATAGACTTCTAGATCCTAAGACACATCAGATATTTGTGGAGAAGGATGTATATTTTGAGGAAAGTTCACCCAACTTGTCCTCTACTCCTCTTTACACATCATATAGTGTGGATACTAATAGTGATTCCAGTGATAGTGCTTCAACAACTTCAAATACGTGGAGTTCTATCGACAAATATAGTGAGAGGTCACTTCATTAGTTCATTCCACATGCATACATCACCATAGTGATAGGTCTAGAATAGTAGGGTACTTCTAGTCTTCCAGATACAGGTTCAGTGAGAGATTTGGGGGATAGTATTCATGATCTACCTCTTCCTCTTGATGCAGAATTACCTTTTTCAATTGTCACGAGGGTTCCATCAGACTCTCTTGTTCATTCTCTACATGATCAATCCTCACATGTTGAAGTGATTGTGGATACTTATGATCAACAATTGTAGCAAGGTTCTTCATTAGTTGTAGAGATAGACAATTCTTTGAGATAGGTTCTTCAGCCAGTTGAGTAGGTTTTAGAGACATCACTTATCCATGGGATGCTTTCCACACACAACAAAAGCATCTCATTTGTACCTTTGGCATTGTTTCTTCCTAAGGGGAGGAACACCATTCTATAGCCTTGGATGAGCTTCTTCATAGGAGCAGTCACTGTTCAACATTCTTCTTTGAGGGGGGGGGGGGGGGGAGGGGGGAGCCCATCCTATCTCTCTTCCTCTTCTCATCATTCTCTTATGTATATATTAGATGTATGTCGTAATGGGGGTGTCTTGATTACTCCTTCCATCCATGCATCCCTATTCATCTCTCTTTTTGGGGGAGGGTTTTTCCCATGAGGTTTTCCCTCTTTCCTCGCTTTATGGGAGATTGCATATCATTATGTAAATGGGTACCTTACATGGCCTAGTAGCTAGGACCCATATTGCATTTCATCCTAGATTTTGTAAGCATAAGGGCATTCCCCTAAGTTTCACTTAAGGGGGGGTGTTGGTGTAAATAAGTATTTACTTATTAAACTTACTTAAGTTTTACTTAGGTTAATGCATTATTTAATTATTTTGCATTATTTAATTATTATTTTAGGTGAGACACTTAGGAGTTTGTGTACTCTCATTGAGTTGTGCAACTCTAATTATGCACATGGTGTCTACAACACAAGAGTATGCATCATTCACTAATTTGTCATAATGAAAACACAATTATTTGCACTCCTTGTTTAGCACATGTTGTCTACACCACTGATTTGTGTGCTACACCATTGTAGGCTTATCCTCACATCATTGCACTTAATCTTGTTCTTAATGGAGGATAACCCATATTTGGTGGACATGTGTCTGGTTGTATGACATATCATGATGCTAACTTCTATGTATTCTAGAAGCTCTCCTGAGGCCTTTATATTTAGGCACTCCTAGTGTACTCTAATCTAGTTATTGAATAAATATCATCATTCTGATCATACTCGGTCTATTTTGGTCTACTTTGTACTTGTGTTAAGTTCTTTAGTTCTTGGGTGAATTCTGGCCTAGGCCAAATTCTTACACAATTAATCCTTCATGTATATTTTGATCTAATTACATGCATGAGAATCTAAGAACATTAAAGCATTTGTAACACTTTAGCACACAAGATTTGATGGCCCAAGTACCTTCCAAATAGAAAGTAAAACTAGGGTAAGGATGGTACCGAGAAGCTTTAGTACTATAGTATAAAGTTGGCCTGTTAAGGCTTATGATGATCGCTTCTAATGATTTTCCCTATTAGCAAAAATAAGGACTACTAGGTTCACCTTGTAAAAGGATTTACAAACATACAATGAAGTATGCACTAGGTAAAGAGATTTATATAAGACTGTTAGGTCTACCTTGTTAAAGGATTTGACTAGTCCACCTGTTAGGATGAAGCAGTAGCTGATATCATATCTACAACTTGGTTTGTTGAATGAGATTCCTCTGAGTGTACAAATCACCTTGCTATAATAGATAAATATTTGCTACTCCTCATACTATTGTAGCCTTTGTATTTTTTCTCCAGATCTTCTCTGATGATAACATTTTTTATACTTTGGATGTGATACAATATATTACATATATACCAATCCAATTACACAATTACAAAGTTGGCCAGAATAAAAGTTTACACAAATACTACAAAGTTGTCCAAAGTGTAGAAACTTGAGTTTTGAAGACTAACTCGGTGAAGTTCTGATACTTGGCACCTGCTATCAATGCTTGGCATTGTCATGCACTCAATAGACATAGAAGTTTGGTCCATACTGATCACTTTTAAGTAGTCTTGAACTTAGTTTGGATTGGTGACTAAGTGAATACTATGAAACTTGGCATATAAATTGAATCATTTGACTCACATTGCATAGCTTAGTCTTTGCTATTAGTTCAAGCTTAATATAAACTATATCACTTGGTTAATAGTGAGTAGCTTGGTTAACAATATACTTGCATCATATCAGCTATGAACTTAGTAAACATTGCACAACTCAATTTACACTAGTAAACTCAACATACACTGAGATGCTCGATTTACAGTATTGATCATCACCATAATAGTAATTTCTCGATGCAAATTGAAATCTATCCAAAGGATTCAATAGAAATTGTAGAACTCGGTATCAACTAAAATGCTTGGTTAACACTGTTAACTATATAGTAAGCTCCATATGAACTTACAATATCAATAAGTGTATGTTACTAATAAAAAACATGAGTGGAATATGAACACAATAACCCTATAAGCATTGGTAACAGAGCCTCAAAAGCATCAGTCTACAAATTTTTGCACTTTTGATGGTTCCAAATCCAATTGAAGAGAAAGAGGAAACAAAAAATGAATTCTATCAAAGAACACTTTTTCTAGAGGTAAGAAACAATGAATCTTTAGCTAGGACAATAGTTCAATAAGGCTTCATGTTTTATACTAATGTACGGATCATGAACCAAAATATGTATGTATTGTTACAACATCATTTGAGATCTCACCAAATTGTTCCACCTGATGAGGATACTAGTGCAACTCCTATAGATATGTGATTTCAATTTTCAACTATTAGAAGGGACATTATCAAAATTACTAATGGTTCTTTATTCTAGTTCATTAAAAGTCAAACTATACCATTATTTTCTACATGATTATTATTGACAGTTTTATATTGTTGTTGTCATGATTTTGCAATCTATATTTTAAAAATACAATACATTATATATATGATTATTTTTTAGGTCTTGAAAACATGCATAGATTTCCTTTGATAAGGTTGGTGAACACTTTGAGATTGTTGACTATAGGATCAACAATAAGGAGCATGCAAACATCCACACCTATTGCAACTAGAGCTGGTAAATCCTTGTTTTACTACATTTTATGTGTTAAATAATATTTTATTTGTACTTTCTTGTTTATTTTATCATAGTATGACATCAATTAAATTTTTACATTGATAGACACAAATTCTCATGATGATAAAATAGATACCAGTACTGGTGATTATTTACCATCCTTTCCTAGAGCAGCCCATGTTACTTCTACTAGATTGTTGGAGGCATCATTGTTGATGGCCAAAAAAGATATGATTCCCTTAAAATTTACTAACCTTATAGGTGCTTTAAATTTCTAATTATTTAGAATGTAATTGTAGTTTACTTATTCATAACTCATTTTCAACTAATGATCCCATGATGATTTTGTAGGACATGATCTTTTTTATGAAACATTTTTATGATTTAACATTAAAGATATTTTGGCCCACTTTATGTAAAAGGTACATAGCTTCATATAATTAGTTATTATACTTTTCTATTCATCCATTTGTCGTAATATGTTTTAGGTCCATAGCTTGAACTAATCTTTTTATCTAACAATTTTGGTTTTTGTTAAAAGGTGGAATGAGCAAGGGCCTAAATTAAAAGATCAAATCATAAAATTTCTAGAGGATCTCTTTGGTCAAAATATTTTGAAGAGAGTCCAAATTCTTTAAAAATATTCCAAACATCTAAAGACTGTGAGAGATGAATACAAAAGGGCTCTAAAGCTCAACCCAAAGTACAAGCACCCTTCTATGGTTCCAAAGTTGGAGTAGAATGAAATCTTGAAGATGCAAAAGAGAAAAGACTAAGAGATAAAGAAATTCAACCACCACCTAGCAAAAAAGGTATGTGTTAGCAATAATGTAATTATTTTCAAATTACTAATCTTTATATTTATATAATCTAACATATTTCAAAGTTTACATATATAGGCTACTAGACACATCAAAGGCTACATAAGATAGAAAATATAAGGTTAGTCAACACCATTTTGGTCTAGTAGATATATGAAAATTCACTCACAACTTGTAAATAGATGTAGATCAAATTTTGTATATATTTTTTATAATAAATTATAAATAAGAAATACTTTAAATATTGACAATATTATGAAAAAAATACAAGGCATTGTCTTTAATCTAGCACCCATAGAAGACAATGGAAAAATTAGCTTCATGCAGGGCTATAAAGTATTAGTTTCTTGCCACAACACAGATTCTCGAGCATCAATCCACAAATAGGTAAATAGGCCTAATGAATAATAATAGAAATTGGTAACTCCATGCAAAATAATCTATTTGGTGTTAATTTCAAACAATGATAATAATATGCATGACATTTTACTATAGACTTATACTCTTGACATAGATCCTACTCTTGATGATGAAGGCATAGATCCTACACATGATAAAGGCTCTAATGTGCATCATAGTGGTAGAGGTACACATTCAATTTCTACTGAATATTAATTATGTAGTTATTAATAAAATTTACCATCTTAAATTTCAATTGGTGTAATGTTTATATGATAATTTACCAATATCCAAAATATCATGGTGATTGATTTGAGCATGATGTTAGTATTGAGCATGTTGAGATTGAGGCTAAACAAAATGTGATAGTAGATGATGTGGCACTATCAAGTAAAGAAAGATCACCATTATGTTCTCTAGATTAATGAAATACTTATAATATTAAAAATGTTTAGAATTAAACCCATTTATTTCTTGTTGTAGGGGTGCATCAACCTTGTACTAAAAAAGGAGGAAGCCTCATGTCATAAGATCAAAACCACAAGACCCATGTGAGAATGTCGAAGATAGTCACAATGTGTCTATTAGCCTTTATCTTTGACAAAAGAAAAAGCAAAAGAAGAAATGAATGTTAAAAACCTTATTTGATGATGAATTTTTTTTCATGAATTAGTGATGAATGTTTATACATATTAGTGATTTATATGTTGTGTTAATGAATGCTTAATGTGATTATAATGATTGATGGGTTCACAAATTATTGATGTATGTTTATATGTATTAGCGAGTTGATGTCATGTTAATGAATGTTATTGATTATAATGATTCAATGATATAGTTCTTAAATGAATGAATGTATTATTTGGTTAGATATTAATTGGGAATTTAGAATGATTATAGGGGGGATAGGCCAAGTGAGCTTCCACCTTCACGTGGTTGGCCTTGTTAAGTAGAGAATATGAAAGGATTCTTGAAACCAATTGAAGCTCAAACTAAACCTATCAAAACTAAACATCAATATATGCTTCCATCATTCAATGGCTAGAAAACTTCACCATAGTCATTAACGATCGTCATTTCTTCCATGTTGATGTAGACATGTCTATTGGTCACATAGATAGTATTGACAAAAGAGTTTCAACACACTTAACCATTTTCACTATGTATGTCAAGTACACAATAGATGTCAAGCCATAATTTCAATAGGTGTCCATTCACTGTTAGTGTCGAGCATATCATAGTGTAGTATATGTTGAGTGACACAAAATTGTTCATGTGCCTAGTAATAGAATCATTCAGATGTCGAATAATTTAGAACAACATATGTCAAGCAATACAAGATATAATAGGTGCCGAGAAAACTAAAAAACATAGTTGATGCTGAGCAATCCAAAAATAGTATGTGTCAAGCATTAGTAATACTTCATGTGTCAAGCAACACAGGATCAACATATGAGTTTGTGCCCTCACAAACTAAGATGTAAACCATTTTTGGAGCCAACTTAGAGGAATTTTGAAGGAGAAAAAGGATAAGAATGAATCATTTACATTCCCTATGGAATTTTCATGTAGCCAATCATAAAATTGGTGAAGGCATGCAACCAATAAGAAAAATGCAAGGTATGAGCGAGAATTTGAGATTCAATATGGATTGTAGATCCATACCTAACCCTAATTCTTTGCACTCTTTATAAGGATAATGAATGCACCATTGTGTGTAGTTGAAGAAACTAGCAAAAGGGGAGATTATAGTGAAATTTTAGTATGAAGAGAAAAGACTTAGTGGAAAGAACATCACATATACACCTAGTTAATCAGAACAAAATAGGGGTCATATTTAGAGATCAGATCAAGCAAGGATCATAAGAGGACAAGTAGATCAAGCACCTAAACTCAATAATTTGAGATTGTATTCAATCAAGTTAAAAGTTCAAATACTCTCTCCCAATTGTATTAGAGGTTGAAATCCTATGGTGATAGGTTAGCTTAACAGCTTGGTAGGAGAGCCTTTAGAGAAGGTCAAGAAAATCCTATGTATTATGTGGGTTTAAAAACCTATTTTAAATCCTTTAATAGGGTAAAACTTCATGTAAGTGTTTGTAAATCCTTTAACTAGGTCACTATTGACATAGTGTAAAGCCTTTAACAGGGAAAACTATTAGAAGTGGTTGAACTCATTGCTACAGTGATTTTTGTGGGTGTCATCCCCACCGTAGTTTTACCTTCTTACTCCTAGAGGGTTTTTGGGTCACCAAAATCTCTTATGTTATCTGTTGATGCTTGGTTTTCATGTTTACTTTCATGCATGTTAATTTTAGTTATATGTTATTAAGGGTTTAAAAAGAATTGGTTACTTTTGATTCACCCACCCCCCCTCTTGGAAGTACTCTTGCCATTTGAACATTCCAAAAATTGGTATCAGAGCATTGGTTCTCACAAGAAGAAGCCTAACAACTTGGACAAAAAAGGTAAGAAGATGGAATTTTTCAAACTTGGGAAGATCATTAATAATTAGGTGATTGATGTACAACTAGCTCTACACAAAGTAGAGGAAGCCAGGGAGGAATTGAGAAAGTCTTTGAAAAGTAGAAAGGGGATAGCCATAGTTGAAAATGACATACACTACAAGGAGATTGACACCTCACAAGTGTTTTCCAATTGAGACTCCAAGGAATTTATTTCAGCAATAATAGTATTAATAGAGAAAAATAGAGCACAAGTAGAAGAAAATAGATTACTCAAGCTTGAACAAGAATCAGAAGCCATAATGCTTTGTGAAGTGACTGAACAAAAGAAGAGAGCAATTGAAGACAAGACCATGGTAGAAGATGACAAGAGAAATCTCATCAATAGGCTGGAAGAGAAGACAATTGAATTTGAAAAGATTTCAAACATGCAATTAGACACCTTAAGCTAGATGATGAATGTTCATCATGAGATAAACATGAAGGATATTGAGATCTCCACCTTAAAGATATAGAATGAGCAATTGCAAAATGAATTGAAGAGAGAAAAGGAAATAGAAAAGGGTTACAACAAACCCAATGAGGCCATCAAGTACTTTAAGCAATTGTTGAAAGCACCAAGGGCTAGTAATGACACTACAGGACTTGGCTACATTAGCACTGAACAAGGAGAATCATCCAAGGCTACAAAATAAAGAAGCAACAAAGGTAAGAACACTAAACCTACTTGTCATTTCTATATTAAAAAGGGACATACCTCTAATGTGTACAGAAGCAAGAATAGGCATCAGTGTGATAAGCCTACAAATGCAAATTTATGTCACAAGTGTAAAAAGAAAGGACATTTAACACAAGACTGTAGAACCAAGACCATAAGGACACCAAGATTTGAGGGTCACTACTACAACTACAAAAATATGGACATAGAGCATTTGAATGCAAATCAAATCCTATGTGGACACCTAATCAGCCTGCAAGAGGAATTAATCATGCACATCACTACAATTGGGATTACAATACCAGGTATAGCTATCACTATTGGCAAGAGTATGGACACATTCCTAAAAATTTCATAAGGATGCATTTCAAGGGAAACTGCAACAGATAGCTAAACCAAAATACATGTTTTAGTTACCTGAAGACTAAACATATCAGTAGGAACTATCCAACAAAGGTCAAAACACCCAAGATTTAAGTTAACAAGGGAAAAGAAAAAGTTAACATGGAACACATTAGGGAAGATATGAAAAAGACATGGTAGAAGAAAGGTGAATGTAACACATCAAATGGAGAGATCACTTCACCCAAGAGGTCAAGTGATCACACCTCATAGAATTAAGTACTAGAAAGGTACAAGGGGCTGATACATATAAAGATGTATCATACATTAGCCCAAAATAACATAGGAGCACCGCAAAGAACAAATCTGCATAAGTTAAGATGTCAGGATAGAAGTTGGAAGATGATAACAAGCTATCGTTGGTTGCCTAGTAAAACTTCAATACATGCCGAGTTGAACAATCTAGTAACTATTGAGTGAATGAAATAGAGTTGATGTCAAGTTGGAAAATCCTTTGGAAGCCGAGTGTATAGCTATAAAGCATGAATGCAATAAATGCTAGGTTTCAAGCCAAATAAAAGTAAAAATTGATCATTTTCTTATCATTCGAACAAAGAGAAAAGATGAGCAAAGTGATTAAGTGATTTTCCAATGATCATAAGGTGATTTACAACAATTCAATAGCAACCCAACTCCATTTCATCAATTTACCAAGTATTTCATTCAAGTGTTGAGTTACATAGTTTGAAAAAGTTTGTTTAAATAGTAAACCCTAGTTTAGTTAGAAATGGCATCTAGTTCTAAGTTTGCAAAGGGAAAGGAATGTTTGGAGATTCAATTATTTAGCAACAAAGTTAAACAACCTGAGTTCAAGCCAATCCCAGAGGTTTCCTACAGAAATGATCCTATCGGTGCCATATCTGTAATTCCTGATAAAGTAGTAATGGTTTAGGATGTATGCAAATGCTACAACTGTAAAATTGGAGCAATAGGAGATTTATAAATTTTTAATGCATTTGATAAGCTTTGTGAAAATGGGAAACTTAAAGATGAATTCTCCATAGTTGAGAAGAAGGGTCTGACCAAAACCCTAATTTTCCCTATTGTCTTTAAAATAGAATGGATACACATTGTGTTAAGTAGAATCCATGATTGAGCTTTTTGGTTAGAAATAGGGCTAGTATACTTCACAAAGAATACTATACATAGGGTTACTATTATTCCAACCCTAGATCGTCCCAAGACACTAAGGAGTGATAAGAGAGAGGTAATTGCTCAAAAAACACTAGTGCTAGGTGGAAAAATAGGGGTATGACAATTGACACCATCAAAGACCCCCTACTAGATTTTTCTATAAGGATTATGTCTCACAAATTTTACCAATCTAGTAGGTTAAACAATGTATCCTGCATAGCAGTGGATTTTTCTTACAAGCTAGTGAAAAAGGATCATACTTATGATCCTGTAGAGTTGATGATGTAGCAAATCAATGAAAACTTGGGAGCCATAAGGAAATCAAAAGGGGCTCAATGCAAGTTTGGCTCGATCTTGATTTGAATATTTTTCTACATTATGAAAGAATTACCCTTAGTAGGAAAGGTGAAATGGGATCCAAACAAGACTATTACTAACCAAATAAATGGATTCATTGATCAAATGGGTGAGAACTTTGATGCCCAAATGATGAGTTACTTTTAGGACTTCAAGAAGTACATGAAAAAAAAATGAGGATACCAGTCTCACTAGTTGAGAAGCATGAAAAGGACATTTTCTTTCTAGTGGATATTGACTATACTTATATACAAGCAGTCATCCCTAGAGTCAGATGGCTTAGATCACTAGGCTATGAACTTGATGTGGATCAGGCTTCAGTAGCTATTATAACATTTCTTGCAGAGGAAATTGATAAGATTGCAAAGCACTTTGAGACATATGATGTTGTCAAATCAAGGGTGGTCATAGACCTCAAGATAGCAATAGCAATTAAGAAGAAGGAAAAGATTGTAAAGAAGATAAAAAAGAAATTAGGTGTTGAAGAGGTAGGCATAGTAGAAGAAATAAGTGATGATGAAGAAGAAGATGACAATGAGAAAGATGATGATGAGCCAAAGCAAGGGCCACTTTAGTTAACTCAAGGCCTAGGTGAAGATGAGGATGAGAGTGACAAGGAAGAACAAGCCAAAGAAACATCCATCCAAACCAAGGTCATCAAAAGAAAGGAAAAAGCACCACCTGCTCCTTAGCCCAAGCCAAAGAAAGTGGCAAACCTTGGACCTAAGAAGCATACTACTAGAGCTACTACAAGAGCTACTACACAAAAGGAAAAGGAATACATGGCAAAGAGGAAGGAATCTAATAAGAAGACTAAAGAAGAGCCAAAGAAAAGAAGAAAATTTATGCCTCAACCTGATTCAGA
The DNA here is from genome assembly GCA_028749045.1 of Cupressus sempervirens. Classification (NCBI taxonomy): domain Eukaryota; kingdom Viridiplantae; phylum Streptophyta; class Pinopsida; order Cupressales; family Cupressaceae; genus Cupressus; species Cupressus sempervirens. Next base: position 709,639,345 of record CM053793.1, read on the forward strand.
TGAAGAAAGGACATAATCAAAAGACCATAGTCAGTTTAAAGTGGTAAGTCACCCACCTAAGTCTTCTATTGAAAAATTATGTTCTAAGATTAGCAATGGTGACATGAATGACTTGGAGAATGTAGATTTTAATAAGCTCACAAAGGATGAGCAGAATAAAATAGAGAAATTTGTCTATAGTATGATGGCAAAATATAAACATACACCTCTTCAATTGGATAGCTCATTGCCAAAGGAATTATATAAGATTGTAAAGGATAAATGGCATTTTGGTTTTCAAACTAAGAAAGAAATAAGGGAGTCTACCTTAGCATGAATGTTTCCTAATTTGACTAAAATTCAAATAAAAAATGCAATCAAAAGGCACAACAATAGATTTACTCCCAGATATAGGGCATTTACCATTTTACAAAATAAAATTGAAGAGGTTGTGAGAAAAAACACAAAAGTATGGAAGATTATTTACAAGAAAATTGATGATGTATTTGATGAAGAATACAAGGTAGAAGCAAGTGCCAAAACAAAGGAAATAAAAGAGGAAGAAGGTAGAGGAGAAGAAAGTGGAAAAAGAAAAGAAGGACAAAGAAGAGACAAAGGAGGAAATGAGTAAAGAAGAAGAAAAGGGGACAAATGAGCAATAAGAACAGAGTGTGCAAGATAGACAACTGTCACCTCCTAGCCCTCCTCATTCTATCATCACACGTGCAGAAACAATCAAGATAAAGGATGTTGTTGATACTTCTAGTCAAAACATCAATCCATTAACTATAGAGGATCTAGCAAAGATCCTTGACCAATCAACACAAATAGCTAGACTATGCTCAATTCCAATATTGGTCAATGTTGATGAGTTGTAGAAGGTAGTAGTGAAATTAAAAGAAGTCAAGGTGCAAATAAAAGAACCACCTATGACCACACAATCTACTAAATTTCTACTCCTTCCATCTCCATCTCCACCAAAGGCAATCACACAAGCACTTTAGGAGCCAAGTGTAGTAGTAGGGGATGATAAAGAAAAATTAGTATAATCAACAAGTACACCCTAGCTAGAATGATAGCAAAAGAGAAACAAATTGAAGAGAAATAAGAAACAAAAAATAAGGAGGAATCTACAATACAAACTTTGGTTGAACTACCCAAAATAGGTACTCCTACAAAAAAACTTCAATAGCTAGCACTAGAACGTTAGAATTGAAAATTAGAACACCAAAATCAAGGTCAACTTGGGTAGCTAGGACAATTCATTATGGAATTCCTGAGCTTGATGAAGAAATAAAGATACCCTATTATGAATCCAACACTCTCATAGAAGAAAAGATGAATGAGATACAAAGTGTGTTTGATAGAAGAAGGATACAAGAGGCACTTAGAAAGGATTATAAATATAGGACATATTCATGGATGCCTTCAGCCTATAGTCTCTAGATGAATCAAGACCAATTAAAGCAACTATCAGATATAGTTGATTAGGTAACAAATGAGGACCATGACACCAACACCAAACTAATGGAATGGTCAAAGAAGAAATTGCAAAGTAAGGTCAATGAGAAGATATCAAATACTATCATTTTGGGACAAGTTGACCTAGCTAAGAAATTAGATAGAGTCAAAATTGTACTTGGAAATATATTCTCCCTTTATAATAAATTGTGTGATTTTTCCAATTTCACACAAGAGATCAGCCAGAATATATTGAGCTTGGAAAGAAATTTAAAGATTTCTAGCATGCAACTTCCTACCAATTTAACTCAAAGTGAGAAGCATTTTTCTCAGATGCTTCACACTCAAAGGGAACTAGCTATATTAATAGCAGAGGAGGCTAATATAAAAGCCAAACTAATGAAAATTCAATCCTCCATCACCCCTCACTTGGAAGTACTTCACAAGGAGTAGATGTAGAGATAGTCCTAAAGAAATATCCCAATATTTCAACACATGAAGGACTTGTAAACCTAGCAGCAGAACTTGCAATCCAACACAAGTCATTGGATATTGCATTAAACAATTGGGATGCAACTTTGAAGATAATCCTAGAGGTTAATAGCTCATTTTTGGCTAAACATGGTATTACTCCATAGAACCCTTTGACATCAATGTCAAAAATGGGGAGATATATTGTAGGGGGAGTAAGTAAAGGAGGAGATATGTAGATACTATGGGTAATTACCACATTTTGACAAATTTTGATCATTTTGATTACATTATTTCAATCCATTCTTTCATTCATTTTTAGAATAAAGTGCAATGATTGTAATTAACCAAAAAAGGGGGAGACAAGAAATAAAGGAGTGAAGCAGAGATGTAAAATTTTGGTAATCACATGGAATACAGGGACATCATATAGATAAGATACAACATACAAACTCAAAATGCAAAAACAAGTCAAAGGATAGGGAGGATCAGGTGCATTGGTACAAAATTTCAATTTGAAAGGCATAATCAACTCAGGGGAGTCATAAAGTATATTGCTACTCACAATTTTTAAAATTTTGCATGTAAGTTGACTAACTGAAGAATGTACTCAATAAGAATAGGATCACTAATGCATAGTTAAGTGCTTTTGACACTCATATCAAAAGGGGGAGATTGTTGGTTAAATAGATAGTATTGACAAATTAGTGTCAACACAATTCACCATTTTCACTATGTATGTTGGGTACACAATAGATGTTGAGCTAGAATTTCAATAGGTGTCGAGTCATAGTTAATGTCAAGCAAATCATAGTGTATTCTGTGCTGAGTGATATAGAATTGTTCATGTGCAGAGTAACATAATCATTTAGATGTTGAGTCATTTAGAACAACATATGCTGAGCAATATAGGATATAATAGGTGCTAAGAAAACTAGGAAACATAGTCGATTTTGAGAAATCTAGAAATAGTCCTAGGCATTAGTAATACTTCATGTTCCAAGAAATGTAGGATCAACATATGAGTTTTTTCCCTCACAAACTAAGATGTAAACAATTTTTGGAGCTAACTTAGAGGAATTTTGAAGGAGAAAAAGGATAAGAATGAATCATTTACATTCCCTATGCAATTTGCATGCAGCCAATCAAAAAAGTGGTGTAGGCATGCAACCAATAAGAAAAATGCAAGGTATGAGTAGGAATTTGAGATTCAATATGGATCATAGATCCATACCTAACCCTAAGTGTTCACACTCTTTATAAGGAGAAAAAAATGCACCATTGTGTGTAGTTGAAGAAAACATCAAAAGGGGAGATTATAACAAAATTTTAGTGTGAAGAGAAAAGACTTAGTGGAAAGAATAACATATGTACATCTAGTTAATCAGAATAGAACAAGGGACATATTCAGAGATTAGATCAAGCAAGGATCAGAAGAGGACAAGTATATCAAGTACCTAAACTTAGCAATTTGAGATTGTATTCAATTAGGTTAAAAGTTCTAATGCTCTCTCACAATTGTATTAGAGGTTGAAATCCTATGGTGATAGGTTAGCTTAACAGCTAGGTAGGAGAGCCTTTGGAGAAGGTCAAGAAAATCCTATGTATTATGTGAGTTCAACAACCTATTGTAAATCCTTTAACAGGGTGACACTTCATGTAAGTGTTTGTAAATCCTTAAACAAGATCACTATTGACATAGTGTAAAGCCTTTAATAGGGTAGGCCTTTAATAGAGTCAACCATCAGAAGTGGTTGAACTCATTGCTGCAGTGATTTTTGTGGGTGTCATCCCCAACCCAATTTTACCTTCTTATTCCTGGAGGGTTTCTAAGTCACCAAAATCTCCTGTGTTATGTGTGGATGCTTGCTTTTCATGTTTACTTCCATGCACATTAATTTCAGTTATATGTTATTAAGGGTTTAAAAAGAATTGGTTACTTCTGATTCACCCTCCCTCCCTTAGAAGTACTCTTCCCATTTGAACATTCCAACAATGTTGATGTTGCTTGTTGCTATAGACTCCATATCAATTGCCACTATAGTTCCATCACATGTTTACATTATTAGTTATTATTTCTAAATTTCCATAACAAATCACAATCATCTCATTTGTGATAAATATTATCTATTGGTAAATAGACTTATCACTTTGAAACTCTTGATAATGTGATGTGAAATATAAAGAAACCTCAAAAACTTAGCTTTAAGACTCTCAATAGGTCTAACTGACTCCTTTGGTCTTCACCAAACTCCACCTAACAAATTTTTCTCTACTTTATAATGAGGCCCTTTACAACACCCAAAAAATGCTTTCTTTTCCCAACATGGTTTCTCTGTCTTAAATTGCTTGAAATTGCTCCTTACTTTTCAAGGTCTTAGAGGAATTTCATTAAGGTCTAAAAAAATTCTAGGTTTTGATCTATAGTGAAAAATCAAAATGACCCCAAACTCCCTTTGGCTACCTTTTACTTCCTAGTAGCCCTTTATAATTAACCCTTTATAGTTAGCTCTCCAAATAAGGTTTTTGGGCTTTAATTTGAAATTTTGATCAACAACGTACCAACCTATTCACCATTCAAGATACACATTTTTACATTTCACAAGATTTTAGGGGTTTGAGTCCCCAACTCTATCTATACAATGCAAATCTCAAAATGGAGGGTTTCTAAGGGTTTTGAATCCTTTCTTGGATATATGCATCAAATAAATTTGTAACACCCTTCAATGGATTGGTAAAACCTTCCCCTTTCTATGTAAGAACCTTATTTCACTTCTATTTCATCTACAAAAGAAATTATGCAATTACCTTTCTTCGTATACATTTGGTAGGATGATTTCTTCATTCATCTCTACCAAGATTCACCATCAACCCAGCTTGGGCTTGCTAGAAAAATTCACAAACTGACTGTTACTAATTCCAACCTTTCACATCTTAAATTAAATTGAGTCTACCTCCTTTCTCTAGTTTTTCATGAGTTTTCAACTATGGTGATAAGAGTTAGACTGTATTTTGTTAAAACTATCTAGTTACAAGGAAAAAGTGGCAACACTTACCAAATTGAATGGAATATAGACAACATTCAATGGAGGGAAAACAAGACCTATACAAGAAAAATGATAAAAACAATATCCAACTCCTTTTTACAAGAAATTTTCCATTCATTCACAAAAACATGTGAACAATAAGCAAATACAATATTTTTAGTGTAAAAAACTTAGTTTGGTATTCAGTTTGAGAAATTTTTTGTCTCTAGCCCATACAAATACCTTTGAAAAGGCTTATATATGATTTCAAAATTATTACTAAATTAAGAAAGGTGAAAAATATCTATTTTTTCAAACATCCTACCTATTTTCCAAAGTTGCACAAAGTTGTAATATTGCAACTTTTCAAGTTTTGCAATTTTTGTACAGTTGACAATAGAATGACAACTTTTGGCTTCCCTTTCACCAGTGAAGGAAAAATGCATGTATTTGTTGGAAATATAGATGAAGTAACTAAGAGGGGATGGGTGAATTAATTACCAAAAAAATAATTCCAAAAATCCCTTAGATGTCTATAATGCTTACTTACTGCTAATACTTGGTAAATAGTGCAGGAATACTATAACTAGGTAGGTTGACTTGTTATTAATCATCTAGCATTCATAGTTATTAATATGCATGCAAAGGTTAAATAAATGAACAAAAGAGACACCAAATTTAATGTGGAAACCCAATATGGGAAAAACCAGCAAGTAACTAGTCACCAATTTTCACTCTTCTAAAGTGAGCCCTGTTAGGAGCCAACACTGTTAAAGCTTACAATACACACTGTTAAGTGTGACCTTGTTAGAGGATTTAATAACCTTATTAGAAGTGTCCTGGTTAAAGGTCTTTAGAGCAATTCAATTGAACTGTCACCTTATTAGAGGATTTACAAAATGGCTATTAAACTAACTCTGTAAAGAGATTTTGGATTCACTGTTACAATGATTAGAAAGCAACAATGAAGTGACCTGAATGATATGCAACTTATTTTTTTCTGATTATAGATCTTTGTTCTACTTTACTAGATCCTTAATGATCGAATACAACTTTGCAGCTCCTCTAGGATATCTAATCCTTCATCCAAATTTTTTGAATATTCGCTTATTCCATCTTCATTCATATATTCACACTCACTCTCAAATTCACAACATCAAAATCTATATATATACCTTTCAGATTATCAAGTCGGCTCAAATATAAGTTACAACAACTAAAAAAATTATTACATCAGTCGCCTACAGTTATTGCATGAAACAATTGAACTTATTATCAAAATAATGAAATCCTTCGCTAGCCGACCCAGCTCGATAATCACTAATCCAGAATGGTTTTCTAGTGTTAACCAAGTGAAGCTTGGTAAGCACTGCAAACCCTGCAAAAATCCTTCGGAGATCAAATGAACTCAGTTAACACTGACCTTCCTTTGCTGACCTTGTGAGCTTGGTAGAAGCTAACTCTCTGCCACATTATCTTTGATGACCGAGTGAGCTCGGTAGACATTGACTTTTCTACATTAACCTTGGGAGCTCAGTTAACACTAACTTTCTGCTACAAAATCCTTTGATGCCCAAGTGAGCTCAGTAGACATTGACTTTTCTTTGTTAACCTTGGAAGCTCGGTTAACACTAACTTTCTGCTACAAAATCCTTTGATGCTCGAGTGACCTCGGTAGACATTGACTTTTCTTTGTTAACCTTGGGAGCTTGGTTAACACTAACTTTCTGCTACAAAATCCTTTGATGCCCAAGTGAGCTTGGTAGACATTGACTTTTCTTTGTAATGATCAAGAACATTTGGTAGACACTGTAAATTGCTTCGCTGATCATCTAAGCTGAGCAGACTCTATCTAATGACTGATATGACATTTGTGTAACATCAAAGACAATACACAATTAACAATTGTATCCAACAATCTCCCTCTTTGGAATTGATGGAAACACAACATGTCATAGAAAAATAAAATTTGAAAACAAGTCTAACAAGTCTTTTCTATTAGAACAACTTTCTCTATTAGATAGCAAACTTTCCCTCTTTTAGTAATCTCCCTCTATGAAGGAATTACATAGCAAACAAATTTCAGAAAGATACGATAGTAAAACTCTCCCCCTTTGACAACACATGCCAAAGACAACACAAGTCAAATGAATTTTAATGTACCTTTAGTACTAATTCATATGAAATATTTCCTGATTATGCTGCATCAACTGATAGATCTTCAACTTGGTATGCATTGATGTATCACTAAAACTTAATTTTAGTGAACTTCAGATAGGGGAGTGACCCCTAACTTAAATCTTAGATACAAGAATGTATCCTTAGGTAATGGCTTTGTGAATATGTTACAATTTGTTCCTTTGTATGGACATATTCCAATCTGATCTCCTTATCTTCCACCAATTCTCTGACAAAATGATATTTTATTGCAATGTGCTTGGTTTTGGAGTGCATCACTGGATTCTTAAATATGTTGATTGCACTTGTATTATCACAGAACATAACAACTGGTTCTTTGATTTCCACCATCATGCCTTCCAACAACTATTTAAACCAAACAATATTAGAATAGTTTACTATTGCAGCAACATACTCTACCTCTACTATAGATTGGGATGTACAATTCTGCTTTTTGCTTGTCCAAGAAACCAACCTCTTTCTAAGAAAGAATGCTTCTCCACTTGTGCTTTTTCTATCATCAAAGTTTCCTGCCCAATCAGCATTAGTAAACATTTTAAAAATCCAGATTACCTCCAAATTTGTACCATAAACCATAATCTTCAATTCCTTTTGAATATCTCATTATTCTTTTGATTTCCATCATGTGATTTTCTCTTAGTTTTGCTAAAAATCTTACTACAATACCAACTGCAAGGGCAATATCTCGCCTAGTATGAACCACATACTACAACTTTCCAATCATAGATCTATACAATGTTTGATCTACTTCTTTTGATTCATCTTCCTTTGTAAGTTTTAATCCAATACACATAGGAGTCCCAACTAGTTTACAATCTTCCATACCAAACTTTTTCAATGTCTCCTTGATGTATTTTGATTGAGTGATGTAGATACCATTTTTATTCTGTTGAATTTGAAGACCAACAAAGAATTTGATTTCGCCAAACATAGACATTTAAAATTCCTTGTTCATTTGCTCTGAAAATTCTTTGCAAAGATCATCATTCCATGTGAAAACAGTATCATCTACAAATATTTTTGCCAAAATAATCTTATTATCTAGTCCTTCCTTTATATACAAGCTACTTTTATCATTAGTTCTTTAAAAACCAATCTGAACAAGATAGTTGTGCAATCTTTCATACCATGCCCTAGGGGCTTGTTTTAGACCATACAATACCTTGTGTAATTTGAAGACCATGTTCTTCTTATCTGGATCAACAAAACCTTCAAGTTTTTCAATGTAAACTTCTTTATCTAGGATACCATTGAGGAATTTTGACTTGACATCTATCTGATAAAAAATTGAATCCTTTGTGAGCAGCATATGCAAGTAAGGTTCTGACTCCTTCCAATATTGCAACAGGAGCAAAAGTTTATCCATAGTCTATTCCTTCTTCTTGAGCATATCCTTTGCATACTAGTCTAGCTTTGTTTATTGATACCTTACCATCTTCAGTCAACTTGTTTCTGAATATCCACTTAGTTCCAATTACATTTTTATCTTTAGGCCTGGGTACAAGAGTCCATGTCTTGTTTTTCTCTATCTACTCTATTTCTTCATTCATGGTCTCAATCCAACTATTATTTTCCAATGCATCTTTGATATTTCTAGGTTCAAAATCAGCAAGTAAAAAAGTACCTTTCAACTTACTTCTTCTCATGGTTCCTTCATATTTGTCTCTAATGATCTGATCTGATGAATGATGTCTCTTGACATATTTTGCTCATATAGGTTCCTTTCCTTTTGAATGAATTTAATTATTATCCTCTTTCACTTCAACTTCAGGTTCTAGCTATTTTGGCTTGGTAGATATTGGCTCTTGTCCTTCAGACTTGGTAGACACTTACTCGATAGCATCTGAATGTAACTCGTGTTGTTGTAGCTTAGTTTGAACTTCCTATAACTTGATTACTAATGACTCAAGAGTAGAAGATTCTTGATTGACTGGTACTATATCAAATTCAATGAAAACAAACCTTCTATAATCCTCTAGTTCCCTTTTTCTTTCTTCTTCAGTCCTTTCTACAAACTCATCAACTTTTACATGTGCACTTTCTATGACTTTGTAAGTAGACAAGTTCAAACATCTATATGCTTTACTCTTTCAAGAGTATCCAAAAATATTCTTTCATCACTTTTCACATCAAATTTTCATTTTCTAGATTCTTTCAAAATGTAACATTTACTTCCAAATACTTTTAGATAACTTACATTAGGTTTATAGCCATACCATAGCTCATAGGGAGTTTTGAATAAGTCCTTTTTTAGTTGTGCTCGTTTCAAGGTATGAATTGCAGTGTTGATAGCTTCCTTCCAGTATTTGATAGAAATGCTCTTTTCAATCATTAAGGTTCTTGCACAATCCATGATAGATCTATTCCTCCTTTTAGCTATTCCATTTTGCTCAAGAGTTCTAGGGGCTGATACCTATCTTTTGATTCCTCTTTCAATGAAAAAGTTATTGAACTCATATGAAATGAATTCTCCACCTCTGTCTAACCTCAAGCATTTCAATCTTTTTCCTGTTTCCTTTTCTAATCTAGCCAAATACCATTTGAATTTCTCAAATGCTTCTAATTTGTTCCTTAGATACATGATAGTCATCATTCTTGAGTAATCATCAAAAAAAAGAATGAAGAACTTTTCTCCAGAATAGCTTTCAATTCCAATGGGTCCACATAAATCAATATGCACAATTTCTAATATATCTTCAGATTGATAGTTTTTACTTTTATAACTAGTCTTTCTCATTTTACCAATCTAGCAATTCTTGCATAGAATGACCTCAAGTTTCTTTATGTTAGGAATGCGTCTTACTTTCTTGAATTTTCTTATCTTTGCCAAATTATCAAAATTGTCATTACACAACCTTTTATTCCATAACCAACTTTCTTCAATTTGAGCAATAAAACATGAACATTTACCAAATTCAAGATAAAATAAGTTACCTTTTGTTTGAGTGCCTAATCCAATCAGTTTTCTTTTGTTATTTAGAAATCTTTCTTTTTCATGCATGAATTCTACTTTGAATCCACTATTGAGTAGTTGTGCCACACTCAAAAAATTATGCTTTAGTCCTTCCACCCAATAGGCATTATCACATATAAGTTCTTTGGTTAGAGAGATTCTTCCTCTTCCTTTTATACAACAAGGTTCATTGTTACCAAATCTTACACTGCCACCATCATAGTTTTCAAAATATTCAAACTTAGTTTTATCACCAATCATGTGATTAGAACAACCACTACCTATGATCCATGTATCATTTTTTCTAATATGAGAAATGAGTGACATTTCCTCATCATTATCAAACTCATCTTTCGTAGCAATGTAGACAATTTCATCTTCTTCTTCATCATTAGAATCATTAGAATCTTTAGCCATAAAACATGTTTTCTTACCTTTATCCTTGAATGATTTGAAGTCTTTCTTGCCATTGTAATTGTAACCTTTCTTGTCATCTTTGTTCTGCTTGTTTGGTCACCTAGCAGCAATATAACCAACTTCTTCACATGAAAAATAGGTTAGAGGAAGTTTACCTTTATATTTTCCTCTACCTCTAGAATATTTTCTTGCTAGTAGGGCTTCAATCACCTCAACATCACTGTCTAAACTTTGGTCTGATTCATCTTCACTTCCTGACTGAGATTCCTTTTTCTTTTTTCTTTTCTCCTTGAGTGAAAGCTTAGCTTCAAATGCTGATTCAATGTTCTTGGAAGCTAGAACATAGTTGTCAAAGTTGTCTAGTTCAAATGCAGTTAATCTTCCAACTATGACCTCTAGATTTATCTTATGATTTGCTTCACATCTTCTTTCTTGAATTGCAGAAACTCTGATTGCATAAATGGGAAGTAAAGTTCTAAGAACTTTACTTATAACTATTTCCTCCTTGATATCTCCTCCAGATGATTTGATTGCACTGACACATGCTTTGACTCTTTCAACATATTTTGCAATATTTTCATCCTCTCTCATCCTCATCTGATCAAATTGTCCACTCAGACTTTTTGCTTTGGATCTTCTTACATTATCATCTCCTCCATAGATTTCTTTTAGCTTTTTCCAAAATTCAAAGGCAGATTTGCAGTCCTGATGTAACCAAATTTTTCATAACTCAAAGTAGATGCTATATCTATCATCATAATGTTGTGAGTCTTCTTTTCAGCAATATCCAGCTGGTTCTGCATATTTTTTATCAAGGTATTTTAGTCCTGTATCTCCAATAGAAGCTAGATGAAGTCTCATCAACCCTTTCCATGCTGAGAAGTTGTCCCTACTAAGTCTTGGAATTTCCCTCTTATAAGACATCCTAATCTTTGGCTTAGATCCTTCAAATCTTATCCTGTAAGCACCAAAAGCTCTGATACCAATTGTTGGAAATATAGATGAAGTAACTAAGAGGGGAGGGGTGAATCAGTTACCACAAAAATAATTTCAAAAATCCCTTAGATGTCTATAATTCTTACTTACTACTGATACTTGGTAAATAGTGCAGGAATTATGTAACTAGATAGGTTAACTTGTTACTAATCATCTAGCACTCATAGTTATTAATATGCATGCAAAAGTTAAATATATGAACACAAGAGACACTAGATTTAATGTGGAAACCCAATATGGGAAAAACCACCAAGTAAATAGTCACCAATTTTCACTCTTTTGAAGTGAGCCTTATTAGGAGCCAACCCTATTAAAAGTTACAATACACACTGTTAAGTGTGACCTTGTTAGAGGATTTAATCACCCTGTTGAGAGTGGCCTAGTTATAGGTCTTTAGAGCAATTCAACTAAACTATCACCTTGTTAGAGGATTTACAAAATGGTTGTTAAATTAACTCTATAAAGAGATTCTAGATTCATTGTTACAATGATTAGAAAGAAAAAATGAAGTGACCTAAATGATAGGCAACTTATCTTTTTCTGATTATAGATCTTTGTTCTTCTTTACTGGATCCTTACTGATCGAATACAACTTTGCAGCTCCTGCAAGATATCTAATCCTTCATCAAAATTTGTTCAATATTCACTTATTCCATCTTCATTCATATATTCACACTCACTCTCAAATTCACAACTTGAACATCTATATATATACCTTTCAGATTATCAAGTTAGCTCAAATATAAGTTACAACAACTAAAAAAATTATTACATCAGTCGACTACATTTATTGTATGAAACAATTGAACTTATTATCAAAATAATAAAGTCCTTCACTGGCTTACCCAGCTCGATAACCACTACTCCAAAATGGTTTTCTAGTGTTAACCAAGTGAAGCTTGGTAAACACTGCAAACCTTGCAAAAATTCTTTGGAGACCGAGTGAACTTGGTTAACACTGACCTTCCTTTTCTGACCTTGTGAGCTCGATAGAAGCTAACTCTCTGCCATGTTATCTTTGATGACTGAGTGAGCTTGGTAGACATTGAATTTTATACATTAACCTTGGGAGCTCGGTTAACACTAACTTTCTACTAAAAAATCCTTTGATTCCCGAGTGAGCTCGGTAGACATTGACTTTTCTTTGTTAACCTTGGGAGCTTGGTTAACACTAACTTTCTGCTACAAAATCCTTTGATGCCCGAGTGAGCTCAGTAAAAATTTACTTTTCTTTGTTAGCCATGGGAGCTCGATTAACACTAACTTTCTGCTAAAAAATCCTTTGATGCCCAAGTGAGCTTGGTAGACATTGACTTTTCTTTGTAATGATCAGGAACATTCGGTAGACACTGTAAATTGCTTTGCTAATCATCTGAGCTCAGTAAACTCTATCTGATGACTGATATGACATTTGTGTAACATCAAAGATAATACACAATTAACAATTGTATCCAACAATATTATGGTGTTTCAAATCTTATTACACCTCACTCTACATTTCTTCATGCTTGTTAACATATTGTGGTTGTTTGGCCATGTTTGACCACCTAGGAATCTATTTGAGGGTTTGACAAAGAAAATCAATGCATGATGCAATATAAACCAAACATTTAGGTAAAAAAATAGACTTGGGTTGTTGAGAAACCATTATTCTATATCTATGACACAAAATTGATTCTTACAAGACAAAACTAGGGCGCTCCTGCACCATTCTCCAACAAAATGAAAGAAATTATCATGGGACAATAGTGGTAAGTAGTTGAGGATTGATTCCTCTCTTCTAGAAGTTAGTTTTAGGAATCCAACTAACCTCATTATCAGGTTTTTCCTTCAACTTGATAAGATCCTCTATGTATGTCTTGTATCTTGTTTTTTACCCAATCCCTGAACTAAGAATATTTTTAGCTTCAAGTAGTTTATCCTTTTTTTGTGGCAACTTGGCAGTGATTTGAGAGAGAATTGAATCTACTTGTGAGATGGATGGAATGGCCTCTTTATAGATTGTTAAATCTACCACATTGAATGTAAATATTCTTTTTTATTATTGAAAATTAAAATGTGATTAAGATAGACTACAAAAAATTTACTTATAAAGTCATGCAAGACTTCATTCATCAACCTCATGAAGGTTGAAGGTACATTTCTCAAACCAAATGGTATTATAAGCCATTCATACAATCCCTCAATTGTTTTGAAGGCAATTTTCCACTTATCCCCTTCTTTAATCCTAATTTGATGATATCCACTTTTGAGATCAATATTTTTGTAGTGCCTTTCTCCTCCTAAACAATCCATGAGGTCTTTTATCATTGGTATATGAAATCTATATCTGATAGTGATCTTGTTTATGGCTTGGTAATCTTGGTACATAGCCTCTATGTTCCACCCATTTTCTTCTCCTCTCTCAGTTTAACCACTATGGGATATCCTTTTCCTCCTCCTTCCTTTAAGGTATCAAGAAACTCCTCTCCAACAAGTAATACCTTAGGACCTACAGTTTGGTTTTCCCCTTCTTCTAACAAGGACTAAATTTTGAAAGTAACTCAATCTTTGTTGAAGGTATATGTGTTTTTCTTTCCATCTTATATAGCTTCCCTATTAAATTTCCATGGTCTACCTAATAGGAGATGACATGAATCCATGGGTATTGTATCACATAGTACCCTATCCTTGTACCTTCCAATGCTATAATCTACCGAAGCTTGTTCATTAACAATTACATACTGACCCTTCTTTAACCAAGTGACTTTATAAGCGTTATTGTGAGGTTTTATTCCAAATTTAACATAGTTTTTTCTTCATCAAGTTTTATATTATTAGTGGAACCAAAATCTATGATGACTTTACATACCTTCTTGAGAATCTTGCACTTAATACTGATAAATTGTTTGTCTTCTATTTCCATTTTATAGCTATCTAAAGTAATTGAAGCAATTCTCAAACTCTTCATTGCATCTATATCAAAAAAAATGTTTTCTATCTATGAGTTGAACCTATTAGTGGACATATTCAAGAGAAATTGGAAATTAATATATTGGATATCCTTTACTATTTATGTTTCAAAGAAAAATTAAAATATTATACTTGAGTGGACCAAATTAATGGAGATAGTATTAGATGTTAACTATGTCAATCTCTTGGTTTAAAGAAATGGAGAAGGAGGCCCTATTTCAATAAGAAATTTCAATTGATATGCATATGACATTAGGTGGAGCTGAAAAATGCAACATGTTTTCAATTCTGATGCAGGTCATTAATGTAAACGTGGTGCATTTTTTAGTTCTAGCTGTTGTCTATGCATATGAAATGTTGATGCACATGTTTTCTTGATTTAGAGTTTATCAATATTATTTTGGATGGGAGAGAGAGAAGCCAATAACCTATGGATTCTTTAGCAGCTACAGACAATGATTCTTTAGTATTGCATTGTAGTTCTATTGCTAAGTTCCTTATTTTGACTATTCCTACATTCTATATTTTGATGCTAGTAAAAATAATGTTTTGTTTCCTTTATTTAAATGTCTCATGCCTTCATTCACTAAAATTGATCTTTTATAATTATAAACATATTTGATAACATATTAATCTTAGTCTAAAGTTGTTGTTATAACACTAGATCCTAATATGTATATAGCACACTCACCAATGCAACAAAACTAGAACATATTTTGAAAGTTTTCAACATCTTTTATAACACTAATTGATCATGATTTCATTGTATTTGGTTGTAGGGTACCAAGAAATAGAAATAAATGAGTAATTGTGGTTCTAGAGAAAAGAAACCATCTCTTCACCATTTGAGGGTAATTCTAGGTAAGGGCTTAATTTATTTATTTTTTGAATCTAGAAGGAAAGTATTGAAAAAAATGTTTTCTTAAGATTCCTCTGTAATGTTGTTTTGTTACATGTTTTTTACTGAATGAGGGGCATCAATCAATTATCTTCTCCTTCTTATTCTAGTTGGATGGAATGTTATTAAGGCTATTCTAATTGTAGTAAACTATAAAGAATAATATTGTCATATAAAAATATATGGCTGACCCCCCCTTGAAAAGAGTTTGAATTCCATCTTATATCTTGCAAGGATGTGAAGAGATGCACCCTTCCAAGCATAGATTGGTTGGTTATAAGTAGGTGTTACACATAATGTTTAAATAAGGATAAGTTGTCAACTATTTTTAAGATATAACTTCTCACATCATCTACCCTTACCAATGTCACTATTCAAAACTCAACTCCTCAAACATCAAGCACTCAAAATTTGATCAGTCCATCAACTGTTGATCATAAAGTAAGGTCCAACTTTTGATATCAATCACAATTTTCTATCACACTCTCATCATGAGCCATTTTTTCCTTTCATTTTTCCACACCCTTGGGTTGTTCAAATAAACTATTTTCCATCCTTAGTGCCTACTGACAACTACCATCACTATCAACATGTAGACAATAAAA
Source organism: Cupressus sempervirens (assembly GCA_028749045.1). Taxonomy (NCBI): domain Eukaryota; kingdom Viridiplantae; phylum Streptophyta; class Pinopsida; order Cupressales; family Cupressaceae; genus Cupressus; species Cupressus sempervirens. The sequence goes on from CM053793.1 coordinate 709,655,302, forward strand.
TATAACTTTCCCTCTCTCCCAACCAAACCACATTACATTTTTTTTCATTTATTGAATCCTTGGATCAACCCTTGACCCTTATATCCTTGACTCTCTTTAGGACTAAGGTTGTTACTTGTGACATACCCTTGAACTAATATATGATACTAAACTGCTAATAACATCCTTCACTTTGTCTAACTTATGATAGTTAGTTAAACATGTGGAACACTCTCCTATCAAACTAGAAAATATATTTCACCACTCTTAAATCAATAGGGACACTTAATCTCCATACATCAACAATTTCCTTACCTTGGATCACCAAAAGAATAAGATTCTTACACTTCTAATGCTGCCAACATAAAAGTCACCAATTACCTTGGATCACAAAATAGATAGGATTCTTATGAATTTTTAATTTTTTAAAAACTAGGGCCAGCATCAAATTTTCAATGACCATTAGTCGATCTATCTATAGTATTTTTTTTTGATGACATGGAAACATCACTTATAGGATTTTGATGATGTTTTATTGATATTTCGATGAGGCTTGTCATCAATGGCATGACAGGCATGTCAAAGTTTTGAATTTTTTTTTTTATGGGTTGATGACACCTCCTAATAGAGATTCAACTCATTTTTTATGACCATTAGTTTATATATCAATGGTAGTTGTCATCAATGACATAGAAACGTCATCAAAATCTCATAGTATTTTAATGATGTTTCACCAATGTTTTGATGAGGCCTATCATCGATGGCATGGAAAGCTCATCAATGTAATGGAAAACACCTCAAAGTTTCAATATTTGGTATTTATGGTCTAATGTTTCCCTCTAAAAGATATTGGGATCATTTTAAATGGGATTGTCCATCAATAAATAGACATCACTGGATTTCATCAAAAAAATTGACCAACCCTCATAAAAAAATAGCTACAAATTTATTAGTGAGGGAAGACACCTTATAAGGTAGATCATACATTATGATCAAACATTGTAACCCTAATAGGTTAAATTTATTATTACAATAGTAAAGATTTGTGGCTTTCATCCCTACCCCAGTTTTACCTTCACATCAAAGTGTTTCTAGGTTGCCAAATCATTTGTGTTATGAGTTTAATATTTTATGGATGTGATGTATTCATTTACTATTTAGCATTACAATTTTGATGTTAGAATTAAGATATGAGATTAATTAGGTGAGAGATTAGTAATTTGATTTTGTAAGTAAAAGTTTAAGATACTAACTCACCTCCACCCTCTCAGTATCTTGTTTCCCAATAATCCTTACAACAATTGGTGTCAAAGATCAATTCTCTTGGAAGAAGTGTAGAAGCTTACGAGGATAAAATCATGGGGATGGAGGACTATATGTTGTAAAAAATCATTCAAAACTAGATGATTTAAATCTAGATCATATTGCAACAACTTGAAGGAGAAAGAGAAGAGTTAAGGAAATCACTAACAAAAAGGAAAGAGAAAGAAATTCAGCAAAATGACACACAATACAAAAAAGTAAACACAAAAGGACTACTTGAGAATGGAAAGACAAGTGAAAATATTGAAGCAATAGTAAAATTACTAGAGAATAATAGTGCTCTAAGAAAAGAGGAAGAAGAACTCAAGAGAGAATGGGAAACTCAATCCATAATACTATGTGAATCAATAGAGAAAAAGAAGAAAGATAAAGAAGAAAAACTTATGGCAACCAAACTTTAAGATAGATCATTTGAGGTATAGAAGCTAAAAAAAAATCAATTGGATATGATAAATCAATTGATAATTGCAACTCAGGAAGAAAATAGAAAGGAGTTGGAGATCCCAAACCTTAGGTCACAAAATGAGAAACTGTGAAATGAGGTGAAAAATGAAAAGGAACTTCTATAAAGGATGAGAAAACCAAGTGAATCTATTAGATATTTTGAAGAACTAATGAGATCACCTAGATCAACAAAAGATACCTCTGGACTAGAATACAACAAACACTTGTCATCTACTAAAGAAGGAGAATGATCAAAGAGTAGAGAACAAAAAAAAGTAAAATCCAAAGGAAAGCCTACATTTCATCATTGTGGTAATTGTTCTAAATGCAATAAGGTATGACATCAAACACATCTATGTAGATCAAAGAAAAGTAATTCATTCACTACATTTAAAGGACATTTATATAACTATTAGAAATATGAACATAGAGCTCATGAGTGCAGATTCAAGAAAAAATCCATCTAGACACTTTAGAAACAAGCACATAAACCAAGAAAAGGAACTTCATAAAATTGGGATTACAACACATGGTATATCTATCACTATTGTGGAGAATATGGACATATTCTAGAGAATTGCATCAATACAGATTTTAGAGGAAATTTTAAGAAGTGGTTAAATGGAGAAATAGTATGTTTGAGATGTTTTAAAGTTAGACATACTAGTAAAAAATACTATAATAGAGCACCAACACAAAACAATGTAAATGAAAAAGTTAAGGGAAAAATAATTTGCATAGAGATAATGAAAGTAGGGAGCAATGGAGAAAGCAAAGCAGAGATCACCTAATCCAATAGATTGGATAATTGCACCACATCTAACTAAATGAAGATGGTATGTAGGAATTGTATATTCAATTATATATTTTACATTAGTTCCTAACATGGATGTGCTAAAATTTCATATTTTCATAAGTAAAGATGCATTAAGAACCAATCCATAGAAAGACAAGTAGAAGAGAATCATTTACTAGAAAGAGTATTGAGCATCAGTGATCCAGTCTATATTGACCCAGTGATCAAGAAAGTTAATACATTGATTGAAAGAATTGTTATTAGCCAAGTAAGGTCACCTAGACCGACTAAGTATGAAGACCAAGCCAATTTTCATACACCTACCAAATATGAGGACAATTATTGCAAACATAGAATGAAAATTTGAGGGTATTTATCAAATTTGAATGTAAAATTTTATTCACCAAGTGATTTTAGAGATCACAAGTGATTTAAAGGTGATTAAGATGATTTCAACAATGAAGTTGTTAAGGTTATAGCTTTAGTCAAATTGATTTTATCTTAAGATGCAATATTGATACACACACATATATAAATCATATATTATATTGTGATTTGTATTTTTAATATATATTAACTAATAATGATTAATCATAAAGATAGATCTCTTCATGAGACATGTCTCCTACTCTTATATTTATAAGATTTATGGATTTTCATTTGAAAAATATCAATTATAATGATAATATTATTAAATTTATAGAGATCCAAAAAATTAACATAGTATCAGAGTAGCCAGCTGCAAATGTAGGAAATAGAAAAGTTGTAGAACAATTAAGAGAAAAGAGATTGTAACATAGAAAAAATAATGGTCATCATGACATCCCTTTATATCTACTCAGATCCACAAATGGAGAATGTATAAAAAGAATAATACTAGCTTGATATCAAGAATCAAGAATAATACATATAGTGAAAATATATCTACTAGTAACCTAGGGGATGACATCCTCTATTGAACAGATCTAAACTTGGCATATTTAAGAGAGTTTTGAATGACATTAAAGTATTATACATTCAAGAGAATAAATTAAAATGCATAAGAAATTCTACAGATGGAAAAATGGACTCAAATCCAATATCACGTCATTTATATAGAAGCCACATTCATGGTTGAAGGTATGGAAGTTACAAAAAGGATAAGGCACATATAATCATTGTAAAAGATTAGAAGTGACCACCATGGAAATTATATAATCAAATATTGATATTAGATAAGAAATCATAGTTCTAAACAAAATTCAAACATAACACTCATCGAAGCATATGATAGAAGATATAAAGATATAGCCAGAATTGATGTGGGGAGGGATGAATAACTAGGGCCAATGGTACACCTAACTATCCAAAGAACCTTGCAAGAGTAAACATAGTGGAAACACAAAACAAAGAACATCAACCAAAGGAGATAGAAGAGAAAAACCATTTTATTGATTCACCAAATAATCAGCATGCATGCCCATCTATAAGGCCTTCTAGCTTATGGCCAGATATAAAATACATTCAAGATCCATGATCCAACTTTAGATTTTGATTTCTTGAAACATATGCTTCCACCTTTTAAAATTCTTTAAGTTCTTTCCTAAAACTCCATCCTAGACCTCCTTAAATACATGTGCGGGCATAGGTCTGCCTATTACAAAATTAAACCTTAAATTAAATACATGCATAGCTACAAGTTGGCTCACATCAAATATTAACTACTAATACTAAAGTTTAATTTGTGCAAGATCACCCTAACAAGAACCAGACATAGAAAACTTGGTCAAAGAAGGACCAAGAAATTGCTGACACTGAACATTTCTTAGCACATACAAGAATACTCAACACCAACAAGAACACTTGTGATGGGGACACAACCCAAGTATAGAATGGACACAACAGGAAAGGAAAAATTTTATTAACTATAAAAATATGCTAGTACACTTAGTGCAGAGAAAAAAACTCCAAAACCTGCCCTATGGGCTTACAATAGCATAAATCAGGAGATAAATTCTCTTCCCAATACCTTCTCTCAAACTCCACTCCGAACTACCTTTTACAATGCCAGAAATGTTCTTAAATAGACCTTAGAGGGTTAAGGATTAGGAACACATTCTAGAAAGTGCTAGTTGGCATGCACTGACCAAATAGAAGGCTCTAGAAGTTGCATTAGAAGTTGGCACAAAATTAGAAGAATCTAGAAATGGTAACCGAACTTCCAAGAGGCATAACTTTTGAACTGTAGCTCCTATTGATGAACTATTTACATTCCTGAAAATCTCTCAAAGTTCTCTATAGCCCTATGGACCAGCTTCACTCATCCTCCATTTTTTGGCCCTATTTGAGGTCATTTAATGCCCCTAAACTCACTTTGAAGCATTCTTAGGAGCTCTCTAGAAACTGAAAAGCTATGATAACTTTCAAATTGTGGGGCCTTTTGATCTGATTCTTTTTTTGGAATGCTCTAAATTACAATTACAATCATCCAACCAATTTACACCTTCTAGTTCACCAAAATGATGGCTCAATTACATACTCCTATTTTTTTGGCATGTACACATATCCCAAGGTGTTTAAATACTCTATCCTAGAACACTGATAGTGGAACTATGAGAGTTGGAACCTTTATTTGACCCAAATGGGTATCTAGAAATGAAAACACATGAAATAGAAACTAAGTCTAAGTACATTTTTTGGTTGACATATGATTGCCCTTATACCTTCGAATGCTCTTGCATCAACTTGGCACCAAAAGGTTCACTTGGAAGATGAAGAAATGTACCCAGTCAACACTAGATTGCTATAGTAATGCAACATCAACTAGAGCTATAGTAACTCAACATCCACTATGAGCTAGAGTAACTTGGCATTGGCTAGGAGCTATAGTAACTCAACATCCACTAGGAGCTACAATAACTTGTCATCCACTAGGACCTACAATAACTTAGCATCCACTAAACAAATCCACAACAAGAAAAATTAGAAACCACTATCACTCAGGTCCAACATGCAGAATGAATAAAGATGAGTAGGTTAACAAGGTAACCTTGGATGCTTCTGCATCAGATAATCAATTTTGAAAGAAATGATTCTTCTCAATCATTGAGATGTCACAACCTAAGCTAAATCCAACTTAGATTGAGAAATCCATGAAGCATCTTCAATAGGTTTTTTCTTCCACTTCACCAAATATTCATAGTAATCTTTAACTCTTGTGCTCTTGCCAACTCTTTGATCCAATATCTATTCAACTTCTTCAATCTTCTACTTAGGATAATTATCTAACACAACTTCATTATCTAAATCGTGATAATTAAACAAATTCAAAACATTGAATATAGGAGATATATCTATGTCATTAGGTAACTCAACTTCATAAGAATTACCACTATCAAATCTTCTCAAGATCTTACAAGGTCCAAAGTTCTTCATCTTTAGCTTATTGTACATTCCAATAGGAAATCTGCCTTTCTTCAACTAAACCATTACCTCATCATCAACTTCAAAATCATGATGTCTTCTAGGCTTATCATCATTCTCCTTATACTTTTGATTAATTTTTTCCAACCTCAACCTCACTTCCTTATGAAAAGACTCCATAAAAATAGCAAATTCTTCCCCTACAGTGCTTCTCTTTTCTTCACCAACAACAGCTCTCAAATCTGATATACCTCTAGGTTACATTCTAGTAGCAATCTCAAAAGGTGTTTTCCTTGTACTCCTATTCATAGAATTATTATATGCAAACTCATCTTGTGCTAACACTACTTCCAAATTACTTGGCTTGCCTCCAACTAAACATCTTAGTAAATTAATCAAGCTTTTATTCCCAACCTCTGTCTATCCATCTATGTGTGGAGCAAGTGTAGAACTAAACTTCAAATTAGTACCCATCTTCTTGTCAAAAATCAAATTGAAAAGATCATTGTGAGAAGAAGATTGTTTTTAAAAGAATGTTTTCAATCATTGTTTTTTCATTGATGTCAAACTTGCTATGTGTAGGAATGACAATTGCTTATAAGATCCTAGTACTATCAGTTAATTGATTGGCGAAGATGATTTAATCAAAGAGAGTACCTAAGGGAAAGGTTGAGCTATGATGTTGTCATGAAGTGTAAGGATTAGTTAAGACAATGGTTAACTGATGCATTGGTAATAACATATTTGAAGACATAGAGGTAGGCCAAACTTAGAAACATTGGAGGAATAAGTTGTCACAAGGTTGACTGCAAAGCTTAAACTAAGTTCATTAGTGGGTGCCAATCAAGCTAGTTGAGGTCGAACAAATTTTTAGTTGGAGCCAAGAGAATGTAAAATCTAGTGTGTGTCGAGTGAAGTTCAAGTGCCAAGCAAAGTAATAGGTATCAAACATCAAAATATCTTAATAGGTGTTGAGCATCTAAAAATCTTAGTAGGTGTCAAGCATCAGTAAAATATAGTTGATGCCGAGTAACACAGTATGTGTTGAGCACCAGTATTTCAATAGTTCTGAGCTGTTGCATTATTGGAAATGTTAAAGATTTTCCAAATCTAAGTTGAAAAATTTGTTACCTTGAATTTTGTCAACTAGTTGGAGGATATGGATGATGAGCTGGTGGTACAGACTTTTATGTAAACTATTTTTTGGTGAATTCAAAAGGATTATTCAAGAACATTCTAGAGGAAACATAATATGGTTTAGATTCAATGAATCCTACCTAGCTCATACGAATTGAAATTAAAAGAGGGAAGAATCAAGTAGGAAAGGAACTCCAAGACTTCTATTTAAGGATTCATTAACCAAGAAGAAAGAGCTACTGGTGTGCCAAATTATGAAGTGGTTAGAAGGGTGTCAAGGAGAAAACATCTAGGAGAAGGAAGAATAGAGAACAAAGACTATACTTCTATGATTGGTTAGAGAGAAATGATTGCATTGGTACATTGCGAATGGAGACTCAAGGAGACTAAGCTTGAAAGGAGGGCAAGCTATCAAGGGTTGCAGAGACTAAAAGCCAGGCAATGTGAAGAGCTGAAGAGTGATCTAAGATCTACAATATAAGTTGTATGTTGTAATTAGGTCAAAGACTTTCTAATACTCTCTAGAACTTGTATTAGATATAAAAATCCTATGGACTTATGTTGGTTTAATAGCCATTTTAAAATCATTTAATAGGATGGCATTCCAAGTGAATGTTCTAAAGTCCTCTAACCAGACCCACTTCTAATAGGGTGGATAAATCCTCTAAAAAGGTCACATTTAATAGTGTGGTGTAAGCCTTTAACATGGCAAGCCTTTCATAGGGCATCACTTCAAAAGAGTGAGTATTGAGTAGCATGTTATTAGTGGTTTTTTCCAAATTGGGTTTCCACGTAAATCACTATGTTATGTGTTGATCTTTTTATATGTTATGCTTGCATGTTGATTTACAGTAACTTGCTAAATAAGAAAATTAAAGCTTGGATGAATGAATGGTTGAATTGGCTCACTACACTTAGTGAATAATTTTGAATAGGACATTTGGACCTTGAATAATTGATTCACCCCCCCCCCCCCACCTTAGTTATTCTAAAGCATTTCTAACACTTATTCAACAAAGTCTTCTAAAAATAACTCACAAACTTACTATCTCTATCAGAAATAATGCTTCTTGGTAATCCATGCAATCACAATTCTCTTTAAGAAAATTTTAGCAAAATGCTCAACATCTGATGTCTCCTTACATGGTATGAAATGAGCCATCTTAGAAAATCTATCCACAATAATAATTATAGAATCATATGCCTTCACTATCTTAGGTAATCCAAGAACAAAATCCATACCAGGATGTCACTCCAAGGTTTCTCAAGAATAGTAATCAATGTATAGAAACTAGTATTCTGACATACTTCTTTTTCAACTTTGCAAACTCCATAACTCTTCACAAATTTTTTAACATCCTTATACACATGTGACCAAGAATACTTATCCTTAAACAACCTCAATTCCTTGTCAATTCTAGAATGTCCAGCCAATCCACCACTATGGTTCTCCTTAGTCAAATTCAACCTCATAGATCTTCTAGGAATATACAACTGAATACCTTTGAACAAAATTAATTCTTGAATAAAATATTCATATGTTATATATTAGATTTTGTGCTCTAAACTCTCTCCATGTCTCATAAAAATTAGGGTCAGTATCATACAACTCTTTCATGTCATCAAAACCAAGAACTTCATTTTAGTCAATAAAGAACATCTTCTACTCAATGCATCAACAACTTTGTTAGTAACTCCAGTCTTATTCTTAATGACAAATGTGAAACTCCACAAGTACTCAACCCACTTCATATGTCTTTGATTCAATTTATATTGACTTCCCAAGTATTGTAAATCTTTACGATCAGTATGCAATAAAACTCCTTAGGAATCAAATAATGTCTCCACTTCTTCAATTCTTGAACAATATCATAAAAATTTTGATCATATAAAAATACTTCCTTTTAGTATCATTCAATTTTTAACTAAAGAAAGAAATAGGTTTACCTTCTTGACTTAATACAACTCCTATTGCACTGCTACTTGCATCACATTCAACTTGAAATCAAGCGCCATGTGTCCACTTAAATTCCTTTTTATCTCTTCTCATTGCCTGATTCATAGCATTACAAATAGAACTGAAATTCCTTATAGACTTTCTATAAAAACTAGCCAAACCATGAAATGATCTTACCTCAGCCAGATTCATAGGCATAGGTCATTCCAAAAAAATTTTCACCTTCTTAGGATCCATTCTCAAACCATCATCTAAAATCAAAAATCCCAAATAAAAAATCTCCTCTTGCATAAAAGAGCACTTCTTCAAGTTAATCACCAACTTCTCCTTCTTCAATCTCTACAATACTTGTCTAGCATATTCAAGATGTTCTTCCTTAGTCTTACTAAATATCAAAATTTCATCCAAATAAACAATCACAAAATTACCCAAAAATCTTTTTAGAACTTCATTCATCAACCTCATGAAAGTACTAGATGCATTAGTGAAACAAAAAAGCATAATCAACCATTCTTACAAACCATATTTTCTCTTAAAAGAAGTCTTTCATTCATCACCTTCTTTGATTCTGATCAATCTTAGTAAAATACTTTGTTCCACTCAAATAATCTCTTATGTCATCCATTCTTAGTATAGGAAACCTATATTTCACTGTTATCTTGTTATAACTCTAGAATCAATCCACATTCTCCATTTTCCACTCTTTTTAGATGCAAATATAGTATGTACAACACGTGGACTCAAACTTTCCCTAATCAAAACTTTCTACAATAACTCATGCACCGGTCTATTAAGCTCTTCATTCTCTATAGGTGTCAATCTTTATGGTTCCATTTTCTAAAAAATAGCTCCATGAATAAGATCCATATAATGACTTATGATTTTTAATAGTAGTAAATCATCAAGAATATCTTCAACAACAATATCCTTGTATTCATTTAGCAAAATTTTCAATTTTTGCTTGTACTCGAGCAATACTTTCATTTTTGGCTGCTTGATCACCACTTTTTCCTATTACTCAGTTGTTACTATTATAACTCAACTTCCTAAAAATTATAGAAAAATGTACTTGATTCCTCTTCATTTCCTTATCAAATTACTTTACACTAACTATGAAAATTCTTATAGTAGTACAATTAACCTCATCTAGAATTTCAATCAAAGGAGATAATATTTTCTTTATGTCATTAACCTGAAGAGTATATTGATTCAATCTTCCATCATGTATAACATATCTATCATATTGCAAAGGTCTACCCAAAAGAATATGAGAACAATCCATAGGCATGATATCACATGAAATTTCATCAAAGTAATCTCCAGTCTTGAACTTCATAAGGTATTGCTCACTTACCAATATATTATGCTCATATTTGATCCATGAAAAATGATAGCGTTTAGGATGCTTCAACCTCAACAACTATAAATTTGTAACTAGCTCTTTTGATGCCAAATTTGTAGAACTTCCACTATCAATGGTCACCTTGCAACATTATCTAGTCATCTTACATCTCATCTTGAAAAGACTTCTTCTTAAAATAGGTTCCTCATCAATTCCTTTATTACGTAAGGTTCATCTCACCATCAAATTTTCTCCAAACTCAAGTCCACTTGGTGAAACCTCATCATCTCCTTGAATCACAAAATTCCTATTACCTTTCCCACTTTTAGAGGATCTACATTTAAAAGATATATGCCCCTCTTTACCACATCTAAAACAATTAGCATGAAAACTATTGACATCACAGTTATTATTGTTATTGGTGACACACATTTATTCAGATTGTAAGTATCTATCAAGCATATTGTATAGTACATAGAGTTAACCAAGCATTTTAGTCTCTACCAATTCTACAATTGCTACCAAATCCAAGTGATAGTATTCCATTTGCACCAAGTAGTTTCTACCATAATGGTGAATAGAAATGTAAACCAAGCTTCATAAGGTTTACCAAGTTCCAAGTAGCAAAAATCAAGTTGTGCAGTGCTTACCGAGTTTGTAGTTATAGTGATGTGAATCTAGTTTTGATTAAACCACTCAGTGTTAACCAAGTGATTCAATTTATACTGAGCTCATAGTGATAGCATTTACTAAGCTAAGCAATATCAATCAAGTGATTTAGTTTATATGCTGAGTTTTATAGTATTCATTGAGTCACTAGTGTAGACTAAGTTTAAGACTACTTGGAAGTGAATAGTATGGATTGAGAATCTACATCTATTGAATGCATAATGATGTGAAGCATTGATTATGGATGTCGAGTATTATAACCTCACTGAGCTAGTCTTTAGAACATGAATTCCTATAGTTTGGGCCAACTTTTTGTAAAAATGTATTGTAGATGACTTTATTGATTTGTAAATTGGATTGGTATATATGTAATGTATTGTATCACATTAAAATCATATATATGAAGTAAGATATCAAGAAAAGAAGAGAAAAATGTGAAATACAAGGCTAAAAGTTGTATAAGGAGCAAAAATGATTTATTTATCATAGTAAGGTGATGATTACACTCAAAGGAATCTCATTTAGCAAACCAAGTTGTAGATCAAAGATCAGCCATTGTTTCATCCTAACAGGTGGATCAATTAAATCCTTTCACAAGGTAGACTTAAGAGTAATTTGTAAATTTCTTTAATGAGTGCATAATTTATTGTATGTTTGTAAATCCTTTTGCAAGGTGGACCTAGCAGTCCTTATTGCTCCTAATAGGGTAGATCACCATAAGTGATCATTGTAAGCCTTAATAGGCTAGTTTTATATTACAATACTAAAGCTTGTGGGTATCATCCCAACCACAATTTTACTTTCTATTTGGAAATTTTCTAGGTCACCAAATTGTGTGTCAAAATATTATGAGTATTTTGATTTTTTTAGTTATTCATGCATACTATTAGATCAGAATACACATGAAGGATTAATTAGTAAATAAGGATTAAGTTTTATTAGGTTACTAATTCACCCCTCCCCTCTTAGTAACTTAGCCTATCATATATATTTCCAATAATCAGTATCAAAGCTTTATGGTTCTCAGAGAAAAGTTTAACATCTTGAGAAAAGATTAGAGGCTATGGAGGTATTCAAACTTGACAAGGCTATTGAACAGAAGAAAAGATCTTGCAAGAAAAATGAATGACCGACTCTACATTGAAGAAAGAATTGGAGACATTCATTCAGAAAGCAATCTAGATGAAGCCAATGAAGCAATCAAAGAACTATTGGAAAAGAATGGTTCACTTCAACAAGAAGTAAGAAAACTAAGAAGAGAGCAAGAAATCCAGTCAGTAAGATTATGTGAAGTCATGGAAGAGAAAAATAAGATAAAAGAAGAAATAGAACAAAAGAAAAATGAAATTCAACATCTATCCCTTCAGGAAGTAGACTTCATTAATCAACTAACCAATGAAAATGAAGAAATCATAAATCTAATATTAGAAAATCAAAGGTTATAGAATGGTCCAAACACTGAAAAGAAAACCAATGAGAGGATGATGAAATCTCAAGTAGATATGAATCAATTATATGAGAAAAGTCATTATAGACAATAAAAAAAAGTAGGAATTGGATATAAAGAAGAAGGTGCCTAAAGGAATCAAAGACCTGCTTGCATTCACTATGGTAAGATTAGACATACATCAAACACATGTTGGAGCAATGAGAAATATAAATTCAATGGAAAATGATACAATTGGAATCATCATGGTCATAGAGATAATGAATGCAAAGAGTAACATAAATTTGATGGAAAACGTCACAAATGCAAGAGGGATGGACAGAAATCCTCAGAATGTAAAACTAAGATACTAAACCCATTAGAATAAATTGTAAAAGCTATATTTGGTTGGGACTATAACACTTGATGCAATGGTCATTACTATGGAGAATTTGAACACATTGGAATGAATTGTGTAAAAAATCACACAACAATAAGAGACAACACCATAAGATGTTTTATTTGTATAGAACCTGGTCACCTTGCCAAGAACTGTATATGTATATTGGAAGAATTGAAGATGAAATGAAGGCCAAAGTTGATAACATTAGAAAGTAGATGAGAAAAAAATGGATTCCAAAATCTTCTAAGAATAAAATTTTGAGCAATAATGAATATGTCACTCAAGAATTGGGTGACTCGAGTATTTCCACTTGATCTCTCAAGGAGAACTAGAACTAGGATTATGAACAATATATCTCACATCAGTTCTAGTCAGTAGAATGGAAGATCCATATCATCTTTCAAGATGGAAAGGAATTACCAAGAATTCAAAGATGTTATTCATTACCAAGTTAGGTAACCTTATAGTCCTTACCGAGTGAGGTCAAGTCACAAGATCCTGCCGAGCAAGGTTAGGAGTAACTAAGTTTTATATGGAAACTGAGTCATGGATGACTTTACCAAGCATTCAATACAAGCAAAGTGGAGTCCATTATATCATTTTAGAAAATAATCATAGCAGGAATTTATGGAAATTGAAAGGAAAATAATTTTAAAAAATGAAATCAAATTCATTTCTCACCATGAATTTTTTTGACCAATTTGTGCGAAGTGATTTCTAAGAGTTTGAGAAATTTGAGAAAATCATTGTTGGAGATTTTTGTGTCTTTGAAAACCCTACTAAGTGAAATGGAATCCATTCGCAAAAAATCAAAGAAAGTATTTTATATCTTAGTTTGAGGCATGGAATGGAAGGCACGAGGCTTTAAGTTGAGTCTTGCCATTGCAAAAACCCTAGATCCAAGTAGAGCTTAATTGCAAATACCACCAAAGATACTATTGATTAATGATATTTATTTGCATTTCCGTTGTTCTATTCAAGATATTGTAACATTGGAAATGGATGAAACCTTGCAAAAGTTGTGTGTAAATTGTGTGTTAAAACCTTAGCATCAACATCTTGAAGTGAAGGGTTTAACTCACATTCCACATATGCCACGAGATTTTTAGATCAAATGGATAAGATTCATTCTCACTCATGTGCATAATGGTTAGTTATGGTTAGAAAAATATATTTTGATAACTAAGAAGATGATCCATAGGATTACTAGTCTTCCTATATTGACGAAAGCTAAAATGAACAAAATTGAAAGCCAGGTTGAGCTTGAAAAGAAAACCCTTGCCAAGTGGGAAGGAAGGGGAATAAAGATTAGTTGTGCTATAGATATGGAACTAAAGCCAAGGATACATATTATCATGCATAAAATATATAGCTCAAGAAAACTTAATAGTGTATCATGCGAAGTAGTGGAACTTTCATACAAAGTGGTCAAGAATAACATGTCACTTGACCTTTTCGAGTTGATATTGAACATGTTCAACAAGAATATGTAGAGTATAATAACTTCAAAGAAAAATCATTGTAAGTTTGGTTTAGTTTTAACCTGTCTATTCTTCTATGTGAAAAAGCTCTTTCCATCTAAAGGTATAGTCATATGGAGGAAGGATGTACCTGTTCTTTATCAAATTAATGAATATATAGCTAAAATGGGAGAAAACTATCTAAGTATTATGGATAATTACTTTGATGAATTTAAAGACAAGATGAATAAAAAATACATGATACCAAAAAAATTCATTAATGATTACAAAGATCATGTTTTTTATAAGGTTGATAGTGAGAAAGTATATATTTAGGTAGTTGGACCAAGAATTGTATGGGTTAAGCCACAAGGTTACGAGATTAACATTGCTGAGACCAAGGATATTATTGAAGCACTCATTAATGAGCATGTCAATCCTAAAGCTACATGCTTTGGCACCTATGATGAAGAAAGGGCCAAAATAGAACTTGAAATAAAACTCCCTCAGGGAATCAACAAAGGGAAGAAGAGAATTACAAAATTAAAAATCAACTCCACTCTTCTGTTGGCTAAAGGAAAAGGAGAAGACATTAAGGATGATAAAGAAAAAGGAGAAGAGGAATCAAAGGAAGAAGAGCCAGTAAAGAAGAAAGGTAAGATTATAATAACCAAGCCTACCAAACCACCTACTAATGTGTTCACAAGGAGGGCATCTAGGAAGAAACTTGATAAAGAAGGAGGAGATGCAATCCTTAAGAGACCTCCACCCACCTTTTAGGAAAGGTTGAAAAAAATGGACTCAAGAGCTGGCATAAAAAACTTTAAATCACTAAAGTATGAGACTAGGACTATATAGGACCAAAAGGAAATAGAAGAAATGATAATGTCTAAAATGGATAAGTGGAAATATCACACATACTAGCTTTTTCAGCAGATTCTAAGTGATCTAATGGAGAAGATCAAGCCAAGATGGAAAAATGCTATGAAAACTACTAAGGACATATATGAGTAGACCTTGAGGCCACTCATGTTGAGTTTGAATGATAAGGAATTAAAAGAATCATTAAAGAAGAATGAAGAAAAGTATACCTTGAGATTCAACACTTGTCTTATATTAACAAATGACATTGAACATGTGATAAGGAGTGCCACCAACAAATGGAAGAACATTTCTAATATTCACAAGAAAAATGATTTTGTGGTTCATTTCAATGAAAGGGATGAAGATGATGATGCACGTGAAAAAGATGATGAAATTGATAATGAAGAAGTTACACATTATGACAATGTAGATGACGAGGAAGAGGAAAATGGATAAGAAGCTACCAAGGAAGATTTATCTAATGTTTAGAACATAGAGGAGACCAACCCAAAGAAAATTGTATTAGTGGTAATAACCTCAATTCCTCATTCTTTGAGCAAGACATTAACAAAATCAAGCCCAAAAAATTCACTATAAAATTGATTGTGTTAGAGACTGTAAGTACAAATAGTCAATCAATTTTTGCACCTGTTCAACTCAATACTTCATTAAAAAAAGTGGCAAGAACTTCATCTACTGAGTAGTCAGCACTTTCCTCCATAGCAATTTTGGCTACACTGGGTATTTCAACAATTGGTATTTCAACAATAAGTGTAGTATCTACTTTTTTAGCTAGTCCTACTATCTCTACCATTGTTTCTGTTCCTAGGAAACAAATAATAAGTGAAAGGATAGTTGAGACCAAGCCTCAACTAAGTACAAAATTTTTAAATAAAGGCAAAGAGAAAGAAGAAGAAATTAATCTTCATGAGGAGATTGTTATTCTGAATTGGGACATCTTTAATCTTAACCTTCATCAAATGCAAATATTTGGAGAACTTCATTAGAAGAAAGTTAAGAAGAAAAGGCTTAGAGAGGAGAAAAATAAAGAGTTTCAAATAATTTAACATGCAAAGAATATCCTAGTAGAGGCGATAAACAAAAAGGTTGACACCTCTTGACCAATTTTGATTCAATTAGAAGAGGAAGTCAAAAAATTCAATGAAGATTTGAATGGATAGGAATAATTGTTGCATAGAGTGGAGAAGAAATTTGAGAATAAAGTTTTGGAACTTATTGGTCAAAAGATCATTATTCATCAAGTAGACATATCTACTATTCTCAGCTCACCTGAGACCTCTTTCAATAATGTGTCTTCATTGTTCAATAAACTTTGTGAAACATCAATATTCACCAAGGAAATAAGAGATAAAATATCAAATATTGATGGAGATCTACAAGACAATGCACAAAAATTGCAACTTGACTTGAGTTACACCTCTACCCACTACACAAAGATTAGATTCTTAACTAATATATTGCTAGAATTGCTAAGAGAAGAAGCTAGAATAAGAGTTACACTACTAGACATTTAGGGCATGATTCTCCCAAACATGGATGCATTACAAAAACATATTGTGCATGCCAAAATGCTCATCCATGATACCAACTTCTCAATTATAGATCACATGATAGAACTTTTAGAAAAATTTCAACTTGCATTGCACACATGCAAGGTGTTGCAAGAAAAGTGAGACAAGACAATGGCACTAATTTTAAATGTACATTCAGATTTCTTGTCACACTTTAGTATTACTATATAATATATAACATACATCTTTAGCATTAATGTCAAAAAGGGGGAGAAGATGTATATTGTAGAGAAGATGTATATTGGAGAGAAGATGCATATTATAAAGGGGAAGTATACATAAAGAGGGAGAAAATGTATATATCTGATGTAAAAAGATGTAAAGTATATTGTATATATGTATGGGGGAGCATTAAATATGTATAGACACTCAAGGGTACATCTTCTACAAATACAATTTTGAAAAATCTTTAAAATAGTGTACTCTACTAAGTTGGAGACACAAGATGATAAATAAATGGTGTTCCTGAAATTCAATTTTGACTAATAAGTGTTTTGTCAATAATGCCAAATGGGGAGATTGTTAACATCACAGTCATGTTTGTTATTAATGACACACACTTATTTAGATTGTAAGTATCTACCTAGTGTATTGTATAGTTTTTTAGGATTAAACCATGGATAGAAATAACAATTAAATGTAAATATAACCAATAACAGAAAATAATAGATCACATAGAAAGGAACACAAGGCACCAAGATTTAACATGGTTCACCCAATCCATGCGTTATGTCCACTAAACAATAAGTCCAATATTTTTATGATCTAGTGATTACAACCTAATTACAATCTATAATCCCTTATAGCTCAATACCACCACAAGAACCAATTTTGCATCACACCTTATGAAACAATTCCTAACCCTAAGCCCTTTTATACAAGCATTTTAACCGCTTTAGGGTTATAATTAATAATTACATGTTGGCCCAAAATCCTGAACCCCAAAAAATTTATGAAGTATGTACAGTACTATCCTGATCAGACACCATAATCTAACAATCTCCCACTTAGAGAATGATTAGGCTCCACACTAAATAATAATCACCCACTTGGAGACTAATCCTATAGCAATGCTACTACCACATTGGGCTCCCACTGGATCAAAACCACCCTAGACTCTAATGTTCTTTTATTCATAATCAGTCTAGAAGACCAACCAAAACTAAAGAGGATTTTAGCTTCTCCCTTGTTACTACCTTTGTCAACATATATGCTAGATCATCATTGGTATGTATCTTCTCCAACTTTAACTATCCATCCTCTAAAACTGATTGAATGAAATGGTACTACAACTGTATGTGTTTGGCCTTTGAATGTAGAGCTAAATTCTTTGCAAGATGAATGGCACTCTAACTGTCTATGAAAAAATAATTATCCTTCTGAGGATGTCCCAATTCTTGCAAGAAGAACTAAAGCCATATCATCTCCTTGGCTACCTCTATAGTAGCTACATACTCTGCCTCTATAGTGGATAGAGCATTAACCTTTTGTAACCTAGAAACCTAGCTCATGGTCACCCCACCAACAATAAAGACATAACTTGTAGTACTTTGCCTGGTATCAATATCCCTTGTCAAATCTAAGTCAACATACCCTTATAAATTAGTTGGATGTTCCTCTCAAATATCAAAGAATCCACTTGACTATATTCCAAAGCTCAATTCTTGGATGACCCATATACCTGCTAACAACTCCCACTACATGTGCAATATCTAGCCTAGTACATACCATAGCATTCATTAAGCTTCCTACAACTAAAGCATAGGGTACCTTGGACATCTTATCCTCCTCTTCTTGTGTCTTGGGATACATCTCCTTAGTCAATTTCAAATGACCAGGTAAAGGTGTGCTGTTAGCTTTAGCATTTTCCATAGAGAAACATTGCAGTACCTTCTCAACATAATCAGCCTAAGATAGAATCAATGTTCTATTTTTCCTATCTCTACAAATCTTCATACCAAGGATTTGTTTTGCTACCCCAAAATCCTTCAATGCAATTGCATGTGTTAATTGGCATTTCAACCCTTAATGTGATCCATGTTAGACCTAACTACAAGCATATCATCAACATATAAACATTAAATAATGTAGCTATCATCATGCAACCTCTTAAAGTAGACAATGATATGAATGACACCTACTGTAACTATGCTCATGCATAAAACTGTCAAATTTAAGATACCATTGTCGAGGTGCTTGCTTCAAGCCATATAAATTTTTCTTCAATTTCCACACTAAGTTCTCCTTACCTTTGATTGAAAATCCCTATGGCTGAGCTATATATATCTCTTCATCCAAATCACCATGAAGGAAGGTTGTTTTAACATCCAGCTACTCTAAATGAAAATCTTTGGTAACCACTAGACTTAAAATAGTACGGATAGATGTCATTTTAACAAAAGGAGAAAATATCTTGTCAATATCAATTCCCTTTTTCTATGCAAATATTTTTACAACTAACCTTAGTTTAAATCTTTTCTTACCTCCATCCTCTTCTTTTAACTTGTAAACCCACTTATTCTATAAAGCCTTTTTACCCGTAGGCAACTTGCACAAATCCCATGTCTTATTCTTTAGCAAAGAGTCCATTTCTTCTTTCATTGCAAACTCCCACTGAATCTTAGTATCCACCTGCATAGCTTCATCATAACTTTTAGGTTTACAAGAATTAGTAAGTAAAATTGAATACAAAGAGGGAGAGAATCTTTTTGGAGGTCTAATTTTCTTTGTTGACTGTCTAACATTCAGCAGTGTATGTGGTATTTTTTGTTATGGTGGTTGCACATCATGAGGAATGGCTGGAACATCAACTTTTGAAGTATCATCCAACACTACATAATCATCTTCTTTCTTATCATGTTGCTGCAACAGATATTTGTACAACACTTTCTCATTGAATATGACATCCCTGCTTCTTAAAATTTTATGATTTTCAAAATCCCAAAGCCTATAACCAAACTCATTAATGCCATATCCAAAAAATACACATTTCTTTGACTTAGCTTCTAGCTTGGTTCTATTTTCAGAATCTATATGAGAAAATTCTTCACAACTAAAGGTTTAGAGAAAAGAATAACTCACCTTCTTACCTGTCTATGCCTCCTCTAGAATACCATAGCCCAAAGATGTAGAGGGACCTTTATTAATCAAATATACAATAGTATTAATAGCCTCTACCCACATGTGTAAGGGCAACCTAGCATGCAACCTCATGCTCCTTGCTCGTTTCATTATAGCCCGGTTCATGTGTTCAACTACTCTATTTTCTTGTGGAGTCCTTGGAACAATTTTATATCTACAAATACCATTAGTGGAGAAATAATCTTTAAATTTATGACTGCAAAACTCACCACTATTATTAGATCTTAGACATTTTGATTTTTTACCAGTCTCATTTTCAACCAAGCATTTCCATTTCTTATAAGTTTGAAATACATCAAATTTTTATCTAAGAAAATAAACCCATACCTTTCTAGTTGCATCATCAATAAATGTAGCATAGTAATGAGGGTCACCAAGGGGAGATACTTGAATTGGTCCCCATACATTGTTATGCACAAGCTCTAATTTCTCCCTTTTAGTTTCCTTCCCAGTCTTTGTAAAACTCACTCTCTCTTGTTTTCCATACACACAACTTTCACAAAAATCCATATTAACAAATTTTAGACTTGGTAGAATTTTCTTTTAATGAAGTACTTCCATACCTTTCTCACTCATGCGCCCAAGTCTATTGTGCCATAGTGCAGTATCAGACTCTACAGTAGCTATTTGTTCTCCTTGCTCAACTACAACAATTGTTCCTGAACATTTATTTTTCTCTAAAAATTTTAAAGTAGAAGGAACAATATGACCTATACAAAGATATATGGTGCCTACTTTCACACCTTTTGCTACTACAAGTGAACCTTTTGAAACCTTCCAATTTTTATCATTTAAAGTAACTACGAAACCCTCATCATCAAGTCGCCTTGCTGAAATTAAATTCCTACTCAGCCTTGGAACATGTCTTACCTCATGTAGTAGTCAATGATTCTCATGTTGCAACTTAATCTTATTTTTTCCCTTTCCAAAAATCTAACAGGGTTCATTATCCCCCAAATAAACAAGCCCAAAATCCCCTTAGATATAATCAATGAAATAACCTCTATGAGGTGTAGCATGAAATGAAGCACCAGAATCTAAAACTCATGAATCATCAACACTTTCTAAAGACATAAGCAAAGCATCCTCTTTGGATTTGTTACTTACTGCATTTTCCTCCTTGTCTCCATCTGATTTATCTCCTTCATTTTTCTTTCTATTCCAGCAATCCTTCTTTTTGTGCCCTCATTTCCCATAGTACTAGTAGTGGTTCAGTCCTCTCAATTGAGACCTCCTCCCTTTTGATGTTCCTCTTGATTTCCCACAATTTTTAGAATTACTTCTGTTGGAAAATGAAGATGGTGTAACTAAGAGGGGAGGGGTGAATCAGTTACCACAAAAACATTTTCAAAAGTCCCAAAGATGCCTTAAACTTAGTTGCTGCTGCTACAAAAATCACTGCTTAAAACTTGATAGGTGTTTAGTTAATTTATGAAGCATTTACTGAAATAAGAGACTATGCAAAAGAAAGTAATCATTAACACAGTAGACACCAGATTTACATGGAAATCCAATATGGGAAAAACCACCAGCAACTAGTCACCAATTTTCACTCTTCTGAAGTGAGCCCTGTTAGGAGCCAACCCTGTTAAAGGTTACAAAACACACTGTTAGGTGTGACCCTGTTAGAGGATTTAATCACCCTGTTAGGAGTGGCCTTGTAAGAGGTCTTTTTGAACAATTCAACTAAATTTCCACCCTGTTAAAGGATTTATGAAATGGCTATTAAACCAACTCTATTAGGAGATTTTGGAATCACTGTTACAATGGTTAGAAAGCAACAATGAATGATCTGAAAATACATGCAACTTATCTTGCTGAATACAGATCTCAGTTTAGCTCCACGAGATCCTTACTGATCAAATATATATCTCTGCAGCTCCAAGATTTCCCTCTGCTCAATTCTGCTTAGGCACACGCAAGTCTCTTTCTTGCACTTCCTTGCACTTTTCGTATATTCATTTTCTCCTCTTTTTTTTTTCATCTTGAGCACCTCTTTATATATTATTCATAATACCAGGTCGGCCCAACCAATTTGTTAAAAAAATTCCAAAGTCGGCTTGCCCAACCAACTTGACTAAACATATTCTAAAGTCGGCTTGAACAAAAAAAAACTTTCACTGGACGACACTGCTCGGTCAATATAGAACAAAAACTTCCTTCCTGTGTTAACTAGCAAAACTTGGTAAGAACTACAATTACCGAGAAATTCGGTAATCCTACCACTTCCTTTGGAAACTAACTAGACTCGATAAAAGCTATCTTCGACTACCGAGTAAGCTCGGTGAAAATTCAGCTTTCCTTAGCTTACCGTGCAAACTCGGTTAATACTTAACCGTTTGTTACAAAATCCTTTGCTACCCAAGTGATCTCGGTAAGAACTAAACTTTCCTTAGCTTACCGAGTGAACTCAGTTAACACTAACTCACCGTGTGACATACCGAAATGCTCGGTATACACTGCAAAAGGCTTTTACTGACCAACTGAGCTCGGTAGACTCTGTAAACTGTTTTCCTGGTTGATAGAACTCGGTAGACTCTGTCTGATAACTGATATGACATTTGTGTAACATCAAAGACAATACACAATTACTTAATTGTATCCAACAATCTCCCTCTTTGGCATTGATGGCAACACAACATGTCATAGCAGAAATGAAATTTGAAAGCAAGTCTACTGCAACACAACACAATTAACAATTCTCCCTCTAAGATAGAGAACTCTCCCTCTTATAGTAATCTCCCTTTGTGAAGAAATTACTTAATCAAATTTTTTATTTCGGAAAAGATATGACAGTAAAACTCTCCCTCTTTGACAACACATGCCAAAGACCATCTAATTTCAAATGAATTTCATTGTACCTTTAGTACTGATTCATATGCAATATTTTCTTGATTTGCTGCATCAACTGATGATTGTTCAATTTTGTAAGAGCTGATGCATCACTAAAACTTATTTTAGTGAACTTTAGATAGGGGAATAACCCCTAACTTACCTTTGAGATACAAAAATGCATCCTTAGGTAAAGGCTTTGTGAATATGTCAGCAATCTGTTCCTTTGTATGTACATATTCCAATCTGATTTCCTTGTCCTGCACCAATTCTCTGACAAAGTGATACTTGATTGCAATGTGCTTAGTCTTAGAATGCATTACTGGATTTTTAGATATATTGATTGCACTTGTGTTATCACAAAACATGACGACTGGTTCCTTGATTTCCATCTTCATGCCTTGTAGCAATTGCTTGAACCAAACAATATTAGAATAGTTTATTGCTGCAGCAACATACTCTACCTCTGCTGTTGATTGAGCTGTACAGTTTTGCTTTTTGCTTATCCAAGAAACCAACCTCTTTCCAAGAAAGAATGCACCTCCACTTGTGTTTTTTCTGTCGTCAAGGTTTCCTACCTAATCAGCATTAGTAAACACTTTTAAGTCTAGGTTTCTTCCAAGTTTATACCATAATCCATAATTTTCAGTTCCTTTCAGATATCTCATTATTCTCTTGATTGCCATCATGTGATTTTCTCTTGGTTTGGCTGAAAATCTTGCCACAATTCCAACTGCAAGAGCAATATCTGGCCTAGTATGAACTACATATTGCAACTTTCCAATTATAGATCTGTACAATGTCTGATCTATTTCCTTTGAATCATCTTCTTTGGTAAGTTTTAGTCCAGTACACATGGGAGTTCCAACTGGTTTACAGTCTTCCATACCAAACTTTTTCAATATCTCTTTGATATATTTTGCTTGAGTGATGTAGATGCCATTCTTGTTCTGCTGAATTTGAAGTCCCACAAAGAATTTGATTTCACTGAACATTGACATTTCAAATTCCTTGCTCATTTGTTCTGAAAATTCTTTGCAAAGATCATCATTCCCTGTAAAAATAGTATCATCTACAAATATTTCTACCAGGACAATCTTATTTTCTGGTCCTTCCTTGATATACAAACTACTGTTATCATTATTTCTTTGAAATCCAATTTGAATAAGATAGCTATGCAATCTTTCATACCATGCTCTAGGGGCTTGTTTCAGACCATACAATGCCTTGTGCATTTTGCAAACCATGTTCTTTTTATCTGGATCAATAAAACCTTCAAGTTGTTCAATGTAGACCTCTTCATCCAGTATACCATTTAGAAATGTTGACTTGACATCCATCTGATAAACTTTAAATCCTTTGTAGGCAGCATATGCTAGTAAGGTTCTAACACCTTCCAATCTAGCAACGGGAGTGAAAGTTTCTCCATAATCTATGCCTTCTTCTTGAGAATATCCTTTGCACACTAATCTAGCTTTGTTTCTTGATACTTTACCATTTTCATCCAACTTATTTCTGAAAACCCACTTTGTACTGATTACATTTTTGTCTTTAGGCCTAGGTATAAGAGTCCATGTTTTTTTTTTCTCTATCTGCTCTATTTTTTCATTCATTTCTTCAATCCAATTATCATTTTCTAATGCATCTTTGACAGTTCTAGGTTCAAAATCAGCAAGTAAACAAGTACCCTTCAACTTACTTCTTGTGATGGTTCCATCAGATTTATTTCCAATGATCTGATCTGCTAAATGATGTCTCCTGACATATTTGGCTAGAATAGGTTCTTTTTCTTTTGGATGATTTTTGTCGTTATCTTCTTGCATTTCTCCTCTTTGCTCGGTTTGGTCTGGCTCGGTATCAACTGGCACGGTATGTACCTGCTCGGTTACCTCAGGCTCGGTAATCTCTAACTCGGTATTTTCTAACTCGGTAGATGTTGGCTCGGTAGATGTTTCCTGTAACTTGGTTAGTGATGACTCGGTAGAAGAAGATTTCTGATTCTCAGATGCAGTTGATATTATATTCGAATCACTAAAGATGAATCTTTTGTAATCTTCTGGTTCTTTTCTGCTTTCTTCTTCAGTCTTTTCTGCAAATTCATCAACTTTCACATGTATACTTTCTATGACTTTGTGAGTAGATAAGTTTAAGCATCTATATGCTTTACTCTTACATGAGTATCCAAGAAATATACCTTCATCACCTTTTACATCAAATTTTCCTTTTCTAGATTCTTTCAAGATATAACATTTGCTTCCAAATACTTTCAAATAACTTACATTGGGTTTATAGCCATACCATATTTTGTAGGGAGTTTTGAATGAGTCCTTTTTTAACTGTACTTGGTTTAAGGTATGAACTGCTGTACTGATAGCCTCCTTCCAGTATTTGATAGCAACATTCTTTTCTATCATCAAGGTTCTTGCACAATCCATGATGGATCTGTTCCTTCTTTCAGCTATGCCATTTTGTTCAGGTGTACCTGGTGCTGAAACCTGTCTTTTGATTCCTCTTTCAATACAAAAGTTATTAAATTCATGTGAAATAAATTCACCACCTCTATCTGACCTTAGTCATTTCAATCTTTTCCCTGTTTCTTTTTCTACTCTTTCCAAATACCATTTGAACTTTTCAAATACTTCTGATTTGTTCCTTAGGTACATGATGGTCATCATTCTTGAATAATCATCAACAAAAAGAATGAAATATTTTTCACCAGTATAGCTTTCAGTTTCAATAGGTCCACATAAGTCAGTATGCACAATTTCTAATAAATCTTCAGACTGATAATTTTTGCTTTTGAAACTAGACT
Source organism: Cupressus sempervirens (assembly GCA_028749045.1). Taxonomy (NCBI): domain Eukaryota; kingdom Viridiplantae; phylum Streptophyta; class Pinopsida; order Cupressales; family Cupressaceae; genus Cupressus; species Cupressus sempervirens. The sequence continues at coordinate 709,680,881 of CM053793.1, forward strand.
TACCCATCTTTCCAATTTGACAATTCTTGCATAAACCGACCTCTGGTTTCTTTAAATTAGGAATGCCTCTCACTTTCTTGAATTTGCTTATCTTTACCAGATTGTCAAAATTCACATGACATAATCTTTTATGCCATAACCAACTCTCTTCTATTTGAACAATAAAACATGAATGTTCATCAAGTTCAAGATAGAACAAGTTACCTTTAGTTTGAATACCAGATCCAATTAGCTTTCCTTTACCGTTCAGCAGTCTTGCTTTGCCTTGGATGAATTCTACTTTGAGTCCATTATTGAGTAACTGTGCCACACTCAATAAATTTTGCTTTAGTCCTTCTACCCAATAAGCATTATCACATACAAGTTCCTGAGTTAGAGTGATTCTTCCTTTTCCTTTGATGCAACAACGTTCATTGTTTCCAAATCTTACACTGCCACCATCATACTCTTCAAATTGATCAAACTTTGTTTTATCTCTAGTCATATGATGTGAGCAGCCACTATCAATGATCCATGTATCATTCTTACTTGTGTGAGAGATGAGTTCCATTTCTTCATTGTTAGATTCATCTTTTACAGCAATGTAAACAATCTCATCCTCTTCTTCATCATTAGAATAATTAGAATCTTTAGCCATAAAACATGATTTCTTACTTTTATCTTTAAATGATTTGAAATCTTTCTTAATGTTCCATTTATTATCTTTCTTTTCATCTTTATCTTTCTTGTTTGGACACCTTGCAGCAATATGACCGACTTCTTCACATGAAAAGTAGATTAGGGGTACTTTACCTCTGTATTTACCTCTTCCTCTTGAATATTTCTTTGCAAGTAGGGCTTCAATTACTTCAAGGTCGCTGTCAGAGCTCTGATCTGATTGATCTTCACTTTCTGACTGAGATTCCTTCTTCTTTTTGCCTTTGTCCTTGAGTGAGAGCTTGGCTTCAAATGCAGACTCAATGTTCTTTGCAGCTGAAACATAATTATCAAAATTATCTAATTCAAATGCTGTCAATCTTCCAACTATGGCCTCTAGGTTTATCTTGTGATTGGCCTCACACCTTCTTTCTTGAATGGCTGATACCCTGATGGCATAAACTGGAAGTAGAGTTCTAAGAACTTTACTTATGACTGTCTCTTCACTGATACTTCCTCCAGAAGCTTTGATAGCACTGACACATGCTTTAATTCTTTCAACATATTTGGCAATATTTTCATCTTCTTTCATTTTCATCTGATCGAACTATCCTCTCAGACTTTCAGCTTTGGCTCTTCTGACATTGTCATCTCCACCATAGATCTCTTTCAGTCTTTCCCACATTTCATAGGCAGTAGTGCAGTCCTTGACATCATCAAACTCTTCATAACTCAAGGCAGATGCAATATCAATCATCATAATGTTATGAGTCTTCTTTATAGCAATGTCATTGACTGATAATGTACCTGATGGTTCTACATATTTCTCTTCAAGATATTTCAGACCAGTGTCACCAATGGAAGCTAGATGAAGTCTCATCAATCCCTGCCATGCTGAGAAGTTGTTCCGGTTAAGCCTTGGGATTTTCCTCTTATAAGACATCTTGATCTTTGGCTTAGATCTTTGAAATTTTCTCCTACAAGCACCAAAAGCTCTGATACCAATTGTTGGAAAATGAAGATGGTGTAACTGAGAGGGGAGGGGTGAATCAATTACCACAAAAACATTTTCAAAAGTCCCAAAGATGCCTTAAACTTAGTTGCTGCTGCTACAAAAATCACTGCTTAAAACTTGATATGTGTTTAGTTAATTTATGAAGCATTTACTGAAATAAGCGACTATGCAAAAGAAAGTAATCATTAACACAGTAGACACCAAATTTACGTGGAAACCCAATATGGGAAAAACCACCAGCAACTAGTCACCAATTTTCACTCTTCTGAAGTGAGCCCTGTTAGGAGCCAACCCTTTTAAAGGTTACAAAACACACTATTAGGTGTGACCCTATTAGAGGATTTAATCACCCTGTTAGGAGTGGCCTTGTAAGAGGTCTTTTTGAACAATTCAACTGAATTGCCACCCTGTTAAAGGATTTATGAAATGGCTGTTAAACCAACTCTGTTAGGAGATTTTGGAATCACTGTTACAATGATTAGAAAGAAATAATGAATGATCTGAAAATACATGCAACTTATCTTACTAAATACAGATCTCAGTTTAGCTCCACGAGATCCTTACTGATCAAATATATATCTCTGCAGCTCCAAGATTTCCCTCTGCTCAATTCTGCTTAGGCACACGCAAGTCTCTTTCTTGCACTTCCTTGCACTTTTCGTATATTCATTTTCTCCTCTTTTTTTTTTCATCTTGAGCACCTCTTTATATATTATTCATAATACCAGGTCGGCCCAACCAATTTGTTAAAACAATTCCAAAGTTGGCTTGCCCAACCAACTTGACAAAACATATTCTAAAGTCGGCTTGAACAAAAAAAAAACTTTCACTGGCCGACGCTGCTCGGTCAATACAGAACAAAAACTTCCTTCCTATGTTAACCGGCAGAACTCGGTAAGAACTACAATTACCGGGAAATTCGGTAATCCTGCCACTTCTTTTGGAAACCAACTGGACTCGGTAAAAGCTGTCTTCGACTACCGAGTAAGCTCGGTGAAAACTCAGCTTTCCTTAGCTTACCGTGCGAACTCGGTTAATACTTAACCATTCGTTACAAAATCCTTTGATACCCGAGTGATCTCGGTAAGAACTAAACTTTCCTTAGCTTATCGAGTGAACTCGGTTAACACTAACTCACCGTGTGACATACGAGAATGCTCGGTATACATTGCAAAAGGCTTTTACTAACCAACTGAGCTCGGTAGACTCTGTAAACTGTTTTCCTGGTTGATAGAACTCAGTAGACTCTGTCTGATAACTGATATGACATTTGTGTAACATCAAAGACAATACACAATTACTTAATTGTATCCAACAACTTCCTCTCTCAGTCATTTTGCCCTTGCTTTATGCATTCAAATCACTTCCTAATGTAGATCCACCTAAAGTTTTCCTATGAGTTTCCTCACTTAGAATAACATGATCACATCATCATATTTTAGGGTACTAGATCTAGAAACAGAATTACTCATAGCCATTACCAAGCCATTCTAGCTTTCAACCAAAGAACACAAAATCAAGACAGCCCTAATTTATTCTTCAAAATTGATACCCACAAAAGATAACTGACTAGTAATAGTATTAAACTCATTTAACTGATCTATAATAGATCTACCTTTTGTCATTTTCATATTAAATAAATGCTTCATGAGAAATACCTTGTTTGAAGCAGAGGGCTTTTCATACAGTGTCACTAGGGTTTTCATCAATTCTTTTGTTGTCTTTTCTTTTGTAATATTAAATGTCATTGATGGTGCTAGGCATAATTGAATGCTTCCAAGTGCCTTTCTATCCAAAAGACCCCATTCATTATTTGACATAGATCCATGATTTTTAGCTTTGCCCTCCAACAACTTCCATAAATCCTTCTGATACAGATAGTCTTCCATTTGCATTTTTCATAACTGGAAGTTCTACCCATTAAACCTATCAAATCTTAGCTTACCCTCAGCTTCCATTGCTCCCACTCAATCATGAGACTCCCACTCAACTATGAAACTTTCTTACAAAGGATTACTAAAAAATAAACTAGGCTCTAATACCACTTGTTAGTCCATTAAACCATAGACATAAATAACAATTATATGCAAATATAACCAATAACAAAAAATAATAGATCACATAGAAAAGAACACAAGGCACCAATATTTAATGTGGTTAACCCAATCCTTAGGCTATGTCCACTGAACAGTAAGTCCAATATTTTTATGATCTAGTGATTACAATTTGATTACAATCTATAAACCCTTATAGCTTAATATTGCCACTAGAACCAATTTTGCATCACATCTTATGAAACAATCCCTAACCCTAAGCCCTTTTATACAAGTATTTTAACCACTTGAGGGTTATAATTAATAATTACATGTCAGCCCAAAATCTTGATAAAATAGGGCCCAAATTTTATTTTTTCGAACCCCAAAAAATTTATGAAGTATGTACAGTATTTTCTTGATTAGTCACCACAATCTAACACAGTTAATAAAGTTAACCAAGCTTTTTAGTCCCTACCAAGTTCTACAATTTCTATTGAATCTAAGGGATAATATTTAGTTTGCACCAAGTAGTTTCTACCATAATGATGATCAACAGTGTAAACTAAGCTTCATAAAGTTTACCAAGTTCCTTAGAGCAAAGCAAGTTGTGCAGTGCTTTTCAAGTTCATAATTAGAGTGATGTCAATCTAATGTTGACCGAGCCACTCAGTGTTAACCAAGTGATTCAATTTATACTAAGAATTTAGCGATAGCATTTACCAGCCTATGTATTAGGAACCAAGTGTTTCAGTTTATATGCTGAGTTTCATAGTATTCACAAAGTCACCAATATCAACCTAGTTTAAGACTACTTTGAAGATATCAGTATGGACCAAGCTTCTACATCTACTGAATGCATGATGATGTTGAGCATTGACTATGGATGCTGACTATTAGAACCTCATTGAGCTAGTCTTTAAACATGAGTTCCTATAGTTTGGGCCAATTTTTTGTATTTTGTGTAAACATGAATTGTAGTCAACTTTATTTATTTGTAAATTGGATTGGTATATATGTAATGTATTGTATCATATAAAATATATATGAAGTAAGATATCAAGCATAGAAGCAAAATAATGCAAAATACAAGGTTACAAGTAGTATATGGAGTAGCAAAGATTTATTTATCATTACAAGGTATTCATTACACTTTAAGGAATCTCATTCAACAAACCAAGTTGTAGATTAGAGATCAGCCATTGTTTCATTCTAACATGTGGATTAGTTAAATCCTTTCACAAGGTAGACTTAACAATCTCTTTTAAATCTCTTTACTAATTGCATACTTTATTTTACATTTGTAAATCCTTGTGCAAGGTGGACCTAGTAGTCCTTATTGCTCCTAATAGGGTAGATCATCAGAAGTGGTCATTGTAAGCATTAATAGGTCAACTTTTTACTATAGTACTAAAGCTTGTGGGTATAATCTTGACCCTGGTTTAGTTTCTATTTGGAAGGTTTCTGGGTCACCAAATTGTGTGTCAAAATGTTATGAATGTTTTGATGTTTTCATTTATTCATGCATACAATTAGATTAGAACACACATGCAGGATTAATTGGTGTATAAGAATTCAATTTTATTAATTTACTAATTCACCCATCTCCTCTCAGTAACTTAGCATGTCATATATCTTTTTGATAATTGGTATCAGAGCTTTATAGTTCTCAAAGAAAAGTTTAACATCTTGACCAAATATTAGAGGCTATGGAGGTATTTAGACTTGATAAGGCTATTAAAAATGAGAAGATATATTTGGAGTTGTCTATTGGACAACTCAAGAAAGTGAAGGAGTAACTCTATCAATCATTGAAAAGAAGAAAAAATCTTGCAATCTAGATGAATGGCCAATTCTACATTGAAGAAAGAATTAAAGACATTCATTTGGAGAGCAATTCAGATGAAGCCAATAAAGAAATCACATAACTATTAGAAAAGAATGGTTCACTTAAAGAAGAAGTAAGAAAACTAAGAAGAGAGAAATAAATCTAGTCAGTAAGATAATGTGAAGTCATGGAAGATAAAAACAACATAAAAGAAGAAATAGAAGGAAAGAACAATGAAATTAAACATCTATCCCTTCAGCAAGAAATTTTCATTAATCAACTCACCAATGCAAATGAAGAAATCAAGAATCTAAGATCAAAAAATGAAAGGTTGTGGAATGGTCTAAACACTAAAAAGAAAACCAATAAGAGGATGATGAAATCTTAAGAAGATATGAATCAATTGTATGAGCAAAGTTATTACAAATTAAAAGGAAAACTAGGAATTGGATATATAGAAGAAGGTGAATCATCCAAGCAAGGAGCTCAAAAGAATTAAAGACCTCCTTACAGTCATTGTGGCAAGATTGGACATACATCAAACAAATGTTGGAGCAATGGGAAATACAAATTCAATGGAAAATGCTACAATTGCAATTAGCATGGTCATATAGCTAATGAATGCATAGAGAAACCTAAATTTAAAGGAAAATGTCACAAATTCAAGAAGCATGGGCACAAATACTTAGAATGAAAAACTAAGATATTGAATTCAAAAGAATAGATTGGAAAAGCTATATTTTGTTGAGAGTATAAAACTTGGTGCAGATGTCATTGCTGTGAAGAATTTGGACACATTGGAATGAATTTTGTAAAAGATCACATGAGGATAAGAGACAACACTAGACGATGTTTTATTTGTACAAAACTTGGTTAACTTGGAAAGAACTATATGAATATTGGAGAATTGAATATGAAAAGAAGGAAAAAGATGATAACATTAGAAAGTAGATGAGAGAATAATGTATTCCAAAATCTTCTAAGAATGCAAGTCCGAGCAATAATGAACATGTCACTCAAGAATTGGGCGACTCAAGTATTTCCACTTGATCTCTCAAGGAGAACTAGAACTAGGATTTGAAAGAATGAAAGATCCATATCAACTCTCAAGATGCAAAGGAATCATTGAGAATTCAAATATGTTAGTCATTACTAAGTGAGTTCAAGTTGTAGTCCCTACCTAGTGAGGTTGGGTCGCAACATCTTGTTGAGCAAGGTCAAGAGTAACTAAGTTTTGTATGGAAATTGAGTCAAGGATGGCTTTTCAAAGCATTCAATACAAGAAAAGTGTAGGCCATTCTGTCATTTGAGTGAACAATCATACTAGGCATTTATAGCAATCAAAAGGTGAAACTTGATCAAAGGATAAAATTGAATTCATTTCTCACCGTGCATTTTTCAAAGCTATTTGTGAAAAGTAATTTTTGAGAACTAGAGCAATCTAACAAAATAACTTTTGGAGATTTCTATGTCTTTGAATACCCTACTAAGTGAAATGGCATCCACCAATGGTAAATCAAAGAAAGGATCTGATATGTGAGTTCAAATCATGAAATGGAAGGCACTAGACTTTAAGTTGAGTCCTGCCATCACAGAAACCCTAGCTCAAAGTAGAGCTTAATCACAAATACCACCAAAGGTATTATTGATTAATTATATTTTTTCATGTTTCTATTGTGATATTTAAGATATTGGAACATTGGAAATGGATGAAACCCTAGAAAATTTGTGTGTGAATTGTGCATTAAAGTCTGAGCATCAACATCTTGAAGCAAAGGGTTTAACTCACATTTCACATATGCCACAAGATTTTCAAATCAAATGGATAAGATTCATTCTCAGTTATGTCTATAATGGTAAATTATGGCTAGAAAAAACTATTTTGATAACCAAGAAGATGATTCATAGGATCACTAGTCTTCCTATGTTGACAAAAGCTAAAATGACCAAAACCCTATTTTGGACCGAGCTTGAAAATAAAACCCTTGTCAAGTGGTATTATAGGGGAATGAAGATCAGTTCTATTAGAAATATGGAACTAAATTTTAGGATACATATCATCACACATAAAATATATAACTCAAGCATACTCAACAGTGTATCATGTGAAGCAGTGGATCTTGCATATAAAGTAGTCAAGAATAACATATCACTTGACCTTGCCAAGTTGATGCTAAACTAGTTCAACAAGAAAATGGAGAGTATAAGAACTTCAAAGAACAACCCTTGTAAGTTCAGTTCACTTTTAACCTATTTTTTCTTATTTTTGCAAAAGTTCTTCACATCTAAAGGTACATTCATATGGAGGAAGGATGTACTTTTTTTATTAGATTAATGAATATATAGCTGAAATGGGAGAAAAATATGTGAGTATTATGGATAATTACTTTGATGAATTTAAAGAAAAGATGAATAATAGATAGAGGATACCAAAAAAACTCATTAATGATGACAAAGATGATGTTTTTTTAATGGTTGATAGTGATAAAGTATTTATTTAGACATTTAGACCAAGAATTGTATGGGTTAAGCCTTTAAGTTATGAGATTAACATTGATGAAACCAAGGACATTATTGAAGCACTAATGAATGAGCCTATTGATCATAAAGCTGCATACTTTGGCACCTATAATGAAGCAAAGGCTAGAATAGAACATGGAATAAAACTCCCTTAGGCAATCAACAAAGGGAACAAGAGAATTGAAAACTTAAAAATCAGCTCCACTCTTTTGTTGACTAAAGGAAAAGGAGATGACATTAAGGATGATAAAGTAGAAGGTTAAGAAAAATAAAAGGAAGAAGAGCTAGTAAAGAAGAAAGGTAAGATTATAATAACCAAGCCTACCAAACCCTCTATTTTTGTGTTCATGAGGAAGGCATCTAGCAAGAAACTTAATAATGGAGGAGATGTGATCTTTAAGAGACCTCCAGCCACCATTCAAGAAAGTTGAAAGAAATAGACTCAAGTGTTGGCATAACAAACTTTAAATCACTAAAGTATGAGATTAGGACTATAGAGAAGAAAAAGAAAATAGAAGACATGAAAAAGTCTAAATGGGTAAGTGGAAATATTCCCCAGCCCAGTTTGTTCAAAAAATTCTCGATGATTTAATGGAGAAGATCAAGCAAAGATGGGAAAATGCTATGAAAACTACTAAGGACATAGATGAGCAAACCCTAAGGCAACTTTTACTGAGTTTGAATGATAAGGAAGTAAAAGAATCATTAAATAAGAATGAAGAAAAGCTTACCTTAATATTCAACACTTATGTTATTTTGATAAATGACATTGAACATGTGGTTAGGAATGCCATCGACACATGGAAGAACATTTTCAATCTCGACAAGAAAAGTGATTTTGTGGTTTGTGTCAATGATAAAGATGAAGATGATGATGAACATGAAAAAGATGAAGAAATTGATAATGGAGAAGTTACACATTATGAAAATGTAGATGATGAGGAAGAGGAATAGGGATAGGAAGCTATTGTGGAAGATTTACCTAATGTTTAGAACATAGAGGAGACTAACCCTGAGAAAATTATAGTAGTGGTCATAGCCTCACTTCCTCATTCTTCAGTCAAGACATTGAAAAAATAAATCCCAAAGAAATCCACTACAAGATTGATTGTGTTAAACACTATAAGTACAAATAGTCAATCAATTTTTGCACCTATTTAGCTTAGTACTTCACTGACAAAAGTAACAAGCACTTCATCTATCAAGTAGTTAGCACTTTCCTCTACATCAATTTTGGTTACACCAAATATTTCAAAAATTGGTATTTCAACAATAAGTGCAGTATCTATGTTTTCAGCTTGTCTTACTATCTTTACCATTTTTGTCATTCCTAGCATGCAAATAATAAGTGCAAGGATGGTTGAGACCAAGACTCAACTGAGTACACTTTTTTTTAATAAAGACAAAGAGAAAGAAGAAGAAATTGATCTTGATCAGGAGATTTTCATTTTGAATAGGGACATCTCCAATCTTAACCCTAATCAAATGAAAATATTTAGAGAACTTCTTTTGAAGAAAGATAAGTAGCAAAGGTTTAGAGAGGAGAGAAATAAAGAATTTCAAATAATTGAAGATTCAAAGAATATCGTAGAAAAGGCACTAAACATAGAGGTTGATACTTCTCAACCAATTTTGATTTAGTTAGTAGAGGCTCTCTAGAAATTCAATGAAGATTTGAATGGATATGAGAAATTATTGCATAGTGTGGAGAATAAATTTGAGAATAAATTTTTGGAACTTATTGAACCAAAGATTTATATTCATCAAGTATATCTATCTACTATTCTAATCTCACTCGAGACCTCTTGTAACAATGTGTCTTCATTATTCAATAAACACTATGATACATCAATCTTCACCAAGGAAATAAGAGATAAACTATCAAATATTAATGAAGATCTATAGGTGAGTGCACAAGAATTGTAACTTGAACCAAGTTATAGCTCTCCCCACTACTTGAAGATCAGATTCTTAATTGATATGTAGGTAGAATTGCTAAGAGAAGAAACTAGCATAAGAGTTACACTAGTAGACGTTCAGGGCATGATTCTCCTAAACATGGATGTATTGCAAAAACATATTGCACATGAAAAAATGCTTATCCATGATAGAAACATCTCAATTGTAGATCACAAGATAGAACTTTCAACAAAGTTCAAGTTTAATTGCACACATGGAAGGTGTTGCAAGAAAATTAGGACAAGACTGTAAGAATTTACATTAGGGAAAAATCACCCAAGATCAAGAAGGTCAAGCACTAGCACAATATGGACCAATAAAGTATGATTAGAGTAATAATATGAAATTGAATTGATGTTTATACACACTAGGAGTACCTATATATAAAGGCCTCTAGAATGGCTAGGAGTTAGAAAAATGATAAGACTTGCAACTAAGCACATCTCCACCAAGAGTGGATTATCCTCCATTGAGTACAAAAGTTAGTGCGATTATGAGAGGATAAGCTAACATAGGTTTGTCATGTAAAAATATGTTGTCAACACCATGTGCTTAATTAGAGTGTGAACAACTATGTTGTCTACATGATAATTCAAATAAATATGAAAACTCATGTGTTGTCAACAAGGCAACTCATATGAGTATGAATACTCCTAGGTGTGTAATCTAATAAATAATAAAATAGTACATTAACCTAAGTAAACTTAAGTAAAGTGTAATAATAATTAATTATTTACACTAACACCCCCCCTTAAGTGTAACTTAGGGGAATGAACTTAAGCTTATAAAAGTCATAATGAAAATGCATGATGAGTCCTAGCTACTAGGCCAAGTTACTTACCCATGTAAAAATGCAATGCAATCTCTTTGAAACTGGAGGAAGAGGGAAAACCTCATGGGAAAAATTCTTCCCTAAAAAGAGAGATGAAAAAAAAAGTGATGCATGGATGGATGGAGTAATTAAGATCCCTCCATTGAGAATGAAAAAACCCCTAAAGAGGAAAAAGGTCCCCCTCATTAGACAGAAGAAATAGAAGAAGAAGAAAGGAGACAAGGTACTTCCCCCACCCCCCCAAATGTAGAATGCCAATTAGTGATAGTTGCTCCAATATGAATGTAGAAGCTAGTCCATGACTGTTGAATAATGTTCCTCCCCTTAGGAAGAAATAATGTCATGGGTACATATGAGATGCTTCCCCAATTTATAGAAAGAATCTTGAAGATGAATGGTATCTCTAAAAATTTCTCAACTATTTTTGTGTCGACACTGACGATCACCCCTTCTAACACTACTAAAATAAACAAGTTCAAATATAGCAAGAATGGATGTAGAACATATCCCAAAGAACCAACTATCTCCTCAAATGATAAAGAGACCTCCTACAACTATTTTACATAAGGATCCACAATCATATCAACCTTGTAAGACTGATCATGTAGAGAATGGAAAAGAGGGTTAGAGTGTTCCCTCACAACAACTGAGGAAGTATCTTCTTCATCAAAGAGAAGATGTATATCATCAATAATGTCTCCCAAATCTACTATGTAGGAATCTATAAACAAACCTAAAAGATCTTTTATATAGTCATCCCTTAATTCTTGAACTAGAAGACAAGGTGTTACCAACTACACTATATTACATGGACCTATCATTGTAGTAATGTATGCATGTGGAATTTGTTGATGCTATGACCTTGCTCTACATCTATCAATAGGATCCCCCATATCTAAACCTATTGAATCACTATCACGATTATCACTATAAGTTTTCACAATGTATGAAGTATCGAGAGGATTAGAGGATAAGTTAGGTGAACTTTCCAAAAAGTCAGCATTTGTCTCTATGAATATCTCATGAGTCTCAAGATTCATAAGTCTATATGCCTTGACTCTTTTGTCATATCCAATGAAAGTACAAGGCCTTGGTGGTGGTTCCTTTCATTCCCTTAAAGATATGTGTGCCCATGTTGGACACCCAAAAACTTTGAAGTGTTTCACAACCAGTTTTCTTCAGCACCTTTCCTCAAAAGGAGTCATTCCATCAAAGACATTATGAGGAGACCTATTAAGGATGTGATTGACACTACTTGTAGCTTTGAATTCAAGTGTTGGATCAAGAGACTTAGCTTGAATCATACAACTTTTCATTGACTTAAGAATTCTAATCCTCATTACTACTACACTTGTCATTTTTGGACTAAATGCTATAATATTTTCAAGATCAATACCCTCAAGTTCACAAAAGTCTCTAAGTATTGAGTTCACATATCTAATTTCATTGTCCATATGAAGAACCTTGATGGCTTTACTTGATTGCTTCTCAACACGACTCTTGAAGGTCAAAAACTTATCAAAAACTTCATTCTTGTGATTAAGAAAGTAGACCCATGTGTAGCATGAAAAGTCTTCAATGAAGGTGAGGACATAGCAACCCTTACTAATTGATGTCACTAAAAAGGTAATTCTACAGCTATGTGAACCAACTCAAGAACAATTGATGCTCTCAATGACTTCCCTTTGTCAATATTCTCTTGTAGATGCGTATCCATTGAACAAGTTGAACATTCACCCTTAGAAAAGTTGATTGTAGGTAGACCTTCGACCATACTTTTTGAGCTAAGTTGATGAAGATAGTGTTTACACTAATTTAGTATGCAAGTAAACACTTAACTTAATGAAACAAAAGCATTAACATTAACTAAATTAACATAAACCTCAAAATAGACAAAGAGAAGCCCTCAAATGAGAATATGAGCCATTAAGGGGCTCTCTTAATGAGATTCTTCTCTTGATTTATAGATTTGTCTAATTTTGATATGGATTTAAGATGTATGCTCGATTCTCCAAAGGCTTCAATGGTGTTGTTGATGGATTTTGGCTTGGGTGAATGAATTTGATGTAAAATGGCATTACTTTGCTACTATGGGTGATTGTGTTAAAATGGCTTGGGAGAGGATTCCTTAAATAGGCAAAGGGCTTGAGGGATCAAGGGCTAGGATGCAAGGATGGGAGAAAGCTTATGGAAGGTTTAGATTGAATGAGAGGAGAGCACATGGATTGTGCTTCCTTACAACCAATTAGGGAGTGACACATGTCATAGGGTCATTGGTTAGAGCAAGAGGGCTTGAGAGGTCAACAAAGGAGGCTCAAAGCTCACAAATACCCTCATAATGGCTTGTAAGAGAAATGAATGGTCTTGTAAGAGTCATTTATGGCTTTGTGGGCTTCATAAAGTTTTATGGTTGGAATATGTGTGAGAGAGTTGAGATATTTTGACTTGGGTTGGATTAAGAAAGTCTTAAGCTTGACTTAGGAATGTGCAAATGATTAAGGCTTGGATTAGGCTTGGGTTAAGATTAGATTAGGCTTGTTAGAGATGGGCAAGCGGATGGCATTTAATGAGGGTGGGTGAAGGAGAAGATATTTGTTTGCTTTGGCTTGGGTTAGCAAGTCTTAATCCATGTTTAGGGAATGTGACAAGGTTTAGGGGGGGATTAGGATTAGGGTCAAAGATAAGGATTGACATCTTCTAGAAGACTCTAGGCTTTGGATGAGGATGAAGACTTTCTAGAAGAGTCTAGAACTTCCTAGGATGAGGATAAATAAGGTTTTTAGAAAATAAATAAAGTTTTATTTATTTCAAGGGTTTGGGTTGAGAAAATATTTATTAAAATATTTTTAATAAACATGAGGTTTAATATTTAATCTTAATTAAATATTTTGAGTTAGGATTAGGGGTAGGAAATGATGGGATTAGCCTTTAATTGAAATCAAAGAAGGATTAGAAGATTTTGGAAGAGGTTAGTGGTCTTAAAGAAATTGGCCAAGTTTTGGGCAAAAAATAAATAAATAATTTATTTTGGGATTTTTGGTCAATTTATTAATTAAATAATTAATAAATAAAGAAATAATGTTTAAATAAGATTTAAACATTTTTGGGAGGGATTCCTTAATTAAATATTTTTAATTAAGATAAAGAGATTTAATGGCATAAAAATAAATTAATTAATTAAATAAATAAATAATTAATAAATGATGATGTCATTAGGGACTTTTTCAAAAAATAAAAATACTTTATTTTCTAAAGCATTTTTTAGGTGTCTACATTTTGCCCCTCTTTGACATAATGTTGAGATAACATTATTTCAAAGAAGTTTGAATATAAATGACATGAGGAAGATGTTTTAGCAACAAAGTTGGCCCAATCTTGGATAAGAAGGAGAGACTAGACTATGAGATGCCCCCTCAAGAAGGTGGCAGGGAAAGAAAATGAGGCTTGACGGCTTCTTGAAAAATACAAGAATCTGGGATAAGCAGGGAGACTCAGATTGGTGAAGAGAAGGGGTTGAATTAGCTCAAACTCTCACTATGGGAGAATGATAAAGGAGAATTAGATGCACAAGAGGAAGAAAGCTTAAGACTTTAGGGAAGGTGGAGGATGAAGGAGCGAAGCACTATAAAAAGGAATATAGGATAGGGAGAAGGATGAGGGGATTATAAAGCTGATGCAACAGGATTTCAAAGAGTTAGATTGGCGGAAGATGGTTTTTGAAGATCCCCAGCACTAGGATTGTGGATCCCTAAAGCTAAAAGTGAAGATTGATTCAAAGAGATACTGATGCATAAGCTGGGGTAGGAGAGACAGATGCTAGATATGGGTGGGGGATAATGGAGATGAAGGGAATCTATTAAAGCTTTTTGAGCAGGGGGATACTTCAAAGAGAAGTACCACCTTGTAGTTGAGCACTAGATTTTCTATAGGACTATTGGTTAATTGCCAAGGTTACCAAGAACATCAAATCTGTGTCACCAACCATCCAGAGGACTAACAGACTGAATTGAAACAAACACACAAGGATTTCCACAACATCACACATGAAACCTGGAGGAAACAACATGGAACCGACACTAGGTAACCCACAAGAAAAAAAGAAACAAATGAAAGACTTGATCAAAACCGTATGCTCAGAGTGCCCCATTCATAGCATACTATGATATGGAAGATCATGGTAACCTTGAAGAGGGAACAAAAAGATTGCTTGGAAAAGATACTTCAAAATCCAAAAGAGAAGATTCCAAATCAAAAGAAAGGGAAAATCCAAAAGAGAACCATTTTCCAATGAGATGGGTAGGATGAGGTACTAACAGACCAAGAGCAAACATGAGGAAAGTTGTATCCTACAAGGATCTATCAGAGAACACTTAAGCTGGTGGATTTGGATGAGTGATGCATTTGGCAAGCTGAAATAAGAAGGATAACACTTTGGTGATAGGAGATCTAGCTAAAGGATGCATTGGAATAGCTAACCAAGGGTTATGCAATGTGTGCAAGATGCTAATCAAGGATGAACTGACACGAAAGCTAGATAGATACAATGGTACTAAGCTAAAGAGGATATGCAAGTTGATGGACCAAGATATGGTACAAATGTACAAGTTGTTTTGAACAAGATTGGATATACAATCTATGATACAAGGTATGATACAAGCATTGGATACAAGATTATTTACAAGCTGTATAGGAGCTTCGGATGATAAGATAGCGGGATGGCTCAAGTTAGTGCAAGATGTAGAAGTTAAGGATGAGGTGATAGTGGAAGATATGGATTTGGAAGGATGCATCCAATGATGATGATAGATGTGTGACCAAGGATGGGGACAATGCTAAGGTTGGTGGTAGCTGAGCTGATAGATGGTGCTAGAGTGAATGGCTAATGAGAGGATGACATTGGATTTGCATGAGGATAGCCTAGAGCAAGATATCAATGACAAGGGAGGATGGAAAAGACAAGATCTCTAAGGAATATGGTGCCCCTAGTTAGAAGATGACATGCAGAAGGAGGTCTTATGATGGATGTGATAGGATTGAAGCTAGGATGGAAAAGCTAAAGGCGCTAGGGAGATGGATGATAGGTGGGATGATGGGGTGAGGTTGCAAAAGATAAGTGGATAGTGATAGATAAAAGCTGAAGGATGAAAGATAGGTGAAAAAATTGGAAGATGGAGCTAGATGGGAAGTTGTGACCAAAAGTATGAGGACGATAGGCTAAGCTAGGGATGGCTGGATTACGCATGATGCTTGTTTACCAAGTTTTTATCATGGTACTTGTCCAAGGCGCTTGAATTGCCAAGTTTTCACCAGTGGATGCTTTCTTTTTCTTTCTTTTTTTGACCTTTTGACTTTGGACTTAGCTAGAATGATTTTGGCTTTCTTCAGCTATTTTTGGCTTTTTTGGGATTTTCACTAGCTGTTGGAATGTTCAATTTTGTTGCTAGTTGTTGGTACACCAGATGTGTGATTTATGCAATAGATTAGATTAGATGGGATTGATGGTAGGAGATGGAGGGATGAAAAGGAAGGAAAGGAGCATGAGATGGGGATGCTGGCAGGATCAACATTGACACATGTTGGGATGGGTGTGAAAAGAGCATACGGGGGATAGATGGTAGATGTGAGCTTGATGGAGGATTTGTGGAAGCATACTTGGGGATATAGGCACCCAAGATGGAGTTAGGAGATGAGGGACATGAATTAGCGGATGGTGGATTAGCAATGGTGGATGCCATTATGCATTAGGTTTCAAATTTTTTCTTTGGGATCCACATCATTTTGGATTTTCTTTTCATAGGATTTTGCATTGTTTTGCATTCTTTGATTGGATTTTTCCTTTTTGGAGTATATCTTTTAGAATAGACATATGATTTCCTAGGATGTAGATTTTTAGCTTTATGCATTTTGAAGTTGGCATTCACATTGCTATGATAATATTTGGGAAGATGGTTAGGAGAAGCTTTGTGAGATGGAGAGGATATGGAAGAGCGTGTAGGGGGATGATGATGGATGATGTGCCCTGATATGTGCCTTTGTTGATCTTGTGTAGGAATAGAGGGTGTAGATGCTCAAAAATGGTTCACATCTACAACCTCATCACTTCTTCATACTAATTTGTCCCATTTTCTCATTCTACTAACTTTGATCTTTTGGCCAGATTGACCATATTTTGTCATTTGTATCCCCTTTCACATTAATTTCATATCAACTCAGAATCATATCAAATCAACTTGGAATCATATCAAATCAACTCAGAATCACCCCAAACCAACTTAGAATCACTCAAAATTAGTCCTAATCAACCCAAAAGATATCAAACATCCCAAATCAATCATCATTTATCTACTCCTAGGCATTGTTGTGGCTTTCAGTGCCTTGGAAACCTATCAACTTATCAATCTTATCAATCTGACCTTAGTACTGTCACGGCTCTCAGTGCTAGGTCAAAATATCATTCATGTCATTCAATCTTTGATGTTGTTGAGGCTTTCAATGTCAGATCATGGCATCATCAACCATTTTAATAATATTTACAATGTCCGTCAGTGTTATTATGATCGAACCTTATCAATCAATATCAATCCTATAGCATTTACAATGTCGGTTAAATGTTACATATCAATTTATTCATGTCATGTGTCCTTGGCATGTTATCAATTTCAATCTATCAATTAATTTTACAATGGTTTTGGTCTACCTTTTCATCATCTTATTCGATATCCATCATCATTACATTTTCATCAAAGGATATGGTCGCATTCATTTAATCAATTTGGCCAATCATCTACTAATTTTCTCTATAGGATTAAATAACCCATAATTTAATTCTATTATTCTCACTAATTATTCTTCCTAATTATCATCCTCAATTAATTAATTTTATTAATTAATTGATTCATTATCTACAAACCATGGAAATTTACAATTTCCTAAGTTCTATTTTCCATCATTAATTCCATTTTCTACTAATTCTTATTTTGTGGAATAAAAGGATTTTTAATTCAAATATTCCATAAAATATTTCATCATCATGACACTTGGATGTGACACCTTGTGGATTCTCCTTTGACACTTGGCTGAGATTTGTCATAATCAAATATTCTTATCTCTTATGCATGTCCCTATTTGGCTTATTCATCATAGATTCTTGGCTTTAAGTGGGTTGAGGAATCTTATGATGTGTCATAGATTCTCTTCCAAATTTGACTCTCGTGTGTCATAGAATCTTACTTTTGGCATATTCTGTCATATGCATCATAGGAATTATTATTACCTCTTACGCATGTCCCTATTTGGCTTATTCATCATAGATTCTTGGCTTTAAGTGGGTTGAGGAATCTTATGACACGTCATAGATCCTCTTCCACATTTAGCCAAATTTGACTCTCATGTGTCATAGAATCTTACATTTGGCATATTCTGTCATATGCGTCATAGGAATCTCTTGCCACATCGCATGTCTATGGGTGACAAATCCAATGCTCTCACCCTGCATGAAAATTATAAAATGGACACCCTTCCTCTCATTTCAAATCTAGAAGGCTTAAGTCTTGAGTCCTTGAGTCTCTTGGATCCGAATGCTTAAGTTTTGAAAGTCCAAATCTTTGAATCTTTGAGTCTCTACTTCTTTGCATGTTGCATTCTCTCTCTCACATAAAATCACACTTCAATTATTCTCATGGCATTATTGACATCATAGGCTTTGGCTTCAACCTTGTGTGCACTATAGGCGAATTGGAGCTACAATCATTTGGAGAAGAAAGAAGAACATGTGAGCTACAAACAAAAAAGGGAGCTTTTTATTATGTTTTCTTTCTTTTGTTTAGTTAAGCTTTCATGGTAGACTAGTGGGTGCTAATACATGTTGATTGAGTTTGTGATTTTCTCATAGTGTGTTATGCTTCTAACCCATTTTTTGGTCCTACAAAGGGAATAGGAATTTTATGATGGCTGATAGGAGGATGGAAGATGGTAGATCTTGGGACATGGGGACCCAAAATGGATTTAGTAGATGAAGGGGGGATAGGGTAGGTTGTTTTGGGTTGCAAAGATGGTGGAGGGGAGATGACATAAGATTTCTTGAAGGAGTGATGGGAGGCTAGCATGGTAGGCCTGGAGATAGGCTTGGTTTGGGGATGGCATTTACTGACACTTTTAGAAGGAAATATGTCCATACCACTCATGCCATAATTTACTATTTGATTGTGAATGTGTCAACAAGGCATGCAAAGGAGACTTAGGCACAAAGTGGGAAATAAAATAAAGCCTTGTGTCATGATTAACTTTACAAACTTAGGCACAAAGTGGGGAAAAGAATAAAGCCTTGTGTCATGATTAACTTTACAAACTTAGGCACAAAGTGGGAAAAAGAATAAAGCCTTGTGTCATGATTAACTTTACCCACTACAAACAATGAATCATCCTTAAGATTTTGCACCATTATTGAATCAGGAAGGACCTCAACTTTATTGCTACCTCCATAGTGAATGATTTTGTAAATTGAAAGGAGATTAGTGCTAAGATTAGGAACATAGAGAACATCTTTGAACTCTCCATTTTCCATCTCAACTTGTCCTTTCCCTTTAACTTCCACTTGCATATCATTCCTTACAAATATGTGAGGTACCTTAAATTGCCTCAATGAAGAAAAGTGTCATTTTGGAGAACCCATATGATAAGAGGTACTTGAGTCAAGAATCCATTCCCCTAAAGAACTTGATCTTACCATAAATGCTTGCCCTTTTCCCTTTGAAGTGGATGGATTTTAATCCTTGGAAGTATTTGGCACATTGATTTTGTTCTTCCTAAGTAAGTTTTCCAACTCATCTATTCTCTTAGTCTTGCAATATACACAAAATAGTTTATCCTTCTTGTTGTTGTTTCCCTTCTTGTTGGAAGAAGAATTGCCTTGCTGTAAGGAGGAAGATTTTTGCATCTTTGATTGTGATTTTGGCTTATACTATTTTTTCTTAATGTTGGTAAAACTTTTTCCACCTTGATTTGTTTGGTTTTCATTACTAGCCACCAATGCTATAGATTTGGATGACTTGAGAATTCTCATATCTATCAACTTGGATAGTTCTAAAATTAACATTTTTGCAAATGCATCAAATGAAGGCTTAGTGAAGGAACTTCCCATGGTCAACCTATGAGTTTTTTAATTTGAAGAAAAATATTTATACTCTGAGGGTAGTCTCTTCAAGATGTGATGAATCAATCTATCATCCTTCATGGGATTACCATAATCCTTAAGTAGTGCTCTCAATTCATTGGCTTTGTTGGCATAGTATTGAATTGTGTCAAAATTCTTAGGATCCAATAGAAGTAGATCATCCTTACTTTGGAATCCATTTTCCTAATCTACATTACCATATAACCCTTCAAGTTTCTCCCAAGAACCCTTGGCATCCTTAAAGCCAAAAATGTGGAAGAAGAGATCTCTATGAACACAACTCCTAAAATTCCTAAAGCCTGGTTTTCTTTAACTTGCCAATCAACTTGTACATTAGCATCAGTGAGTTTTACAATTGTGAAATCAAGATATAATTTTAAACCTTCTTCCATTCATCTACTCCATACAATATCCTTCCATGTAGTATAATTATGTGAAGTTAAAAGTGGATTTTTAGATGAACCCATGATGCAAAAAAATTAAAGAGCACAAGAGAGAAAGAGAGAGACTAGAACACAAGACACACCCCTCTATTCACTCAATCAAAGAACCTCCCCAAAACTAATGCTTTTGGAACTTTATGAGTAGTGCATTTGAAATAGGCCACTTGTCAAAATGGACAAAAGTGGGCTTCTAATTTTTCTATTTACAACCTCCTTTTGGAGTTCAAATTTTGTACTTAGCAATGTAGCTTAGATATACAACAAATTTGAAGTTTAATCAAAGCAATAAAATGGAAAAAGGGACCTATTTTTTATAGTGGTATTTCTATCCACACAAGCCTATAATCTAATTGCATATCTAGAAAGTAGATTAAAAAAATTCACTTTAAAAAAAAAGGGAACCTAAATATGTGTATAGATGAGCCCAAACTAAGCCTTTGAAGTTGCAAAAATTGAGATTTGTGATTTGCATAAAAATTTAGAAATAGAGATCTCAAATGTCCTACACCAATGTGTAGAACATCAAATTCTACCCCAAAACAAAACAAAAAATCTTAGAAGAAGGAGTCCATATGAGGGAGATATCATTCTTTGAAAGTCACTTATGAAATTATTTTTATTCACTAGTAGAATTTTGACAAATAAATGACTACATGACTAAAAGTTTTAGTCACAAGACTTAAAAATTCAGTCATGTGACTAAAAGTGATCAAATTCTAGTAATGTTTTATAGTTTACAAGTGACTAAATAAATTACTAGTTTGGTCATTAACTAAAATCAAAAGATTAGAAAAAAATAAGTGACTAAATAAATGATCAAATAAATGTCTAAACAATTGGCCAGCACTCAAAATAAAACACCAAGTCTATCTCTACATATCAAAAAGTTTAATTATTAATTAAGTATTTTATGATCACAATATAATTTCTATTAATCACATCAAATGTCATGTAATAACCATCCTAAAATATAGCATTAGTGTACTATCATTACAGTTAATATATTTTATCATTTAGTAAATAGTGTAAACCACTATTTAATAAATATATAGCCTTGACATAAAATGAGTTAATAATAAAAAATATTTATGATTTAAATTATATTTATTAATAAATTATGGAACAAAAATTAATAAACATATTCTAAACATAAATTAATTTACAAATAATGTTCATATTGCATATACGACCTTGCATGGGAATTCATTTGGAAAAAATATCAAAATTTCTAAGGAAAAAATGCCCATGATCATTAGACAGGTAGCGGAAAACCCTAAATTAAGAGATCACTTTTATTTTGTACTTGACTTGTTTAGAAAGCTCTATATTATAACTGGCTACCTCTAGAGTTAGGGTTTCAACTCATTCTTGATGCTACACTCTCTACAATTAGGGTCCACCTCTTGGTAAGGATCCCCTTTCTCTTTTCTCAAATAGATGCCATGTGACCATATAATCCTTATCGTATTTTATTTCAACTTTTGACTTTCATGATATTACACCGCTTGACCAATTTTCCATGTAAACATATTTATGTTGAACACCTTGACTAAGTTTTTAAATCAACAATGCATATTTATTAAAGGGTGTGCAAGAAAATTGCACCATTCACATCTTTTTCTTCCTTTTTCTACCATCAATCATTTCATTTTACTCTGCTCATATTTTATAGTGCAATAAATTTTAGTGACAACTTGTTATATTCTCATTGGTTGAACTTTGTCTTGTTAGACAAGTCCAAATTAAAAATGGTTTTAATGCGTTTTCCTTTTTAATCCTTACTTTTTCATCATCTCTTCCCTTATCATTTTTTTCTTCCATGTTGTATCTTTATTTTCAATATTATATTATGTTTATGTTGTTAAATTATAATTTATTTAGAAATTATATTTTTAACATAAAATGGTGTTTTGAAATTTAATGTAAAGTAATTAGTAATGTAGATGATTAAAACCATATCACATGAAAAATAATTAAAATTATTATTTAATTTATATCTTATTTAACATTTTTTTACATAATTTTATACTAAAAAACACTTTTTATTATATATAAAGAGATAATTAAAATTCAAAATATTGATTAATTTTTATTTTATTTATTAAAATTAAACATTCATTTTATTTTATTGATCAGTAAGAGGGCTGAAGACAAGATTAATTATTATGTGTTTTGATTAATTATTATTATTTTATATTAAGTTCGAGTAGATTCGGACCCAAGACCTCTTCGATAAGAGGCTCACAATGTGTTGTAGCTCTTTCATTTTCTAATATGTTATTTTATAAAAATTATAAAAGGATACTAATATTTGTATAATTTTTCATTTTTTCAAAGAATGAAATAATTTTATTTAAGATAAATATTTAATTTATATATTATTAATATTTTGTAAGTTCAATTGATCGTACCATATACAAATTTTCTTTTAGAATATTGATATTTTTCAAGATAACATTGATGATATTATACATTAAATATATTATTACATACTTAAATTCAAAGAAAAATTAACTAGTTTCATTTTATATGAAAAAATTTAAATTAAATTTCAAGAAGAAATAATTTTATTTTTGATGAACACATAAAATTTTAAATAATATTTATTAATTATCGAATATATGTTGAATATATGGGCCCTAAAAAAGCCTTGTTGCCTCTTTCTAGTCCAATATCTATGATTTTTTAAAATTCCTTCTACATAGATAGAGAAAGAGATGTGGACCCTACTTCTTTATCTCCCTCTCCACATAAATCTCTTCTTCACTTTTGCATATATTCTTCTTCCTCTCTCTTTATATACATCTCTCTATCTCTATCTCTACCTCTACATCTCTCTCCCTTTCTCTTCCACTTCACCTCTGTACCTATCTTTATCCATCTCTCTCTTCTCCCTGTACCTTAATATCTATCTATATGCCTTTGTATTACAATCTCTTCTTATTACTTATTTCATCTCTATTTTGATATCAATTCTCTCTCTCTCTCTCTCTCTCTCTCTCTCTCTCTCTCTCTCTCTCTCTCTCTCTCTCTCTCTCTCTCTCTCTCTCTCTCTCTATCTTGTACATCTGTCTTTGCAATCTATACATATATAAATTCCTATTCCTCCCCTCTTCCTATTGTAATCATATGTTCATGACATTGTTGATAAAGTAACCTAATTATCTTCCTCATTCAAAGACTTTTCTCAATTAGGTTTGAGACTATCCATTCTTTATTGATAGCTTTATTACAAAAATAACCTCATTTATTATGTAAATGCATTTACAAATACAACTAAACTTTCTTCATTCATTTTCTATACTTTTCTCATCAAAGGAAAAATTATTTTCAAGACAATTCAATGCTAGCTTTTGGATTCCCATTTCCATTCTCATAACATATCCATGTGTTTTTTCAAAGGAACAATATGAGTAAAATGATAGACGTATTGCTTAAAATTGACAAGAGATACATTTTGACATTAAGTTTAAAAGTATTTTAAAAAAAATTATGTCTTATTTGTTTAATTATACATACTTACAAGCTCACTAAATGAAAAGAATCAATCATATCATAACAATTATAATAAAATCTCTTTGTAAATTAATCACAATTAAATCTAAATGTAGTATAAAATAGGATTATGATGAAATTTAAATATGATTAATTGTACTACAGAATAAAATTATAATTAAAATATTAAATATATTAAATTACATTGACATAAAAATTATAAAATAAATTAATAAGCTAAATTTTTCAAAATTTTCAATATTAGATAAAGTATAAATAATTAATATAATATAAAACATTTTTAATACAATAAGAATAATAATTACCTATATATATAACAAAGGATCTCTTTTGTAGTTTAGGGTATCCCATTTCAATTTCTCAATACCAAATATCCATTACCATTTTGATTTAGCAATGTTTCTGTCGAAACATTGGTAGTCCTAATACATCATTACAGCTTGAAACTAGGGTTTCCTCACTTTTTCACTGAGAGATTTCAACATGCTATATCATTTTCCAAAATTTGATCTTTGAAATAGGGCATATGCATCCAGCAATGTTTAATTGAAGAGGGGTTTTGTTTGATGTTGTAGTTGCAGGTGCCCTAGTAGACATGCACGCAAAAGCTGGAAGGTTACACTAGGCGCACAATCTATTTGACAAAATGCCTTAAGGAAATGTGGTCCTATGGATAACAATGGTAGAAGGATATGCAAAAAATTGGGCTAGAAACTTTTAAATACATGCAATTGGCTGGAGTAAAGAAACAATCATCAAAATTAACTTGCATTCTCATTGCCGCCACTCGAATTGGAGCTTTGGAATAGGGTATGAATAGCCATCAAGCTTTATTAATAGCTGATTTTTTTAAGATATTATTATTCTTAGCAGCCTACTAGACATATATGCAAAATATGGAAGCATAGATAGGGCATGGGAACTATTTTACAAAATGCCTAAAAGGAGATGCGATCTTATCGATAGTCATGATTCTAGGATATGCACAAAATGGGTTAGTTGAAATTGCTTTTAAAACTTTCAAAGAAATAGACTCTACAACCTCCAGTAGCATCCCTCTAAAAACCCTATCTAGATATGTCAACAGATAGGTTGAGGAGCCCTATATATTTCTATGGACTGAGCATCAATTTATGTGTTGCACTACTTCTATCATTGAACTCGTAACCATTTATGTGAAGCCAACTGAGGTCAATCTATCCATAGCTAAAGTCTATATGCACTTGTTACTAAACCATCAACCCCCACCTTGGGGTATTTCACACTCTTCTTGATAGATTACTTTGAAGCATACTAGAGCTCAATCTCAATGCCTCTCTATTTTGTGTAGTCAACTCCTCTACAAATGATGACTATTTATACTAGCTAGTTAGTTGTAGCCCATCCCAAATTGGGAGCTTTGGAAAAGGGCATAGACATCCATCAGATCATAATTGAAAATGGAAATTTATTAGATGCAGAAGTTTTGAATACCCTACTAGACATGCATGCCAAATTGGAACCACAAACAGGGCACATGATGTATTTGAAAAAATGCCTCAAAGAAATGGAATGTCATTGTTGGAGGATATACACAAAGTAGATTTTGTGAGAATCTCTCAAATATTTATAATTAATGAAGCTTTCTAGAACATATCCAAACATTTTTCTCTATTTTCCTACAACCCTGCATGTTTTGTGGATGAGGGTTGAATATAATTCAACCATATGAGTAATATATATCACATTACAGATACAGATTTTCATTCTATGTGTATGGTGGACCTTCTTGCCTGTGTTGGTGATATCTAGGACACTTTAAGACTATCATTAAGATGACAATTAAATATATGGTGGACGTGTGTATATGTTTTCATGGTACCTACAGATCACTTTTGAATATAGGCTCAGTAGTATTTACAATGATGCTGATTTTTAATTTTGATCATAAGAATCCTACAACTTATGTTCTTCTCTCAAACATCTATACAAAAGTGGGTTGATGGAGTAAGGTTCAAATGTTAAGAAGATTGAGGAGAAATAGAGGAATCAAGAAGATCCCTAGATGTAGTTGGATCAAAGCCCATAAAATGGTACATGCATTTTGCATAGGAGACAGGTCACATTTGCAGACATATATGATCTATGCAAAGTTGGAGAAATTGGCTTGGGAGATGAAGGTATCAGGCTACTTTCTAGTTTGAAAACAATCACTAAATGATAAGTAGGTGGTGGAAAACTAATTATTTCTCTACCATCACAGTGAAAAGTTAGAAATTATATTTGGTTTGTTAAATACACCCCTTGAAACAAATATCACAGATAGTTTGCAAAGTAGCACACTACAGAATTAACAACTAGCAAGAAGCCATTGTAATGACATAAGGAAGAACATAATGTATTTGATCTTCATCATCAATGTAGTATGAAGAGAGAAGCAGTAATAGTATAGCTCCTCTGTTGGACTGTGTTAAGTGTCCCACTTCGAACACATGCACATAATAATGATGCAATTAACACCATTCATTCACACTTTGTGCCATATTCCTCTCTAAGTGTACAAGAATTGAGTCCACATTTGTTTCTATCCCAACCACTAAAGTGACTTGATCTTTATCCTCTTTTCTTTTAGAAAATGAGTTATTTTTTATCATATTTTAATTAACATTTAATTGCAAAGAGCCAGAGCGTTTTCTCTTTTCATGATTGGATCTAATTTCTTGATTATCATTCTTCTTCATAAGAGAGAATTTCCACCATAATCCAACTTAGCTTTTTCACTTACATGCATTTCAAATTTTGGTTGGAGCAAGTCCATATTCAGGATAGGGTCTATAGAAATTGCTAGTTCATTGGAATGCTTCTTATGTCCCACTTCTATTGATATCAAAATAGGATGGAGAAGGTACACATGGTACCTCTCAAAGGTTTGAATAGGCCTCAATAGTTACCCACGAGGTGGCAAATAAATAAGGAAGAAATGGAACATAGGATGAAGTTAGTGAGGACAGGTGACTTGACATCCTCTAGAAATGCAAATCATTCTCTACACTTTTTTTTGATACATGCTTTTTGTGTAGTACATTTCTGTTGATATTCTTTGATATGCAAGAATTGACTTAAAATTTGGTAATAAAGATTCCAATTCTCTTACAATTTATCACATAATCAGTCAATTTTATTGATTCATAATGACGTCAAAGAAAAACTATTCCTAATTTCATGAGTTTGTTCATTGGTGTACTTTTTTTTTTGCATTTATCTTTGTGGATGATATGAGTTGGTAATTCAAATTTGTGAAGAATACTACCACCTGCTTTCATAATGTGGAAGCTTGTGTAGGATGCCATGTGACATTTCTGGTCTAGATGTATCTTGCTTGGTAATAAAGTACACAGGTGCATTTGTTTTTACCTTTTAGCCATTCAAGTTTTTATATTTTGAAGCCTAAACATGATTCCTAGCTTATGAGTACCTCATTATGAGAAGGGTTCTTCATATTCCCATAATGAATCTTTGTTCTACAAATTAAGTGAGCCAATAGAAGTATTCTAATATCATTTTTTTAATATGTTAATTTGTTGGGTGTGAAAATATTTAGATGTGGGTGCTTAATTGGAGCTGATAGTTGTTATGAACAATATGCATAATCCCTGGAGCTTCTATGATTCAAAATATGCTTATGAAGAATGATACTTATTTTTTTCTGACAAGTTGTAACCATAAATCCTTTAACTATTTTTTCATGAATTTTAATTTTCAAAGGTAATAAAAATTCTCGGTATTTTCCCATTGTTCACTGACTCTTACAAGGGCTTTGTGATTTGCTATAATTGGAGTTTATTTTTCTTTTGATAGCAAGCTGCAGAAATTGCACAAATAACTTGTTTTTGGTGGTGTTATCACAGAAGCTGAATTTTGGGCTACAAGAAAGGTTTGGAAAATTTAAGTTTGTCTATAAATATTTGTGTGTTTCTGTGATTTTTTATCTTTGTGTTGCATTTCATGAAATTGACTTATATTACCATGGTTTTTGGATTATCTTATTTTGAGAGTCATTTTTATTTGGGATTAATTGGTATTTCTTTTAATTATGTTTTATGAATGGGCCTATTCCCACTATAGAGTGACAAAGGCATTTCCGTGCAGAGTATGCTAGAGGAAGGAGCATTCACAAGTGTAAAGTAGTGGTCTGGATTAAAAAGTGCAATGCTTGCAGGTGTCCAACAAATGACTGATGGTCATGTATAATATTTTCTTTCAATATGCTTCAATGATCATTATATTCTTGCAATTTTTACTCAACTGTATTTTTTTCAACCTCCTATAACATTTTTGGTAGAGAGGAATTGATGTACATAGCTACTACTATGATTGTAAATGCATCATTTTAGATTTTTCTCAACATTTGTATAGGAAAATAGATAAGTAAATTTTTTTGATGTCCTTAAAGAAAATTACTTACCATTGTTTCTCATTAAATCATAATTGGCATGTTTGCTTCTTTTAAATTTTACACTTATGTTATAAAAAGAGTCTCTTTAATGAACAATTTTGTAGAGAGTTCGAAGTGAAAATTTTACATCTAAATTTTTTCTATCTTTATATTTGATTGCTTTTGCAGACAAATAGAGTGACATTCAACCTCACACTAGAGATAATTCATCAAGTAATAAAGTTTATGCTCTCTTCTCAATAATTGGTAGGAAATCTCACTTCACATGATCTCATTCTCCAACTGAATCTAGATCATTATTTCAAATCATAGCGGACAACATATATATTTAAAATTTAAGAAATTTATACCTTGGATTACAAAGAAAATTTAAGTTCAATACTTCATTGTTTGCAATGATGAAATTGAGTTATTTGATTTTCCAAGGTAGTTGTACTAAAGAAGTGTTTTGATCAACAATCTAGGAGAAATGTTGAAATAATGTAGTTTGAATAAGTTATATTAATATTGATACTACCTCTGAGTAATAAGCCACAAAAGACATATAAATTGAAAACTTTATTCCAAAATTAATATGAAACCTACTATATTACTATTTTTGTCTTGTTAGTGAATGGTACTGATTTTGTTGGGATTATGGAGATTTTTTATTTACTTCCAGCTAGCTATAATATATTTAGGAGTGTCTAATTATTTTGAACTCTACAATTGTGTCTCATGTGCTTGATTTCACCAAATTCCAATGATTTTTAAATTTTAGTTTGGAAGTACTTAGAATATCAAAAATTTATGGAACTATTAGCAGGATTTTAGCCAAGGCTAATATTATACAGTTTGCATTGAGTGTACTAGTTTTTGGTAATCATTGTGAGGTCTAGCTCTAGAATTTTATTGGAGATTGTACCACTTGATACTTAGTTATTTGGAGGTCTAGCTTTGAGTAATCTGATACATATTTGCAATTTGCAGTGCAATCTTTAGTTATCAGTTAATATTTCTTTTATCGAGCAGGGTATGCAGTAGTTTCTAACCATTTTATGTTAATGAAAGGGATGTATGTCTTCCATTAGGTCTTATTTTTCCAATGTAAGGAGGATTAATGGCTTTGCATCCTGTTGGCATCTAATGCATGAATCATCAATTTTCTAGCTGTCTCTTGTTTTTAGGTTCACATAGGAGGATAAGTTTTCTGATTTTTTGATTTTTTTTAATCGTCCCTAAAGTTCTTATTAGGCTAATAATGATTTAACCAAGGTTCAAAATCTTGTCTTGGCAAAGCTTACATTTCCTAAACCTTTATTTTCTTTTTTCTTTTTAATGAACTCTATTTACAACTTCTAACTGTGTTGAATAGAATTTAAGATTTTGTACATACAAAGTGTAAATGTGATGTTAATATTTTCTTTTCTTGATTATATTTTCTATTCTACCACATATAGTTCCAATTTCTTTGACAAAATTAATTGAGCAAAAAGTTCAATAGATGTTATTTAGCACATTCATGTCTCAACTATTGTAATGGGTTTGGACTTGTCTAACAATGGAATTACATGGACAAGAAATTTGGTTGCATTGTCATTCTTGGAGTTGAAGCATGTTGGATCAATTTTTTTGTTTGTCTTTTGTTTTTTCCTCAGAAAAATCTCCTCCCAAAAAAAAGACTCTCAAGTCATAGCAAGAATTGACACAGTTCAACACGTCCTTTGTACATCCATCATATGAATCTTTTGCATGCTCTTGACATTGGTATTATTATGGTGATTACATTTCATCACTACAGCAAGTGACTCTATTTTTGCAATGCATGCAAGCTAGTCTTAATTATTGCAGAGACTATGAAAAGAAAAAAACAATTGGTGGTGATGTGATTTTTTAATGGGGTTTGATGTTTTTATTTAATGCAAAGGTTTACTTTCTTGACATAAATTGCATAATCATTTCTATCTTTTTTCTAAGAAGTTAGCACAAGAAATAATACTTGTGTGTGGCCAAAGTGCTCCAAATTATATTTTATAAGAGTCTATCACTACAATAATTTAGAGAAGTGTAATTGACATGAGATATAATTTTAAAATTGAATTTAAAATTGTTGAATTGTTATTGATAAATATTTAGATTTTTTTTTCATAATAACTAAATTTGCATTGTTTGAGAAGAGTATATCATGTTATAATGACCATGCTCATGGTAGATCTAATGTTGGGAAGACAACTTTGTCAATTTTTTGCATTATTCTTTAAAGGGCACTAGCTCAATGGAAGAGCACTTGCTTTATAAGGAGGATTGTGGTTCAATTCCATCGTGCCCTAATATGACTAAATTAATGATTAAATAAACTACCAAATATACAACCACATATACTACAATAAATACTACTAAATATATTACCAAATATACCACCAAATATATTATCATATATACTACCAAAAAAACCACCAAATGAATTACCAAATATACTACTAAATATAGTACCAAATATACTACCAAATAAAATACCAAAATTACCAAATAAACTACCATATAAACTACCAAGTAACAATAATAAATGACTAAATCAATGACCTAATCCATGATTATAATAGTTTAGTCATAAATTTGGTCGGGAGATAAATGTTCGGCAATAAACTACCATTGGTCATGTGATCAAAATTAGTCACATATCTACAATTTTTAGTAGTTTATTTGGTAATATATTGTTGTTTTTGTACTAGTGATTGAATCACCATCGTCGCACCTCTAAAAATTAATTGACTCTAGATTTCAACTCAAATGCCCAATTTTGATGAAACAAAAGTTGATCTGGAGGTTTTTCGACCTTCTAAAAATGATGACAATATCTAATTTGCACCAGTAAGCTCCAATCTTGTTTTGTGAAAAATCGCTCCTACTACCCTAAAAGCCCAATTTTTTTTGTAGAATGTCAGAAATAAAATGCAAATCTAAAAAGAATTTGTAGATCTAAAAGGAGAAGTAAATGAAAAATGTAGATCTAAGAATTAATTGCATGGATGTAAAGAGATCATACCAATTTCGCAAATTGGGCCTTCGGGTTCTAGTTTACAAAAAAATGGTCTCAAATTTGACTATGGCCTAATGTAGGAAAATTTATAGTCAAATTTTACTGAATCGACACTCTAGATGCAATGTTGAGGTCTACTTTGTCTTTAGACACTTCAAATGACTATGATACTCTAGATCTAAATTGTGGTCCTCCAAGAGGTGAAGAAAAAAATGGTCTCTAAGGGCTATGTGAAGAGAAGCTCCCTCAACTCTGTTACCATGTAAGAATTTTCCTTAGAGAAAAATCACCCAAGATCAAGAAGCTCAAGCACTAGCACAATATGGACCAATAAAGTATGATCAGAATAACAATATGAAATTGAATTGATGTGTATACAGACTTGGAGTGCCTATATATAAAGACCTCTAGAATGACTAGGAGTCAGCAAAATGATAAGATTCACAACTAAGCACATGTCCACCAAGAGTGGATTATCTTCCATTAAGCATAGAAGTTAGTGTGATGATGAGAGGATAAGATTACATAAGTGTTTCATGTAAAAAGATATTGTAGACACCATGTGCTTAATTAGAGTGCAAACAACTGTGTTATCTACATGATAACTTAGATAAATATGCAAACTCCTGTGTTGTAGACAACATGTGCTAAAATGAGATGCTAACTCCTATGTTGTCAACAAGACAACTTATATGAGTATGCATACTCCTAGGTGTCTAATCTAATAAATAATAAAAGAATGCATTAACCTAAGTAAACTTAAGTAAAGTGTAATAATAATTAATTATTTACACTAACAAAGATAATGGCACTGATTTTAAAGGTACATTTAGATTTCTTGTCATAGTTTGGCATTACTATCAAAGAGGGGGAGAAGATGTATATTGTAGAGATTTATATTGGAGATAAGATGTATATTATAAAGGGGAATTATGCATAAAGGGGGAGAAAATGTATATATAAAATGTGAAAAGATGTAAAGTATATTATATATATGTTTGGGGGAGCATTGTATATGTACAGATACTATGAGATACATCTTCTACAAAAAAAATGTTGAAAAATCTCAAAAATAGGGTACTCTACCAAGTTAGAGACACAAGGTGATGAATAAATGGTGTTCTTGAAATTTAGTTTTGACTAATAAATGTTTTGTCACTAATTTCAAATATGGAGATTGTTGACATTACAGTCATGTTTTTTATTAGTGAGACAAAATTATTCAGATTGTAAGTATGTACTAAGTGTATTGTATAGTTAATAGACTTAACCAAGCATCTTAATCTTTACTAAGTTCTACAGTTGCTACCAAATATAAGGGACAATTTTTAGTTTGTACTGAGTAGTTTCTACCATAATGGTGATCAGCAATGTAAATTGAGCTTTATAACATTTACCAAGTTCCTCAGTGCAAACTAATTTCTGTAGTGCTTACCTAGTTGGCACTTATAGTGATGTGAATCCAATGTTGACTGAGCCACTTAGTGTTAACCAAGTGATTCATTTTATACTAAGGTCATAGTGATAGAATTTACAAAACTATGTAGTATGAATCAAGTGATTTAGTTTATATGCCAAGTTCCACAGTATTCACCGAGTCACCAAAACAAACCTAGTTTAAGACTACTTGGAAGTGATCAGTACTGACCAAGCTTCTATGTCTACCAAATGCATGATGATTTCAAGCATTGACTATGGATGCTAACTATTAAAACCTCACTAAGCTAGTCTTCAAAACATGAATTCCTCCTGTTTGGGTTGACTTTGTGTATTTTGTGTAAACTTGTATTATAGCTGACTTTGTTGATTTGTAAATTAGATTAGTATATATGTAATGTATTGTATCACATCCAAAACATATATGTGAAGTAAGATATCAAGAAGAGAAGAGAAAAAGTGTGAAATACAAGGCTACACATAGTATAAGGAGCAACAAAGATATATTTATCATAGCAAGGTGATCATTACACTCAAAGAAATCTCATTTTGCAAACCAAGTTGTAGATCAGAGATCAGCCACTATTTCATCATAACAGGTGGATTAGTTAAATCCTTTTACAAGATATACTTAACAATCTTTTCTAAATCCCTTTACTGATTGCATACTTTATTGGATGTTTTTAAATCCTTTTGCAAGGTGGACCTAGTAGTCCTTATTACTCCTAACAATACAGATCAATAGAAGTGATCATTGTAAGCCTTAATAGGCCAACTTTATACTACATTACTAAAGCTTGTGGCTATCATCCCCACCTTAGTTTTACTTTCTATTTGGAAAGTTTTTGGATCACCACATTGTGTGTCAAAATGTTATGAATGTTTTGATGTTTTTAGTTATTCATGCATACAATTAGATTATAACACACATGAAGTTATTAAGTTACTGATTCACCCCTCCCCTCTTAGTAACTAATTTTGTCATATATATTTCCAATAAAAAATGACTACTAGAATAAGAATTACTTCTTCATCAATAAGAATTACCACATTTCCATCCATTATTTCTTTTCTCATTATTCTTCCATTCATATTTTCCCTTATCTTCTATAGAATTATCAAATCTTCCACCTTCACAATAAGATCTACCTTAGCCTCTCTAGAATCTACCACCTCTACATTTTTGTCTATGTTCATGCTTCTTTGTCAAGATCTCCTTGGATTTCAAGGCATATTGGTATGCTTCCTCCACACTTTCCAATTTTACAAAACTTATCACATTTTGAATTCAAAATCTCAATCCATTTAGGTACCTTACAATTTTTTGAACATCATCATCCACATGTCTAGATATGATGTCTAATGTATAAAATTTCCCAGTATACTTCTTCACAGTCATGTCTCTTTTTCTTAAATTTTGCATCTTTCTCAACAAGCTAACTTGCTAATAAATAGGAAGGTATTTGCTCTTTACTTTGTATAACATATTTGGCCAAGTATTGATCTTTTCTTTTCCTCTCATTTTTCTTTTAGTTTGGAAGTACTCCCACCACTGTGAGGCATGTCCTTCCAACCTAGTAACTACAATTTTCACCATTTTATTATTAGGAGTGTTTTCATACTCAAAAAACTTCTCCATATTAGAGATCAAATTCAACACATCATTGGTGTCCAATTTTTTGTCATAGGGAACAACTTCAAGAGTAGGCTTTGAATGTTCCCTAGTTAATACTCTCAATAATATTGCTTCATCTTGATCTTCCTCAGGTTCTATAATAGGGTTTGGTGTTACTACTTCATCATCACTCACATTATCAAGATGTGCTCCTTTACTTTTGATTGTCTCCATGACATCTAATCTAGTTGCAATTAGTCTCAATGTATCTAATATTGTATTATCATCATTTCCTCTACCTTGAACCATCTTTACAAATCAGGTTCTTAGAAGATCATAACCCTCTACAAGCTAGAGATCAAATCCACATATTTGCAACCCTAAAAAAAAATTACTTAAGGTTCTGCACAATCCAAACTTTACAAGGATGAACCTCTTCTCTAATACCATGTCATGTAAGGAGGGATGAAGAATGAGGACCAATAACACACCCAACTATCCAAACCACACCACCTTTCATAGGTAGGGGTGAAGAACTAGGGCCAATGACACACCCAACTATCAAAAAAAACTTGAAAGAGTAAACACAAAAAAATTAACAATAACCAAAGGAGATAGAAGATCAAAACACTTTTATTGATTGACTAATAATCAGCATACATGCCTAGCTATAAGGCCTTCTAGGTTATCAACAGATACAAAATATACTCAAGATTTACAATCCAGTATCAAATTTTGATTTTTGGATACATATGCTTCCAAATTTTGAAATCCTATATGTTCTTCCATAAAGCTTAATCTTATACCTCCTTAAATACTTTTATAGCCACAAGTCAACCAATCACAAAAGTAAACCCTACATTAAATGCATGCATAGCCATAATTTGGATCATATCAAATATTAACTACCAATACTGAAACTAAATTTGTGCAACGTTGGCCCAAAATGGAACCAGACATTGAAAATTTGATCAAAGAAGAATGTCATGTCCCCTTTTCAAATAATTAAAAATAATAATATTTGCTAAGGCAGGCAGGCCCAAAAAGGGGATAATCTTTGGAAGCTAATGGAATAATAAATGAAAATTATTATTAAAATATGTTTTATTAACCCCTCTTGGATGTGAGTTAGGGTTATGCCCTCTTTTAAGGGGTTTGGAGGCATTTTGGGCTCATTCCAGAACTTGATTTTTGCACATTACTTTGTTGTTCTTCAGAGGCTGCCAAACCTGTGGAGAAGGAGACCCAAGAATAGGAGTTTGTAGGTTTCTAGGAAGGCTAAGGATGGGAGTTTGAAGCCATTTCATGTGCATGCTCATGCAGAGTTTGCCTTTGTGCTGAACAGTGTAGATTTGTGGGTTTTCGGGTGTATTTTTTGTAAGAGTTTGGTGTTTCCAGTTGAGTATTTTATTTCAGTTTGGGTTGCTACTATATTTCATACTTTAAGATGTTAAAATAGAGCTGAATATATGTATTGGTACATGATTAAACTTCTGAGATAGATTATTAGTGTTTTTGTGGTGTTTCTGAGTATTTTTGTGTTAATTTCGGAAGCCCGATGTGCATAGTTTTTGTCCTACATTTGTGAACTGTTGTGTAAAGGCTATATAGATCTGGAAATTTCATTTCATAGGATGTTATGCTGCTGAAATTTCTGTAAAAATGTCCATTTTCAAATTTATTAGTAATTTGTGAAGTTGTGAAGTTTTTTTTGGCACTATTTTGGACATACCCGATTTGGGTTTTATTGAGAAATTGGTGGATCTTTGTAATATTGGTTGTTTGATTTTAAAGATCTGATTTGAGGCTTGAAATATCATACAAAATCAGTAAAAGGATATTTCAGTGGTATCAGAGCTATGATCTTGCCAGCCTAAGGGTTTGTAGAAGTTTGAATGTCAGTTTTGACAACTACCCAAATCTTGCATGTCAAAATTTATGGTTGCATGCTACTTCTAATCATTTGCATGTTAGTTCTTGGTGAATTTGGTGGTTTCATGTTGCTTCTAATAAGCTACATGTTAAAATCTATGGTTGCATGCTACTTCTAATCATTTGAATGTTAGTTCTCAGTGAATTTGGTGGTTGCATGTTGCTTCTAATCAACTGCATGTCAAAATCTATGGTTGCATGCTACTTCTAATCAATTGCATGTTAGTTCTTGGTGTTTGAAGAAGTTATAACCTATTGGGGTTACACTCTACTTTATCCAAAATGGATAGGTAAACTATAAAGTCTCAGAGGACACGATCTTGGACAATGGATATCCAGAGTCAAAACAGTAGAAAGGATGGTTATTTAGACATTCGAGATAAACTTAGGAAAAGAAGCCATGACATGTCTGAACAGTTGGTTGAGCACCACTGTATAATGAATGACATGTTTTATAACCCAGCTAAGGTGGATAAGTTGACTAGATTTCTATTTGGCAAATTTTCTCACAGGGCAGATGACACAATTACCAAGAACTTTCATGAGGAGTTTGAGAAACTAGCTTATAGCCAGGCTGAGGTCTCAGATTCTACTCCACCACAAGAGGTAGTGAGAAAGGATATTATGCACATTAATAGTAATGGTCAACTTGATACTCAAA
The DNA here is from genome assembly GCA_028749045.1 of Cupressus sempervirens. Lineage (NCBI taxonomy): Eukaryota > Viridiplantae > Streptophyta > Pinopsida > Cupressales > Cupressaceae > Cupressus > Cupressus sempervirens. The sequence continues at coordinate 709,717,934 of CM053793.1, forward strand.
GTGAGACAATTGTATACAGGTCATCAAAGGGTGATGTCACAGGTATTCAGGATGGTATAGTTACAATAGGTAGTGACTACAGCGTAGTGGGTTGAGATGATGATTATGAGGATGTTGTTGTGCATGATGGTGAGATACCTGGTACAGATGAGCAGACATTGAGCATTCATGACTTTGTTGAGAAAGAGTACCGGGCATAGTTAGATGCTTTGACACATGAGGTTGAGGCTGGTAGTACTTCACATGATTTTTCCAGCTGGCTAAAAGTGAACAAAGATAGTATTGTGACTTCATTATCTCATCACAATAGGTATGTGGAGTTAGTTGGTATTGGTCATATTACTTAGGTGAGGAGTTTTCTTGAGTTACTAGCTGATTCTAGTTTATAGATATGGACTCGAGATTGTTATATTAGCATTTGGGATTTAGTTGACTAGAGATCTTTAACGCTTTTTGGTAGCAATATTTGTTTGGGTGCTATCATGGATTTGATTAGCAGATTGCACGGTGTTGTCTTTTCTTGTGCCAACAACTTGTCTGATGTTGGTATTAGTTTTTAGACACCATTGTTGGGCTTTGTTCATATATCTAGTTGACTATACTTGCTGGAATGTGTTGATGATCTTTCATATTTGGTAGTGTGTACAGATGAGTCCCAGGATCATATTGGCATTGATGACATCTAGGAGGATGCAGTGGGTAGTTTTGAAGACTTAGTTTCCTTGGTAGTTTATTTTGGTACAGAGGAGTTAGAAATTAGTGCTATAGTTTTTGATACTCCATATGTTGATATGAGCTTTGGAGTTGATTCACAAGATATGGATGGTAATACTCTAGAGACTAGTAACTTTGAGGATACTCCTTTAGACAATGCATTAGAGAAGGTTTGTAGGAGACAGTCTAGCTAGTGCCATCATGTGTCTAATCAGTTGAGAGTTAGTGAGTGAGACATTGCTATTGATTGCCAACATTTTGATGCTACTCGTCAGTTGTTAGCAGTTTATGGATGGGGTTCTCCTACTAGTGATGAGCAGGGAGGCAGTTATCTTTCCTTGATAGAGTTCCACTCTTTATGGGAGGCTATCCAAATTCTGAGACAAGATTATATGCAGTTGGTAGCTGATAGAGATTATCTTATGGAGTGGGGCAGTACAACATATGATGCATTGTTGGCAAAGGAAGATGAGGTGACTGAGCTTACTCAGCAGCTTGAGGTGACTTCTGAGATTCTTGAGAGTACATAGTTGGCTTTCAAGGAGTCATAGTTTCATTTGGCTAAGGTGACCATGGAGTTAGAGCAACTACAATCTTTACCAAATTCTATACAGTCACAAGCTATGGTGTCTGGTGATTCAAGGATGTCCATGGTTGAGATTGTCAAAGATAGCAAAGATGGGGATGCATCCATCCTTGATACTAACATTGGCATATTGAGTTTTTCCCCACTAGTGTCAGGTTCAGTTGAGTTGGGTGCTGCAATAGGTTGTTATCGTATGCTTGACATGGTGGTGACCTCTAGTACTAATGGCATGAAGACTAGAGATGATGTATCAAAGACCATGTGTGATGTTGGTGAGCCGATAGTTGGCATGGTTCCTGCTAGTAATACTACTCCCCTGGTGATGTCTTCAGAGGTAGTAGTTAGTTCCAACTTGGTTAGTGATCAATTGCAGTTAGTTACATCTGGATTGCAGTTTGAGCCACTGACTGAGATTGGTGCATTCTATCGACATTACATTATGAGGTATGCTCATCAATTCACCTTTGACCATGTTGATGAGATGATGATACAGAGATGTACTTTGGTTCCTAGTGCTTACCATCAGTTATGGAATAGTTTGATGGCTTGGGATGAGAATTGTGATGGGCATGACATGGCGATAGGTCTTGCAGTTGACAGCTTGATAATGCATGACTTAGAGCAGGATTTTTGGAGAGATTCTTCAGCAAGTGTTGTTATTGATTCTACTCATTTGGCTATGACATCTCCTAACTTAGCTGGTGATCAGTCATAGTGGGTTGTATCACTTGTTCATGGTGATTTGTTGACTGAGGTTGGTTTTTTTTATCAACATTATATTGCAGGGTATGTACATCAGTTAGCATTTGATCCTTGTGCTAAGGAGTTGATGGAAGGCAAACTTGGTTTGGGTTCCATTTCTTGTTGTTTATCTTGTGATGGATTTTCACCATCACGAGTGCATGGGAGTTATGGTTATGAGATAGTGGCTAGTGATCTACAGAGTTGTACAGTGTGTGGATTCTCCATACTTGATACAGTTTCATTCGAGAGCATTCACCATTGTTGCAGAGTTGGATTGTACATTCTGTATAGGCCAGTGAGATGCGTTGATGGTATTTACTATGTTGGAAATTTGATTTGTCCACTTTACTTGAGTTTTGATGTTCTAAGAGTTTGTGTCTCATGGGTTTCTAACTATGGAAGTTATGACTTTGGAGTTTGGTTGAGCAGTAATTGTCAGTTTGATTATGGATTCCTCTTGGTTATATTACAGAGGATATTGCAGGAGCCTGTGTTAATTGACAATAGTATAGTTCATGACTACATTTGGGATCTAGGTGGATTGATTGGTCTATTTTTTAGTGATTTATTGAGGACAAACAATATTTGGAAGGGGAGGACTTGTCATGTCCCCTTTTCAAATAATTAAAAATAATAATCTTTGCTAAGGCAAGCAGGCCCGAAAAGGTGAAGTTTCAAAAAAAGGGAATAATATTTGGAAGCTAATGGACTAATAAATGAAAATTATTATTAAAATATGTTTTATTAACCCCTCTTGTATGTCAGTTAAGGTTATGCCCTCTTTTAAGGGGTTTGGAGGCATTTTGGGCTCATTCTAGAACTTGATTTTTGCACATTGCTTTGTTGTTCTTTAGAGGCTGCCAAACCTATGGAGAAGGAGACCCAAGAATGGGATTTTTCAGGTTTATAGGAAGGCTAAAGATGGGATTTTGAAGCCATTTCATGTTCATGCTCATGCAGAGTTTGCCTTTGTGCTTAACAGTGAAGATTTGTGGGTTTTAGGGTGTGTTTTTTGTAAGAGTTTGGTGCTTCCAGTTGAGTATTTCATATCAGTTTGGGTTGCTGCTGTATTTCAGACTTTAAGATTTTAAAATAGAGCTGAATATATGTATTGGGACATGATTAAACTTCTAAGATAGATTATTAGTGTTTTTGTGGTGTTTTCGGGCATTTTTGTGTTAATTTCGGGAGCCCGATGTGCATAGTTTTTGTCCTACATTTGTGAACTGTTATGTCAAGGCTATATAGATCTGGAAATTTCATTTCATAGGCTGTTATTTTGCTGAAATTTTTGTAAAAATTTCCATTTTCAAATTTATTAGTAATTTGTGAAGTTGTGAATTTTTTTTTGGCACTATTTCGGACATACCCAATTTGGGTTTTATTGAGAAATTGGTGGATCTTTGTAATATTGGTTGTTTGATTTTAAAGATCTGATTTGAGGCTTGAAATATCATACAAAATCAGTAAAGGGAAATTTCAAAGATCCAATAAAATGATGACACTCAACATTTCTAGGCACATATAGGAACACTCAACACCAACAAATTCACTTGGCACATGAAGGAACACTTGGTCAACACTAGATTGCTTTAGTAACTCAAAATCTACTAGAGCTATAGTAACTTTTCATCTAGTAGGAGCTACAATAACTCAGCATCCACTAGGAGCTACAATATATCAACATCCACTAGGATCTATAGTAACTTAGCATCGATTAAACAACTTAGTAGCAATAAAAGTTTGGAAACCACTAGCACTTTGATCCAAAATGTAGAATGAACAGTGTTGAGTAGGACAACAAGGCAACCCAGGATGCTCCTAAACCAATAATATATCAATAAAAATGAATGATATAGTACCATGAAAATAAATTGATGCATGTATAGATCCAATCATGGTGTGAGCACCCTATCAGTACAATGAACCTCAATTTCAGTCCAACACACATATTAGAAAAAGGAAGTTTGAAATCCCAATGAAAGGACATGTAGAATGGAGATTGAGAAAGAACCTTAGAATTTGATTAATTATACATAATAAATATTGAAGTTGGCAATTAGGCATCTATAGCTACATATCTATATACTTGAAAAATATCAAAGGATATATCAATTTTCATAAGTTAGATATACTAATATTCAGAATAATTGTTCACACTTTACATACACTTACACTAGTGAATAGGGGATTTTTCTTTCACATTCATTATTTAAGGAAACTCTTATGAAAATGATTTAATCCACAAATAAATCATTAGCCTATTACATCATGGACTAGGAAGATAAATATAGGGATATATGTAAGGTGTCAAATAATTAGAATTTCATTCACAAGCACATAAAAGTTAACAATAAAATATGAATTCTTGCATGTCACTAGAATATAGGTAGTTATGGTCATGACACTCAATATATCATCAACAAAGAAGAGTAATGTAACCTTTCAATAGAGGACAAATGATATCTCCATTTTTTAATTGGCAATTAGATATATCTATTTTGAAATAACTTAGTGTAAATCATAACATCAAACTTGAAATAAAGCTAAAATCTAACAATAATGATGAAATAAAGTTCCAAATTAGGGGATACTTTTAAACCTTTTTTGATTCATCATGAATATAAGAAAAATCAATATAAAAGAAGAGGAGGAAATATATACCAATATATATGAAATGGATATTGACATTCTTACATTCTACTCTTGAAGTATTGCTTGATACATACAACACATCATTAATTTTGAGATGCATTTATACAAGTATTATGCTTCAATATATTAGACAAACATTTATATGACTACAACCTTATCAAGTAATGTAAACCCCAATAATGTAAAGAATTATTTGCATGGATGAATACTTGTGTATCACCAAACATTCCAAATTATAATATAAAGGGATGAAGAAATATTAAAAGGGAAAGGATTGAATAAATACCAAAGCATATAAATTTTTGAGAAATTAAAAGGTTAATGGGAATGATCTAATGCATGCAAAAGAATAGTAATTATATGAAACAAAATTTATCCCACCACCCACATTGTAAATATGATTCATTCCAAGTGGAATTAATAAAGAGAATAACCAAAAAAAAGTAGGGGAAACTTACAACCCATTAAGAAGGAATTAATATCCTATCCAACAAATAATTGAGAGAAAGAGATAGGATGTTTTGAGAGAGAAATTATATTATTTTATCTATTGGAAATAGAGGAGTGACATTAGTGAATGGACACATTAAGAAATCTTATACTTTTCATATATCCCAATGAAATGATATAGATTTTTTTACTTGAAAAATCACTATTCATGCTCAAATGCTAATATGGGTGTTGAACAACTCACGACTCAACTTCCTTTTGGCTAATGAAAATAATATATCAATCACAAGCCCTTTATGCAGAATATAATATAACAAACCAAGAAGTATAAGAGATTGCATTTAAAGAAGAAAGATATTCACATGTGTAGTCGTGAGAGTAAAGAGTGACTAAGAACCCTAAAAAATGCAGTAAGTGGGAATTTTACATTGTGGGGGAAATTATAACCAATGTTTCATTCCCAAAGTTTGACAGATACTTATATGGAGATTATTTTCTTATTTTTTACATATGAACCCTCACTAGAGCAATTTGTATCAACAATGTTTATGTGCAAATAATTATTTCATGTATTTTAGTATTATATTTATCTATTTGAATTTCTATAAATACTATCTATTTTCCTTGATATTTTCCTTTATGTTTGAGGATGTTCTTACAGCTTAAGAATGTTGGTATTTTACATATGCTACTAGATTTTGTGTAGAATGATAGTAGCTTGAAAGAAATTGATGATAAAGATGGATAAAATGAGGCTTTTGAAGGAAACATCTTTAATAATTAAGATTATGAGATTATTCTAAATTAAGAGGGAGTATGATGCTTCTTTGAAGGTAATGCAAGAACATAGAAGATTAATACTTAGAGGGAGTCTTGAAATAAATGTGTGTGATTGCATAATTTTGATGGGTTGATTCTTAAGTTCATCATGGGGAAGTATTTACTTATCACTAGAAAATCAAAAGGTTGATATTAGATTTAGACTTAGTTCGATAGACATCCTTGGGTGAAGAGAGCTTCTAAGGAAGTAACTAGAGGACCTGGCTTCCCAGGATCAATGTTCAAAGGAATTTTTTTGAGGTGAAATCCTTTGTAAATGATACTTTCTCTATGAGGAGAAGTTCTAATTAAATTTGTAATGTATTCTTCTCTATATTAAGGCTAAGGTGAAAACCCTTGTTCTACCATCTAGTAGCAGCTTTATGTCAACCCTCTGACATCATTTATGGTGGATATCATGTGAGTTACTACACTATGTTTTTGTGATTATGTCATGAGAGATGATGATATTTTATTGATGTATATATTTAGAGGGGAGCTATTGAAAGCTGGTGATCTTATCAACAGATGGACTTGTTATCATAATAGACTACATTAAGTTGTTGTAACAGAGTGCCAAGAGTTATGACAATGAATAGAAGGTAACTATTTTAAGGTGACGATGTTATTGATAGTTTGACATATCTCATAGATATGCTACATTAACCTATAGCACCAAAATGTGTTGGATGCCTAGGAGAAAATGTTTTCATAGTTCTTCAAGCCAAATTTTCTTGGACACCTTGATAACCAACTTATCATGGTTCTTTGGACTGGATTTTGCTAGACACCATGAATGTTGCTATCATTCTTTAGGCTAGATCTTTTTGAGCACCATAACTTAAATATATCATAAAAACTACTTAAGATGGTGTTCAAATCTTGTAATCAAATTGATTTAATTCTCTCTTTGTTAAAGAGTGAGTTTTGTGTTGAGAAATTTAGCCTCATAGTGAATTGAAACAAATTCCATATGTAATATATGGTAATATATGTCTAAGTTGATGGCTTTTTGTTTATATCCATAAAACCACATTGACATGATATATCTCCATATTCTTGAGAGCATATATTGTTCCATAACAAATACTTACTAGAAAAGAGGGAGTGTTAAGATTATAGCTTCAATTGGATTGATTTAATATTAAGATGAAATGATGATACACACACACAGATATATATATATATACACCGAGATGTCGTCCAGTTCAGTCTTGGCCTTCTTGATCATTACACTACGTAACACTCTGCTGCCCAAATATCTACTCATTCCTATGCACACCTTGGGTACATCTTAAAATAGTAGGGCATGACCCATAGAATTGTGCATATTGTAATTACACTACACACACACAGATATATATATATATATATATATATATATATATATATATATATATATATATATATATATATATATATATATATATATATATATATATATATATATAAATCAAATATTATATTGAGATTGATATTGTGTCCTGTTGGTGTTTCAAAAAGTAATAAAACTACTAAGTGACAAAAAGCTTAATACCAGAATGACAGTACATACACAATCTAAAGACTAGCCTATTCTTATGACCAATTGCATATGTAAGGTATTTGGACCCAACTTCAACAAAACCACAAATGGTTTTCTACTATTTTGGCTCTGCAAAACAAGGGTGGGTATACCCAGGGATGGTTCAAATATGAAATGACTATATGAGGATTATTCTTAGTTTCATTCTGATTCGCATTTCAAAATCCTCATATATATATAATTCTTACTAATCTTGCCAAACACATCCCATAAACAGATATGGCCAAGAAGTCTTCTATACATCTGCAGACGTTTTCAACAACAATGGCTAACTGAAGCTAAAAAGATTTCATGCAGACAAGTGCTGGCCAACTTTGAAGATCTACAAGAAATAAAAGTAAAATTTGATTTGATGATGTATTTTAACAACCATTTGTAAGATACTTATCTTTCAGCTGAAATAACTTGATCAGTGCCTAATCCATTGGGGTTTCAGAGTCTATAGAAAAATCTAAGATCTAATTTGTTGCCTTACAACAAATTGTATCAGCAATTCTTATCAGAATTTATCATTCAAAATCCTTTTCAATACTTAAGGAATCTTATCACATTAATCAAAGCTTTTACTTAATCCATTGAATTAACATCAATGATAGATGGATATACAACCTAACTAGATTGCATTCAATTGCATAGGCTTTTACTCATACAACATCAAGATAGCTAAGTTTTGAGCAGGAGAAAAAATTCAAAAAGAACTAATATGGGGACAGTTCATAGTTTGTATTCATTTCCTTTGAAAATGGTATATCTTTTACAATAAACTTAGAATAGCCTTCAGAAATAAACACAGTTCATTCTATCTTCATGTATTCTCAGAAAAAGCTTGACAGAGAAACACATTACAAACTTGCCTTCAAAATTTGGACCAAAAACTAGACTAAGCACAATACTTAGAAGAAAAGAATTTGGGCCTATCTTTAGCCTTGGGATCTCACTTAAATAGTGTGAGATGCAACAAGCTTCAGGCTAAACAAATGGCAGGTGTCCTTCTAAAGATAGGAACAAAATAACAGAAAGGTTAATTACAACAAACATTTCTTGGTGGGTCCCTTTCTGTTATGCTTCTTATTTGTTGAGGTACAAATAAAAATAATCTGATCTTACAATCAATCTTCATCCTTGGAGTAAGTAGCCATGAGGTTTGAAAGTGATGTGTTTTCTTCATTTATCTATAAATTTACTTCATCCTAGGGAGTTTCTGTGTCCTCAGTATTAACTTTGGGGGTGATTGTTACTTTTTCATCTTCTTCCTCATCATCTTCTAAGATTTTTTCTAGAAACTAATTTTTCCATTTATTAAAAACATCATCCTCTAGCCAATCAAAACTTAGAGCTTCTCTTTGTATCTTTATTAAAGAATTTGCACTTTCTTCTAAATCATCAAATTCTTTCTTCATAACAGTATAAAACAACTATATTTTTACTAGCTCTTCACTTGTATTTGCCCAGAACCAGTGGCCAGCCTCACTCATAATGCTTATTATTCTTTCATTGAATAACTCATCTATCTCCCTGTTCCATTTTTCCTTTACCTTTAATGTATCAACAGATTCTAAAGCACAAGAAAATAGGGTGAATTTTTCAGCAATATATTTCGAAAAATAGAGTGTTAATCTTCTCTGTAAAGAATCTCTTTCATCACCAAAATTCTCTAGCTTATTTAACAAATCAAAAATCTTCTCAACTTGGTGATAAGGCATTTGTACTGTAGATATACATATGGTTGTAATATCATTATTTCTCTCCCTCCATTTCTGCGCCAGGGAACTCAATCTATCCTTTTCTTTATTCAACTCATCCAAAAAGGTTATAATTCTTGTAAACTGATCATAAAAAGTTGACCATTGTATTTTATCCCTCAAATATATTACACCCTGCTTTAACTTTTCTTCATATTGATTTCTCAATTTTATCTGCAACTCATGCAACTTTATTTTTTCTTCTTCAAATTCCTCTACAGTATAGAATTGTGGCCTTTCAGGGGTGTCAGGTATTTCAATGATAGGGGTTGATCCAACAAATGACTGTGGAAGCTACATAATTCTAGGCACACTGGATTCTCCCACCTTTCTTTTCCCAATTATCTTCTCCAATTGAGATACCCTGTTTTCCAGCTCAATTCTCTTTTTTTACTTCTTGATTGTAAGCATCCACCACTATTTCATAATTATTCTGCAAATTAGTCATTTCCTTTTCTTCTCTCTCTGCAGTGGCCAAGGAAAATTTAGAATAGTCCACATTCATGTAGGCTACCTGTACATTTGAACTATCAGTGACCCTCCTCACAATGATATTCCCTGTTAGTCCTGAATCATCAGGCTGTAATGGAGTAGTCCTGGATCCTCTTCTTAATGACCACATAACAAGGGCAGCTTGATCATTACTGAATGTTGTCCCTAAGAATTCCTTTTTATCTGGATCTTGTAATCCTAAATTATTTGATACAGAATTAAAAATTAATGCATCAGCAATATCCCAATTGGGCAATAATAAGATATTTGCATTCTTCACCATCTGTCTACCATCATCAGGGGCTATATTTTTGAATTCCTATATCATTTGTTCTTTTATTTGATTTTGAATGGAGGTTTCATTCATTTTTGGATGTTCTTCTTTCATATTCCTACACTTTTGTTAAAAAATGTGCATGTTTGCCCTCCATGCAAACTGATGAAAAGCCCTAGATTTAACAAAACTGTTATCAGACAAAAATTGTTGACTGGCCTGCTCCAAAATAAGGTCTAATTCCCTTCCTCTAAAATCTACTATAGTCAATTCAAAACTTGGTACAGGAGGCTCCTGGGGGTTCCCTTCATCAATTTCTTCTTGAGTGACAAAAAATCCTCCTTGCGACCCCATTTATTCAATTTTCTCATTGGTCAGCTGCTCTTCCTCAATTCTTGTTGGAGTTTGGGAGGGTGAGTAACCTTCATCATGGGATTCTTCTTCCCTTATTATTTTTCTTCTTTTGGGAGAAGGTTCAGGGTGTCTTTCTTCAAGGACAGTACTAGTAGATTCAATTACCTATTTCTCTTTATTTACCATGGGCATTTGCTCCCGAATAACAGTATATCCTGTCCTCTTTCAGAGAACCAGTGGACCTACTCCTATGTTACAAGTGAAACCCAATTTCCTCATAACTTTTCTGGCTTTATCTGGAAAAGAATCAATAAAATGTTGTTTCTTTTCATTCATTACCTCCATTATTTTTGAAAATGTACTCATGAGTTTATTTATCCTATCTGCATTATTTGCAGCATTATTAAGAGGACTATAATCTTTGTCAAAACAATTAATGAATTCCAAAACTTTTGAATAGACTCTCCATTTTTCTTTCTTTGTTTCTTGTTCCTGGATAGAATATTCATTCCTTATTATATCTTCAGGGAAATAAAATTCATGCTGACTTGGACGAAGCTTGATTCTATGTCTAAGAGCAGAATTAAAGAATTCTTCTATGTCACAAAAATGAGCATGAGATACTGCCATCTTATACTGATCCAAAAATTTGTAGAGGAGGATCCATCCTTCTTTAGTGATTACAAACTGATGAGCTATAGTGCAAGTAGGAAAAATTGATCCTGTTCCTCTTTTGTGCAAAAAGGTTTCCTCCACTCCTCCCAACTGCCAAAAAAATTCAGCTTCTCCTACCTTTAAAGGTACCTGATAGGGTAGTACATGTGGTGTGCCTTTGAAACCATAGACCCTAATGACAGTTGAGACTGGATATGGGATGATATCTCCCCAATTATGTGACACTTTTAAACTATGGGGTCTATCCATAGGCCTAACAAGATGCATTAGTGCTTTAGGAATTCTGGGATTGTCACTCAATATGAGGCATCTTAGTTTAGAAGCAAAATGCCTATCAAATCTGACAAAACTAGCATTTTCTGCCTCCCAAGTCATGTCTGCACTCCACAATTGAACTGGTAGTGCCTCCCCCTCTTTTTCCCTATTTAAAACCATTTCCTTAGCAAAATATGTAACCCCCTTAAAAAGGAACATATGCATCAATAGGGAGTACTGACCCTAGACCTTTTCCACCTTGCCCTTTGCAATCCCCATCAATCCATTGTGAATCTCATTAGCCAAGTCAGATGCCAAATCAAAAATTATTTCTACACCAAATGAAGAGATTTGGGTGATCATATACATGAAGCTCACTGGAATAAAGTCTTCTTCACCCTCTCTGAAAACTCTGCACAGGGTCCTGTATATTTCTACTGCCCTGGCACTAAAGCATGATTTCTTGAAAGGTTCTTTAGAAGATGATGTTATTGTTGGTAGATTTCCAATCTTTCCTATGTGGGCTTTCAATGCACCATGTCTAACTATATCCCTTTTGGACATATATTCTTTTTCTAACTCTATCAAATTAATGGGCACATGATACATGGTGAGAGGTCCCAGACTGAAAACCTTCCTAATTTCTTCTGGACTGATGGTAATTAAAACCTCACCATCCATTCTTCTCACTACCTTAGTGGCTGGATCATAGCTTTTCACTATAATTTCAAGCAGGTCATAGTCCATAAACACACTGGGAACAACAAGCTTTCCAAGGTCAAAATTCCATATATTGGCATGAGGGGCATATAATTTCCTCTCTGTAAACCATTTTTTGAACAAACTCAAACAAGTTTGAGAAGTTTGAGCATCCTGAACCCAATTTCCCTTATCATAAAGTCCATCAGCTACCCTTAGCCTAGGGTGCAATGAGGTTAACCTCTTAACTTGTGTTGTTTCTACAGTAGACTCAGGAAGCAACTCAAGCAAATCATCATGCACATTCCTATCCAAATAATTTACTGCACCTGACAATCCCTTCTTTGGAGGCATCTTGGACTTATTTTTCATAGAACTGGAAAGCCTACGAGGATTATGGTAGTATTATTACTTGAATTTTGTCTTTGTTTTCCTCTATATTTCCGCAAACTTTCCGCGAATAGACAACTTCAAAATTTCTACCAGGCTTTGGCACACTTTCCTTCAGTAATTGCTTCTGCACAAGAATGGCTTCAAATCTTTGCTTGCATGAGATGAAACTGATGAAAACTCTCTATATTATACTCTATTTTTTCTCATAGACGATGCTTTCATGTCTAATTAATACAAGGAGTGGCACTACATTTTGTGTTTAAAACTGTGCCGTCGATCTTTAAAGATCCTACGATCATGTGATACGGAAAGAACAACTAGGAGTTGCATTTGAGGACACGTGTTAGCATGTCGCTACTTCGTTATGCATAAAAAACAAGCATCTTGCCATAGCGAAGCAGCGACAACTGTTGATCTAATTTGGAATCAATCAAATGATATGCCACTAGGTTTGCTCAGAAAGAAGGTGGTGGGCCCTATTCGCTATGTTGCTATAATTATCTCCCTTGCAACTCTTCATAGCAAGAAAGTGATAGCCGTTGATCACATACTCAATCAAGGGTAAGGAAACTGTGTGGGGTCTTCTGATTCATACTCGCTATGTCGCATGGCTTAAAGAATATGCAATTTTGCATAGCGAGGTAGCGAGGAGCATTGATTCCATTCCAAGCTGACGTTTAGGATCTCTTTGCTCATTCAGACAGAAAGGCATTAATGAAAACAAAGATCTCTGCATAGCTGGCACCTGTCAAAAATTTATTGTAGTCCTAAGTATCATTCCACGTCACCAATGGTTGCCGTCAATCTTTCTCTTTTACGAGGCCTCGCTACTTCACTAATAGTGAAGTATCTAATTTTTTTGATAGCGAGGTAGCGAGCTCTGGCATTTTGAAGAATTCAGTACTGGAACATGCAAGGGGCAGAAGATAATAATTGTTGTTACTTAAACTGCTTCTGACAATGGCATTTATGACTTGTCATGCCACCTAGTGAAGTTGAGGCACCAGAAAAATGTAACATCACCACCCCTTCAGACTTTACGGGACCTCGCTACTTCACTAACGGCGAAGTGTCTGATTTTTTTGATAGGGAGGTGGCGAAGCATCGGAAAAATCATCATTCTGGCTCTATTTTTAGATATTTTACTGGGTCCCCTTTCCTATTTGGATGGTAGTTACAATGTGTACCTACACAATAAATCATTCAAAAAACCAATTTCTGACCACCGTATCTTCATTTTGCGGTCCCGCCTTGTAAAAAACTCAGCACTCGCTACCTCGCATGGCTTAAAAAGCATGCAATTTTTCATAGCGAGGTAAAGATAGTGGTAGATCTACTTGGATCTGATGGTTAGAACAATTTTGAAAAAGGGAATCTCAGGGAAACAGAAAATAAAATGGACAGAATATTCTACTCATTTGAAAATTTAAAAGTTTTGCGTCCGACAGTTAATGAATAGATAGAATGTAGGGTTTTCATGAGTTTTTTCTTATGGATGGATTACCCAGAAAACCTATGTTTCAAAATAAATTTATGACTTTTCTATAATTTAACAAAAACTTTTGTTGCACAAAAAGTCAGACCAACAGTGGCTCTGTCTGGGGATGATAGACTACCTGAGTCTATGCAAGAATTTCAGAATCTATGGGAGAGTAGACCACACATTTGGCAAGATGACAACTTCTTCAGAGAGCACAAAGCAACACACAAAAAAATAAGGAGCCAGACTGTACAAGGATACTTACAAGGATTTACAGAGAAAGCAAAACAACAGGAACCCTAAAACTACTGTTCATGGAAGAAAATAAGTATTTTTCAAGAAAAATACCTCTTCAAGAACTGTCCATGAATTGGCAATTCAAGAATATTGTCAGATATATCTTTGATTATATAAGAATCTTCACCCCAAGTATTCTCAATGAGATATGGGCCTAATCAAATAGGATCAAATTTGCCATGTTTTCCTTTATCTTCAATTCTGGCATTCCACATCAAGACTAGGTCTCCATTTTCAAATTTTTTGCTTACAGTTCTTTTGTCATAAAGTGTTTTGACTTGCAATTGCAATTTTTGGTTCCTCAAAGATGCTTCTCTTCTGGTTTCGGTCAATCCTACTAATTCATCCATTCTTTCTTGCATTTCATCTGTAGTATCTTCATCATATAACTGGATGTAATTGTATAGTCCCATCAAGTTGTTCTGAGGCATTCTGGCTTGAATTCCATACACTAAATCAAATGGAGCTACACCAATTACTTTCTTTATAGTTACTCTATCAGCCCATATTGCTAACTATAACTTGGAATCCCATGCCTTTTTATTATCATCCAAGGTTCTCTTAATGACCTTCAACAGGCTCTTATTTGTGGACTCAGCTTGTCCGTTACCTTGTGGATGATATGGAGCAGATGATGATCTTGTCATTCCATATTTTTCACAAAATTTGATGAACTCCTCAGATCTAAAACACATAGCATTATCTGTGACAATTCTCTGTGGACATCCAAACCTAGAAATGATATTATTCAACAAGAAATTATTTACCACTTTACTTGTTGCATTTCTTGTGGGGATAGCCTCCACCCACTTTGTAAAGTAGTCAGTAGAAACCAGAATCCAAGAATAGCCAGTGCTAGACTTGGGGAAAATCTCTCCTATGAAGTCCAGACCCCATTGTTGAAAAGGTGCTTGAGTCTCAACTGGTCTCAATGGAGTATTTCTTGAGAATTTAAGCTTTCCAACAAACCTCTGACAAGGATCACATTTTTTAACCATAATTTGAGCATCCTTGAATAGAGAAGGCCACCAGAATCTAGCCCTCATTATCTTATGTGTAGTAGTTTTGGGCATGTAGTGTCCTCCACATACTCCAGCATGCATTTCTTTCAAAACCTCTATTGCCTTTTCTTTATCCACACATTTCAATAGGATTCCCTCAAAATTTCTCCACCATAAGTTATTTTGGACAATTATGTACCTGATGGCTTGCAATTTAGTATTCCTTTTTTCATTGTCAGGCAGATCAGGAGGAGCTTCCATATGTTGCAAATAATATATGACATTGGTGTACCAATCACAGTGGTCTATGTCACATAAGTCAGTTCTAAGATCATCATTTACCATATTTATCCGATTTTCCTCTAGATTAGTTTGAGCCATGAGTTTGGCCAAACCTTGGCCTCTTACTAATTTTGTTATTTGTATATCAATGTTAAATTCCTGGATTCTATTGATCCATCTACATCTCCTGCCTGACACTTCCTGTTGAGAGAATATATCCTTGATTGTAGCACTAGGTACAAAAGCAACAATAACAGCACCCACCAAATAACTTTTGAAAGCTTTTATAGCCTTTACCAAAGCATATGTTTGCTTTTCATTTATTTCATACTTCAGTTTAGCAGGCTGCAAGGACCTGCTAAAAAAGGCAATAGGCTACTCATATCCTTCTTGATTTTTCTATAATAAGGCTGCAGCTACAGTATGGAATGATGCAAAAGAGAAAATATGCATGGGCTTTGCATAATTTGGGGTCCTCAATACTGGAGCATTCTTTATTGCAATTTTTATATCTTGGAATGCTTGTGAGGGTTCACCATTCCAATCTATAACAGCTCCTTTTTTGAGCATCTTTGAGATGGGTCTACTGATTTCAGCAAAATTTGTAACAAATCTCCTCAAAAAATTGACCTGGCCAAAAAAGGACTGAATTCCTTTCATATTTTTTGGTTTGAGCACTTTGTCAATAGCTACTACCCTCTCAGGATCCATTTTTACCCCATCCTTAGACACTATGTGTCCTAATAACTTTCCTTCTGTGACCCCGAATGTGCATTTCTTTGGGTTTAAAGATACCCCATATTCCAGAGCTTTTATAAATATTTTTTTTGAGTGTTTGCAGTGATCTTCAGCCTTGTTAGAATACGCTATAAGATCATCTTGGTACACAACCATAAATTTGTCAATATACTCATGAAATGCTACATCCATGGCTCTTTGGAAAGTAGCTCTTGCATTAATCAAGCCAAAAGTCATCCTCACATACACATATGTTCCCCAAGGGGTTGTGAAGATTGTCTTGAACTGTTCACTTTCCTTTACTAGAACTTTATTATATCCAGAAAAACCGTCCATCATTGACATCAATTCAGAGCCAATCACTTGTTGTAACATGGCTTCCATATTGGGTAAGCCATAATTGTCTTTCAGAGATGCAATGTTTAAATTTCTAAAATCAACACAAAGCCTAATATCTCCATTCTTCTTCCTAACAGGAACCAAGTTTGAAACCCAGGTGGAATGCCTGATTGGTTTGATTATTCCACCATTTCTTAGTTTTGTCAGTTCTTCTTGTATTTTTGGGGCAAGGGTAGGATTGATTGGTCTATGTTTTTGCCTAAACGGTTTTACATTTTCCTTCAATGGTATGACATGTTGGAAAAGATCCTCCCTATAAGCCTTAAGGTCATCATATGACCAAGCAAAAACATGTTTGTATTTTCTAAGTAGGTCAATCAATGTTTTCCTGATTTCAACAGGAAAATGTTGACCAATATAAGCCCTTTTAGGAACTTCATCAGTACCCAAGTTTATTCCTTCTAACTCCTGGGGTTTGGGGTCATTTACTCTGGATTTCACTCTGTCTTGATTATCAAAAATATTTTCCAAGACTACTAACCCCTTTGGCATCTTATTTGTTTTTAATTGCATTATTTCTTGACCAAAAATGGTTTCCTTCCCATTTATGGTTTCAATCATTCCACTATAATCCATCTCCTGACCGTGATACTTGTCTTCATTTAACAAAAAAATTGTAATATCCCTATCATCTTCAAAAACCTGCCAATTTTCAATGTTGTCAGGTATGGAAGGCCTATTTTGCACCTTAATCTGGGAGATTCTTGCAAATGATATTTCTTTTGGCTTGATGGCTACATTTGCCAACAAATCAGCCATCTTATTTTGTGTTCTATCTCTCCATGCAATCCCAAATGCATCAAAGAATTCTATCTGATCCCAGACTGCATTTCTATATTGTTTCAGTCTCCTATTTTTTGATGAATAGGTTCCTTTGATCTAAGAAATAATTAGTTCAGAATCCCCTATGACATATAATTTCTTAATCTTATGATGTATAGCAACTTTGAGCCCTAGCAGCAATGCTTCATACTCTACAATATTATTAGTGTAGGCAAATTTCAAGGTGAATGAATACCTAAAAGTATTATTTTTAGGGGACACGAAAACTACACCTGCCCCTGCACCCTCTTTAGAACTAGCCCCATCAAAGAACATTGTCCATAATTTTGGTGAAATTATGCAACATTCAACCTCATTTTCGATGATAGCAGATAAATTTTCAACTTCCTGAATAATTAATTCAGCCCTGAAAGCATTAATCCCAGTATCTAGGAAACAAGTGGTATCTTTGTCAATTTCTTCACCTAAGATGTGGTTAACCCTTGGTTCCCTGTTTACCCTGATAGCTTTTTCCCCTATATGGAAAGTTGCATAAGTTAGATCACATCGCAGGCTTCCCCCCATGGCAGCACTCCATTTTCTAGAGAGTAACATTCCATAATGTGGAGGTATATCTACCACAAGGACAAACATGGTTAATTCTACTTTAGGATACGCAGCCAATCTGAATGGAAGGGCATTTATAGTACCTATGTCTAGGACTTCTCTAGCATCCATCCCTCTACATCTACCTTGTTTGGTATCTACCTTCAATCCTAAGGCTTCCATTACCTTGAAAGGCATTATAGTGTTGGAAGCTCCTGAGTCTATCATGCAATTTTTTAGGGTTTTCCCTTTTATGATTAGACTGAGGAAAAAAGGATCAATATCTTCTATGAATGCCACTAAGGAATCATCTAGGAACATTTGAGGAATCTGGGATATGATACCACTATCCTCTATTACTAATGGGGTCTTTTGGGGCATAGTTTGGTCAACAATAATATTATTGTTTGCTATTCCACCCAACCATGACAAAGCCTTATTCTTATGTTCTTCAATTCTAAAAAGTTTAGACAGGGGCACTTTTACAGTAATTTGAGATAACATGAATATCATATCAACAGGTTCAACCACAGTAGGTTTTACAATAGTACCTGGAGTCAGAGTCTTTTGAGCAGTAGGCACCACATTTTTCTTTACAACATCCGATTCTAATTTCTTCGATTGCACAACTAGTTTTGTTGCTTCATTTACCTAAAATTGAACCTTCTTCTTTGGTTCCCATTTCTTACCCTTGTTCTCCTTGATTTTAGGCACATCTACATGGACTGTCTTGTCTTGATCATTTATCTTATGAGTGATGTCCTTGATGAAGACACTAGATGGCTTTCTTGCATCATTTCTTATTGCTCTATTTCTTAAATTATAATTGCTATGAACTTGTGAAATCATTTCGGCTATAATTCTATCAATTTTGTCCTTGGAGGGCATTCTTAGACTTGTGAGACCCACATTAGAAAATGTACTGCATACCTTATTTGCATCATACCCTCCATCATCTGAGAGTACTTGCTGATGATGCAGCTAGTAAGCAATTCTTTGGCTAGTGACATCATTTTTAGGTTCTTCTGAATCAAAATCTATCAAATCATCATACATGCTCACCATATTGCAGCTTATATCATCATGGCTCTTATCTTCAGTTTCTTCTTCAGCTTGCACTTCTTTGGCTTGGGAAAATGACTGAGCAATAGCACAATAATCAGCAGAATGAGGTGATTGGCATATAATGCACCATGGTACATCATCATTCATATTTACAATGTTCCTTTGCAGAGGGTCTGGAGTACCCTTGTCCTTCACATTTTAAGTTTGGTTAGGAATTGGTTTACCATCTTTCCACTAAGTGGTATGGGGGTAATTCTACATCCTAGGCTATCTATTGAAGTTGTTGTTATTTACAGGGGATCTTTTAGCAATATTTGGCTTATTGAAACTAGTGGGATTCATCTTCTTGAGCATTTCTAAAACCTGGCCTATAGTAAGTTCTTCGGGCTTTTTTCCTATAGTAGTTTTGTCACCCTCCCTTTTATTATTGTTTCTAGCATTAAAAAGCTTAGGATCATCCCTTCTACCTAGTTTTCTAGATGCCTTTCTATTATTCTCTATATTTACAGCAACTTGATAGGCATCTCTCAAAGTGTTAGGATCTTTATCCCTCAATTGATAAGCCATTTTTCTATCAAAAGCATTGAAATAAGTTGTAAGATAGACATCTTCATTTAACCTCATAAATTGAAAAATTTTGTACATACCCTTTTGGAATCTCACATTGAAATCAAATGTGGACTCATTTGGATTCTTCTTGATATTATTGAATTCGTTCAACATGAATCTTGCATTGGTATTGTCTCCATACTACTCTTTAAACAACTTTTCCATATCACTCCATGAGGTAATACTGTCATCAGGCAACCTCTTGAACCAATCCCTTGCATCCTCTATTAATGAATGCACAAACAATTTCATTACCATGTCTTCATGTTCAACTTCATAATCATTCAACATGTCAATGAAAGTCCTCAAATGTTCTTCACCAGTAACAGCATTATTTCCAGAAAACTTAACCACTTTATCCCTTAAATCAAAAGATATGGAATGGGGGGCACCAGGAATACCACCAAATGATATATGTCTGTACTTTTTCAAGTATATAGGTTTCTTCTAGAAACTAGGAACATTTGAGGTGCTAGCTATATTAGCTTGACTCGGGGGAGTAGCTTGGGACTGTTGTGGTGGGACAAATGGGACTTGGGTGCCAACATTTGAGGATGGGGTAGGGGCAGATTGGGGCATTCCATGAGTTGAAATTATAGGAGCACTAACTGGTATAGTATTTATAGGTGGGATAGACAGATTGGGCCATGAAGCTAGTGCAGAATTAGACTTTATGAATTGGATTTTCCTTCTAGTTTTTGTAGCTTGAGCTTCATTCTCAACCTTCTCAAGCTCTTTTGTGAGATCTTCCCTCTCTTTTCGAGCCTTCTCAAGATCTAGATCTAACTTCGTCATGGAGGGTTGTATAGGTTTGCTTGGTATAGCTTAAGGCTCATTTATTTGGATTCCTATAGCCTTTCCTTTCCCTTTATCTGGAGCTTTTGCAGTGGGCTCTACAGGATCAACTTGAACAAGTTTATAGGCTTGAACTTGAGCAATAACTAGTTCTTGCCTTCGATTTAGGTGTTTCTCCTGTTCTTGCACTTTAGCTCTCAGGTTATCAATATCTCCAAAAACATCCTTATGGAGAGTCGTGGTATTCTCTTCTAATTTTTTATTTTTCTCTTTCAAAACAACCATCCTTCTTAACAGAGTATCTCTTTCTATTATGACATCTAAGGTGGCCTGCTCCTTTTCCTTTTCAAGACGAATGCATTTAGCTTCTTCCTCAGCAATCCATTTCTTCAAAAATTCTATCTCAGAGTGCACTTCTTTAGGATCTATAGAAGTTGCCTTGAAATCAGCAGGGTCATCCAAATCTATTAGGTTTGGTTCTACATATGGGGCTGCTCTGAGATTAAAAGGATTATCAGATAAACTCTTAAATCCTAGCCTATAATTTACATCGGCTACCTGATCTGGTCTTAATGAAGCAATTCCCATAGTAGATACGTCCTTGTCTTGAAAAACTCTCTCATTTGGTATTGGGGTACTGAAAATGCCTCCTAAGAGTCTTGTAGTTTCAGATTCAAAGCTAAGTGAAGAAGACTCTCTTCCTATTACTGGTTGATAATGGGAATTGGCGGATGCATTACCTCTTGGTTTCCAAGTGGGATTTGGATCTATCTTTTTCTTATTTTGGTTCTTTCTACCACCTTGGGGTAAATCAGTATACATTGATACATCTAGATTGGCTCTCATGTAAGCTCTTGTATTTTTCCTTTTTTCAGCCATATTTACCTTTTTATTTCAATAAGCACTAGCTTCAAAACCTTGACTGAGCCGTCACCCTAGTTTGGAAAAAATATAGTAAGACTTTTAGCTGATAAAGAGATACTGACACTCAAATAGGAAAAAATATATGGCATAAACAAACCAATCACTGATGTCGTAAGACTGCAACTCTTGCTTGTTTAGATAAGACACTTGGATAGGTTGGATACGTCAGTGTGTAGCAATGGTACTTGGGCTCAATCTTCTTTAAATTCTCAAAGTTTGACACTAAAATATTCCCTTATAACCATGGGCAAGATATAGATCATATGACACACATGTACACAGCAGGACCAAAGAAACTACAGTACTTTTCACAGAGGTGTTGGACAAGTCCCCAGTGGAGTCGCCATTTTGTTGGTGTTTCAAAAAGTAATAAAACTACTAAGCAACAAAAAGCTTAATACAAAAATGATAGTACATACACAATCTAAAGACTAGCCTATTCTTATCACCAATTGCATATGTAAGGTATTTGGACCCAACTTCAACAAAACCACAAATGGTTTTCTACTCTTTTGGCTCTGTAAAACTAGGGTGGGTATACACAGGGATGGTTCAAATATGAAACGACTATATGAGGATTATTCTTAGTTTCATTCTGATTCTCATTTCAAAATCCTCATATATATATAATTCTTATTAATCTTTCCAAACACATCCCATAAATAGATATGGCCAAGAAGTCTTCTATAGATCTGCAGACGTTTTCAACAACAATGGCTAACTGAAGCTAAAAATATTTCATGCAGACAAGTGTTGGCCAACTTTGAAGATCTACAAGAAATAAAAGTAAAATTTGATTTGATGATGTATTTGAACAACCATTTGTAAGATACTTCTCTTTCAACTGAAATAACTTGATCAGTGCCTAATCCATTGGGGTTTTAGAGTCTATAGCAAAATCTAAGATCTAATTTGTTGCCTTACAACAAATTGTATCAGCAATTCTTATCAAAATTTATCATTCAAAATCCTTTTCAATACTTAAGGAATCTTATCACATTAATCAAAGCTTTTACATAATCCATTGAACTAACAACAATGATAGATGGATATACAACCTAACTAGATTGCATTCAATTGCACAGGCTTTTACTCATACAACATCAAGATAGCTAAGTATTGAGCAGGAGAAAAAATTCAAAAAGAACTAATATGGGGACAGTTCATAGTTTGTATTCATTTCCTTTGAAAAGGGTACATCTTTTACAATACTCTCAGAATAGCCTTCAGAAATAAACACATTTCATTCTATCTTCATGTATTCTCAGAAAAAACTTGATAGAGAAACACATTACAAACTTGCCTTCAAAATTTGGACCAAAAACTAGACTAAGCACAATACTTAGAAGAAAAGAATTTGGGCCTATCTTTAGCCTTGGGATCTCACTTAAATAGTGTGAGATGCAACAAGCTTCAGGCTAAACAAATTACAGGTGTCCTTCTAAAGATAGGAACAAAATAACAGAAAGGTTAATTACAACAAACATTTCTTGGTGGGTCCCTTTCTGTTATGCTTCTTATTTGTTGAGATACAAATAAAAACAATCTGATCTTACAATCAATCTTCATCCTCGGAGTAAGTAGCCATGAGGTTTGAAAGTGATGTGTTGTCTTCATTTATCTATAAATTTACTTCATCCTGGGGAGTTTCTATGTCCTCAGTATTAACTTTGAGGGTGATTGTTACTTTTTCATCTTCTTCCTCATCATCTTTTGAGATTTGTTCTAGAAACTGATTTTTCCATTTATTGAAAATATCATCCTCTGGCCAATCAAAACTTAGAGCTTCTCTTTGTATCTTTATTAAAGAATTTGCACTTTCTTCTAAATCATCAAATTCTTTCTTCATATCAGTATAAAACAACTATATTTTTACTAGCTCTTCACTTGTATTTTCCCAGAACTAGTGGCCAGCCTCACTCATAATGTTTATTATTCTTTCATTGAATAACTCATCTATCTCCCTATTCCATTTTTCCTTTACCTTTAATGTATCAACAGATTCTAAAGCACAAGAAAATAGGGTGAATTTTTCAGCAATATATTTGGAAAAACAGAGTGTTAATCTTCTTTGTAAAGAATCTCTTTCATCACCAAAATTCTTTAGCTTATTTAACAAATCAAAAATCTTCTCAACTTGGTGATAAGGCATTTGCACTGCAAATATACATATGGTTGTAATATCATTATTTATCTCCCTCCATTTCTGTGCCAAGGAAGTTAGTTTATCCTTTTCTTTATTCAACTCATCCAAAAAGGTTATATTTCTTGTCAACTGATCATAAAAAGTTGACCATTGTATTTTATCCCTCAAATATATTACACCCTGCTTTACCTTTTCTTCATATTGATTTATCAATTTTATCTGCAACTCATGCAACTTTATTTTTTCTTCTTCAAATTCCTCTGCAGTATAGAATTGTGGCCTTTCAGGGGTGTCAGGTATTTCAATGATAGGGGCTGATCCAACAAATGACTGTGGAGGCTACATAATTCTAGGCACACTAGATTCTCCCACCTTTCTTTTCCCAAGTATCTTCTCCAATTGAGATACACTATTTTCCAACTCAATTCTCTTTTTTACTTCTTGATTGTAGGCATCCACCACTATTTCATACTTATTCTGCAAATCAGTCATTTCCTTTTCTTCTCTCTCTGCAGTGGCCAAGGCAAATTTAGAATAGTCCACATTCATGTAGGCTGCCTGTACATTTGAAGTATCAGCGACCCTCCTCACAATGATATTCCCTATTAGTCCTGAATCATCAAGCTGTAATGGAGTAGTCCTGGATCCTCTTCTTAATGACCACATAACAAGGGCAGCTTGATCATTACTGAATGCTGTCCCTAAGAATTCCTTTTTATCTAGATCATGTAATCCTAAATTATTTGATACAAAATTTAAAATTAATGCATCAGCAATATCCCAATTGGGAAATAATAAAATATTTGCATTCTTCACCATCTGTCTACCCTCGTCAGGGGTTATATTTTTGAATTCCTGTATCATCTATTCTTTTATTTGATTCTGAATGGAGGCTTCATCCATTTCTAGATGTTCTGATTTCATATCCCTACACTTTTGTTCAAAAATGTGCATGTTTTCCCTCCATGCAAACTGATGAAAAGCCCTAGATTTAACAAAACTATTATCAGACAAAAATTGCTAACTGGCCTGCTCCAAAATAGGGTCTAATTTCCTTCCTCTAAAATCTGCTATAGTCAATTCAAAACTTGGTACAGGAGGCTCCTAGGGGTTCCCTTCATCAATTTCTGCTTGAGTGACAAAAACTCCTCCTTGCGACCCCATTTGTTCAATTTTCTCATTGGTGAGCTGCTCTTCCTCAATTCTCATTGGAGTTTGGGAAGGTGAGTAACCTTCATCATGGGATTCTTCTTCCCTTATTATTTTTCTTCTTTTGGGAGAAGGTTCAGGGGGTCTTTCTTCAAGGATAGTACTAGTAGATTCAATTACCTATTTTTCTTTGTTTACCATGGGCATCTGCTCCTGAATAATAGTATATCTTGTCCTCTTTCGAAAAACCAGTGGACCTACTCCTATGTTAGGGGTGAAACTGAATTTCCTCATAACTTCTCTAGCTTTATTTGGAAAAGGATCAATAAAATGTTGTTTCTTTTCATTCACTACCTCCATTATTTCTGAAAACGTACTCATGAGTTTATTTATGCTATCTGCATTATTTGTAGCATTATTAAGAGGATTGTAATCTTTGTCAAAACAATTAATGAATTGCAACACTTTTGAATAGACTCTCCATTTTTCTTTCTTTGTTTCTTGTTCCTGGATAGAATATTCATTCCTTATTATATCTTCAGGGAAATAAAATTCATGCTGACTTGGACGAAGCTTGATTCTATGTCTAAGAGCAGAATTAAAGAAGTCTTCTGTGTCACAAAAATGAGCATGAGATACTGCCATCTTATACTAATCCAAAAATTTGTAGAGGAAGATTCATCCTTCTTTAGTGATTACAAACTGATGACCTATAGTTCAAGTAGGAAAAATTGATCCTGTTCCTCTTTTATGCAAAAAGGTTTCCTCCACTCCTCCCAACTGCCACAAAAATTCATCTACTCCTACCTTTAAAGGTACTGGATAGGGTAGTACATGGGGTGTGCCTTTGAAACCATAGACCCTAATGACAGTTGAGACTAGATATGGGATGATATCTCCCCAATTATGTGACACTTTTAAACTATGGGGTCTGTCCATAGGCCTAACAAGATGCATTAGTGCTTTAGGAATTCTGGGATTGTCACTCAATATGAGGCATCTTAGTTTAGAAGCAAAATGCCTATCAAATCTGACAAAACTAGCATTTTCTGCCTCCCAAGTCATGTCTGCACTCCACAATTGAACTGGTAGTGCCTCCCCCTCTTTTTCCCTATTTAAAACCATTTCCTTAGCGAAATATATAGCCCCCTTAAAAAATAACATATGCATCAATAGGGAGTACTGACCCCAGACCTTTTCCACCTTGCCCTTTGCAATCCCCACCAATCCATTGTGAATCTCATTAGCCAGGTAAGATGCGAAATCAAAAATTATTTCTACACTAAAAGAAGAGATTTGGGTGATCATATACATGAAGCTCACTGGAATAAAGTCTTCTTCACCATCTTTGAAAACTCTGCACAGGGTCCTATATATTTCTACTGCCCTAGCATTAAAGCATGACTTCTTGAAAGGTTCTTTAGAAGATGATGTTATTGTTGGTAGATTTCCAATCTTGCCTATGTGGGCTTTCAATGCACCTTGTCTAACTATATCCCTTTTGGAGATATATTCTTTTTCTAACTCTATCAAATTAATGGGCACATGATACATGGTGAGAGGTCCCAGACTGAAAACCTTCCTAATTTCTTCTGGACTGATGGTAATTAAAACCTCACCATCCATTCTTCTCACTACCTTAATGGTTGGATCATAGCTTTTGGCTATAGTTTCAAGCAGGTCATAGTCCATAAACACACTGGGAACAACAAGCTTTCCAAGGTCAAAATTCCATATATTGGCATGAGGGGCATATAATTTCCTCTCTGCAAACCATATTTTGAACAGACTCAAACCAGTTTGAGAAGTCTGAGCATCCTAAACCCAATTACCCTTATCATAAAGTCCATTAGCTACCCTTAGCCTAGGGTTCAATGAGGTTAACCTCTTAACTTGTGTTGTTTCTACAGTAGACTCAGGAAGCAACTCAAGCAAATCATCATGCACATTCCTATCCAAATAATTTACTGCTCCTAAAAATCCCTTCTTTGGAGGCATCTTGGACTTATTTTTCACAGAACTGGAAAGCCTATGAGGATTATGGTAGTATTACTTACTTGAATTTTGTCTTTTTTTTCCTCTATATTTTCGCAAACTTTCTGCGAACAGACAACTTCAGAATTTCTACCAGGCTTTGGCACACTTTCCTTCAGTAATTGCTTCTGCACAAGAATGGCTTCAAATCTTTGCTCGCATGAGATGAAACTGATGAAAACTCTCTGTATTATACTCTTTCTTTTCTCACGAATGATGCTTTCATGTCTAATTAATACAAGGAGTGGCACTACATTTTGTGTTTAAAACTGCGCCGTCAATCTTTAAAGATCCTATGATCATGTGATACGAAAAGAACAACTAGGAGTTGCATTTGACATGTCAATCAATTTACCCAATGAGAACTTACCATGTATATCATTCTTTCCTTGATGGTGCTTTTATCTAGACCCATTGACATCTGAGGACACGTGTCAGCATGTCACTACTTTGTTATGCATAAAAAACTAGCATCTTGCCATAGCGAAGCAGCGACAACCGTCAATCTGATTCAAAATCAATCAAATGATATGCCACTAGGTTTGCTCAAAAAGAAGGTAGTGGGCCCTATTCACTATGTCGCTATAATTATCTCCCTTGCAACTCTTCTTAGTGAGAAAGCGACAACCGTTGATCACATACTCAATCAAGGGTGAGGAAACTGTGCAGGGTCTTCTAATTCATACTCCCTATGTCACATGGCTTAAAGAATATGTAATTTTGCATAGCGAGGTAGCGAGGACCGTTGATTCTGTTCTAAGCTAACATTCAGGATCTCTTTACTCATTCAGATAGAAAGGCATTAATGAAAACAAAGATCTTTGCATAGTTGGCACCTGTCAAAAATTTATTGTAGTCCTAAGCATCATTCAATGTCACCAAAGGTTGTTGTCGATCTTTCTTTTTTATGGGGCCTCGCTACTTTGCTAATGGTGAAGTATCTGATTTTTCTGATAGCAAGGTAGTGAGCTCCAGCATTTTGAAGAATTCAGTACCGGAACATGCAAGGGGCAGAAGATAATAATTGTTGTTACTTAAACTGCTTCTGACAATAGCATTTATGACTTGTTACATCACCTAGTGAAGTTGAGGCACTGAAAAAATGTAATGTCACCACCCCTTCAAACTTTACAGGACCTCGCTACTTCGCTAACGGCGAAGTGTCTAATTTTTTTGATAGCGAGGTGGCGAAGCGTCGAAAAAATCATCATTTCGGCTCTATTTTTAGATATTTTACTGGGTCCCCTTTCCTGTTTGGATGGTAGTTGCAACGTGTACCTGCACAATAAATCATTCAGAAAACCAATGTCCGACCACTGTATCTTCATTTTGCGGTCTTGCCTTTTAAAAAACTCAGCACTCATACCTCGCATGGCTTAAAAAAGCATGCAATTTTTCATAGCGAGGTAACGATAGCGGTAGATCTACTTGGATCTAACGATTAGAACGATTTAGAAAAAGGGAATCTCGGGGAAACAGAAAATAAAATGGATAGAATATTCTTCTCATTTGAAAATTTAAAAGTTTCGTGCCTGACAGTTAATGAACAGATAGAACGTAGGGTTGTCATGAGTTTTTTCTTATGGATGGATTACCCAGAAAACCTATGTTTCAAAATAAATTTCTGACTTTTCTATAATTTAACAAAAACTTCTGTTGTACAAAAAGTCAGACCAACATGTCCTCCACCAAATTTCAAGAACAATGTAATTGCTTAGAAGGTTGAAGATGATATTGGTGCCCTACCATCAATTCCACCCAAAGTTTTCACTATTCAGGATGTAAAATCTGACTATCTATGCAAACTAATAGAGACTAGATATTTTGAAATAAGAGAAGCTTATGAGAAGATATGCAACAATAGAGGTTTGAAAGATGAAAACAATATAGTTGCTAAGAAAGGGTTGACCCATTCCCTAGGGTTCCCAAAGTTTTTCAAGGTTGAATGGATAAAAGTCATGTTGATTCATATCTATTGCATAAAGATATGGTTAGAGGGAGGACCAAATAAAATTAAGAAAGCAATAATATGTTGATCCACTATGTACCCTACCTTGGATCAAGCTAAAAGCATAAGGAGTGCATCAAAGAATAAAATTTAAAAATTAACCAAAGGAAAGTAGAATGGTAGAGGGATGTCAATTGATGGGATTGAAGATCCTATAATTGAATTCTTTTTTTGTGTGATTGTACAAAAGTCTTACCAATTTGGTATATTGAACAATGTGCCTTGCATTGTAGTAGATTTGGGATATGAAATTCTCAGGAAGGATCATGTCTATGACCTTGTCAAGCTACAACTACACCAACTAACAAAGAAATTAGAAGTTGTGATAAAAGAAAAGAATACATCATTAAGTTTGGATCGTTGCTAGTATTTATTATTTTCTATGTACAAAATTCATTTCCTATGTTTGGAACAATAACATTGGATAGGAGTCAAACTACTATGGAGCAGATAAATGATTTGATTAAATGTGTAGGCCTAGTTTTTCACCTTGTTAAAATCTTGGAGAGTTTTCTATTAAAATACAATTTTTAACTATCTAAGAAATTAGGGTTTGAAATTCCCATGTTCAATTGTTCCTTAGAAGGGCCCTAGTTTTTGTGCCCCCTTTTCTTTCAAGTTTTCTTAAATATCTTTGAGAGTTTTAACAATTATATTTTTTAATTAGGGTGGGAAGTTTATTTGAAAACCTAGTTTTTTTTTGGGATACCTCAAAAAATATTAAGTACATCTTTGCTATCTCTTTCTTAGCATTTTTCTTTCACTATTTTTAAAAAAAAATTTCACAAAAAAAGGTTAATTACCTTAGCGACATCTTGGCTCAACCCTAGGTCCTATTGTTGTTGGCCCTTATACCAAAAATTTCCTTATTGTATCGCTAGAGGTATGGTTCTATTGCAACTATTGATTTCTTTGAAAATATAAAATGCTCACATTCTCACAAAATGAAGATGCATTATTGTTAAAGAATGTGAGAATGTGAGGAAGTGACACCTATCTTGTGGGACCAAAGAACTAAAGGAATTAGCAATTTTAGAGCAGCCCCACCATGTTGAGAATATATATGGCCTTCGAATCCTCACAAAATAAAGAAGTCTAAAGATTAACCATAGAGACATTATGAGGTTTTGGAGCATGGGCAGTTGGGGCTTGATATATGTCAAAGTCAATGTTTTTTTGTAATGTGCTAGAAGTCGCACCTAGATTGATTCCTAAGTCAGACTGAACTTTATTTCTTGATCATTGATTTATGTGAGGAATGAGGGTTGTCACATCCTCACAAGATAAAAGTATTCAGTGTTTAAAGAATGTGAGAATGGAAGTGACTGACAAATGTCCCTATGGGCCTATTTTGCTTTCAAGTAACCTAAAGAATGAAGATTTTCCCAACCATAGATTTAGATGAAGATCCACAATGGTTGTATTCTTGCAAAGTCAAATTGAAATTTTTTTAACCAAAGAAAGAAAGGGAGAGCTCCACACATAGAATTTGTGGGGCCAACTTGTGTTATAAGTTGAAAAAAGGATGATATTAGTGTTTATTTCCAAGTGACATGCTTTGGTTCACTCTATGTACTGA
The DNA here is from genome assembly GCA_028749045.1 of Cupressus sempervirens. Lineage (NCBI taxonomy): Eukaryota > Viridiplantae > Streptophyta > Pinopsida > Cupressales > Cupressaceae > Cupressus > Cupressus sempervirens. Next base: position 709,748,245 of record CM053793.1, read on the forward strand.
ATATGACAAAGATTAATAATTTCTCCTAGCTGTTAGATAAACTTAAAATCAATTATTGTCGCATCCTAAAAAAATAAAGATATCTAAAGTTTACCCAATGGGAGAATACTAGAATTTATCATGTGTCCATGTGGGCCAAATTTTGAATTCAATAGTAGGGAAAAATCTTAACCATCCATTGCCTCAGGGATCTATGGTGCTCTTCTTTTCATGTAATGAAGATGCAAGGTTTTTAGTCAAAGTGATGATGCAAGGAGATAACGTGTGTCTTAGTGGTCCCATTTCTTAAAAGGAATGTAAGGACAATGAGGATTTTTCTATTCATTAGAATTAAAAGGATCGACGATGGTCTCATTCTCACATAATAAAAAATTTTGAGTTTTAATCAAATCAAGAATATGAGAGTTTGACATGTGTCCCACTAGGTAAAAGGTGATACAATTTCAAAGTTTGAATCATAGCCATTAGATTCTACCTAGATCAACGACCAATTTTCAAATGCTTAATGTACCATGCACAATTCAATTGTTAGAGCATTAATGGTGTTTAAAGACAACCTCATGCAAAAACATTATGCATAGAGTCTATAATTTACTCCATAATCTATTACAAAGTGAAAGAGTTTTGAATCATAGTGAAGTAGAGCTTATATTTTGGGTTTCCATACTATGAATTGTTATGAGAAGATTGTTTCCAGCTAAGATAAAAAAAATTTAAGTGGCTAAACTTTTTTTGTCTAAAGATTTCTTGTTACAAAATTTGCTGAATTAATTAAAAATGCCTCCATGAAGAGATTTTTCAATAAAGATGGATTATGAAAATAGGAATGTACATGACAATTTCCTTGAATAATTTCCCCTCTCTAGCAATGAAACAACCAAAGGAAAGGAATTGGTTCCTAATTATGCTAGACTGATAATTAGTGAGGGTTTCTATTACAAGGGAAACTAGTTGAGAGATGTAGAGACATTAATGAGTAGTTTGGAGTTAATGAGGAAATAGTTTTCATAAAGGAAATATTATACCCCATTGGGTAATGTCTAGTAATTTGATATTGCTATGTTGGTTATCCTTGGTATTTTTATGGATGATGACTTGCTGATATTATTGGAGAAAATGTATGATCTTGTGTTGAGGGTTGTAGAGATAACCATTTTAGGATGATAGCTAAGGTGATCAGAGTAGTTTTTATATTGAACCCTAACCACACATTACATGAATAGATATATTTGAAAGATTTGTAATCAAGGTATGATGCTTAGAGAGTATAGCTTTAGGGAGGACCATTAAAAGGACACCTTGTGAAGGTAGGCCATCTTTCATTAGCAACATCTCACACCCCAGAGCCCTTACTAAAGAAGTACTTCAATCCTAGGGTGTAAGCCCCTTATATCTCCTTTTAAAAAATCTTTGTCATTGATGAGAAAGATCACATTGAACGGTCTTTATTTTTTATGATTTCTCAATGTTTACAGTATGGTATGATTTTTATTTTTTATTTTTCGTATTACTTAGTTGAGGAGATGCATAATGGTTGGTTGGCATTAGCAAGTGTAAGGTAGATAAGACCTTTTTCTTGTATTCATTTCTTATGTACATGTGCTTCTACAAGGGATTTTATATCTTTTCAAAAGACATGAAACTAGAGTTAGAGAAAGATGGAGGGAAGCTAGTAGTTTAGCTCTAGAATGCAAACAGGACATGGGAGGTCATAGATGCCAATTTTGTATGTTTTGACATATATTTTGCCTCAAATATGAGGATTTTGTTAACTAGAGACAACCCTAGGATTCCTTAACCCTAACTAGAGTTGATCAAACCTAAAGGTCATGCTAATGGTTTGAAAGTTAGCCACAATTGGGTAGATATTATCCCTTACATGGTTTCATCTATTTTTAAAGTATATGGTTTTTAAGGGAAACCTAGTGTCCTTCTATACTAGGTACCCTTAAAGGTAGGAATTGTTGAATTCCTATGGCAAGTAGGAGGACTTGAAGAAAGGTAGTTTGTGGGAAAATCTAGGGGAACAATCTTTTCTAGATTTTATAGTCATTCATAGTTTTGTTGTAACCAAGGGAGGATGGAACCACTTAGGTAAGTTCCTAGACAAATATCAAATGCCCAGTCCTATCTTCATTTTATTGATTCAAAAAAAATTTATGACATGTTTAAAGAAAGAACTAACACCAAGTCATATGAACAAGTAGCTTAGTTTCCTAAAGATATTATTAGGAATGAATTTTCTCTACAAGAATAGGAGGTAAAGAAAGAAAAATGGAAGGTATATAGTAGAGTTTTGGAATTTGTAAATTCCTTGGATAAGAAGTATGACCCCTTCGGTGATATTAAATACCTAGAGATAAGAAAACTATAAATGAGAAGAAAAAAATGCTAATAAAAGCATACCTAGATGAAGCTAGGAGGTAGAAAAGAGAATTGCTAATAAAGTAATAATAAGCCTAGGCTAGTACACCTTACGAAGGAGATTAGGGTATGTAGTTGCAAGAAATGTTGGAGTACAACCTATGCCTTTATACAAAAGATAACATTTAGAGGGTCTACCCTTGACACTAGTTTCAAAAAGTCTAAAACTAGAGAAAGGATCTTCATCTAGAGATAAAGAATATTCCCCATCCCAAAACCCTATCCACTTTGATAGTAAAGACTCCTTAAAGGAGAAATTGAAACATATAGGAAGTCATGATGAAGTTTTGATAAGTGGGTTAGAAGTAGAGGTGGGGACACTTGAAGAACCTCTAGTGCCACTCTTGGTCCTTACTTTTGAAAACTTCAAAGGGAAAGAGAATTATCCTGTAGTGGAGCTGACTATTAGGAAATTCCTAGATGATGACAATTTTGTAAAATCTAGGGCCTACATCCAATTTTTGTGTAGAAGTAACATAGAAATTTTTGATGAAAAATGTAAAAGGGAAAAAAAAAGAGCAACCTAATGTATAGGACTCTGATATAGAACAAGAAATAAAGACTAATCTAATGTAAAAATTTAGCCAAATAACCCCTACAGAAAGGAGCCAAGTACTAAAGGATTCAAGAGTGCTAATACTTTTGAAAAGGGACATTACTAATGCAATAATTTTTGATGCAGTGAGAAAAGAGAAGGAAAAAAAATTGAGAGCTGAAGAAATCATCAAGGAAGCCCATAATGGGGTAAAATATAGTGATGATCATAAGGCCTTAGTCATATTGTCTATATAGAAGAGCAATAAGACAAGAGTCAAAGAAGTTTCAAATGTTGAACACGTAGGAAGCTTAAGCCTAGTGCTATACAGGTTTGGAGAAGTGGATAGTGAGTAGGTTACTTAGGTAAATAAATAGGTGGCTGATTTTGGTGTGGAGGTAGATACATAATATAAAAATAAATTTCTTGAGTTGGATGAAAATTTTGAAAAAATGCAAGAGGTATATGATGAGGGGAATAAGAATAAATGAAATGGAAAAAATTATTTCAAATTTACATGAGAAACAAGGAAAAAGAAAGGTGGGAAAAGAACCTAGCGAGTATTAATTGCTTCCTCCCCTACTCCCCCTACTCCCATTGGACCTATGATTGAGATCCTAGATACAACTTAGCATCAAGATGTTTACACTGTAGAAAAATTAGATTAGGAAAAGACAAAGCTCTAGGCATTTCACATAGAATTGGACATACAACATGAAGATAGAATAAGATATAGTATCTTATTTTTTATGGATAGAATTAATTGACCTCTTTTCTATTTAGAGTTTTTGAGGTTGGTAGATGTATTTAAAGAATTGGATAGCAATGAAGCCACTTTGAGGGAAATTTTGAAAAAATGGATCAGTAGAGATGATGTCATCACTTCTTTATGTTTTTCTATCATTGATATAATTGATGACTAGATTGAGAAAAAAATTGACCAAGCAAATTATCCATTGATTTTTAACCAAAAAAGGGATATGCTACAAAATAAAAATTGAGTATCTACTTCTCTAGATATCTTAGATAAAAAATTGATCTTTTACCCCATGTACTGAAAGGCCTAGGAAAAATAAAGGTAAGCATAAATTGGGCAATGAACTGAAAGAATTAATGAGAGTAATATTAAATGATGTGGTAAATAAGGAAAACTATATATGGCTTGCAAGAGTAGTCGAAGAAATAGTTAAAGTAAAATTATTCTTTGAAGAAATAATGAATGGGAATGTATTCATAGGTAAACTTGCTTGAATCTTGCAAAATTTAAAGTGGAGAAGACCTCAAGGTCTTGTTAGTTGGTCCTTTTATTTTTGCTTCTTAGAATACCCATAATGGTTTTTAGCTAATTCCTAGGTTTTCTAACATTGTAAAAGGTTGTTGAAATTTTGTTAAATGAGGAGCCAACAAAATGGAAACTCTACTAGAAAATTGTATGAAGAAGCTCATTACTTGAAATAGCAGAGTCTCTAGTATAAAGGTGTACGTCTATAGTGACATTTTTTGTCATGTTGTGCCCATGCCTGTATGGATTTCTTTTAAGTGACAAACCTTGAGAATCTTAAAAAATCCCAATACAATAGGAAGTGCATGACATAAGCCATGTATGAGTAGTGTCTTGTTTGTAACATAGAGTTTACATTCCCAAAGTGAACCATATCAAATTTTTGTGTTTGATCTTTGTGTCAAATTTGTTTTTAAGCTTTCCTGTCCCATGGTTCTTTTTCTATCTCTCAGCCATTTTAAATTTTTTTTCCCTTCATTGAGTGGTGAATCGGTCAAAGGTTTTGTACCTAGTGCTATACATTTTAAGTAATTATTTGAAATGGTAGATAGAAGAAAAAATAGAAGGGCATACGCAAAGGAAAATCTAGAAGTGCCTTGTTACTCAAAATTACCTCATGTTGCTATGAAGAATTACACAAAGAATAAGGGACATCATAACCACACATGAAATCCTAGAGATAGTGTTTCTTCTCATTCCCAATATCAACTAGTGATAGAAATAGAATCTTCTTCTCTTAATTCTAAATTTGCGAGCACTAGACTTCTAGGTGAAATATTCAAAGCCCCATTATGAGAAGAGATGGTCTACTAAGATAAAATTGTATCTTCTATAGGAGACATCTCTTTTAGGCCTAATGTGTCAAAAAGGGCAAATCATAGGTGGGGGTATAAAAACACTTTGAACATTGGAAAAAAATCTAGACTAGTCCCATACATTGAGAGAAACCTTATAGATTTAGATGATATAGTAGATTCAAATACCACTTGTATAGCCATGACAACTTATTTTTATTAATTGAAATTCTTATAAAGAAGTTTGGAGAGGAAGATGCCAAATGCATTCATTTGGAAAAAGAAAAAGAAGCTATCACCACGAATTCTATCATAGAGAAAGAGAGAAACCCTTCTTAGAAGGATGGAAGATCTCAAAGAAAAAAATAGAAAGTTAGAAGAGAGACCTTCTACTTTGCATTCAAATGTTTTTGGAGACATTGGAGAAATAATGTAAAAAATCCAAGACTAAAAATGCCTTATAAGGAGAAGGAAGGACCTTTCATCTCACAAGTCCAACCCTATAAAGCTATAAAGGAAAATTTCATAGATCTAACCATTAAAAATCTTGATAAAGAAAAGTGAAAAGTTGTAGGTATACAAATTAATGAATCCCAAGTTACTTCTTAAAGCCCTATCATGTCTAGGCTTGATTTAGAGTTAGAAAGAGTAAAGAAAGAAAGGGAAGATCTAGCCAAGGAATTGGAGAATATTGGAAATAACGCTTAGGTCATAGAGACAAGAAGAAAGATACATTTTCTTAAATCCACCTCTAGTTTAACACCTTAGATAAGTCAAAATATACTAGTCTCATCTATTCTAATTTGTTGACCTATAGTGGCTTACCAAAACTTATCTCAATCAATACCAGGTTCTTCTTCCATAAATAGTAGTCAAATATCTGCTACTTAGTGATTTCAAATCCCTACACAAAACCAAGGGGCTAGACCTAGTAGCTCAAATGCTTTATGTTTCCAGAAAAGACCCATCTACATGGAAAGATACAAATAAATGACCTTCATAGGTAACCCTAGTGTTTCTCATCCAATATCAAAGGATTTGAGAGATAAGGTCACTAAATTCTTAGGAAATAATGCTATAACTGGTAAAGAGTATCTCAAAAAAATTATTGATATGCTAAATGACTATGAAGTCAAGCATGAGGATGTGCTTATTAAACTATTTGTGCACTCACTCACTCAAGGTGCAAGGGATTGGTTCATAAGGTTACTTGGTGATAGTATGAATTCTTGAGATGATTTAAAGAAAAATTTTAAGGAGAAGTTTGGTGATAATACTAATGCAAGTTTCATATTGAATGAGTTCAATAATATCAAGAAAAATCAAATTGAGTCAACATTTGATTTTAATGTAATTTTGAGCCTAAAGATCTACTCTTTAGGATTGGAGACAAGGGAAAGCATGGAAAGTTGACCCGATATGGCTTGACCCATACTTTATTGAATCCACATGGGGTGAGGATTCATATATTTTGAAAGAATTATTAAGTGATATCCGTGAATTTCTAGTTCATGGACAATTCTTGAAGAATTACTTTTGTTGAAGGTACTTTTATATGAATAGTAGTTTAGGGTTTTGTACAAATTGTAAATATTCTATATATCTTTGTTTTATTTATATATTTGTTGTATTTTCTTGTGTGTGCATTACTCTCTAAAAAGTTGTCATCTTTTCCAAGTGTGTGGTTTACTTTTGTCAGACATTTAATCAAATATCTTTGAAAGTTTTAATGGTTACATTTTTGAATCAAGGTGAGAAATTTATATTTAATCATAGTTTTTGCATGATATACCTTGGTAAACCCTAAATAAATCTTTTTTATCTCTTTTTTAGGGTTTTTCCTTTACTTTTTAAATTTTCTTTGCAAAATAAGGTTATTTCCCTAACCCACATCTTTGCTCAGCCCTAGGTCATATTGTTGTTGGCCCTTATGCTAAAAACTACCTAATTATAATAGTCAACATAAGTTTTTAATGCAACCATTGAATTCCTTGAAAATCTATGGTGCTCACATTCTCACAAAATGAAGATTCATTATTGCTAAATAATGTGAGAATGTGAGGAACTGACAACTATCCTATGGGACCAAAGAAGTAAAGGAATTAGGGGTGTGACATTAGCCTCAAGATCTTGAGAAGATCTATGGCCTTTGGATCCCCAGAAAATAAAGATATTATGAGATTTTGATGCATGGACAGTGGGGGCACAAAATATGTTACATTCAATGTTTATTGTAATGTGCCAACTATCACACCCAGATTGGTTCCTAAGTCAGACTAAACTTTCTTTCCTAATTGTTAATTGAATTGAGGATCAAGGGTTTTTGCATCCTTGCATGATAAAAGTGTTTAGCGTTTAAATAATATGAGAATGCAAGAGATTGAAAAATGTCCCTATGGGATGGTATTTCTTTCAAGTAGCAGAAAGAAAGACTATTTTTCTAGCCATAGATTCAGATTAAGATCTGAGATGGTCATATTCTTGTGTTGATTAATAGTTTATCTTCCTTAGTTTCTTGGTTTGCACCTTGACTCTTAATGTACCCAATAGTGATGGAAAAAAAATAGTTAACAATAGAATGTGTCAATATAAAAATTTATCAAAGACCCCTAAATTGAAAGATACAACTCCCTTATGATGCAAATATTTATAATGATTTTATTTTAGGTTTTGGGGCATGCTCTTAACTAGAGAGAAGAAGAGGTAAAACTAGATTACTTTATACCTTTCAAAAAATCTAGTTGACTTTCAAATCTAACACTTAAAATGCAATTTATTCTACCTTGGATGCAAGATTGAGAAAATGCAAGACTATCTACCACAACATGAGAGGAAAGGAATGACTTGTTTGGCAATCACCAAATTACTAAAGTGACTGAGATTTGATAATAATGGGATTGTCTCCTATTCAATTGTTTCATTAATCAAACCTTGAACTTCTTAGACAATTAATGAAATGCATACATGAATTAATACACACAAAATAGGAGAATAAAGTAATACTATAAGGAAGCGAGTAAAGCTTAAAATCTACTAAAATGAAAGAAACAAAACCAAGTTTATTTAAATTCTTTTAATTTTCATTCACAACACATTCATCCCAAGTACCATACACAAACAAAATGAATAGAAAAACTAAAACATAGACTCTGATTCTAACATAGTAGTCTCAGCTACAAGGGTTTGTCCATGAATTAATTTGATGATCCATTAATTCCTCAAAAAGTTACATATATAGGCCTCTTAGTGATATCTAGTTATATTTGATGATTAAATTGCAAAGAAGAGGATGCTAAAAATGAGACTTGTCTAGGTCATCATTTTTTATAGAATCTAAGCCTATGGAGAAAATGCCAAAAATAGCTACAATAGAAGAATTTAAGAAAGAAGAGTAGGCAATACATGTCACAGAGCATGTCAGAGAATCAAAATTTCTTCGTGCTTACACCCTTAGCTTTGTATGATTTCATTGCATCAGTTACATTTTTTAGTTCATTGACACCTGGAATCATGATGTTATCATCTTGAATCATCCAATAATTATGCATCTTTGTTAGCTTTTCCACTTTGGTGATCCTTGGTCAAATCTTTTCCAATGTATGCCTTAGGATGGAATCTGCCACTGAAGGCTCTTGGATCTTTCACACATGGAAGTTGGCCAAATCGATGGCTTCCTTAAAAAAATGCTAGCAATTTGGCTTTCATTTTCTCAATGTCCACTAATTGACCATTACTCATGACATATAATTTTTTATGCAATAGCTTTAGATATTAAAATATCATTTCCATTACTTTCTACACAAGATCATGCATATCTATAATCTCATTTTTAGATCTTACTGACCTTTCCACTATGAACTCTAATTATTGATTCTAGTGAAGAAATGGTTCTTGACCTATTTTGAGAATCCCATGGGTCATGGAAATGATGGTATTCATATCAATTACCTCTTGCAACAAGGCTAGTCACTTTGTCAAGTTCTTTAATGCTTTGTGCATTGAAGTTTAATAACTTGACACTACTTCCCTTAGCTTATCAATATCTAATAGTAGATTTCCAAAATTCTTAATTAGACAAGGACCTTCGGCCTTCATTTGATCAATCCATGTGCTTCCAATTATACCAAATTGCATCTCATATTGTAGCTTCAAAATAAAATTATTGTTCTCCTCTACACTTGGGTCAAATATACTTGTAGAGGTGTTTCCAGGTGTGGCTCTAATGTAATCCATCAATTCCTTATTCAAGGGCTTGAGTAACCCTTCAAATTTATCTTTGATCATCTCATTGGTAGATTTGCATTAGTTGACCATGAAATCATGCTCATGTATACCAAGGTTGATAGTTATGATTTGGAAATCATCGGCACTTAGCTCATGAAAATTGCCCACCTTTTGAGGTTATCCTATCTCCATCAATATATGGCTAGTACAAGAATTAGTGGCCAATGTTGCTATTGTCTTCTTCGTCGTCATCCACTTTGATTGTGGCTAAGATGAGCTTTCTTAAGTGATGAATTCTTTGGATGGGGAAACTTTCTCATGTCTAAGTTGCTTCTTCCTATCAATAATCTCTTACAACCATGACTTAGTTGAAAGGACATTGATTATTGATTGAAGAGTATTAGGATTGAAAAGCTTCCTTACCACTCAAGGTGTTTCCTTGGTTTGAGTGGTAATGGATAAAGTAGCCAACTTAGTAACTGAGAGGGCCAAGGTATCACCCTATTGAGATGCATCTTGTTCTTGACCATCCATGGGATTGTTGTCAGCATCAAGGTTGATGACTTGCATAAGGGAGGCAAACTTGGCCAGTGACTTCTCTTGCTCCTTCTCTTTGTTCTTTTCCTTATCCCTAACATTTCCTATGTCCAACAAAGATCATCCTCCACAAGTTGAGGTAATCTAGACATTCTTTTTTGTAGGTTGATCTCTCCTTCCACTAATGGACTGGACTGGACCCACTAATATTGAGGTAGAAAAAATGGTGGAGGTAGTCACAATTGATTGAGTAGTTTTGGAAGCTACTCCACTAGTAAAGCCTATACCTCCTATTATTTCCTTTCTTTCTCTTGTCCATTCCACCCACTTATCTATCCTTTTGATGATCCCATGCATTAGTACCTCCATTGTGTTGACAGTAGGATATTTAGGTGGCATTTACATAATGTGAGCCTTCTTGATTTTCTTGTAGGATGAGGGATGCATGTAGGAGCCATCATCTACAACATCAAAAGTGTAAAAAGATTCATTATATATTTTAATTTCATTAATTATTAACCTAGACCAATATATCTCCCTGGTCTAGTATTCATCATAGCATCCAATGCAATAGTCTTCAATGTTGGGAACATGTCTGTGAGTGTATCTCACCTTCAGATGATCTCTCATAATGTTCACAAGGTCTTTTGGGGCCTTATCACCTCATAATCAACTAGTTTAATCTTGCTCTCAAAATTTTTGACTAAATTCTAGTCATCGGATGTAGAAGCACATGATTAGGATCCAACCACTTTTGGGAATAAAATACTAGCTATCTTCTTCACATTGGAACACATCCTATTCACTTCTAGTACTTTTCAACAAAATTTAACAAGAACAACCTTGTCCTTGAGATACATGGGAAGCCTTTTTTGAAAGCCATCAAATATGTTAATCCTTAAGTAGGGGAAGGTTTAAAACAAGATAAAAGAGCATCTAAACTATCCTATAGCCAAAATAGCTTTAGGTGAAAACCTTCACTCAGGGAAGCCTTGAAATTCCTAGCATAGCCTCATTATGATGGCATCATTAACTTTCACATACTCTTTGAAACTCCTATGTAGCTGTAGGTGGGGATAAAACTCATACACCTTTGTATTTTCATCATAGTTTTGATTCTAGGAAGACCTAGCTTGAGGCAATGTGTACCTAAGGCATATATTTGGTATGAAGATATATTTATAATTGTCTAAATGCCTTAACTGAACCTAGCCATGAAGAAAGCTCCTCACATATTATCTCATCCTAGTCGATCTGTGGTCCATTGGTACATATGGCATGCACCAAGAAGAAGTGGTGTTCAATGAGATCTAAGATTTCCTTCCTTCCTTTCAATCTTAGATATAGCACCAAGATGTCCACAATCTCTCTTTTTAAAATTGGTTCTAGAAAGAGTTTTTGGCATCTTACTCTTTTTGGAACAAGGTGTTTGAAACCAATTTCTCTACATGTCTTCTCCTCTTAAAGACTTCTTTTTGTTGACCATTGATACAGAGGATGAGAAATCAATATTTTAGTATTGCTCCTTTGCTAGAATCCAAAATGTAGACTACATTAATGCCTTGTTTATAGATAGCAAGATGGACTAATCAGGTATAAATATTTTCTTTGTCTCTAGATTGTACCTTTTGATACATTCCTTTACCAAATTCACTAATTGCATAGCCATGGGGAATCTTGTAGCTTCAAATAATCTAATTTGCTTTAATTTCTAGGTTATTGGGTGAATTGGGTAGGAGTTGAGCCTCCTATGTAGATCACCTAACTCATAAAATTTGAATGAAGTATCTAAGAAGCTCTTGAATTAACTTTCCAAACCAATTAGATGATCCTATCTTGCTGCTCTGATTGTCATTAACTTACAATTTTGTAAAGGGGATAAAATACTCAATAAATAGTTGTTAAAACAATAAAAAGGCAAGTTTGAGACAAGTCTAATCAAATAGATGTGGAAATGAAATTAAACACAACCAATGGTTGTGAGAGTAGGATTTGTAATAAATTTGATAGTTAATAGATATTTAAACTTTCCACTTCTACCCATATAAGGATTCATAAATCCAAAAATCATATCACTCACATAAAGTCATATAGTAGCAAGAATAGCCACTTACCACACCAATTGATTTTTACTATAATGGGAACTCCACTATTTACTTTAGAATCTAGATCAAGGGTGCACACAACAATTCATATGCGAGGGAGAAGGCATAGTCCTATCTTTTTGTTAGCTTTGCTTCTTCTTTGATTTAGAATCACAATGTGAACAATACTCCTTCAATACCTTAGGCACTTTATTTCTTTGTGTTCCGTGTAAAGCTTCCTTGCTTAATTACACAACCTAACTTGGAGAATCTATTGAATGGATTAATGCATTAAGCATTTGAACACTTGACTTCTTTTATATCCGGGGGACACCATTATTACTAAATTTTTTGATAGCATCATTATGGCATCTCCTTAGAATCTCTTTATGTTATAGTGTCAAAATTCTCTATTTTTCTACTATTCTAGAGAAGTAACCTTGAAATTTTTCTAAGTATGGAAAAATGCCATTCAAACCATCACTTTCCTGAGGGAGAACCACTTCAAAGCATTTTCCTTTAATTTGGCTAGTTACCTTATGTATCCTTGGTCATAGATCCACCATCTTAGTGATGCATAACAAAGCCTTAGATTTATTAATTTTCTACACTGCTCCTAGGTCCCACTTAATGAATAAATATTTTTAATGAAGTAGTAGCTTTTTTTAGAAAAATTTTGTTTCCAATGGACAAGTACTTGAAAACATGTAGCTATGTTTCTCTACACATAAATGAGTTCTTACCTTAGAATTTTGATTTGAGACTCTCTTAGATCTAGCTTTCACTTATCTTGGTCTTTTCATTGTAAAATGAGTGGGTATACATCTTTAAATGCTCTCATGATTCTGTTCTTCAAGTTCCTAGTCCATGAATTTTGCCAAAGTAGATAGCTAGCTGAATGATTTAGAATATGAAGGGAAAATACTTTCTAAGGTAGGAATAGAATTGTGGAAATAAGTAAGACTCCATTCTCATTAGGAAGATTCTCAAACAACATCTCATCAATAACTAGGTCAACTAAGACCTTAATGCATTAGAATGACAAGAGTTCTTCATGGAGGTATTGTTAAAATGTCTCACTTGGAAGAGATCTTCTAAAGGGGGGTGGGGGGGTGGGGGGTGGGGGTGAATCAAAAGTATTTTATTTTTATCCACTTTTTATACCCTTAATAACATATAACTAAAATTGACATGCATGCATATAAACATTAAACAATCATGTGAAACAATCATGCATCACCACATAATACTTAAGATTTTGGTGACCCAGAAACCCTCTAGGAATAAGAAGGTAAAACTAGGGTGGGGATGATACCCATGAAATTACTATAGTAATTAATTTCAACCACTTTTGATGCTTTGCCCTGTTAAAGGCCTGCCCTATTAAAGACATTACATTATGTCAATAGTGACCTAGTTAAAGGATTTACAAATACTTTACATGAAGTGTTACTGTTGGTGTAAATAAGTATTTACTTATTACACTTACTTAAGTTTTACTTAGGTTAATGAAATTATTTAATTATTTTGCATTATTTTATCATTATTTTAGGTGAGACACTTAAGAGTTTGTGTACTCTCATTGAGTTACACAACTCTAATTATGCACATGGTGTCTACAACACAGGAGTATGCGTCATTCACTGAGTTGTCATGATGACAACACAGTTATCTACACTCCTCATTTAGTACATGTTGTCTACACCACTAATTTGCATGCTACACCATTGTAGGGTTATCCTCACATCATCGCACTTAATCTCGTGCTCAATGAAGGATAACCCATATCTAGTGGACATGTGCCTAGTTGTATGGCATATCATGATACTAACTTCTATGCATTTTAGAATCTCTCTTGAGGCCTTTATATTGAGGCACTCCTAGTGTACTCTCAATCCAGTTATTGAATGAATATCATCATTCTGATCATACTCTATCTATTTTGGTCTATTGTGTGCTTCTGTTGAGTTCTTTAGTTCTTGGGTGAATTTTGGCCTAAGCCAAATTCTTACATGGTATCAGAGCTGAGGGAGATTCTCATCACATATCCATTTGAGACCATTCATGCTTTAGCACTTTGACATGAATTTAGAGGATCCACAAAAATTGGGAGCGTCTAGAGCTAGATCTAACCTCACCATTGCATCTGGAGTGTCAATTTGGTGATGATCGACTATAAATTTGCCTATATTGGGTGAAAGTTGATCGTGAGGAAAAAAAAATTTGCAAATCAAAACTCGGAGGCCCCGATTTGCAATTGGGTATGATCATTTAATTTGTTCTAAATATTTTATTTTATTTTCAGATTTGTTTCTCTGTATTTTTTAGAATTATTTTTTGAATTAGCATAGGTAGAGAAATTTTTTTGTCAAACCAGGCAGTGACACCTCGGCTCAGCTCTATATTTGGTGTGGTGGAATTATTAATTTCATAGGTTATTAAATTATTTAATCTATAGGTTCGTTATTCAAATCAAATGTGCAGATTAATTATTCCAACCGAACCTGTTTAAGAGTACTGGGTAGCCAAGAAAATGTTTAATCAGCAGCCAACAACACAAATTTTGGCCATTCGCCCATCGAACCAAACAAAGTTTCACCGGCAAAAAAAGTGCTTTGATATACACTGCGAGCGCCACACATTTTAAACTGCCCAAAAACTCCCATACCCACCCATGTGGGATTATCCTTCAAGGAACTCCAGTACTATATAATCCTTTTTCAACACCCACATTTCAAGCTTTTCAACAGTGCAACTCTGTTTGCGATAGAATCCTCAAAACCCAAGGCCCAGTACTCCATCGTACACATGACCTTATTAGAACTCGACATGTGGACCATGGACCCATTAGACCAATCATATCTGACTCGACGCCCACTATAGCGGATATGTTGATTCATCATCATAGTTAGCCCCATGCACACATCAGTGTCTACCACCTAAGCAAATAAATCAGACACCATGTTAACTTGTACCAGACTAGAATGTACATTTTTGTATAGTATGGATTAACATGTCAACTGCCACGTTACTCAAGGGCACTGATTTCGCTAACGTCATCAAGTTCACTATCCTAAATTTGATACCCATCTAGATGCCATTCCAAGGAAAATTTGAACTACTAAAAAAGCCATATGACCATCAAATTTAACCTCATAATTCGCTGATGTAACCCCTCTCTAGATTCATTTTGGTTTTTGCAATCTGACTTCAAGAGGCCATAACTCACACACTCGGACTCCAAATTAGGTGCAATTTTTTAAAAAAATTGGGTAAAATTTTCTAAATTTTTTAGTGGTGCAGTTATTTTTTGGTTTTGGTGGATAGATTGTTTAGAAATTTCATTTTTTGGTGACTGTACTTGGATAATCCTGCATTTTTCAACTTCAAATGCTCCATACAGCCACATCTAGAGTCGAAAATAGATTTTTTCTTTTTTGAAAGTGTGTATTTTTTTATCTACTTTCCAAATCTAGCATCAAATTATAGGGTTGTGTGGACAAAATTGTCACTTTCAACAATAGGGCCTTTCTTTGCTTTGTAATGCTTCAATATTGTAGCACATTGTAAAGTTTCATATTTGTACTTTATTAAGAGGTTGTAATAGGAAAAATTAGAAGTCCACCAAGGCCAAAATTGGTAAGTGGCCCATTGTAATCACACTACTGATAAAGTGTCCAAAGCATCTATTTTGGGGGGGGGTTTCTTGATTTAGTGAAAAGGGGGGGTGTTCTTGGTGTTGTTTTCTCTCTTTTCTGCACTTTTCTTTCATTTTTTGTGTTATGGGCAACTTTAAGTTTCCCAAATTAGCTCCTCATAACTATGCTACGTGGTCAATCAAAATCTTGTATCACTTAATGCATAATGGAGTTTCACAATATGTAGAAGGTACTCTTCCTAAACTAACAAGTGATAATGTATCAATAAGTGAAATTTCAAATTGGGTAACCATGGATAGAAAAGCCCTAGGTGATATATGTTTGGGGGTAGATGATAAGATCATGTATCAAATCAAGAAATGTACTACATCCAAGGAAGCTTGGGATACCCTTGAAAGCCTTTATGGTAAAGTGTCTGAAGAGAATGTGTTCAAGATTGAAGATGAGCTTGTATCCTTAGATCCTAAGTTATATGACTCAATACAAGACTTCATCATCAAGGTGAATGAATTAAGGACAAAGCTTATTGATTGTGGGAGTTCAATCAAAGATGATAGACTGATCTATCTCATTCATAACAAGCTTCCATCTAAATATTCCATATTTGTATGTTCTTTTAATAGCTCAAAGACTACCTTAAGGTCTGCCTACAAGAGAGTCACTTTTGATGAATATGCAAAACTGTTGGATGATGAAGAAAAGAAGTTGAAGTCAACAGGGATTCACAAATCACCTTAGTCCAAAGCATTGGTGGCCAATGAGGGTTCTCAACAGTCAGTTGGACAATCTTCAAATAAAGGAAAGAATAAGAAGAAATGGAAGAAAGACAAATCTGAGGATGCAAAAAAGACAACACCTCAATCCAATCAACAAGGCAAGACCTCAAATTCAAACAAGAAAGGGGACAACAATAAGGAGAAAAAGAAGTGTGCTTATTGCAAGAAATCATGTCATGAAGAGCATGAGTGCTATCTTAAAAAGACTGATGAGTTAACCAACATCATGAAGAAACATAATGTTCCATTGCCTAATGGTTACAAGGAGAAGGGATCATCTTCAAATTCAAAGGGCAAAGGGCAAGCATTCATGGAAAATGAAAACTCTTCAAAGGAATGGATATTTGATTTAGGTGCCTCATATCATATGGGTTCTTCAAAGGAGGATTTTTCTTCAATGAAGCAGTCCAAGGTACCACACATCTTCATGGGGAATGATAGCAAAATGGAAGTTGAAGGGAAAGGAAATGTGGAAATGGAAAATGGAGAGTTTCAAGAGGTTCTCTATGTTCCAAACCTAAGTTCAAATCTCCTATCAATCTACCAAATCACTCACCTCAGAGATGGACATAGAGTTGAGTTCTTTCCAGACTCAGTAAAGGTGCATAGTCTTCAAGATAATTCCTTGGTTTCAGTGGGGAAAGTGAATTATCACAAGAGGTTATAATCTTACTCTCGCTTTGTACCCAAGTCTTCTTCACAAGCCTTGTTAACTCAATCCAATTCAAACATGCAATTATGGCATGAGCAGCATGGTCATTTTGACTATCGCTATCTTCAACAACTTTGCACGTACCATATGGTGAAAGGTCTACCTCAAATCAACTTTTCTAATGGTGAGTGTTCAACAGATGCAATGGATATGCATCCAGAGGGGAAGTTACAAAGAGGGAAGTCTTCTAGAGAAAAAAGTGTTCTATAGATGGTTCACATGGTATTAGCAAGTCCTTTTGCATTCAGCTAGGATCGCTACATACTTACCTTAGTTGATGATTTTTCAAGGTTCACTTGGGTCTACTTTCTGCATAATAAGAATGAAGTGTTCGACACATTTCTAGCCTTCAAGACTCATGTAGAATGGAAATCCAGAAAGGCCATCAAAGTACTCCACATGGAAAATGGAAACATGGATGTGAATAGAAGACTTAAAGACTTTTGCAAACATGAGGGAATTGATCTTCAGACTCCACCAGCATTCAGTCCGCATAAGACAAATATTGTAGCTTTGAGGATTAGAACTCTTAAGTCTCTGGCAAGTTACATGATACAAGCCAAGTCTCTTGATCCATCATTAGAAGTCGAAGCAATCTCAAGTGCCACTCACATTCTTAATTGTTCTCCTCATCTAGCCTTAGAAGGAAAATCTCCTTTTGAGGCATGGTGCGATAGAAAACCTGTTGTGACATACTTTAGAGTCTTCGATTATCCTACATGGGAAAACACATCTTCTAGGGGATACAAGGCACAATCATCTTGACCTTGTACCTTCACTGGTTATGAAGATGGTGTGAAGGCATATAGACTTCTAGATCCTGAGACATGATAGATATTTGTGGAGAAGGATGTACATTTTGAGGAAAGTTCTCCCAGCTTCTCCTCTACTCCTCTTCACACATCATACTATGTGGATATTGAGAGTGATTTCAATGATAGTTCTTCAACAGATTCAAACACGTGGAGTTCTATTGACAGTTACAGTAAGAGGTCACTTCATCAGTTCAGTCCACATGAATACATCACCATAGTGATAGGTCCAAAACAACAAGGTACATCTAGTCTTCTAGATACATGTTCAGTGGCAGATTTGGGGGGACAATGTTCATGATCTGCCTCTTCTTCTTCATGGAGAATTACCTTCTTTAGTTATCATCAGAGCTCCATTTGACTATCTTGTTCATTCTCTACATGATCGATACTCATAGGTTGAAGTGATTGTGGATACTTATGATCAGCAGTTCCAGCAAGGATCTTCATGAGTTATAGAGATAGACAATTCTTTGGGATAGGTTCTTCATCCAGTTGAGTAGGTTTTAGAGACATCACTTATCCATGGGATTCTTTCCACACACAGCAAAAGTGTCTCATCTTCCTCTTCTCATCATACTCTTATGTATATATTGGATGTATGTCGTAATGGGGGGGTCTTGATTACTCCATCCATCCATGCATCCCTATTTATCTCTCTTTTTGGGGGAGGATTTTTCCCATGAGGTTTTCCCTCTTTCCCCACTTTATGGGAGATTGCATATCATTATGTACATGGGTACCTAACATGGCCTAGTAGTCAGGACCCATCCTGCATTTCATCCTAGATTTTGTAAGCTTTAGGGCATTCCCCTAAGTTGCACTTAAGGCGGGGTGTCAATGTAAATAAGTATTTACTTATTACACTTACTTAAGTTTTACTTAGGTTAATGCATTATTTAATTATTTTGCATTATTTTATTATTATTATAGGTGAGACACTTAGG
Source organism: Cupressus sempervirens (assembly GCA_028749045.1). NCBI lineage: Eukaryota > Viridiplantae > Streptophyta > Pinopsida > Cupressales > Cupressaceae > Cupressus > Cupressus sempervirens. The sequence continues at coordinate 709,767,031 of CM053793.1, forward strand.
AGTTTGTGTACTCTCATTGAGTTATGCAACTCTAATTATGCACATGGTGTCTACAACATAGGAGTATGCATCATTCACTGAGTTGTCATGATGACAACACAGTTATCCACACTCCTCATTTAGCACATGTTGTCTACACCACTGATTTGCATTCTACACCATTGTAGGCTTATCCTCACATCATTGCACTTAATCCTGTGCTCAATGGATAATAACCTATATCTAGTGGACATGTGCCTGATTGTATGACATATCATGATGCTAACTTCTATGCATTCTAGAAGCTCTCTTGAGGCCTTTATATTCAAGCACTCCTAGTGTACTCTCAATCTAGTTATTGAATGAATATCATCATTTTGATCATACTCTGTCTATTTTGGTCTACTATGTGCTTGTGTTGAATTCTTTAGTTCTTGGATGAATTCTGGCCTAAGCTAAATTCTTACAGTTACCCTTGTTAGGAATAAGATGTGTCAACCTTGGATAATTCCTATTCTTATTATTTGTTTTGTAAAATATATTTTTTGCAAATAATGTTGATGTGTTGACATCTTGAATTATGTATAAGGAGATCATCACTACAATGATTATGATGGATTCCTATGACACGTAAGAGCAATGTTAGGAAGATTCAATAATAGGTGAAGACATGTGGTAAGCATTTTTAGGGTTGCGAAGAAATGCGATGCAAAAAAGTGAATTTTTGGTACTATGAGTTGCTACTGGAGTCTTCTGTTGTCGCTGTTGAACTTGCATTACAAGTGTATTGTAACCTTGTGTTGAAGATAATACATTGTGTAAGTTCTAGAGGGTGGGGTTGTTTTACCGAAAGGTTTTTCCCCACCAAAAAATCTTTGTGTTATGTGCTTCTTTCTCTATCTATTTTCTTTATGCTTGGTTTGCTGAAATCTTGTTTCTCACATGATATTGAATCTGTAAGTGTAAAAGATTTTAATAGGATTTGCACCATACTTCTCTTAAGAGATTAGTGTAGGAAGTTGTTTCCACACCTGAGTTTCCTTACAAGTGGTATCAGAGCCTGATTAACTTTTGATCCTAGTTGTTGGGTAGAGTTTTTTGAGCTAATCTCAAGTTGAGTGGGAGTCTTGTGCAGAGCATCCTATATATTATTTTCAGATTGAGATGGTGAGTTCATAATATGGAAGAATGGAGGTGGAGATATTTAATGGCACTAATTTTGAGCTGTGGAAACTCAAGATGGAAGACATGTTGGAAGATCATGACCTATGGGAAGTGACTTCAAGTGCTACAAGACCAGCAACTATAGCTCAAGAATATTGAGATATCAAAGACCTTAAAGCTAAGGGTCTCATAAGACTCTGTATAACTGATGTAGTTCTTCTGAATGTTCTAGATGAGAAAATCACATATAGTTTGTGGGAAAGGCTTGGGGCTGTGTATCAGGCCAAGTCTTTGGTGAACAAGTTCTTCCTGATGAAGAAGTTGTGCTCTCTACGAATGGAGGAAGGTGGATCCTTAATGGATCATTTAAATGGATTTAATTTGTTGGCTGGACAGTTGGCATCAGTTGGTGTCAAGTTAGAGGAGGAGGATTTCTGCTACACACTTTTGTGTTCTTTACTAGATTCATGGGACCATCTTGTGATGGCTCTCGGAAGCACATTAGTCACTTTCAAAATGGATGATGTGGTGCCTTCGCTGCTATCAGAGGAGATGTGGAGAAAGGCTTCCATTTTGGAAAAAGAAGCCCTTGCTATTTGTGGGAGATCCACGAAAAGAGGGAAGAAAAATGACAATAATTCTAACAATAAGGGTAGATCTAAATCTTGTGGGAAGTCAAAGACTTCTAATAAATCCAAGGCAAAATGTTGGAACTATGATAAACCTGGGCACTTTCGCAAAGATTGCAAAGAGCCAAAGAAGAAGAAGAAAGGTTTAGATTCAGCTTTAGAAAGATCTCAAGAAGATGGCAATGCATTCATCATAGCTTTGTCAGCCCATGCATCTTATGATGTGTGGTTGGTTGAATTGGGTGCATCTTTTCACATGACCTCTCATCAAAATTGGTTCTCAAAATATGAAGAGTTTGATGGTGGAAAGGTGTACTAGGGTGATGATTCTCACCTAAAGACAGTTGGACATGAAAGGGTCACTATCAAATTTCTTGATGGATGAGTAAAGGGAATCAATGGAGTTATGCACATTCCAATTTTGGCACGAAACCTATTATTTGTAAGTATGTTGAATGATGTAGGTGTGCAAGTTGTTTTTTCGAAAGAAGGATGCAAGATGATAAGAGGATCGATAGTGCTTGCAAGGCGTACTAGGAGAGGTACCTTATTTCAACTAGATGCATGCATTCCTCTATGTAATAGTTCTTCATCCTCACCATTTGAATGAGCAATAAAGAATACTGTAGTTATTGGTTCCGATGGCAATGCAAACACTTTGGAAGGTAAGCTTCCTGCAGAAAAGACAATGTTGTAGCATTTAATATTTGGTCATATTGGTGAAAAGGGTCTCAGATACCTGAAAAATAAGAATCTTGTTGAGGGGTTAAATGATTGCAATCTTGAGTTTGACTTTTGTAAACATTTGTGTCTATGGTAAACAAAATCATGTTCAGTTTTACTCTAATTCTCACAAATCTTCTGATAATTTGGATCTTATTCATTCTGATGTATTTGGTCTTGTAAAAGTTCCTTCAATCTCCAAGTTTGTATTTTTTGTATCTTTCATAGATGATTATAGTAGAAGGACATGGATTTATTTCCTTAAAAGTAAGACACAATTCTTTAGTTGATTCAAGGAATTTAAATCCCTTGTAGAGAATCAGACTAGTAAGAAGATTAAGTGTTTGAGAACTGACAATGGTGGTGAGTTTTGCTTAGAAGAGTTTGAACAATTCTGTAAAGAACAAGGTATCAAGAGGCATAAGACAACTCCTTATACCCCAGAGAAAAATAGAGTTGCAAAGAGAATGAACAAGACACTGATGGAGAAGGCTAGGAGTATGCTTAGTGGAGTTGGTTTAGAACAAAGGTTTTGGCCTGAAGCTATGGCCACTACTTGCTATCTAGTTAATAAATCTCCTACATCAGCCCTTGTTGGTAAGACACCCATGGAGGTGTGGTCTGGTAAGAACCCTTCAATTAGACATCTTCATGTTTTTGGTTGTGAAGCTTATGCACATGTTCCAAAGGAGAAAAGATCTAAGTTGGAAAACAAAGCTATTAAATGTATTTTCATCAAATACAGTGCTGGTGTGAAAGGATACAAGCTTTGGGATCCTACGTCTAGTAAGGTGTTGTATAGTAGAAATGTTATTTTTAAAGAGCTAACATCTTCTCCTATTGTGCTACAACCAGACGAAAAAGAAAAGGAAAAAGATGTTGTTTAGTTGCCTCCTACCCCTAAGAAGACTAAACAAAGAGACCCTGTTGGGTCTAATGGTGAGGAGAGCTCTAGCAGCTCTAATAGTTCAAAAGAAGAGGAAGAACAACCTCAACCATAGCCCTTGAGGAGATCCATGAGAGAAAGAAAGTAACCAAAAAGGTTTGGTTATTCTATGTTAGATTCTAGTTGTGCTTTTGCTTTGATTACTAACACTGATGAGCCTAGATCTGTGAAAGAGGATTCGGGCATGGAAGATTCAGGTTCTTGGATTGAGGCTATGGATGATGAGATGGCTTCATTAGAGAAAAATAAAACTTGGGACCTTGTACCTTTGCCTAAAGGGAGAAAATCTATTGGCTATAAATGGGTGTTCAAGAAGAAATTCTATGCAGATGGTAGTGTTAAAAGGTACAAAGCTAGATTGGTTGCAAAGGGGTATTCACAAGTAGAGGGAATAGATTATGGTGAAATATTCTCTTCTATTTCCAAGTTCACATCCATTAGATTTATGTTATCTCTTGATGCATCATATGATTTAGAGATAGAACATATGGATGTGAAGACAACTTTCCTTCATGGTGATTTCGAGGAAGAGATTTATATGTCATAGCTTGAGCATTACATTATTAAAGGTAAATATTCCTTAGTTTGTAGATTAAAGAAATCTCTATAAGGTTTGAAGCAATCTCCTAGGATGTGGTACCTTAAGTTTGATGCCTTTGTGTTGTCAATTGAATTTGTAAGATCAAAATTAGATCATTGTGTTTATTTCAAAGTTGAAAATGATCACCTTCTTATTGTTGCATTATATGTTGATGATATGTTGCTATTTGGGAAGGGTAAAGGTATGATTTCTGATTTTAAATCTTAGTTGTCAGCACAGTTTGAGATGAAAGATCTTGGAGCAGCTGGGTACATCTTGGGTATGGAAATTAGTAGAGATAGGTCTAATAGAAAACTTTGGTTGAGTCAGAGTAAGTATGTGAAGTCTATGTTGGACAAGTTTAGTATGGCAGATTGTAGACCATATGTGTTCCTATTTCTGTGGGAACAAAGTTATCTATAGATGATTGTCCAAAATCTCTTAGTGAGGTGGATGACATGAGTAGAGTACCTTATGCTAGTGCAGTTGGCAGTCTTATGTTGGGTGATGCGACATGCTCCCCTACCCATAGGTGGTTAATTATGTGGTGTTCCATGTTCACTAACAGTCATGGCTTTTGGTGCAACGAAAAATGGGCCCTACAATTGGTATCAGAGCCTGGTTTTGGCTTGGTCATGAGTTCAAATCTCCCCGGTGCCTTCTCGACCTGCATAAGCACCTGGTATGCGCATCAAGGGGGAGATTGTTGGGTGATGCGATGCACTCCCCTGCCCATAGGTGGTTAATAATGTGGTGTTCCATGTTCACTAAAAGTCATGGCTTTTGGTACAATGGCAAATGGGCCCTACATCTTATGTATGCTATGGTCTGTACTAGACCAGACATTGCCCAAGTAGTGGGAATCTTGAGTAAGTTTATGGCTAATATTTGAGGGTACATTGGGATGCAGTTAAGTGAGTATTTAGATATTTGAGGGGTACATCATATTACTCCTTATGTTTTCATGGTAACTCTTTTGGATTTCTGCATTCAATTTGTATTCATGGGTTTGTTGATTCAGATTGGGCAAGTGATATTGACCGCAGGAGATCCACCAGTGCTTATGTGTTCACTATGTTTGGTGGTGCCATCAGTTGGATGAGCAAGCGACAACCTATGGTTTCTTTATCCACTAAAAAGGCTAAGTACATGGCTACTACTCATGCTTGTAAGGAAGCCATTTGTCTTAAGAGATTGTGTTTTGATGTTGGTGTTGATGCATAATAGATTACTATTTGGTGTGACAATCAAAGTGCTATTTGCCTTGCGAAGAATCCAACTTTCCATGCTAGAACAAAGCACATTGATGTGTAGTTTCACTTTGTGAGAGATATGGTGGAAGATGGAAAGGTAAATTTGGAGAAGGTAGATACTATGAAGAATGTTGTAGATGCATCAATGAAACTAGTGGGCATTGAGAAGTTCAGATGGTGTTCGAAGTCTGTGGGCCTTTTGGCCTATAGCGGTTAGTTCTTGTTATGTTCATGTTGCTCTTACAAGGTATTTGACAAGTGGGAGAATGTTAGGAATAAGGTGTCTCAACCTTGGATAATTCCTATTCTTACTATTTTTTTTGTAAAATGTATTTCTTGCAAATAATGTTGATGTGTCAACATCTTGAATTGTGTATAAGGAGATCATCACTAAAATGGTTATGATAGATTCCTATGACAAGTAAGAGCTATGTTAGGAAGATTCAATGATAGGTGAAGACATGTGGAAACTGATAAATTTTAGTAATGTACACTCTACCCCAATAGTGGGGTTCCTATTTTCTCATAGAAAAGTAAAAACCCTAATATGGTTACCTTTGGGAGTAACCCTAAAAGTGAAGCACATGTTATAAGCATTTTTAGGGTTGCGAAGAAATGCGATACAAAAAAGTGTATTGTTGGTACTATGAGTTGCTACTGGAGTCTTCTGTTGTCGATGTTGAACTTGCATTGCAAGTGTATTGTAACCTTGTGTTGAAGATAATCCATTGTGCAAGTTCTGGAGGGATGGGGTTGTTTTATTGAAAGGTTTTTCTCCACCGAAAAATCTTTGTGTTATGTGTTTCTTTCTCTATCTATTTTCTTCATGCTTGGTTTGCTAAAATATTGTTGTTTACATGATATTGAATCTATAAGTGTAAAAGATTTTAATAGGATTTGCACCATAATTCAATTAAGAGATTAGTGTAGGAAGTTGTTTCCACACCTAAGTTTCCTTACAACATTGTTAAATGATTTAATCACCTTTTTTAAAGGATCTACAAGATAGCTGTTAAGCTAACCTATCAACATAGGGTTTCCTTTCTAATATAATGGCTAAAGAGTATTAGGTATAATAAACCTGATAGCTTACAATCCTTGATTGTTGAATACAAGTGCTTGATCTACTTTCCCTAATCTTGATCTCCCGAGATCTGATATTCTTTCATATCCCTTGCTTTGTTCTGATCAACTAAATGTCTAACTGCTATCCTTTCTAGTTAATCTATTTAACACCAAAGCTCTGCAATGACCTTAAAAACAAGTCTCTACTGTTCCTTCTTCTCTTTTTTTCTTTTTGAATGGTGTCAAGACTCCCTTATAAAGATAAGTGGATCATTATGCATCCTTGGATAAAATGTTCTGGCTCAAACCCTAGAAATTCACCCATTGGCTACATGAAATTCCAATTTTTTTATTGGCTGCATGAGGATCACATAGGTAAATGAAAGGATTCAATCTTATCTCCTTATCCTATCATGAGTCATGCATAATCATTTTACATCTTGGTTTGTATTGGCACAAACTCTTATGCTAATCCTACGTTGCTCGGCTCATAAAGTAATACTGATGGTCGACACCATCTATTCTAGATTGCTTAGCATCCACTATGTTTCCTGTGTTACTCAGCTCCTACTAATTCTTGAATCACTCAGTTCCTATTAACTTCACAATGCTCGACATATACTGTCTTTTGGTCTACTCAGCACATGTTGAATTTTGTATAGCTTGGCATATACTAAAATGTGTTCTGCTTGGCATCAACTATAGTTTTCTCGAAACTATTTGTGACTCGGCACATAAAGAAATTATGGCTTGGCTCCCATTGTGTACTCGACATGTATGGTGAAAATGGTTAAGTGTGTTCACACTCATTTGTCAATCTTATTTATTGGATCAACAATCTAAGCTAGTTGAATGATTTAGAATATGAAGGGAAAACACCTTCTAAGGCAGGAATAGAATTTTGGAAATAAGTAAGACTCCATTCTCATTAGGAAAATTCTCAAACAACATCTCATCAATAACTAGGCCAACTGAGACCTTAATGCATTAGAATGACAAGAGTCGTTCATGGAGGTATAAGGGGAAGTGGAGCAAGGAAAACCCAAAAAAGACACAAAGCAGAAGGCTTTGGAAGCTTGATGAGAAGAGAGTTACCTACAGACGGCATGGACAAGAGAATAGACAAAATTAAAATTAAAGGCCATCAAACTAGGAACTCAAAAGGGATAGACTAAAATTCTAGAAACATCTTGCAAAGTCAAACTGTGAAGTTTTTAACCAAAGCAAGAAAGTGAGAGCTCAACACATGGAATTTGTGGGTCCATCTTATGTTATGAGTTTAAAAAAGGATGATATCAACATAGATTTCCATGTGGAATGCTTTGATTCTCTCTATGTACTAAGTATAACAAAGATTAATAATTTCTCTCGGCTATTAGATTAAGTTAAATTCAATGGTTGTCACATCCTTGCAAAATAAAGATGTCTAAAGTTTACCCAATAAGAGAATGTGATAATTCACCACGTGTTCCTATGGGTTAAATTTTAAATATAGAAATAGGTGAAGATCTTAACCATCCATTGACTTAGGGATGTACGGTGCTCTCATTTTTGTGTAATGAAGATGCAAGGGTTTTAGTCAAAGTGAGAATGCAAGGGGATGTTGAGTGCCTCAGTGGGCCCATTTTATAAAAGAAATGTAAGGAGAGCGAGGATTTTTGAGATCATGGGATGTAACTGAATCAATGGTGGTCATATTCCCACATAATAAAAGTATTTGATTTTTAGCCAAAGTGGGAATATGAGAGTTTGACACATGTCCCACTCTGTAAAACGTGATGTAATATCAATGTTTGAATCGCGACTATCAGATTCTACCTAAATCAAAAACCAATTTTCAAATTCTAAATGTAACATGGACAATTTTGCAATTAGAGCATTATTGGTGTTTCAAGGTAACCTCGTACAAAAATATTCTGCATAAAGTATATAACTTACTCCATAACATGTTACAAAGAGAGACAATTTTGAAGCATAGCAAAGTGGAGCTTGGATTTTGGGTTTCCATCAAGTGAATTATTACAAGTAGATTGTCTAGCAAAGATGAAAAACTATGAGTAATTCCATGAACTATTGTTGTCTAATGATTTCATATTCCAAAATTTTTTGAATTGATAAAAAATGCCTCCCCAAAAATATTTTTCTAGAAAGACAGATTATCAACATAGGAATGCACATGACAATTTTCATGAACAATTTCCCCTCTCTACTAATGAAATAGTGAAAGTAGAGGAATTGGTTCCTAAGAACCATAGATTGATGATTAGTGAGGGTTTCTATGACAAGGGAAACTAGTTGAGAGATGTAGAGACATCAACAAGCGGTTTGGAGTTATTCAAAAAATGGTTTTCATAGAGGAAGCATGATACCCTACTGAGTAATGTATGGGAATTTGATATTAGTAAGTTAGTTGTCCCTGGTGTTTTTATGGATGATGACTTACTGACATTGTTGGAAAACATGTATGGTCTTGTGTTGAAGGTTGTGAAGAACCACACCAAAGATAACCTTTTTAAGGTAATAGTTGATGTGATAAAAAAAAAAAAAACTAAACCCTAACTACACATTACATGAATAGTTTGAGTTGGAATATCTGTAATCAAGGTATGATGCTTAGAGAGTATACCTTCAGGAAGGACCATTACAAGAACACTTTGTGAAGGTAGGGAATCTTTCACTAGTAACATCTCACACCCTAAAGCCCTTACTAAAGAATTACTTCCATCCTAGGGCATAGAACTTTTGAATCTCCTTTTGAAAATTTTTGACATGGATGAGAAAGATCACATTTGAGGCTCTTTATTATTTATGATTGCTCAAACTTTACAGTATGGTATGAGTTATATTTCTGATTTTGCATCTTACTTAGCTGAGGCAATACAAAATAGGCTAGTTTTCATTAGAAAGGGTAAGGTTGATAAGCCCTTTTGGTGGTATCCATTTTTTATGTAGATGTGCTTGCACAAGGGAGTTTTTTTTCTTTGCAAAAGACATGAAACTAGAGTTAGAGAAGGATGGGGAGAATCTACTGGCTTAACTTTGGAGTTCAGACATGACATGGGAGGTCACAAATGCCAACTTCACCTATTTTGATAGATATCTTTCCTCAAAGATGATGATTTTGTTAACTAGAGACAACCCTAGGATTCCACAACCATTATTAGAGCTATTTAGACCTAAATATCATGTTATGGGTTTGGAAGTTGGCCATAATTGGGGAGATATTATCCCTTACTTGGTTTCAACTATTTTTTAGAGTATATGGTTTCCACAGGAAACCTTATGTCCTATCATACCAGGTGCCCTTAAAGGTAGGAATTGTTGAATTCTTATGACAAGTAGGAGGAATTGAAGAGGAGTTGGTGGGAAGAACTAGTAGAATAATCTATCCAAATTTTATAGTGATTCACAATTTTGTGTTTGCTAAGGGAAGATGGAGACACTTAGGTGAGTTCCTAGACAAATATCAAAATGGTCCAGTACCATCCTCATTTTATTAATTGAGAAGTATTTTATGACATGTTCAAAGCAAGAAACTAAGGCCAAGTCATATCAACAAGTAGTTTACTTTCTTGAAGATATTATTAGGAATGAATTTTCTCTACAAGAATAGGAGGTAAAGAAAGAAAAATGGAAGGCATAGAGTAGGGTTGTGGAATTTGTAAATTCCCTAGATAAGAAGTATGACCCCTTAGTAGATATTAAATACTAGGGAGATAAGATAAATAAACTCATTTCTCATTTTGTTGGGATTACAAAAACTCTGAATGAGAAGAAAGAATATAAATAAAAGCATACCTACATCAAGCCAGGGTGGTAGAAAAGAGAATGGATAATAAATTAATAATAAGCCTAGTGTAGTACACCTTACACAAGAGAGCAAGGTATATATGTGCTAGAAATGTGATGGTATAGCCAGTGCCTTTATACAAAAGACAACATTTAGAGAGTCCACCCTTGGCACCAATATTCCCCATCCTAAACCACTATCCACTTTGATAGTAAAGACTCCTAAAAATAATAATTGAATCAAATAGGGGGTCATTATGAAATTTTGATAATTGCATCAAAAGTGTAGGAAGGTACCCTTGAAAAACCTCCAATTCCACCCTTGGCCCTTACTTTTTAAGACTTTAAAGGGAAATAGATTGATCCTATAGTGGAGCAAGTTGCTAGGAAATTCTTGGATGATGACAATTTTGTGAAATGTAGGGCCTTCATCCAATTTTTGTGAAGAAGTAACATAGAAATTTTTGAGGAAAAATGTAAAAAGGAAAAAAATAGCGAAACATGATAGACAGGACTTTGATATAGAAAAAGAAATAAGGACTAATCTAATGCAAGAATTTAGTCAAATAATACTTGTAGTGGGCAAGCAACTACTAAAGGATTCAAGAGTGCTAATACTTCTATAATGGGACATTGCTAATGCAATGATTTTTTATGCAATGAGAAAAGAGAAGGAAACAAAATTGAGAACTAAAGAAAAGGTCAAGGAAGCTCATAAATGGGTAAAATATAGTGATGATCACAAGGCCTTTGCAATGTGGTCTATATAGAAGAGAGATAAGACAAGATTTCAACAAGTTTTAGATTTTGAACACACAAGAAGCCTGGTGGTGTACAGGATTGGAGAAGTGGTTGATTTTGGTGTGGAGGTAGCTGCAAAAGACAAGAAGAAATTTCTTGAGCTTAGTGAAAATTTTGAAAAACTACTAGAGGAATATGATGAGAGGGGGAGAAGAATAAATGAAATGAAAAATTATTTCAAATCTATAGAAGCAAAAAGGAAAAATAAAAGTGGGACAAGAACCTAGCCATCATTTAATTGCTTCCTCCCCTACACCCACTCCTCCCACTAGACCTATAATAGAGATCCTAGATACAACTCAGCATCAATATGTTTCCACTATAGAGGAATTAGATGAGGAAAATAAAAATCTCTGGGCATTCCATGCAGAATTTGGCATACAACATGAAGATAGAACAAAAGATACTATTTTATTTTTTATGGACATAATTAATTGGCCCCTTTTCTATTTAGAGTTGTCAATATTGGTACATGTATGGAAAGAATTGGATAATAATGAAACTACCTTGAAGGAAATTTTGAATAAATGGATCAGTAGAGATGATATTATCACTTCTCTATGTTTCTCTATCATTGATATAATTGATGACCAGATTGAGAAAAATTTTGAATAAGAAAATGATCTACTAATTTTTTACCAAAAATGGGATATGCTACAAAGGAAATTGAGAATCTTCTTCCCTAGATATCTTAGAAAAAAAATTCATCCTTTCCCCCATGTACTAAAATACCTAGGCAATATAAAAGGTAAGGAGGAATGGGGTAATGAACTAGAAGAATTAAATAGTGTCAGATTAAATGATGTGGTAAATAAGGAAAATTTTATATGATTTGCAAGAATAGTTCAAGAAATAGTTCAAGTAAAATTATTCTTTGATACTTTCCAAAAGGAATTTAATGAAATAAAGAATATGGGAAAAGATATAATGGAGAAAGAAAGAGAGATCATGAACTCAACTGGCCAGATAACACAATTTTCAATAAGTGGATGGGAGATTATTCCTCAACCTCACAAATGCTTCAAGTGGCATCTAAGAAAAGGTTCACAGACAAGGAAACAATTATAGAGGAATTGCAGTTAGCTAACAAGCTTGTCCAAATAGATGATAAAGAAGAAGATCAACAAATTGTTATAGATATCCAAATATCAGAGCCAAGAATAATAGAAAAGGAAAAGGTGGCCCCACAACCTAATGAAAAACAAGAAGAAAAGAGAAAATCATTAGGTACAGTGGAGGAATAGGAAACTACAATAACATAATTAGACCCATGATAAAGCAACCAATGAAGGGGTTGTTTTGTTATCAAAAAAAAGGTCACAAGTATTTTTGTTCTTCTTGTGCAATGTTAGAAAGTGACATTTCTTTTCTTATATGTAATTATTTTGTCTTAAGGACCAATGTCCTTTTCCTTGTAAACTTGAAGATTGTTTCAACTTGCACTATATAAGTGAGTTTCCAAGGCTAGAGGAGGGCCCACATTTCTTTTTTCTAAACTAAGTTTGTAAATTCTAAGTTGGTCCATGCATACTATAATTTTATTCTAAATTTGAATATGAAAGTTAACAGATGCCAATCTACTGGTGTTATTTGCTCGTAGGGATAAGCACCAAATTATATACAATTTCAAATAAAGTAATACAAATATACAAAGCTAGTTGTTCATCCCAAATATTATCTCTTCTCTTAATTCCATTCTATTCTCTAAAATTTAATAGAAACCTTTATTGAGTTTCAATTGTAATTCATTTTGAATTATATTTCAATTTACTTTTTCTTATAATCAAATATTTATGTAATTGCTTAATGTGAATTGGAAGAACCTTATCATTTATACTTTTAAGATATGATAAGTATGAAATTTGCAAATGAATACTGATAATCTTTTCACAAAGTGTCAATATAAGATCTAGAGTTATCGCTCAATAGATAAGGCACTAGCCATCTTTAGAAGTTGATCTAGTTGGGATGCTTTACATGATGCAAAAATTCATATTAATCAATCATTTAATATTCTATTATTGAAGTTTAAAATGATAGCCTATGCTTGATTCATGCAATCTAGAGTTTGGTAAAATATCTAGTTATCATCTCCATGTTACCATTGAATTAGAAGAAAGAAGGTTAAACCATCTATTATCTTTGGAGTTCATGTCTAGAGTACTAAGGGAATGAGAATGAATTTCTAGGAAAATCCACCCAAATCTTGAAAAATTTGAAGTGGAGAAGACCTCAAAGTCTTGTTAGTTGGTCCTTTTATTTTTACTTCTCAGAATACTCATAATGGTTTTTAGATAATCACTAGGTTTTATGACATTTCAAAAGGTTGTGGAAATTATATCAAATCAAAAGCTGACTAACAAAAAAAAGGGGGAAATGATATTGAGAAGGAGTGAAAATAAAGGGGGAAATGAAGAAATGAATATAGAAGAAAAAATTGGAGTCAAAGACATCAAATGCCACAACATCATAATTTTACAAATTCATATTATAATCATAGGGTAAGTATTTTTTATTGAAATGACTATTCATGTCAAAGTTTATTTGCCACTAATGTCAAAGGGGGAGATTGTTGATCTCTAAGCCTATGTTGTCTATTAGTGTCCAAATGCTTAGTCATTTACCGAGAAAGGATGAACAATCATCACTATGACCAAGTCATCTATTAAAGGTTAAGATTATATAAGGACTTGTTTATTTTGCATCACATGCTGAGAATGTCAATGATTGTTGAGCACCCCAGTTGAGATCCAACACATATGTAAGCCAAGCTATTATATCAAAGACTAAGTAAATAGAAAAGGCATTTTTTCTAAGAAAATAGAGAAACACATATATCTAGAGGTCAAGTACCAGTATGAATGTTATTTATGGCCAAGTGTCAGCACATTAGGATGTTGTGTAGTTCAGTTTCATCATATGAGTTTTTAATTACACAAAAAAATATGTAAATCATTTTGGTTTACTTTCACACAATATTTAATGTTTGTAGACACAGTTAATATGGTGATTAAATGTTAGTAAAAAAGGTAATGATTCCAAAGAATGGAAATCAACCAATTAAAAAATATAAAAGAAATGAAAAAAAGAAGATGAACTCTAAACTATTGATTGAGATCTAGAACTTTTGAAGAACATCTATTCAAGGAGGATTCTAACCCTAGAATCATGTGTACATCTGTGTGTGTGTGTGTGTGTGTGTGTGTGTGTGTGTGTGTGTGTGTGTGTGTGTGTGTGTGTGTGTGTGTGTGTGTGTGTGTGTGTGAGAGAGAGAGAGAGAGAGAGAGAAGAGAGAGAGAGAATTCAAGAATATGCAAGTGAAGAAATAAATAAGGAAAGAACATAGAAAGAAAGTGGTAGCTACGATTAGTTCAGACTAAGGAAAAAGAAGTACTCAAAGAATAAAAGGAGACATCAATTTGAGAGATCAAAGAGATCCAAAATTAACTTATAGAGAAAACTAGGGATCAAGTAATAAATTAGTTCTTAGCAATGTTGAATTAGGGAAAATGTCTTAATAGAGTGATCCTAATAGGTCTATGTAAATCACCTAATAGAGTCCTTACTTAATTGTAAGTGTGAAATCCTTTAATAGGGAACAACTTAGCAATCTTGAATCTTTTAATAGGGTAGACCCCTCATAGGATAGATCATATTTTATGATCAAATGTTGTAACCCTAGCAAGTTAATTTTATTATTACAATAGTGAAGATTTGTGGATTTCATTCGCACCCTAGTTTTACCTTCACATTGAAGTATTTTTGGGTTACCAAATCATTTTTGTTATGTGTTCAATCTTTTATGGATGTGATGTATTCATTTACTATTCAATATTACAATTTTGATGTTACATTTAAGATATGAGATGAATTCGGTGTGAATTCAATAATTTGATTTTGTAAGTAAAAGTTTAAGATCCTGATTCACCCCCCACCACCACCCCCTGCCCCCCCAACTATCTCGCTACCCAAAAATCCTTCAAATGGAAAGGGAGAGTACAAAGGAAATAGTTAGGTATGAACATGAACATAGAATAGTATAGCTTTTGTTTTTTTCATTAATGTTAAAGGAGGAGATTGTTGGAGTGAGTTAATTTTTTGTCATTAATGTCAAAATGTCTAATGAAGAAGACACTATTGGAATGAATAATACACTATCAAAGTGTTGGATTGTCTTATTGGAAAGAATGCTTCTGAGAGAAGGGGGGGGGGGGGGGGTGATGAATCAGAAGAACTAGCTTTTTAACTATTTCAAATCCTTAATAACATATTTTTGAAATAAACATGCATGCATATAAATATTAAGCAATCATAAAAAACCAATATGCATCACCACATAACACTTAAGATTTGGTAACCCAAAAACCCTCCAAAAATAAGGAGGTAAAATTGTGGTGGGGATGATACCCACAAAATCACTGCAGTAATAATGTTTAACCACTTTTGATGGTCTGTCCTGTTAAAGGCCTGCCCTGTCAAAGGCTTTACACTGTATCAATAGTGACCTAGTTAAAATATTTACAAACACTTTTACATGAAGTTTCACCCTGTCAAAGGATTTAGTCACCTAGTTAAAGGATCTATAAAATAGTTGCTAAGCTAACCTATCATCATAGGATTTTCTCTCTAATACAATGGTTAAAGAGTATTAGGTATGATAAACCTGATGGCTTACAATCCTTCAATTGCTGAATATGGGCACTTGATCTACTCTCTCTGATCTTGATCCTCTATGATCTGATTCTCTTCTCTCTGATATTAGACTTATACATTCCCCCCCCCCCCCCCTTTTATGCTCACTCTACTCAATCTAATTTTGTCTTCCTTATAGAGACACTCAAAGACTTAGGGTTAGGTATGGATCTACAATCCATATTTAATCTCTAATTTTTGCTTATTCCTTGCACATCTCTTATTGGTTGCATGCCTTCTCCATTTTTCTTATTGGCTGCATGTAGATTGCATAGGAAATATAAATGATTTGATCTTATCACTTAAATCTTTTGAGATTTGTCTTATGTCTGCTACGAAAATAGTTTACATCTGAGTTTGTGAAGTTTCAAACTCATATGTTGATTCTAAGTTACTCAACACTTACTGCTTCCTGATGCTCGGCATCTACTATAACTTAGCTTCTGTATATGCTCATATCTTGCTCAGCATCCTTCAAGACTTGACACTTGAATAATGCTTGGTACTTAGATCATGGTCAGCACCTGTACTTACTCAGCACCTGAAGATTGTTCGGCACTTGAAGATCATGCTCAACACTTGTTGAATTTCTTGACTCGGCACATGTTGTGGCTCGGCATACACAATGTACTCAACTTCAATGTGAAAGTTGGTTAAGTGTGTTGACACTCAAGTGTCAAAACCATTTTTAGACTAACAATCTCCCCATTTGACATGAGTGTCAAAAACACTTAACTAAGCAATATTTATCTGATGTTATGAGTACACTTTCTGATCTACTTGATATGTATACAGAGGTTTATCAAAAATGTGTAACTTAATAAAAAATGTGACTCCCCCCAAGTTGATCATGCCAATGTCTTGTGCCGTTATGCTTAATGTTCTCTTTAAAATATCTTCAACATATTATCTCCCCCTTAGAGTATTATCTCCCCCTTTTTGATACTTATATCAAAGGGTCCTAAATAGTAATGCCATGTTTGGCCAAAAATGTCTTGTTTACCTCAAGGAGTATTTGGAGAGCTGCATCCCAATTATTTAAGGCAATATCTAATGACTTTTGTTGGATTGCAAGCTCTGCTACGAGATCAACTAGTCCTTCATGTGTAGAAATATTAGGATCCTTCTTTAGGACTGTTTTTGCATACATTTTCTCCTTGTGCAATACTTCTAAGTGAGGAGTAATGGAGGCTTGTATTTGCATCAACTTTTCTTTGATAGTAGCCTCTTCTATTGATAATGCAGCTAATTCCCTCTAAGTGTGTAATATATGAGAAAATTGCTTTTCACTCTGTGCAGGATCTGAGGGTAGTTGCATGCTGGAGAGTTTTAATTTACTCTCAAGGTTCAAAATTTTCTATTTTATTTCATGTGTGAACCTGGAAAAATCACAAAATTTGCTGTAAAGGGAAAATATGTTCCCTAATACACTTTTTATATTTTCCAATTTCTTGGCTAGGTCAACCTATCCCAAAATTATGTTATTAGCTATTTTCTGGTTGACTTTACCTAAAAACTTCTTTTCTGACCATTCCAATAGTTTTGCATTAGTATCATGGTCTTCATTATTTACTTGGTCAACTATATCAAATAATTGCTCAAGTATTGACCTGTTTACCTCTGGAGGTTGAAGACTAAGAGCATCCATGAATATATCTTTTATTTCATTCAGTGCTTGCTTATATTTGTAGTCTTTTCTCATTGCCTCTTGTCTCCTCCTCTTATCTAATGCACTTTATATTTCATTCATCTTTTCCTCATTTAGAGTGCTTGAATCATAATAGGGTATTTTGATTTCTTCAGCAAGCTTAGGAATACCATAATGTATGGTTCTGGCTACCCTTGTGGAACTTAAACTTGGCGTATTGGCATATAAAATTATCTTTTCAGTACTCTACTCATGACTGGGTTTTGTGGGAGTTGTTGTTTTTGGTAATTCAACCAAATTTTGTATTGCAAACTCCTCTTTATTTTGGGTTTCTTCCTTCAACTCTTGTTCTTGCTTGTCTTCTTCTTGTTGTGTTACTACTACTGGAGGTGTACTCACTATCTAAGCTATTGTCCCTATGATTACCTCTGTTGTTGCACTCAACTCTTGATGAGTTTGAGTGACTAATCTTAGTGGTGATGGAGGTGGTAGAAATGTAAACCTAGTAGTTTGAATGATCTGAGGTGGTTGTTGTGATGGCACCTTGACCTCTTGGAGTTTTTCTACTAAATTTTGAAGGTAACCCACACTGACCAAAATGGGATTTGTACACAATTGTGCTTGGGTATGTGCAGGATCATGGTGTGCCAAAAAGTGGCGATCTAAAAAATATGTAGTTCTGAAATGCCTGAAAGAATTTCAAAATCTATTCCCAATTTTTTCCCACCCATCCTGATACTAAATGAAAACAATTAATACCTTTATAATTCCTACTATATCTTTCAATACCAACCTTATATGGTCATCTTTAAAACATCTCAAAAATGTGGTTTTGGCATGTTCTTATATGTTTTCTACTTCAAGCATGTAGCTGATGACTTTTTTTCAACCAAAATTTGATGTAATGAAAAGGGTTTCTTAAGAATGTTCTTAGCTTTTCATAAATGTAAGTTTTGTCAAATTACGAGTTTAGTAAGTAATTATTACTTATTTTCTAATGGAGTTAGCTACAAAGTGCTGATTGACATACTGGTTGAAAAATAGCTATAACTTTCAAACTGTATAAGATTTGTGAAATCCAAAAGATGTGTCACATTCTATGCTTTGACTAGTATAAGAAAAAAAAAAAAAACTTAATTGTGATTTTTTTTGAACTAGTTAAGGTGGTTAGACACGGTAGTTTTTTAATTCTGAAAATAGTATAGTAGAAAATTCATAATTAATTATTTATTTGGAATAAAAATTGCAAAAAATATGTGTCACATCCAAGCATTAGTCTACTTTTTATACCTCAAATTATATTTAAAAATATTATCATTTGATTATGATTAAGCTGGTCAGACATACACCTACTTTTTATTTTTGCCCTGAAATTTTTGTAGTACTGCATTAAAATCCAAACTTTTGAGCAATCAAATTTTATTTTTCTCTAGATAAGGCCTTGTAGTTTAGAAACTAGATTCAATTTCCTACAGATTATTTTCTTACAACTTTTTGATATAAAGTCTAGAACTACTTTAAAATTATGTGTCAAGTTGACATAACCCTGATTTGTTGGTTTTTCACTGCCACTTAAGGCCATAGTTTGGTACACCATGATCCTGCACATACTCGCTTGTAGATTTTTTTGGTCAAGGATCTTAGTAAGATCTACTACAATTAACGGATTGATGTTTTGACATGTAGTATCAACAAAATCCTTAATCTTTATGATTTCTACAGGTGTGGTAGGTGAGTGAGGAGAGCTAGGAGGTGAAAGATGTGTGCTTTGCACATTTTGTTGTTCATCAGTTCCTTTGTCTTCATATTTTATTTCCTCATCTCTTTCTTTTTTATTTTCCTCTTCTTCAACCTTCTTCTCTTCTTCAATTTTCTCTTCTCTCCTCTTCCTTCTTTCTTTAGGTTTGGCAACAGCTTCTTCTTTGTATATTTCTTCAAGAACATCTTCAAATGTTTTGTACAAGTTTTTCCATACTCTTGTTTTTATCTGCACAACTTCTTCAATTTTGTTTTGTAGGATGGAGAATGCCCTATATTTGGGTCTAAACCTTTTGTTATGCCATTTGACTGCTTGAGTTACCTGTTCTTTTGTCAAATTAGGTAGTAAGTTTGCTAGGGTTGATTCCCTTATCTCTTTCTCCATCATTAGACAGAAATGCCATTTGTCTTCTATAATTTTAGACAATTCCTTTGGCAATTGTCCATCTAGTTCAAGAGGTGTATACTTGAACTGTTCCATAAATGCATAGATTGATTCTTCTATGCTATTTTGTTCCTCTTTACTGAACTTATTGTAATCAATCTTTTTCATTTCATTTATGTCTCCATTCCTAATCTTCTTACATATTATATCAATTGAAGATTTAGGAGGACTTACCTCTTCAATCTGATCTTCTTCATCAGTATTAGGTTGGGCCACATATCTTTTCCTTTTCTTTGGCTCTTCCTATGCCTTTGTGTTTTTCTTCTTTGTGGCTTCCTCTTTAGCCTTCTAGGTGGAGGCCCTTGTTGTAGCTCTAGTTGTTGGCTTCTTTGGTGTTTGCATGGTAGCTTTCTTTGGTAGGGGCTGAGAAGTAGGAGAGGTCTTTGTTTTCCTTTTAATGACTCTATGTTTGATGGGTGCTTCCTTGGTTTTTATTTCCTCGGCACTCTCATCTTTTTCTTCTCCTTTTCTTTGAGGTAGTTCAAGTGGCTCTTGTTCTGGCTCACCTTCTTCTTCTCCTTCATTAATCTCTTCTTCTTCACCTGCTACACTTGATTCTTCAACACCAAATTTCTTATTTATCTATTTTACCAACTTGTCCTTTTTCTTTACTACTGAGGTCATCTTGAGTTCTGTAACAACTCTTGATTTTACAATGTCATATGTCCTAAATGCCTTGGCAGATTTGTCCATTTCCTCTACAAGTAAAGCTATGATGGCTATAGAAGCTTGGTCAACATCAAGCTCATATCCTAATGGTCTAAGCCATCTTGTCCTTGGAAGGACCGCTTGAATGTAGGTGTAATCAATATCAATAAGAAAACATATGTCATTTATATGCTTTTCTACCAGTGAGATTGGTATCCTCATTCTTTTCTTCATTACATTTTTGAAATCTTCAAAATAGATAGACATTTGATCGTCAAAGCTATCTCCCATTTGTACAATGAAATCATTAATTTGATCAACAATGGTTTTATTTTGACTCTAGTTGACTTTTCCAAATGAAGAAAATTCCTTCATTACATAGAAGAACATACAAACCAACACTCAACCAAATTTGCACTGTGCTCCCTTGCATTTTCTAATAGCTCTAAGATTTTCATTAATCTGTTGCAACAAGAGCTTTGCAAGATCATAAGTGTGATCTTTCTTTACAAGTTTATGTGCCACATCTACTACTATGTAGGGTACACTATTTAACCTGCTGGATTGGTAAAACTTATTCGATATGATCCTTATAGAAAAATCTTAAAGAGGATCAGTTATGGTGTCTATAGTCATGCCTCTATTGTTCCACTTTGCTCCTATGTTCTTCTCAATTGTTTCCTTCTTTTTGCTTCTCAAGGTTTTTGGCCGATCTAGGGTTGGAAAGCCAGTAACCCTATGAACCATCTTCTTGGTAATCTTGACTTGCCCTTGTTCTAACCAGAATGATCCATCATGGATTTTGTTGAGTATAATGCATATCCACTCATTTCTAAATACTATTGGAAAGACTAGGGCTTTGGTTAAACCCTTCTTTTCTATGACAGAAAACTCATCTTTCAGAATACCATTATCACAAAGTTTTTCATAGGCATTAAAGATTTCCAAATCTCCTATGGCCCCTATTTTACAATTATATCATTTTCACACATCCTGAACCATAACAAATTTTTCAGGGATGGCGGATAGGACACCAACGGGATCATTTTTGTATGCAACCTCTGGTATAGGTCTAAACTTAGGTTGCTTTACTTCATTGCTGACAAGTTGAATTTCATGACTCATTTTCTCTTGGGTCATTTTTGAGCTTGTTGCCATTTATATCTGAACTAGGGTTTTAACAATTTAAAGAAAAAACTTTTCAAATTGTAAAACTCGGCACTTGAAGAAAATACCTGGATAGATACTTTGATTGCTTGGGTAGATGTTGAATTGCTGCAAATCACTAGTTAAAAGCTTGAAAATCACTCAGACGTGCTCAAAATAATCGTTCTTCATTTGAATGGCTCAAGAATGAATCAAATTTTACTTTTAAATGACGGAAGAAACTTTTGCATTTAATGCATTTTGATACCTACACCTGTCACTCAACTTCCAAATGTTTTTCAACTTGGCATCTATTTGGCAGCTATGCTTACTCAGTATCTACTAATTTTGGTGATTAACTCAACATCCAAAGTAGTTTTACTCGGCATTCAAAGACAACTCAGCATCATTGTTTGAATTTTAGTCTTAGCATCTTATCTTATGCTTAATTCTTCTTTTCAGCGCTTCTTTTTTTTGTGACTGATGTATGATATATCTTTTTATATCAGTCTCATATATCTCCCTTATGCTTAGTTTGATGAAGTGTGATCACTTGACCAGTTAGGTGAAGTGATCCCTTTGCTTGATGTACTGCACTCATCTTTCTTCTTCCAAGTCTTATTCATTTGTCCTCTTATGACATCAATCTTTTCTTTTCCTTTGTTGGCTTCAGTATTTGGTGCTTTGGACCTTGTAGGATAGTTCTTGCTGGTATGACTAGTTTTCAAGCAACTGAAACATGTAGTTTGGCTCAACCATCTTTTATAGTTTCCTTTGAAATGTTTTCTTATGCAATTCTAGGGTGTATGTCCATATTCCTGACAATAGTGACAACTGTACTAGGTGTTATAATCCCAATGGTAGTGGCTTTCATTCCCTTTTACTGGTTGATTTGATGTCCACATAGGCTTTGATCTACATTCAAATGCCCTATGTCCATATTTCTTACAGTTATGACAATGTCCATCAAATCTTTGTGTTCTTGGGGTTTTGGATTTATAGTCTTGTGTCATATGTCCTTGCATTTTGCACTTGTGACAGTAACTCTTGCTTTTATTTGGCTAATTGATTCTTCTACTCCTGCAAATATTAGTAGTGTGTCCCCTTTTATTACAGTAATGACAAGTAGGTTTAAAATCCTTACCTTTTTCACTTCTTTGCTCAACACTCTTTGATGATTCACCAACTTTAGTGTTGTTGTATCCAAGTCTTGACGTATCATGGGTTGATCTTGGGCATTTCAGCAACTATTCAAAGTAATTTATGGCTTCACTTGACTTGTTGAGATTTTTTGCTATCTCTTTTTCTCTGTCCAATTCATTCTGCATCTTTAGAGTAGAGATCTTGATATTTTTCATATTAAGTTCATGATGAAGGTTCATCATTTGAGCAAGTCTATCCATCTGCATGTTTGAAATCCTTGTTGATTCAGTACTCTTTTCTTCCAGTCTGTTTGCAAGACTTATTTTGTCATCTTCCATCATGACTCTGTCCTCAACTGCTCTTTTCTTTTGTTCAGTGATTTCACATAACATTATGGCCTATGATTCATGTTCCATCTTGAGAGATCTTATCTCATTTGCTTGAGCTTCATTTTTCTCCATCAGTTCTGTTATTGTTGCATCAAATTCTTTAGTGTCTCCATTGGCAAACACTTGTGTGGTGTCAATCTCCTTGTAGTGTATGTCATTTTCAGCTATGGCTATCTCCTTTCTTCTTTTTAAATAGTTTCTTAATTCCACTCTAGCTTCCTCTACCTTTTGTAGAGAAAGATGCACATCTATCACCTGGTTTTCAATGATCTTTCCAAGTTTAAAAACTTCCATCCTTAGATCTTTTCCTACAAGCTGTTAGGCTTCTCTTTGAGAGAAACGTGGCTATGATACCAATTGTTGGATTGTCTTATTGGAAAGAATGCTTCTGAGAGGGAGGGGGGTGAATCAGAAGAACTAGCCTTTTAACTATTTCAAATCCTTAATAACATATTTTTGAAATAAACATGCATGCATATAAATATTAAGCAATCATAAAAAACCAATATGCATCACCACATAACACTTAAGATTTGGTAACCCAGAAACCCTCTAAAAATAAGAAGATAAAACTGGGGTGGGGATGATACCCACAAAATCATTGCAGTAATAATATTTAACCACTTCTGATGATCTGCCTTGTTAAAGGCCTGCCCTGTCAAACGCTTTACACTATATCAATAGTGACCTGGTTAAAATATTTACAAACACTTTTACATGAAGTGTCACCCTGTCAAAGGATTTAATCACCTAGTTAAAGGATCTATAAAATAGTTGCTAAGCTAACCTATCATCATAGGATTTTCTCTCTAATACAATGGTTAAAGAGTATTAGGTATGATAAACCTTATGGCTTACAATCCTTCAATTGTTGAATATAGGCACTTGATCTACTCTCTCTGATCTTGATCCTCTGTGATCTGATTCTCTTCTCTCTGATATTAGACTTCCTTATACATTTTTCCCCCTTTTTTTATGCTCACTCTACTCAATTTGATTTCATCTTCCTTATAAAGACACTTGAAGACTGTTAGTACCCAAGGTGGTCTCAGTCTTTAAACTTTTAGTTTCAGAGGTTGAACCACTTTGAACTGAAGCTTGAAGTCGTTCAAAGTAGTTCAAGGATTCAAAGTAGTTCAAAGTGGTTCAATTGTTCATTCCACAGGTGCAGATCATAATGGAATTTTTGAATTGAAGAAAACACATTCCTATGTTGAAGCCAACACTAGGAATAGACCATCCAAGTCCATGTCTCCAATAAGATTAATTCCTTAGGAGCTTTCAAAACTATAATGCACAGAAATACAAATGTAAAGATTTGATGAAATTCTCAATATGATTAGTCCATATATGAAAATGCATATGTAAAGTCTGACTAGATGCCGATAGTGAAAAATGAATTCCCTCACCGTGCCAATGCCAGTCAAACAAAAAGATGTGCTTTATGTAGCACTCACAGCACGACGACAGTAATGGTGAGTTTTATATATGC
Source organism: Cupressus sempervirens (assembly GCA_028749045.1). Classification (NCBI taxonomy): domain Eukaryota; kingdom Viridiplantae; phylum Streptophyta; class Pinopsida; order Cupressales; family Cupressaceae; genus Cupressus; species Cupressus sempervirens. The sequence continues at coordinate 709,791,321 of CM053793.1, forward strand.
CAAGATGCAATGCCGTAGGGGTGACTGTTTAGAATTTTCTATGTGTGTTGATTAGTCTGCATGAACCTGTAGCCCCACATTCAAAGCACCTCTTGAGTGGTGAAGAAAATCACATTCTCCTATACATGACAAGACATGATGGTGAAAGTGATATTATGGTGAAAGATGATCTTTCATGGAATTCACATTTAGCAAGACTAGGGAAGCTCGCAAATGACATAGTATCCAATATACATGATGATTCAGTATTGATAAGATTCACAGCAAAAATGGGCAAGTATCTATGGGTCTATTTGTATAGTTGAGCCAATGGAAACCATGAACCTCGCGGACCTTGGAGATGACTGTGAGGAAAAGAAATAATACATGGCATCCTCCATGGGCAAAGATGTAATGACCAACAAGCATGCAGAGATAATGCAACTGTCATGAGCCAAGATAGAAATCATCAAGGGACATATTTAGAGGAGGTGGCAGATGCATAGCAACTAAATCACATGAAATTAACCATTGCATCAGCTATTGAATTTACAGGAAAATATGTGGATACTGAAGCTACGTTCCATTAAATTTGGAATTTTTCGATGGAATGCTTATCATGGGTTGGCTATATGATGTTGAACTAACCGGAATCATTTCAAGCTCGTGCCTTCTTACTTATATATAAAGAGCCTGCAAGTCTATCGGCAGTCACATGGTAATGATTTGATAAGGCTGGTGATTCCTCTCGGCATAGAATGACAAAGATACCCCAGTGCTTTCTTATTTATATTGATTAACTGCAATGAGAAGTGATAGCATAGAAAACAATTAGAGAGTTCAACTATCACGTTGCTTTTGGGAAAGAATAGATCCAAATCAAAGTGCAATAAAGAAAAATTGGGTAATGTTTCTAATATATCTTGTGCTCATGTCAAGGTTGCAGTTAAGACTTTGACTAAAATGTGATGGATATATATCTATACCCAAGGTCCGATACGTAAATGTAGAGGTGAAGGTTTTAGAATACAAGTAATTAGATAAAGCTCTGTCATCATTGAACGTGCAGCTCATGAAGAGATTGGAAAATTAAACAAACCTTCTTCCTGTGTTTATGACAAGAGTAACAATGACAATGGATATAATGTGAAGGACAATGTTTGAGTTTAAAGTTACAGACATATAAGTTCTCCTATTTTACAAAGATGCCCACAAGTATGTCTAAGATGTTTAATCAAATGCTATCCTTATAAGTTATGACTATCATGATATCTAGAAATGATGCATAAAAAGATACCGACAGAGATGTATGCATCTTCTAACTCGTATATATATACATGGCAGTAATGTAAGAAGACAGTTTTGGATGCTTTGATATTTCATTAATTTCACAGGTAGTGTTGGCAGGTGAAAAGTCATAAAAGACTGAGCTTATTTTTGGTGAATGCCAAGTTTCATGCAAGACAATACAATGCATTTATAAAAGGTTATACACCCAAGCAGTAAAATCAGGCCACTTGTCATCACACTTTAAGGGAGACTTGCATTTACATATCATAAGAAACACTTGTGATATTTTTATAACGATGATAAAAGAGGACCATTGCCCGAGAATAATGGGTGTGTTTCTAATTAAATCATATAAACCCGATAGGTGATAAAAAGGCATATCATGGAATTGGTAAAGAAAGAAGATAATTCCAAGAAATTAGAGGAGTTATCTCAAGAATCAGTTATGAAACTAAAAAGGCTACGAGAAAAGAAAGGTTAAATAAGCCAATGGCAGAGGAAACAAGGGTTCCAGTTTTCTGAATTCTGGCTAGGAGACTTTGGGCTACAGTAGGATAGAGGCTGTGAATACAGTATTTGGAAGGTTCCACTTTTTTTTCAGCAATTACAGACTATGTGTTGTGGGCAGGGGGAGATTTTTCAATCCTAAGGGAAAGGAATTTGAACAGAGCTTTATTTGCTAAACTTTGTGTTAGTGATTAAAGAGGCTTTTGATTTTGAAATGTAATGTAGGAAAGATGGTTTCATTTTCTGTTGCATGTGTAATAGGACCTTAGTAGTCTTTTACATCTTAAAGAAGGGAGGTTTGAAAGAAATTTGCAAATTGGAACTTTGAGTCCACGTAGTTTTCTTTCCACTGATGGTTATGTTGCTGTAACTTTTAGTTTTCTTTAAGTGCATCAGATTTGTTGTTTTCTATATGCATTTGATATCAGGATCTTCTGGAAGCTTTGATTCATTTTTTCTCAGGAGAATGGAAATTTTTCTTTGACTTTTATCCTTTGAAATGCAGTATACAGCAAGTTAACTTTGTGTAATCTGTTTTATTCTATCTCCTTTCTTTTCTTTGGTTCTTAGGTTTCGCATCTACTCTGTGTTTACAGGTAGATATTAGATATCCTTTCGTGCTTTCTAGTAAAAGCACTCACATTTAATTCACTGTAAATCTTGCACGGGGAGCTGTACCCAATAAAAATTCAAAGGAAGGTTATTAATCTAATAATAACCTATCCAACTGTTGGTGTTGGTTTGTCCTTTCACTTGGGCATTCAGGGTCGGATTTCCACATATTCTCTTGAAGGACAATCTAGTCACTAACAAATTTTTGGCAACTCCGTTGGGGAATCGAAGTAAAGATCTAAGTGCCTACCTTTATTTCCTGAGTTTTATAATCATCTTCGTGTGCAAGAGATTGGCGACTCTATGCGAAGACCATGCTAGACATGGAAGTCATGAGAAAAAAAAGGCAAGATCCTTCTCTCTTAGAGCTTTGTCAAATTGATGATAAAGTGTTACATGATTTTATGGACAGTTTCAGAAAAAGTATTTCCAAAGGTATCTAGAAAAATCTGAGTTTTGAAGATGATACAAGTTCTTGGCTGCTATGGAAAGGCCTCTGTGGAAGATTTCATAATCTGAAATACTTGCAAAACCTCGAAGAAGAAGTGGCTTAGTTAAAGGAGCATTTGAAAGAAGATGATGATGGACCTCCCGTTATTTCAGTCCCACCCATGTATCTCAACCTCCTTGTCATGAGTAATCAAGAAGTATAGCCAGAGCGACTCCAGCCTCATGTTGATCCAGTTTCAATAGATGAAAATATATGTGGAACAGGGGTAAGCAATAATGATGAAATCTTATCTCAAGATTTTTCTTCATCCCATGTAGAAAGTTTTTCAGTAAAAGAACACGATGATCGTTCTTTGCTTCATGATTTTGTTGGAATGTTGTCTAGTGATGCTTTACCCATAAATGAATCTTTAGATGTCATGAGGAATTGTGAAGACATTGGCTCTTTGAATGAAAATGCTAGAAGAGATCATATCCTTGAAACTTTTCCTTCTAAAGATTTTGCAGCAACAAGCCCTGTAGATGATGCTGATTTTCATGGAGGTATATTCAAATCTCTTTCTCCACATCTTGAGAGTTTCAATTTTAACTATGTTGATAGTCTCCCTATTTCAAAAGCTTCTATTGATGAGGAACTAGACAATTTGCTTCCATATTTTCAATCTTTCACCTTTGATATTGATCATCTTTCTTTAAAAAGTCTTCTTGATGAAAGCATCCAGAATAACATACAATCTGAAAATGAACTCCCTATCATTCTAAAGAATGAAGATGATTCCTTGTGCTTACAAACCAGTGACGAGTTCTTGCAAAGATTTTTTTCATTTGATGATGAAATATGTAACTATGACAAGGTGAAAATACATGAAGATACTAAAATAAGTCTTCAGTTTGAAAACTGCCCTGTTGAAGCATGGAGAGGAACGTCACTTGATCAGCAAGAAGAAATCATTGCCAAATTCTTGTTATATCTTCAGCCGAAAGATTTCTCTCAAAATAGACTTTTTGATGGTAACTCATTCTTTCATAGAGACGAGAAAAAGATACCTCTAGATGAAGACACCTTTGCTGAATTTCATGATAAGATAGAAAAATATGAAGCTAACCTTCAATCTAGCAGTGATTCGGCATATGTGTTAAAGAATGCAATTCTTAATGAAGAAGAGGAGGTCATAAACACATTTTTGTCATCACTCCATCTGGGGTACTTCTTCAATAATATCTCAGGTACCTATTTTTATCAGTTTCAGAATGAAACATTTCTTGATATCTTTCCTCTTCATCCATCTATGGATAGTGTTATTGATGGAGATTGTGTAAGAAATACTGAAAAGTTTGATGACATTTTGGGAAGAGAAAAGGATAGAATTCATGACCCATTTGATGATAGTTGGTTCCTTGAAAGAAATAGAGAAAACATATATCCAAGGATTGATCCTCTATTGAAGGAGGTGTCATTATGGTTGCGAGATGATCATGACCATACACTAGAGTTGAATCTGCATGACAATGTTTCTAAGGATTGCATATCATCTTTTGGTGAGGATTTTTTATATCATGTTTTTCAGCTTGAGGTGGAATCAAATTTTGCTAGCATGAAAGATCCATTTTTAGGTGAAGGAGCATACTATGATGAATTGTGGTTGTTCGAAAAAGAAGGTTGGATCAGCATATGCATGCACGCAGTTAGTTTGAAGTTTGGCATTGAAAGAGTCGTCAGCACGTTATGGTTTAGAGCTATTCCAATGAGACATGGCTTGCTGCTCTGGAAAGGATGCTACTTCTCCCAGCCGGTAAATGGATTTGCATGACTCCTTTCTTTTCTTTTGGTTCTCATGGTAGGCCCTCTTCCTACCTTTGTATATATTTTGTAAATAAGTTTTGTTATGCATAGTGTAGTTGGAATATTGCACAAGCTTCAGGCTTTCTGATAGTTTTTGGTTTGTGGTTGGTTTTAGTTTGCTAGTTTTGCCCTGCTCCCCTCCACCCTCTCTGCAAACAGCTCCCAGTCTTCTCTTGCTGACTCTATTTGCCCAATGGATAAGGCACTGTTCTTTCTTAGAGATTGCTAGAGTTCTCTGATTTCACATCAAAATCAGTCTCACAATTAGAACCCCTGTTAGTACCCAAGGTGGTCTCAGTCTTTAAACTTTCAGTTTCAGAGGTTGAACCACTTCGAACTGAAGTTTGAAGTCATTCAAAGTAGTTCCACGGTTCAAAGTAGTTTGAAGTGGTTCAATTGTTCATTCCACAGGTGCAGATCACAATGGAATTGTCGAATTGAAGAAAACTCATTCCTATGTTGAAGCCAACACCAGGAATAGACCATCCAAGTCCGTGGCTCCAATAAAATTAATTCCTTAGGAACTTTCGAAACTGCAATGCACAGAAATACAAATGCAAAGATTTGATGAAATGCTCAATATGATTAGTCCATACATGAAAATGCATATGGAAAGTTTGGCTAGATGCCGATAGTGAAAAAGGAATTCCCTCACCATGCCAATGCCAGTCAAACAAAAAGATGTGCTTTATGTAGCACTCACAACACGGCGACAGTAATGGTGAGTTTTATATATGCCAAGATGCGATGCCGCAAGGGTGACTGTTGAAAATTTTCTATGTGTGTTGATTAGTCGGCATGAACCTGCAGCCCCACGTTCAAAGCGCCTCTTGAGTGGTGAAGGAAATCACATTCTCCTATACATGACAAGACATGATGGTGAAAGTTCTATTGTGGTGAAAGATGACGTTTCATGAAATTCACATTTAGCAAGACTGGGGAAGCTCGCAAATGACATAGTATCCAATATACATGATGATTCAGTATTGATAAGATTCACAACAACAATGGGCAAGTATCTACGGGTCCATTTGTATAGTCAAGCCAATGGAAACCATGAACCTCACGGGCCTCGGAGATGACTGTGAGGAAAAGAAATAATACATGGCATCCTCCATGCACAAAGATGTAATGACCAACAATCATGCAGAGATAATGCAACTGTCATGAGCCAGGATAGAAGTCACCAAGGGATAGATTTAGAGGAGGTGGCAGATGCATAGCAACTGAATCACATGAAATTAACCATTGCATCAGCTATTGAATTTACAGGAAAATATATGTGGATACTGAAGCTACGTTCCATTAAATTTGGAATTTTTTCATGGAATGCTTATCATGGGTTGGCTATATGATGTTGAACTAACCGGAGTCATTTCAAGCTCGTGCCTTCTTACTTATATATAAAGAGCCTGCAAGACTGTCGGCAGTCACATGGTAACGATTTGATAAGGCTGGTGATTCCTCTCGGCATAGAATGACAAAGATACCCCAGTGCTTGCTTATTTATATTGATCAACCACAATGAGAAGTGATAGCATAGCAAACAATTAGAGAGTTCAAGTATCCCGTTGCTTTTGGGAAAGAAGAGATCCAAATCAAAGTGCAATAAAGAAAAATTGGCTAATGTTTCCAATATATCCTGTGCTCATGTCAAGGCTGTAGTTAAGACTTTGACTGAAATGTGATGGATATATATATATATACCTGAGGTCTGATACGTAAATGCAGAGGTGAAGGTTTTAGAATACAAGTAATTAGATAAAGCTCTGTCATCATTGAACGTGCAGGTCATGAAGAGATTGGAAAATTAAATAAACCTTCTTCCTGTGTTTATGACAAGAGTAACAATGACAGTGGATATAATGTGAAGGACAATGTTTGAGTTTAAAGTTGCAGACATATAAGTTCTCCTATTTTACAAAGATGCCCACAAGTATGTCTGAGATGTTTAATCAAATGCTATCCTTATAAGTTATGACTGTCATGATATCTAGAAATGATGCATAGAAAGATGCCAACAGAGATGTATGCATCTTCCAACTCATATATATATATATATATATATATATATATATATATATATATATATATATATATATATATATATATATATATATATATATATATATATATATATATATATATATATATATATATATATACATGGCAATAATGTAAGAAGACAGTTTTGGATGCTTCGATATTTCATTAATTTCACGGGTAGTGTTGGCAGGTGAAAAGTCATAAAAGACCGAGCTTATTTTTGGTGAATGCCAAGTTTCATGCAAGACAATACAATGCATTTATAAAAGGTTATACACCCAAGCAGTAAAATCAAGCCACTTGTCATCACACTTTAAGGGAGACTTGCATTTACATATCATAAGAAACACTTGTGATATTTTTATAAAGAGGATAAAAGAGGACCTTTTCCCGAGAATAATGGGTGTGTTTCTAATTAAATCATATAAACTCGATAGGTGATAAAAAGGCTTATCATGGAATCGATAAAGAAAGAAGATAATTCCAAGACATCAGAGGAGTTATCTCAAGAATCACTTATGAAGCTGAAAAGGCTACGAGAAAAGAAAGGTTAAATAAGCCAATGGCAGAGGAAACAAGGGTTCTAGTTTTCTGAATTTTGGCTGGGAGACTTTGGGCTACAGTAGGACAGAGGCTGTGAATACAGTGTTAGGAAGGTTCCACTTTTTTTTCGGTAGCTACAGACTATGTGCTGTGGGTAGGGGGAGATTTTTCAATCCTGAGGGAAAGGAATACAGAACAGAGCTTTATTTGCTAAACTTTGTGTTAGTGATTAAAGAGGCTTTTGATTTTGAAATGTAATGTAGGAAAGATGGTTTCATTTTATGTTGCATGTGTAATAGGACCTTTATAGTCTTTTACATCTTAAAGAAGGGAGGTTTGAAAGAAATCTGCAAATTGGAACTTTGAGTCCATGTAGTTTTTCTTTCCACTGATGGTTATGTTGTTGTAACTTTCAGTTTTCTTTAAGTGCATCAGATTTGCTATTTTCTATATGCATTTGATATCAGGATCTTCTGGAAGGTTTGATTCATTTTTCCTCAGGAGAATGGAAATTTTTCTTTGACTTTTATCCTTTGAAATGTAGTATACAGTAGGTTAACTTTGTGTAATCTGTTTTATTATGTCTCCTTTCTTTTCTTTGGTTCTTAGGTTTTGCATCTTCTCAGTGTTTACAGGTAGATGTTAGATATCCTTTCGTGCTTTTTGGTAAAAGAACTCACATTTAATTCACTGTAAATCTTGCACGGGGAGCTGTACCCGATAAAAATTCAGAGGAAGGTTATTAATCTAATAATAACCTATCCAACTGTTGGTGCTGGTTTGTCCTTTCACTTGGGCATTCAGGTCAGATTTCCACATATTCTCTTGAAGGAAAATTTGTTCACTAACAAAGACCTAGGTTTAGGTATGGATCTACAATACATATTTAATCTTTGATTTTTGCTTATTCCTTGCACATCTCTTATTGGTTGCATGTAGATTGCATAGGAAATATAAATGATTTGATCTTATCACTTAAATCTTCCAAGTTTTGTCTTATGTCGGCTATGAAAATGGTTTACATCTAAGTTTGTGAAGTTTCAAACTCATATGCTAATTCTGAGTTACTCAGCACTTACTGCTTCCTGATGCTCAACATCTACTGTAACTCGACCTTTGTATATGCTCCTATCTTGCTTAGCATCCTTTAAGACTTGGCACCTGAATAATGCTCGATACTTAGATCATGCTCGACACCTGTACTTACTTGACACCTGATCTTCACTCGGCACCTGAAGACTATTCGGCACCTAAAGATCATGCTCGGCACTTGTTGAATTTCCTGACTCAGCACATGCTATGGCTTGGCATACACAGTGTACTCAGCTTCAATGTGAAAGGTGGTTAAGTGTGTTGACACTCAAGTGTCAAAACCATTTTTAGACTAACACAAAGAAGGCTTATTGAAGAAGTATAAGTGAGATTATTGGAGAATCTTAGAAAGGAAGTTTGGAGTGGACCTAACCCTAAGATCTGTGGTCAAGATTAAGTTTAGGGTTATCAAACAATCAATGATAGAAAGGGGTAAGGAAGGAATAGAGAGAGGAAAAAGATAGAACATAGGGAACAATGAAAACAATAATTATAGTGAGAAGATAGTAGAACTAGATGATCTTACAAGCTTAAGGAGATGACTAGATATGTCAATTATCTTGTATAATACCAATCATTTTTCACAGGATTTGAAGATTCTTTTGTAGAATTTTTAAGTTTGTTAATGAAGTTTTGTCACAACTTATTGCAAGCTGAATGCCTAGACAAATATTATTAAATCTCTCAATGAAGTAGTCTTAATAGGGTAAGGATACAATTAACACTATATTAGTCACTTCTAACAGAATGTGTTTCTCGAAAGGAAACACCAATGTATTCCTAATTGGCAAAACTTTTTTACTGTGGTGAAAAATTATGGGTTTCATCCCCATTGTTTTTTTGCCTCTAAGTTCTAATCTTTTTTTATGACATTGAATATCTTTTCATGAATTTATAATTTAATTTCTCGCATCCGAATTTTTAGTGGTTAAGTGCTTACACTATCGATTGGATATGGATTATTAGAATAATGTTGTTATAGACTATCAGCTAAATAATATAAATTGAAACATGGAAATTTTAAGTTGAGAGTTAATATTGATGTTAACTAAGCTCAAAATATTGATGACAGGATGAATAGAAATGGTTCAATTTTCTTTCTATGAGAAAGGATTGTGACATGGATACGTAAGAAAAAAAATTTGTATATTACAGTCCACTATTAAGGAAAAATATGTAGATAGTTGAATAAATTCCTCTAATATTTTTTGGATCAAATAATTATTGGAAGAAATGTAAGAGGAAGAAGTTGACCCTATAACAATCTATTGTGACAATAGAAGTGTAATAAATATTTCAAATAATTTGGTGATGCATGAAACACAAAGCATATACCTATCAAGTGTCACTATTTGAGAGAACATGGGTAAGAGAATTAGAATATTTAATGTTGAAGAAACAGATAGAAAATATATTTACCAAGTCAACATCGAATGATACCTTCGAATATCTAAGAAGTAAATTAAGGTTCATTATCCTATCTAATGTTCACTAGAATAAGATGAAGGATTGTATTAGTTCATGATCTATTAGAATGTCTATTTGTGAGTTGATGCAATAATTCACTCTTCAGGAGATGGCTATAGTTGTGAGAGATATGTTGAAACATAAATGATTGGTACATGCAAGGTACAATATATAACTAAATAGATGATGGATGTTTATTGTTTTCAAAGGTGTGTGTGTGTGTGTGTGTGTGTGTGTGTGTGTGTGTGTGTGTCTGTGAGAGAGAGAGAGAGAGAGAGAGAGAGAGAGAGAGAGAGAGAGAGAGAGAGATGAAATATACAGCTCAAGATTGAGAACTACATGATGAAAAATAATTTATAGAGTGAGTTAATTGTCATCAAGGAAAGAAAATAAAGTAAGGGAGAGAATGATAATGAAGAGATTCCATTTGAAATGTTGAGATAATATGATGAGAATAGAGAACAAAGGAGCTTAATCAAAGGGATACAATTGCTATGTTTAATATTGAGGTTGAAGGATGATGTGTATTGTTGATGAAGTTTAGTATTGGTTGATATATTTCGTAATGTGTTGTCATTAAAGCCAAAGTGAGATATGTTGAACACAAGTGATGCACTAATGCTATTTTTATACACAAATAATGATGATAAATATTAAGCAGAGTTTGTTGGATAGAAGAGATGTTGATGAGAAACAATGTTAGAACTAAGCTATAAAGTATATATAGAAAAGGGAGATTAGTTGTTATATTGCCTTTGATGTCTACTTGTTTGAGAATACTAATTCATATGAGGTGCAATCATTCGAATGGTGTGCTACTGTTTAGAGAAGTGGAAGACAAAAGTTGAAAATGAGATGAAAAAGTAATGATTAGTATGTGAATCTTATTGGAAAATAAATGTATTAGTCTATGAAAGTATAATATTAGCTCAGTTGTTTTACATGATTTTATGAAGTGCTAATATTATGTAGAAGAAATTTGGTTTGGTCGATAAAAGAAGAAATAAAGTTGGCATGTGAAAAGACAAAGAATCAATAAGCTACACTAAGCTAGAAATAGTGGCCATAAATGAAGAGGATGAGAGCTGAAATTATTCAGAACAATATTAATTGAGTAGAAGAAAGGTTTACCGAGAAAGTGTGATGTTAGCCAAAAGCAATATTAATCAAGCATGGAGAAGGTCGAAAATGGAAGAACATAGTTTTGTATGGGAAGAACAATTTGTGAATGATCAAGTAACGGAGAACATGAATCGATGATTCTAGAAGTTTCCAAGATAATGAAGAACTTTGTTAGAAAGATCTGAGACTAAAATATTTCACTAATAATTTGGTGATAAATATTTGAAGTGTTTTTAATAATCCAAGGTGATGCACAAAGTTCATCATTAAAATTTATCTTAAGTTTCTAGATTCAATGTGTCTGAGTAGGAAAAGATTATTGTGATTAAGTGAAAAAAAATTGTGCATGGGATCAAGCAAAAAAAATTATGTATATTTAAGGAAGAGACAAAAACGTAAATATTGTTGGCCCAATTGGTATCCAAGTTGATGCAAAGTACTGAAGAAAATTCTATTGAGCGGATCAAAGTGCAAACTTGAGGAGTAAAGTGTTGATGTGATGGCTAGTTAGTGAGGAGAGATATTGAGAAGAATGGAGATCTAAACAAACAAACAAAAAAAAAAAAAGATGAATATTTAATATATCATTTTACTATTACTCTCTAACTACTATAGAAAAATATCTCTTATTGAAGTATACTTAAAATCTTTTTTACATGTAAATCTTTATTTTAAGGTGGCATTCAATTGAAAGTTTGCAATTCCTTTAGAGAGGCCACTCATTGAAGGGTGACAAGGTCTAGATGATCTTTGGTGAAAATTACTTTATAGGAACATACCTAGAAGTGTCCTTGTAACCTTTAACAGGGTTGGCTCTTAATCAAGCTCACTTTAAAAGAGTGAAATTATTTTGGGTGACTAGTCCCTTGTAGTTTTTACCCTAATTAGGTTTTCATATTAAAAATCATAGTTTTAATGTGCTCATGGATATTTTTCATGTTATTCTCTATTAAATCATGAAACTATTATTATTTCTATAAATTGGTCAATGAATCTAATACATGGTATAGAATTTATTTATTTTAAATGATGCATAAGGTTGAATAAGTGTATTGTGATGACTGATGAGTTAATGTTGGTATAAGAATGGTGAACTATTTGAAAGGGCATGTAGGGAAGTGAAAATATCAATGTCTACATATTCCTCTAGGTGGCCAATAGTAGTTTTCAAAAAACCACTAACAAGTAGTTGTGGCAACAAGGGCTCCTAGACAATTCAAGTTTCCAACAATAACTAATGAAGGAATAATCACATTGAGTCCTCTATTAATAAGTTGGATCAAGGTTTATTGATATTTATGACTAATAACATCATTCTTTTTATGATATATTACTTTAGTATTTCATACACTATTTTTGTCTAATGTGAAATCCCTTATAACATGTTAATACTTTAGTTGACCATAACGAATGGTTTAATAGTACACTCATTTATAATAAGAAAATAAAATAGAATGAACCTTTATCAATTTATATTTAGAAACTAGATCAAAATATGAACTAAGTCAATGGGCCCTTGGTCCACTAGTGAAGTTGAATGGCTCACAAAGAGTCCACCAGGGATCAAGTCTTGCTGAGTGCAAGGCTCAAAGACATCATAAGGGATGAGGCCGGGATCGTGCCTTGGGAGAATTTGGTAGCATGGATGCTCCTTAGTCCTTGGATCTTAGCCGAAGAGGTTTCAGGCATGCATGGACCCGTATCGGGTACCTAAAACTTGTTTGTGGATGACCTCCATAAAATTTAAAAAAAAGAACTAAAACACTAAACTTTATATCAAAACTAATTTTAAATACCATAATATGTGTATAAAATAATATTGAATTAAACATAATACAACTTTGCATGTATGTAACAAACATGTTAGCCAAATTCATTAAGAACTCCTCCAACATTCCACTATTTGAAGGGTTCATTTCGACAAGTATATTAACCTTATTATTAAACTTTTCAATAGCTACTATATTATTTGATTCCTTTCCCTAAACAAGTTAATGAAGTTCAGGAATTTGAGGATGAATGCACTCCTCTTAAAAAAATTACCACATAGTAGCTCAGTACTTGCCTTTAATAGTATTAGTTTTAATTCTGATATAAAAATAGTTGCAAATTTACTATATGTATCAAATATATTAATGTGTACTTTCATAATTTTTAATAATCATATTCAATATTTTTCAACTATATTTTTTATATAATTGATTTTGCACAATCATGTTTTTGTGGTAAATTGTTCAAATTAAGAGCATCAATTTTTGTAACCATCACATTAATTCACATAAGATTCACACATTATAATACATAAGAAATAAGTTAATAATAATTTTAATACTTTGACAATATATTATTAAATATAATAATTGAAACAATACTTTTTGTGTACTATGCTAAATAATTTGAAAAAAAAAAAAATCAATTTTTTTTTATAATTAAAAAAAAATAAAAAATAATAATATAATATTAAAATTTAAATAATGATAATTGAAAGAACTATTTAACAAATATTAATAGTGGATGAATGAAATAAATACAATATAAAACATTTAACAATGATATTAAAAAATTTAATATAATAAAATATTATAAATCTTCCAAACAAAAGTTGAAGAATTGGAGGGAGTAACATTCACCTAAGAGTTGTAATAAATAATTAAAGTAAATGATTAAAATATTAATAAAAAAATAATTTCAATGTATTTCTTTATAACCAAACAAACTATTTATAATAGTTCTAGAAAATAAGAAATATAAATAATTGATTATAGTATTAATTTCAATGTATTTCTTTATAACCAAACAAACTATTTATAATAGTTTAGAAAAAAAGAAATATAAATAATTGATTATATTATTATAATATATAGTTTTCTATTCTAAAATCTATATACAATAATTGATCAAAAAGCACTTTGAACAAAATAGATAACAAATGTGCTAAAAATTAGGAATAATTAGGAACAACAAAAACAATACAAATATTCTATTAAAAAAGACTTCTGGGAAATTCACAAATTTCCATATAAGACTATAATTCATTCATCCAATATATAAAATTAATATATATAAATTGTAAAGTTCAAAAATTGATAAATAAAAAATTGATAAACATAGTATTTATAGAAAAATATAGAATGAAATGAATTTTTATTGATAGAATAGAGGTAATTTAATAACAATTTAACGTGAGACAATAGTAAGAAATAATAAGAAATAAAAAATAAGAAAAAAGAACAATTTCAAATCATAAAATACATCAACGAGTGTTAAAGGGTGGTAAGCGTTGGTTAGATTGCTTGTTTTAGGGTTTACAATCTTCAGTCACATAGTAAGAAATAATAATAAGAAAAACAAAGCAATTTCAAATCATAAAATACATCAACGAGTGTTAAGGGTGGTAAGCGTTGGTTAGATTGCTTGTTTTAGGGTTTACAATCTTCAGTCACATTTTAGTTGGGAAAATTGCAGCTTGGAAAAGCAAACCATCGTTTAATTTTTATTATTTTTTGAGCTGGTAACGGAGGTGTTTATCCTCTCACTGAAAAAAAATTACAACAATGTTTTCTGGTAATTAAGTATGTGCTGGAAAAAAATACGGTTTTTATAAGTTGGAAAGGAATGAATTTATACATTTGCATGCTCCTCTAAAGAACAATCAAATACAAAAAGAAAACGCTACTTTTCTCAGATTTCATCGAAAACTAGAAGACGTTGCAAACTGCATGGAGAAAATTGGATTGTGATTAATGTTATTCAGTAATCATCATGTTTAAACACTAGACATTTTCTTTCTATAAACCACCAATGGCATTTGATCTTATCACATTGAGCCATCTGAAACCTCGAGAGATGGAAAAAAAATTGTTAGGAAAGTTTGTGGAAATCACGTTGTTTCTAATGATAGAGGAATGACTATTATATAACTAAAATCAGACGACCTACTCCACTAATTTCGAAGACGTCAAATTCTAGAAGATATTATTTAACAAAAAATAAATCTCCTCACGACGAATGTGAAGCTCCTAATCAAATCTCCCAACAGCGAGATGGATATGACGTGTGTTGCAAGAATGGACAGCCACTTTCAGGCAACTACTAGCCGTTTTATCATTTACTCCTGATTAGTTCTGCAACTGATTTTTAAATTTTTATTTTGTTTTGGGTTGTTTTGTTTGTAACGTCCATGTTTACATATTACGCTAGAACCCTAAAAAGTCCCTAGCCGATTATCTTATTGTGGACACCTTCGTGGTGGTGTTTTTTCTTAAATTGGGCAGTGAATTTGATGGAGAAGCCGCCTGATTTTGGCCGGTCACCAAGAACCCAACCGCTTCAACAGGCCTCTTTCATCTCAAACTGTTTCGTGTACAATTAACAAAACAAATGGACATTACCATGTTTATAATTATCTCCACAATGCTTAAGAGTGGTGCTAAACTCCTCTCCAGTTGGAGAGTAGTCAATGTTTTAGAATAGAATATCATATCTTCTGCAGCTCTTCATAGATATTAAATTCATGAGCTCATTTTTGCCACATGTTCTTAGTCATTTTGCTAACTTGGAAGGTTATGGCAGCAACTTATATATGTTTTTCTTTTATAAGATTACCGTTGAGTATCCATATAGTAGTGAGAAAAAATGGATCAACATGTTTCTGATAACATGGAGGCAAATAATAATAGCTCTGGTTGTGGACAGAGAGAATATTTGGAGGCTAAACTGTGTCAGAGGGGCCACTGGACACCAGCTGAAGATGCGAAGCTTCGAGAGCTTGTGCAACAGTATGGTCCTCAAAACTGGAATTTTATTGCAGACCATCTACAGGAAAGATCTGGTAATAAAGTCACTCTTCATATTAATGTGTTTTCTTTGTTCTTAGCACTACTTAAAACATTGAACCTTTGATTGTAGAACAATAGAATTTAATTTACTTTCTATAATGAAAGTGTTCTTTTACACGCATAAGATTTTCATTAGAACGAGTCAGTAATGTTAAAAAAATGATCAGTATTTCATGCTTTTTGTTTCATATTTGTTAAGAAAAATAATAGTATTGTACAGTTATTGTCTCAAAATACATTTCTGAGACAAGCTGTAAGTGGAATGCTTCAAATTAGAAGTTCCTATCCTTTCATCAATCTTCAGTATTCTTTTATTTTCTTCAAAATCGAAATGGACTGGTCACTGTTCTTTTGAAATTAAAAAGCACCCAAAAATAAAAGGTTGTAAAACAGCTACAAATCAGATACACTACATAATAATCTACCTCTTTCTTAATTTCTAAAACTCTCCCATATCAGTATATCTCAATATCTTAAAAAAAACAATAAACTACAAACAGTCAATAAACAGTCCATAAAAGCACCATGAACATAGCCCACATGAGTGGAGTCCTGAAGTAAAAAAACCTAACAAAAATCTAAAGCAAAATAAGAGAGCTAGGTCTCATTATTCTTCCCCTTTCTCTTCGCTTGTCCAATAGCAGTTGTAGCCAATCATCGGCCAGAAACTTGTAAAATGACTGTTACTCTTTACTATTATTTGAGTTCTACAAGCATAAGCATTTTTACCACATTTAAGCGAAGGGGTTCCGAGTTTAATGGATCTAAGCTTTCCAAACTCTATAATTTATTCTGCTTAATCTGGGGTAGTACTTGGAAGTGAGGTAAAAATATCTAGATTTCAATGAATGTTCTGTACAGCAGTAATTTGAAAGATTTTTCTGAACTAGCCACTGCCTATGAAGCACGAGGAAATGGATTTAATTCAAAAACTAGGATGAATCCTGATGAAAAGTATTAGTATTATAAAATAGTCCATTTTTGAAGCTTCTTAACTAATGAATTTTTATTCTAGGACAATTCTAGATATTCTTTCCATCTTAATGTGTTTGTGAAATCGTCATGTATTGCTACAAAAATATAGGTCTGGATCTTGCACGTCCGTTATAGATGCTGCTGAGAATAATCATGATATATGTGTGTTGTGTAGGCAAAAGCTGCCGGTTAAGGTGGTATAATCAGCTAGATCCGCGCATCAACCGAAGGCCCTTCACAGCAGAAGAGGAGGAGAGGCTTGTAATGGCACATCGATTACATGGCAATAAGTGGGCCATGATATCCCGCCTCTTCCCAGGAAGAACAGACAACGCTGTAAAGAATCACTGGCATGTCATCATGGCTAGAAAATTTAGGAAACGATCTCAGATTCATAGCAAACGAAAGCCTTGGAATTTTCTCAGAAAGGAATGTGCAAATTCTATGCTCTCTCCAGAACAGCACATTGAACAAACGTTTCGAAACTCGTTTATGGAGAAACTATATGCAATTAAAACCCACTGGAATCCAGAACCACCGAACTCAAACATCAATCCAAGAGGTACTAATTCACATCACATGTTCATCGTTTTATGTCAAAATTTGATTTCTCTTGCTTGGCATAAACATTAAGCAGTTTTGCAGTTATAATAGGTTGTTGGTAAGTACGAAAGTTTATGATTTGATAATAATTATCTTGCGTATAATTATCTTGGATTATGACTAAAAAAGTTATTACCTTATATAGAACTGTAAAGAAGTTAATTCAGTTTTTAACTATAAAAAAATGCGTTGTGTAGGATGGGGAAATTTTCTATATTGACATTTCATTTTCACTAAATTGAAGTCCTTTATCAGGTGTGGAAGGTGATATTTACAAGAAGTCAATGGTGAACAGATGTAATACTGATTACACGGTGCAATTCACAAAGATTTTGAGCGCACAACCAACCATTACAACATCTTCCGCATTATCAGTGTTACCACGGCCTAAAGCTTCTGTAATCCCTAAGCCGCCTGATTTAACCCAGGTTAACACTCCTGACTACATTTGGACACAACAAGATGCACACTTCAAATTATCACAGTTTAATTATGACAGTCTGATCCCATTTCCACATAAATATATAGATAAGGATCAACCAGATAATACTGAAAGTACGCCCTTGGACAGGATCTCCGAGGCAAAAAGTAGCAAGCTTGTGGATGAAAGTAATGAAATTAAGCAACAAATCCCATATGCAGATCTAACACTGGAAAAACATCACATCAAGCATGCAGCTAGAGTTCCCTTCTTTGATTTCTTAGGAGTGGATGCATCTTAATTAAAATGTACAGAAATATGTATATTGAAAGAGTATTTATTTATATTTTCTTAATTTCAGCTTGTCAAGCTGGGCATTCTATAATACCGTATTAGGATTCACCTAAAGCAATAAGTACCGAATTTCTCTTTTTGAGACGACATTATTACGAATGGGAATAATTGTCAATAGAATCTATGTTTCTCTCAATAAACCATATTTACTTGAATTGGCTCCTCATCACATTCTTCTTAGGATTACTTTATAATTCTTTTATGCAATCATTAATTGATTTAGTAGGTGGAGAATTTGTTAAAAAATTTAAACGTTAGAAGTTCAAATTTTATTGGAACTATGCACATCTCGTAAGGAGGGTTTCTTTAATTTCAGAATTAGAAAATTTGGATTAAATTTAGAATATCTAAATTTATTGTATTAAGATTATTATATTTTATTATAAGTATTGTGAAAATATTTCAATTTAGTCAAAAGTTTTCTAATCAACTTTTGAATAGAAAACAATAGAATCTACAAAAGGCAATTTAGGTTAATTATTTAAATAATTTAATTGAATATAAACCAGTTTTCATATGAATATTAGATAGAAGGTACAATCATGTCATATATTTTAATAATTAAAGAGTAATATTGCTTAGTTTTATGACTGAAGAATGTAGGTCAATCAATGAAAATATTAAGATGAAAGTGCATTAAAATTGTACTCCATATATAATCATGTGAATGGATGTGATCCCAAATACCTTTAAAAATGTTCTAAGATTCCATTATATCAAATATAATCCTTCTACTCACGAGTAATTATTTTTCTCTCATTTGAATATTTGTAAAATTTTAATATTTTTTATGCAGAAATTGTTTATTTTACTTATGATGGTCCATTTAATTTGGTGTTATATAGTCCCATGCTTCCTCAATATTGATTTCTTTTCTCTCCAAGTGTTTTTTTAATATCCTTTTATGTTAAAAACAAGATACATAATACAATTGTAACTTAAGATATATTTTAAAGATTTAATTAGTATAAATCAAATAGAAGTCATCAAATTTGTATGATTAAATTAATAAAATTATAGAATATTTATAGTGTATATAACTCTATTTTAAATTTTCACAATTGTAATCAATATAAACATATAAATTATAATAGTATAATTGTAACTTATGAAATAGTATTTTTTTATTTATTACAATTTTAGTTGTTCATACCTTCTTAACTACTTGTTAATTAATAATTTTTTTAAAAATAATTATCAATTAATTAAACTCTATTCAATATTTATACTAAATATAACAAAATTGTAATTAAGTTTATAAATATAGCTAAAATTATAATTAATAATGTCAAGTATTGCCATTATATGGCACTTTCTAATTATGAAGTTTATTTTCAAACAAGCATAATTAAGAATACATTGGACATGTTATTATTTTATCTTAGGTAATAGGTATTGCATATTCTACACTTGGACATGTAAATAGAGTAGATCAATTCTATTATCATGATTCCACACTTAGACTCTTCTAATAGACTAAAGTGGTGACTTGAACACTAAATATAGAAAATTTCCTTCATTAAAATATAGTTTTCAAATAGAAAATTATATCAAAGATACAAATACTAATTAGGAAAGATTTAAATGCATTTACAAATGAAATAGGTAATGAAAAACTTTAAATGTGAATAACTAACAAATAAAATGTAATATTTTAACATTTCATGGCTAATTTTATTGGTCCTTCTATTCAAGAGAATTCAAAGCCAAAAGAGGAAATAGAGGCCTTTGAGTCTCTTAGTGAAGAAGAATTTTTTAGATACTCTAAGTCTGATGAGGAATATGTGAAGCCTAGCCATAAAAAATATTATGTAACCTCATCTTTGAAGAGGGAGAGTACCTAAAAACATCACATATAGTTGAATTTTTTAACATTTCATGGTTAATTTTATTGGTCCTTATAGTCATGAGAATTCAAGGCCAAAGGAGGAAATATAGACCTCTGAGTCTCTTAGTGAAGATGATTTTTTTAGATACTCTAAGTCTAATGAGGAATATGTGATGCCTAGCCATAAAAATATTATCTAGCCTCATCTTCAAAGAGGGAGAGTACCTAAAAAAACCCCCCAAAAAAGGACAAATAACAGAAAGACAAAGAAATTGGGTGCCACTTTTGAAGAGAAGTATAATGAGCATGATAAGAATATGGATTTAGACAGGGAGGATTTGAGAGAGAACAAGCAAAAGATGACTTGGCTCCTAGGAAAGACTAATAACCTTGAGAAGGTAACTAAAAAGGACCCTTCCCCCTCATCTCTAAAGGCCAAGGTTACTATTTGTAGAGATATGGAGGATATTGATGAGCCCAATACTGATCCAACCTTCTAAGGAGAGAGTGAAAGGATCAATTAACAAGGCCAACTATTATAACATTTAGGTTACAGGCAAAGCATGGCTTTTGCTTCTTGAGCTTATTTCAATAGGAAAGACATTGACCTTGAATCCCTCATTGACACTTCCATTCTTATCCTTAATGATTCTGCTCATGAACAAGGCATTGATGTCTTCCAAGCTTCTAGGAGCAGGATGTTGGGTTTCTACAAAGTTATCAAATTGTCCTTTCATGAAATTAAAGATAACCAATTTAGTTGAGGGAGATGGAAACAAAACATGACCTCTTAGAGTTCATGACCATGGGGAAACCCACTACATAATGTATGGGTCTAGGTGTTGAGAACAAGGGAAAGAAGATTAATATAGATAGGGATGTTGCAAGACTCGATGATATTGAGGATATGATTTCATCTTTGGACAAGAGGAACTCTATCATCTAGGCTACCCTTTGGCATATTGGGGATTAAAGCTACAAAAAATTTAAGCCTTGATTAATCATCTTAGAATTCTTGTGGAGAAGTTGGAGAGCTCAAGTAGTGACAAGGATATTGTTTAGATTTGAAATGAGAAAGATAGTCCAAGGAATGTTACTTCTAAGTCCAACAAAAGAACTAGAGCCAGTACTAAAAGGAAGGACCAGTCATTTACCAACCAAATTCAAGACATAAAGAAGGTTTTTCAAGGCATGGAGAATATAAAGATGGAACTCGATGAGATTGTCAAATGTATATTCTAGTGTGATTTATAATATTTTATTTGTCAACTCTATTTTCTCTATTTTTTATGTCTTTTTCATTAGGTTTTTGTCTCTTGTGTTGATTGGGTCTCTTGGTTGGCTTTTCTTGTTTTTCTAGCCTATTTCTAGTGTAGCACCTTTTTGTTATTATTAAAGATTTATATTTTAGTTATTTAGTTGTAGAGGGTAACATGACCCCTTACAAGTCTTATATTACTTTTAAAAAAAACTAACAAACATAATGTTAGAAGTACCTATATAATTACTTTTGAGAAGTCCAAACCCTGCAACCTACCTACCTATTGAATTTGAGGTAGTTTCTGAGGGCATAGGTCAAATTTATTTTTAACTATAACCTATATTATTTCTTAAAAATTTCAAGGTTGCTCTGAACATTTCCACTCTTCCTGGAAAATTTGTAACTACTATGTAGTATATGTAGAAGTTGCTAATCCAAGTTCATGAAGCTAAGATCACCTGCATGGAAAGATAATATATCACCAAGAATAATTGGATTAAGAAAAGGGTTTGGGCTTTGAAAACATAAAAGATTATATTATCAGTTCCAAAATAATAATAAAAGATACAACATTCAATTCTTATATAGGATATTGAGTAATCCAAAATAAGAAACCCTAAAAATTAATCAGACAATAATCAATATAATTGTCAAATGCTCTAATTAAGTGAAGTGAGAAGTGCCCAAACCCATAAAAATAAATTAACATCAAGTCTTTAAAACATGAACCAAAGGTTCACGAGTAGTGACACTACAAAAAACTACTCATAACTAGAACCAACAGCTGCAACTAAACCAAACCAAAAAATTTAAAACAAGGCTTGTTGGGTTAAAAAAAAAAAACAAAAACCTATCCATCAAAAAGATTTTTTAGATGGAAGAAGATGGCACAAGCATAAAGAATGTAAAAAAAAATTGAACTAGTGAGACCATGGAAAACTAAATCAACAATAGCATCCAACCACTATACCACACCAACCAAGGACCACTTAGTATCAAAACCCATATCTTCATGAATCAACACAAAAAACTAAAGGGAACCAAAAATACCACAAGGCACCAACACATAAACCAACCCCTTACTTTTGTAGCTCCTTGAATTGGTCTAGCGAGGAGAACGTAGGGAGAGAAAAAATAAACTTGTTAAACTCTTGGAAGGTCTCTTGTTGACCTTCCTCCTTTCTTGGAGTCTCCTCATGTTTCCTTTTTTCCACTTTCGCCTCCAACTCTTGCTTCAAACTTCTAATTTCCCCTTCCATCTTGGTTTCGGCTTAAATTCTCTGACAAGCTAGATAGTTAGTTTGCTCTCATAGTTGGGCCTGTACCTTCTTAATAGACACCAAGGCCCTTAGAACTTTTTTTTTTCTCTTCACAAGAGGGAATTTTTGCATATCTTCCACTTGTTCTTCCGACTTCTCCCATCTATTGAGCTTGTCTCCCATCTCCTGGCCCACTTCCCACAAGACCTTGTCCCTATGGCTAGCAGTCCAATTGAAAAAGTTTATATTTGCTTCAATGATTGCCTCCAATTTGTTAACTTTGGTTTTTATTTCCCTTCAAGCAGTATTCTCCTCTACTTCATCTCCTTTATCAATGAGGATAGGAGTTTTATAAGTGTGTTGTGGATTTCTTGGTGGCTATCTTAGTTAATGCAAATAATCTAGTTTTGGTACAAGTTCAAAAAGTAATTTGAATTTCTAAGGAGACTTTAAAATCCTATTGTCTTATTTCATTTGGATAGTATATTTGTCAAGGTAATGAGAGCCATGTTTAAACTATTTCTTTAATTTAAGGGATCTTATAAAAAATATCTAAAATTTAGCTAAGCCTTAAAAAAACCCAATGATCTAATATGTGGGGTTTTGGGAAGTCTATGTATATATATGAGAATTTTTTTCCCCTCTTATGTTATGAATTAAATTTTTCTTCTATTTTATAATAAATTAAACTCATTTTTGCTCTAAGTAATGACATGTTATATATAAATATTAGAAAATATGAGAGGCTTGCAAATTACCAACTTGCCTATTATATCAATAATATGGTACTATACAATTACTTTACTAAAATATTTTTCTTTTATAATAACTTGTGACTATATTGTATGATTAATATTTTTTAGTTTAAATTAAATATAAATACTTTAATATACAATTTAATTAGTTATAATAGTACAATGATATTTCTATTTTCATTATAAATTATTTTTAATTATAATTTTTTATTAAAAATATTTTTTTCTTAAATCAAAAACTAGATTTTCAATGTAAAAGTATAATTAAAAAAATTTAAATCAAATTTTATAATATTAATCAAATATTAATAAAATTATATTAAATTTTACCAAATTTTTAACTTTACTACTCTATCTAATTAAACTATTATAAATTATGAAAAATACATGGCACTATGTGGCACTTGTTATTCTTGACCCCCTTAGCACACACCTACTTTTATGGACTAGACACGTTCTTTTTGGAGAATGTAATCGTGAGAAAATCTAAGTATTTTGTGAAAAATTTATTATTATTTGTGAACAACAAGTAGATAGAAATGAGGAATGTTTTTTGGATTATGATAGTAAGTTAGTTTGTTAGTTGCAACAAAATTAGAAAGTTTAGATTTTATTCTTTGCATTTGACAGAGTAGTGATTTCGCTACGATTTTTTGTGACCTCTAAGAGGCTCAAGTTTATTGTACGGAACTCTAGAATGTTGTAATTAGTGAAGAGTAGTACTTTTAAGTTTTTATTTTTATGTAATTTGTAGTTTTCAGATCTGTATTTTGTAATAATTTATTTAAGATTTAATAGAAAACTTGTACATGTGAAGCTTTCTTGATTTTCACATTCATCAAAACTCGGTGTGTGTGTGTGTGTGTGTGTGTGTGTGTATAACACTTCTAAAATTTAATATTTATTTACTATTTTTAAATATCAAACAATCTATTTATCTCAACTATTATTTGTCCAATTAGGAGCCCTTTTCTTGTAGGCTCCATGTTTCCCTAGTTTTTGCTAAATTTTTGCTTTTCATTTTCATAATGAAATTACAAATATATAATATATTGAATAAAATAATATGATAATATAAATATTTTACGATTCATATATTACAACAAATTTTATTACCTATATTTATGTATTTCTGTTACATATTATTTTATATTTTATAAATATCACAATTATATATTTTAAAATATTTTACTAATTAAATTTTAATGTATACATGCTATAACTGTTACAATTTTAATTTATAATTAATATAATATTTAAAATTTTAAACTTCATGTTTATAAATTAATTAGATTTGGAAGAGTGAATACAATAGTATATTGCCTACACCAAATACAAAATTGAATAGGATCACATGCATAATATATATATTTGAACCATACAAATCTATTAGTTTGAGGTAGTCCTTTTGTTCCAGTTGTGTTGTCGACAACAAGAACTCCACATTTAGTGCTATAATGCATCGAATTAGATTAGTCAGTCGAGAAAAAAGATCAAATAGCTCACACGGGTGAAGGGAGGATCGCATTTCCTAATACTGCAATTTAAATCAATCATTCATGCAAAACAAATTCTTTCGCAATGCACAATCTAATTAATTCCGTACTTTGCATAATTATGCAATGGATTGAACGCCCCAATTTACCTTCATGGCTACAATCATAGTTATCCTGAATAACCTCAGAGTTTAGTTTCCCAGTTAAATAAATACAAACAATTTGGTGCAAGATGTACATCTGCAGTACGTTTAATTGGTCTTCAATTACGAAGCCCCAACTCCTAAGAAATCGATGAAGAAAGCTTTATCAGTACCATTGCTTCCTGGCTCCTCTTCTGCTCCATCCATTCGATCTATCCGTGAATGTTCAGTATTCAATCTACAAACTTTAGAATCTGTACATTTCATCTTATTATCTTCTATTCCTGGGATTTCTATGATCTGCCCATTTCTTACAGTGCTTGACTGATTCAAAGGGAGAAGCTTTACTACTCCCGGTGTTGTGCAATTAGTAGTATAATTAATTCCCAAAAGCCCAACAAAAGGATTGTAGGTGTTAACGTTAATCAATTTATTGCCCTGGTTAGATTTATATAGGCTTTCATCTGTATTTCTAGGAGGAGGAGAAATTATATGATGATTGTAAGCTTGTGGTAGTTTGACTTGTGCATGAAATTCAGCATCTGAATGAGTATAAGAAGACAATTGTTTGCAACCATAACGGAGGTTTTTAGCCATATCTGGTGGCTCTGGCATTAGAGGCCATGGAAATGCTGACGAAGAATAAGAGGTGGGTTTTTGAGAGCCACATTCTGTCATCAATCTCTTGCTACAATCCTCGCCTTTCAGAGATAGAATGCTACCTGAAAGTGAATTACACATTAATCAAACCACATTCAAGAACAAACCAATAAAAAAACGTGTGCTTAAATAGGCGGTGTGAGCACATATGTACCTTGTGAATTGGATTCAAAAGTTTGATTTTTGACAAGGTCCACAGTTTTTCTTGCGTTGACAAATCTTTGGGAAATATGGTATTGAAGATCTGAAGAATGCCTGGCCTTTCGAGTTGCCGCCTTTCTCATAGAATGCCATGAGTATCGTCTGCCATAGATTCGAGATCGGTCTCTGAATTTTCTTGCCATGATGACGTGCCAGTGGTTCTTTATAGCGTTGTCTGTTCTTCCCGGAAAGAGGCACGCAATGGTCGCCCATTTGTTACCATGCAATTGATGAGCGGCCACAAGCCTCGCTTCCTCCTCTTCCGTGAACGGCCTTCTCTCGATACGTGGATCCAACTGGTTATACCATCTCAGTCTGCAACTTTTCCCTGAACACCAAACATCACTCATCATGATCCCATCTCAAATGTTGATAGCAAAAATAATTATACAATCGAATTCGAAAACTTTCATGCATATTTATAGGAATTATAGAAATCTAATTAGTTAAATATATTTTGTAGCATAATTATTCACTACACCAAACTATGTTCGTAAAAAAGCATATAAGAATTTATCCTAAAAACACATATTAGAATTTATAATTATTTGTTAAGATTTTGGTTTAAGATCTTGTATTTTGTCAGTGTTCTATTAATGAGTTATGTCTGCATTTGAAATCAGTCCAACTTTAATTGGCCAAATTTAATCCATTAAAGAGAAAGCTTGTTATTATTCTTAATCTAATCTGACACTATGTTTAACTTGTTATGAATTAATTAGGAATCAAATTAGAAGAAATTAGAAAACATTGATACTAGTATATTTTTTTGTTCTTTATTAAAAAAAAAAATTGATTTTGAAGGAATAGAAGATCTGTAAAAATCCAAGCAGAACATAAAGATCAAAGCTAAATACAACATCAAATCATTAACTATCCTTCAAACAAAGAACTGACCCAGGACAAGTCATCGGAGACAACAGAACAAAACAAAATAAAACGAAAACATTCATCAAAAAAGGTCTAAAATTACTAAAACTTGTCGATAGCTACAATAAATATCAATAGATCAAAATAATCAAAATAATAAGAAACCAAAATTTAATACAAAATTTCAAGTCTACGTAAAACTTCATTCGAAAGAAAAACAAATACAAAATACCCACTCACACTCTTAATCTCCAGAAGTAGTGATTCAACTCAAAGTAATGGAAACTTGTTTTTGCCTTGAATTATCTTTAGGTTTCCTCTTATCGCTTTGCATTTAGCATTGATTTTCGTTTGGACTGCAAATTCTTTGTTATGACTCATAATTTTTGTCACATATTACAGCGCATCTCATTTGATGTAGGCAAACTAGCTTTTTATTTGCTGTCGGAGTATTCTACAATTGATCTACAAGCTTTCCTAAAAGCAAACATCAATATTAGTTTCAATGCAACTTATTTCTTACACAAATAATTTAGGAAAACAACATTTATAGCATATATTTAATAAAGGATTCAGTGAACTACCTACCTGATCTTCCATGGAGTTCGTCTGCAATAGCATTCCAGTTTTGGGGACCGTACTTTTGAACAAGCTGTACCAGCTTTTCATCTTCATCCGGTCTCCAATGACCCCTCTGCCACATTTTGGGCTCTGATATTTCTTCTATTGCATCTAAATCACGATTAATGCATTCACTGGTTTTCATGTTCTGATGAAAACATTGATTCACTTCCTAATTTTGTAAAACTCTCTGTACTATTGATCGTTATAAAACATGGAAAACTCACAATTTGGGCAAAACATACGCAATCGATTATAGAAAACAATATAAATAGACTCGCTGTACCTTATTTGACGGGTACAAAGGTAGTTAGGTTACCAATATCCATTTACGATGGAACGTCATTTTTCATGATTTCACACGATATGAAAGAGTCCTGTACTTGTCAAGGAAATGGCCGGTATGCTCCTTACAAATAATCCTTTAACCGCTCTTACCTCAAATTTGGACCCCACTCATGTTTCCAGTTATAAAGCTACTTAACAACCATCACCACCCGCAGAAACGGCCAAGGGGTTTTCAATAAATAATCAGCTTCCATCGAATTATTTGCCGTTGCAGCTAAAAATAAATTCATTGATAAGAGAGCGTTCAATTATGGTATTCGTCTTGCCTGTGCGTTATAGGTGTTGATGGTTACTTTGGCCTCTCCCAGTTTTAATACCAATATAAGTTATTCTGGCGTAGAATAGAAATAAGATAAGAAAAAGAGCAACGAAAGGCTTGCTTGATATTTGTATATGCTTTCCTTGGCCAGTGTTTTTGAGATGTTAGAAAGGTACAGAGTCGTTTCAGAGCTCGCTGATCCCAATGACACGTACAAAAAGGATATCTTCTTCATGAGCGATACGCCTCACTCACTTGACATTTGATGCACAGGACCATCTCGTTTTATCTTTTGGTTGTTGTCCAGAAACCAGAAATTGTGAAATAGATTGGCCAAGGACGAAACGGCTTACAGATAATTTCGATTTATTTATTTTTAATACAGTTCGTTGTTGGCGGTTGTAAGGCAACTAAAATATCAAATTTCAGTTAAAACTACTCTATCAAACAGTATTGAGTACCAACCAAAGTGTATGCAACACGAATTTTCTTATATTAAGAGTTCTTCCCCATTAACAACATTTTGTCTCCAACACATTTATTGAAATAAGGAACTGCCACTTTAAACGGCGATGATGATAGAGAAATCGTGTCTGTTGTTTTTTCAACAATGGCTGGTGCATGAGCTATCAAATTAAATTAATGGAACGTCTACTGTCAGTTACTATAGTTTCCATTATAATTTTTAGGGGATTCTTCGAGAGTTGAGAATTGCTCCTCAGGGTTTTTATAAGTGTCTATTTCATTGTCCGAGCATCGAAGATATCATTGCATAATAGGCCATATGTACGGTCTGCTATTATTTATTCGTTTTAATTTAATGCATGTGAAACGCACCAATCAACTAGAAGCCTTCATTCATTTAGGATTCTATTGAATTATAAATCATCTAAGATTTTTTTATTTTTGTAAGAAATATATCAACCGAGTCGAATATAGTTGTGTTTTCGTATGATAGTTATTTTTTAAAATTAATATTTAATAATGATATAATTAAATCATTTTATTATTATTATTGAAGAAGTATATTTCTTGAGTGAATTATAGTTGTGTTTTAATATGTTTTGATTAGATAAATGAGAAAGTGTACAAACTCATTATCCAAAAAATTAATTTCAGGTGGAGGAGAGGGAGGACCATCTAAGAAGTGAGACCAAAGATGATGCCACCATAGCTTCCGGTAAGAACCATGTGGCTATTCCCCCATCTTTTGCCATTTTTCCTAACTCTAAAATGCTTGAGGAAGTTTTAAAAGGAAAAAATAGATTCAACAATTTGGATTTTTCTTTCTCTATGGTTGAAGTTGACAAATGTTTTCCTAAATTTATTTTGGATGACTGGTTCCACAATTTTTGGAATTTGAAGCTTGGCTATCAAATTTCCTTTAGTAGACAAATTCAAAAGCGTTTATTTGTGATTTTCTTTGCTAATAACGAATCTCAGGTTGAAGTTCAAAAAAAATACTTGTCTATTGGCACGACATCCTTTTGTGCCCTAGCTTGGTCTTCGTAGGCTATCCATGAGGAAGTTCTTTCTCTTTTGGCCCCTCGCTGGATTTTTCATTAAGCAGGTGCATCCATTTCTATGGAGATTCCTGCCTCAACTTGTTCAACCACTACAAAAATTCATCCATATGGATGACAACGTCAGGCTTGTCCCCCATATGGATGCCGAAGTGCTCATTTCTCTAACCCCTGGTAAGGAAATTACTGCTAGTTTGTGTATTGATATTCTGAAAGATATTCATGATTGCCCTATCAAGATCCTTGAAGGCTTAAATGTTTTCTTTCTTTGTCGAAAACAAGGGCACCTAAGAAAGGATTGCCCTATTATTAAGAAGAAATCTAATGATATCAAAATTGTTTCTAACCCTCACCCTTGCAACCCCTCCCTAAACCTAGATAGTGGAAAGAAATCACATAGTGAAGTTTCCCTTGCCCCCCTCCTAGATTTCAACCCTAAATCACCCTCCTTCTCTTCTTTCCTAACCCCTAGTTCTTCTCAGACCACTCCCATTGACATGGATGTTCTGATCTCTGAGGCTGGTTTCCAAACTATTAGCAAAAAATGGAGCAAAAATGCTAAAGCCAATTCTATTACTACAAAATCTCCTCAATCGACCAATAACATAGCTAGCTCCGGTGGCTTCAATTTGTAGGGCTCATAATCTCATCCCCTTCCTGTGTTTAGCAACAACTACAGTCTCTCTGATTCTTGCATTAAATCTGCTCCCTCAAAGAAATGCTTGCATCAGGTGCTTAGAGAAATAATGTTTAAAGAAGTAGGTGATGATTGTATGCTTGAGGTCATCTCGACTTCTAATCCACTAAAAAATTCTAGGATGGTTTCTATCCCCAGTAAGCAATCTATGGAGGTTGAAACCCAATCTTTGACCATGTCTGATAGTGAAGATGATCTAAAAAATGACACATCCACTTCGAAAAGATGTGGAAGACTCCACAATTCCAAAAAAAAAAGTGCAGGTGTAGGAAGAATGGGGATTCCTTCACCACTAATATGATCTCTACCGAAGAGTCTAATGACCAACATATTACCCTCCCCAATGTGTCCTCATGAATTGCATCTTTTAGAATGTGAGGGGTCTTGAATCCCCATATAGGAAGTTTGTCATAAAGCATTTCTAGGATACTTTCAATTCCATTGATTTTTTGATGCTACAAGAAATTAAATCTGTTGGTTTCTTTCCAGATTCCAACCTTAACTTTTTATGGAAGGATGATATTAAATTCTATACCACACATCATAGAGGCAAGGGGAGTGTTTCTTACTAGTTAACCCTAAATGGAGTAACTATATAACTAGCAATGGCCTCTCCCCATGTAACAAAGTTGTTTGGGTTACCATTAATTATCACAATTATAATTTTGGTTTATTTTCTATATACACTTCTAACTACATTAAGGAAAGAATAATTCTTTTGGATTGGTTGATATCTCTCCTTAACATCCCTTGGCTTATTGGTGGGGATTTAATATGATTGAATCCTAGGATGACAAGTCTAGGGGCCTTCCTTTGGCCTCAAAAGACCAAGAGAAACTTCACTGGTCTGGAATGATTTACTCCAAACATCTCTTTCATCCCCTAGTTGGTAATAAGGATTCTAACCCTAGGATTTGGCATACCTAGTATAACATTCAACAAGAAACTTCCAAAATATACTCTAGATTAGATCAATTTTATGGTAATAATTTATTTTTCTCTTTTCTTCCTAAGGATGTTGGGAATTATGTTCACGTCACCTCCACTAGCCTCTCTGATCATCATCTTATCTCTGCTTGCATAAGCCTCCCCATCAACCCTATGTTCTCTAGAGACTCCAACTCTAAGTTCATCCTCAATGTCAATCTCCTTAGAAATGAGGTTGTGTTGGTAGCCATCCACATTATCCAACACATGAATAGACCAAACCCTTCATCCTATTCCCACATTGATAGTTGGAATAAGGAAAAGGAAGGCCAAGGATTATAGATACACTGAAAAGGTCATCTTCTCTGATCTCCAAAGGGTTGAAGCCAACATCCAAAAGGATCCCTTGAATGCAAATCTCAATTCCCATGTTAGTTTTGCTAAAGAGGCCTTGAGAAAGCATCAAATGGTTAATATTATAGGACTCATTGGCTCCAATTTGGTGACTGTGGCTCCAAATTCTTCTTTAATTTACTGAAGCATAAGCATTCTAATGAAGACACTAAAATAATTTTCTTAGAAAACCAAGATATTACCAACCCTAGCATCATTAAAAAAGCCTTTTTTGAGTACTATAAAGTCATCTTCACATACAAAGATTCAATGGAAGTTGTGGATCTTAGAACTAAATGTAAGCAGATTGCTCCCAAGAAAATTTCTAATCCTAATGCTAACCAATTATCCCTTGATATCTCTTTAGATGAGATTGAGAAAGCTATCAACTCTCTCCATAATGATAAGGCCCCTAGGCTTGATGGGCTTCCTATTGAGTTCTATAAAGCCAAAATTTGTTGGATATGTAAATGATGCAGAGCTGGTGAGTGGTATCCATCTTCTTCATATCAGACAACAACATCTAATCAACTTTGCAACACTCCCCACTTCCAATGTCCCCTCAAGAACTTCCTTCTAGGCTAACCAAGTGCACTTAATGCTTCCCAAACACCATAACTTCTTCCAAGGCCTCAACCTTCATTCTTCCTTCATGAAACATCTTCTTTCTTTCTCTTTCTTCTCTCTTTTTTTTATTGCCATACAAGTACTCCTTTAATGCCTTAATCAATTCTCTTTCACTCCTTATCAAAACCATCTTCTCAAACCAATATAGAGTTTTTTAGATATCCAGCCACCACCTTGGAACACTCTCGGAGGATAGTTCTATGTCATGTCCCCTTTTCAAATAATTAAAAATAATAAACTTTTCTAAGGCAAGCAGGCTCCAAAAAGGTGAAGTTTCGGAAAAAGGGGCTAATCTTTGGAAACCAATGGACTAGTAAATAAAAATTATTATTAAATTATATTTTATTAACCCCTCTTGAATGTGAGTTAGGGTTATGCCCTCTTTTAAGGGGTTTGGAGGCATTTTGGGCTCATTCCAGAACTTGATTTTTGCTCATTGCTTTGTTGTTCTTTAGAGGTTGCCAAACCTGTGGAGAAGGAGACCCAAGAATAGGAGTTTGTAGGTTTCTAGGAAGGTTAAGGATGGGAGTTTAAAGCCATTCCATGTGCAAGCTTATGCAGAGTTTTCCCTTGTGCTGAACAGTGCAAATTTGTGGGTTTTCGGGTGTGTTTTTTTGTAAGAGTTTGGTGTTTTCGGTTGAGTATTTCATATCAGTTTGGATTGCTGTTGTATTTCAGACTTTAAGATGTTGAAATAGAGCTGACTATATGTATTGGGACATGGTTAAACTTTTGAGATAGATTATTAGTGTTTTTGTGGTGTTTTCAAGCATTTTTTGTATTAATTTCGGGAGCCCGATGAGCATAGTTTTTGTCCTACGTTTGTGAGCTATTGTGTAAATGCTATACAGATCTGAAAAATGTCATTTTGTAGGCTGTTATGCTTCTAAATTTTTTGTAAAAATTTCCATTTTCAGATTTATTAATAATATGTGAAGTTGTGAAGTTTTTGGCACTATTTCAGACATACCCGATTTGGGGTTTATTGAAAAATTGGTGGATCTTTGTAATATTGGTTGTTTGATTTTGAAAATCTGATTAGAGGCTTGAAATATCATATAAGATTAGAAAAAGGGACATTTCAATGGTATCAGAGCTATGATCTTGCCAGCCTGAGGGTTTGTAGAAGTTTGCATGCAACTAAGTGAAAGAGAAAAAAGATATTTGCAGCGAGAAAAGAATAAAGAAATTTTGATCAAACCTCCAGTTGAAAGTAAAAGCAAAAAATCAAAGGAAGGGAAAAGTATGGCTGATCCAGATGAGATGGCAAAGAAATTCTTCCAAGACATCCAAAATACATAGAAGCAAACAGTGGATAGTTTGGCAGAAAGTAGAGAGGCTTTGCGAATATTGAATGAAAAATTGCAAGGAGTTGCATCTATTAATGAGAAAGGGAGCACTTCAGAGGAGCCAAGAAATCTGAAATCCACACCATCTAAATCAACCAAAACTATTTTCTTGCCTGCAGATGAGCCACCAGTACCGAATCCAACCCTTAATCTCATGGAAGAGGTTACAGGTAACTTGATTGCATTAAGAGCTACTTACAATGGCTTAGATGATGACTTTCACAATTCAGTTCCTTTTAGAGAATATGTGGATATGATGAGCACTTTGATGCCCAAGAAAGAGAATAGGAGGGAGCATGACATAAGTGGAAGAGAGCTCAAAAATAAAATAAGCAAGTTTACAACACCTACTTTTGATGGAACAAATAAAATTTCAGCTAAAGCATGGCTACAAAAATTACAGACTTTCTTCACACTTAACCCCATGAAGGAGAGTGATGTTGTTCAATTTGCAAGTCTACACTTGGAAGATGCAGCTTATGATCGGTGGTATCATGGAATGACTACTCAAGGTCATGATTAGGTAACTACATTTGATGATTTCAGTCAAAGAGTTATAGATAGATTTGACCTCAAGGATGATGAAGAGTACTTTAAAGAATTGTCAAAGTTGAAGAAAACCAAATCAGTTAATGAGTATATAGAAGAGTTTCAAAAAGTGGCTATTATGGTACCTAATATGAGTGAAAAGAGGATTGTTTATCTTTTTCTTGATGGTTTAGAAGATTCTATTAAGGGTTTGGTTAAGGCTTTCTCACACTCAACCTTATAGGAAGCTATCAAAAGAAGTTTGCAACTTGAAACTTGCATGCCTATGAAACTAGTCACTAATCAAAAACCCCCAAATCTTTGGCAACATAAGGGAAATTTTCAGAAAAAGACCTTCCCAACACTACCACCAAAAGATGTGATAAATGTGGCAAAACAAGAAGGTAGATGAAGAGACTAGGAGTGAATAATGAAGGAAAAAGCTTTGTTTTACTTGTAGAGAACTATGGGTTCCAGGACATAGATGTTTGGGGAAAGGTCAAGTGCACTATATTGAAGTTGCTTCAGAATCTGGTTTAGATGAGCATGAGGAATTTCATGACACTAAGGAGGAGGCAAAAGAAGAGAAAGAAAAAGAAATTAGAAAGGATGGCACTTTAGCAGCATTATCAGGAGTCCCAAGATACCATCCCTTTCGAATTTGAGGGGTACTAGCAGGGAAAAGGTTGACAGTTGTTCTTGATAGGGGAGAAACTCACAATTTTATTGATGAGGGATTTGTCATGAAACGAGAGCTTAAAGCAAAAGATTTTGAAGGATTCAATGTTACTGTAGCTGATGGATTCACTATGCCTTGCACACAAGTGGTGAAACAACTCAAGATGACCTTAGGAGATTATGAGTTATGTGATGACTTCTATGTGGTTGCTATTGGGGAGACAGATCTTGTATTGGGTGTTCAATGGTTGCACTCTATTGGAGGATATTACATGAACCATCAAACTATGTAGTTTAAATTTCATTCCAGTGGGAAAGAAGTCATATTAAGAGGCTTATCGAATGGAGCACCTAAGGCGGTCTCTGCAAAGAGGATGGAGAGGACTTTTCAAAGAGGACAAGTAGCATGAGCAGCAGGAGTCATAATCCATCCAACAAGCTCTCCAAAGAATCAAGGTAATTTCCATTTTGAAATTCAAAATATTCTTGATAAGCATTATATAGTTTTCAATGACTTGCCTCCAGGATTACCACTAGATAGAGGTTTTGAGCATGTTATAGAGTTAGAACAGGGTGCCAAACCAGTTATAACAACCTCATACCGCCATCCAAGAGGTTATAAGGAAGAAATTGAAAAAACTATTAAAGAACTCCTGGACATGGGATTCATAAGGCCTAGCTCTAGTCCATTTGCATCATCTGTGGTACTTGTCAAGAAAAAGGATGGTACAATGAGAATGTGTATAGACTATAGGGCTCTAAACAAGAAGACCATAAAAAATAGGTATCCCATGCCACACATAGATGAACTCATTGATGAGTTACATGGTGTTGTATACTTCTCAAAAATTGACTTAAGATCAGGGTACCATCAAATCCGAATGAGGAGTGAAGATGTGGAAAAGACTGCTTTCAGATGTCACTATGGGCACTTTGAATTTCTTTTTATGCCATTTTGCCTCACTAATGCACCTGCAACAATGAAATCTTGTATGAATAAGGTATTCAGCCAGCATCTTCGAAAATTTGTTTTGGTATTTTTTGATGATATCTTGATTTACAGTAAAACATGGGAAGAGCATCTAAAGCATATAGACACTGTTTTGGGAATCTTGGAGCAGCAATCCTTCCATGCTAAGCTATATAAATGTGAGTTTGGTTTGATAGAGATCCTATATTTGGGATATACTATAAGTTCTAAAGGAGTACAGGTTGATCAACAAAAAATCCAGGCAATTTTAGATTGGCCTCCACCCACTAATCTTACACAGTTGAGAGGTTTCTTTGGGTTGTGTAGCTACTATAGGAGATTTGCCAAGGGATTTTCTCATCTTGCTACCCCCTTGACTGATTTGACAAAGAAATGAGCTTTTTTTTGGATAGAAGAGGCACAAAAAACATTTGATAAGCTTAAGGAGGTAATGAGTTCATGCCCTGTGCTTGCAATTCCATATTTCTCTTTACCTTTTTTTGTTGAATGTGATGCTTCTGGAGAAGGTATAGAGGCTGTCCTAACTCAAAGGGGAAATCCAATAGCATTTTAGAGTAAAAAATTAAATCAATTAGAGAAAGGTTACTCCATCTATGATAAGGAAATGTTGGCAATCATGCATGCACTTCATAAGTTTAGACAATATTTGGTATGTGGGAGATTCATTGTAAAGACAGACCATAATAGCCTTAGGTTCTTCTTGAACCAAAGGGATTTGAATGATCGTCAACAAAAATGGGTAAGAAAATTGCAAGCTTATGATTTTAATATTGAATACATGAAAGGAAAGAATAATGTGGTTGCCGATGCTCTCTCAAGAAAGCCCACTTTGTGTTCCTTAACATCTATCTCTATTGATTGGAAAGTCTCCATAATTTTAGAGTATGCTAAAGATTCCTTTTCCACCAAGATTTTGGATAAGTTAGTGGATGATAATAGGTACAAGGTTGTTGATGAATTGATTTATTAGAAGAATAAGATCGTCTTAGTGCCAGGATCAAAAACTAAGGAGAGGATATTGAGGGCCTTTCATGACACACCTTTGGCTGGTCATCAGGGATACTTCAAGACATATAGGCAAATTTGAGAGCCGTTTTCATGGAAGGGTATGAAGGAGGATGTCCTTAGACACATTAAGGAATGTATGGTATGCCAAAAAAGAAAGAGTGAGCAAAATTTTCCTGCAGGGTTGTTGCAGCCACTTCCTATTCCTGAACAAAAATGGGAAAGTATTTCCATGGACTTCATCACTGGGTTGCCCAAGGTTCAAGGTAAGGATTGCATATATGTGGTGGTAGATAGACTAACTAAGTATGCACATTTCTTTCCTATCACATCTGATTTCAAAGCATCACAAGTGGTCGAATTGTTCTTCAAGAAAATTTTTAGATTACATGGCTTGCCTAGAAACATTGTTAGTGACCGGGATAGTAGATTCCTCGACTCTTTTTGGAAGGAGCTATTTCATTTGGCCGAAACTGAACTCACTCCCAGTACTAGCTATCACCCTCAAACAAATGGACAAACATAGATAGTTAATAAATGGATAAAGGGATATTTGAGGAACTATGTTTCAAATCAACAACATGCTTGGGTGAAATGGTTACACCTAGGGGAGTATTTTTACAATACATCTCATCACATGTCTATTGGTATGCCTCCTTTTTGTGCTCTTTATGGTTATGATGCCCTTTCCTTTGTTGATCTAATACTTTACGATAGCAAAGTACCTGCAGCAAGTGATTTCATCAAGCAAAGCCAAGACATAATCAGGTCCCTCAAGGATAATCTACAACATGCACAGAACCAACAAAAGTTATATGCTGATAGGAAAAGGATTGAAAGATCTTTTGAGGTGAGAGATTTGGTATTTGTTAGGTTTCAGCCATATAAGCAAAGCACCTTGAAGAGGAGTGGGGCGGAGAAACTCAAGCCAAGGTTCTATGGGCCTTATAAGATCATTAAGAAGGTAGGAGAGGTAGCTTATGAATTGGAGCTCCCACCAAACAGCAAAATACATAATATTTTCCATGTATCTTGCCTAAAGAAGGTTCTAGGCCAGCAAACCATAGTATCTACAGACTTACCACCTCTTGATGATGAAGGAAAATTAGTTTTGATACCAAAAGAGATTTTGGATACAAGAGAGAAAAGATTGAGAAACAAGAGCGTCATAGAGCATTTGGTCAAATGGAAAGGATTACCACTAGAGGATGCAACTTGGGAAGGAGCACATATGCTTGAGAATTCCAAATTCATTTCTTGAGGACAAGCAATATTTGGGAGGGGAGAAATTTTCATGTCCCCTTTTCAAATAATTAAAAATAATAGACTTTGCTAAGGCAGACAGGCTCCAAAAAGGTGAAGTTTTGGCAAAAGGGGCTAATCTTTGGAAACCAATGGACTAATAAATAAAAATTATTATTAAATTATATTTTATTAACCCCTCTTGGACGTGAATTAGGGTTATGCCCTCTTTTAAGGGGTTTGGAGGCATTTTGGGCTCATTCTAGAACTTGATTTTTGCTCATTGCTTTGTTGTTCTTTAGAGGCTGCCAAACCTGTGGAGAAGGAGACCCAAGAATGAGAATTTGTAGGTTTCTAGGAAGGCTAAGGATGGGAGTTTAAATCCATTCCATGTACAACCTCATGCAGAGTTTTCCCTTGTGCTGAATAATGCAAATTTGTGGGTTTTCGGGTGTGTTTTTTTGTAAGAGTTTGGTGTTTTCGGTTGAGTATTTTATATCAGTTTGGATTGATTTTTTATTTCAGACTTTAACATGTTAAAATAGAGCTGAATATATGTATTGGGACGTGGTTAAACTTCTAAGATAGATTATTAGTGTTTTTGTGGTGTTTTCGAGCATTTTTGTGTTAATTTGGGGAGCCCGATGAGCATAGTTTTTTTCCTACGTTTGTGAACTGTTATGTAAATGCTATACAGATTTGGAAAATGTCATTTTGTAGGCCGTTATGCTACTGAAATTTTTGTAAAAATGTCCATTTTCAGATTTATTAATAATATGTGAAGTTGTGAAATTTTTGGCACTATTTCGGACATACCCGATTTGGGGTTTATTAAGAAATTGGTGGATCTTTATAATATTGGTTGTTTGATTTTGAAAATCTGATTAGAGGCTTGAAATATCATATAAGATCAGAAAAAGGGACATTTCATTCTACTCCAAGCATCAACAAGGGACTTTCAATCTTTCAAATCCTAAATTTTCTTCCCAGGCCCTTTGCTATGCTCTGATACCAATCTGATGCAGAGCGGACAACAAAAACATAAATGAGCCAATCAAATGTTAAAATCTTGACATCAACAGTGCCATCTTCAAAACTGAAATATATAACTTGATTTCAAATACACTTGATTCATAGATGCACAAAAAAAAACTTCAAATACCATAAGGTGGATAACAACTTCAATGAACAATACTCAAATGCAATAGAAAATATGAACCGAGAATGAGGGAAACTTTCAAATCTAACAATTTCTATTAAACCTGTAGTTACATCTTCATTGGGCTCTCTGGAAAAAACATAAATGAGCCAATCAAATTTTAAACTCTTGACATCAACAGCGCCATCTTTGAAACTGAAATATATAACTTGATTTCAAATACACTTGATTCGCAGATGCACAAAAAAAGACTTCAAATACCATAAGGCAGATAACAAATTCAATGAACAATACTCAAATGTAATAGCAGATATAAACCGAGAATGAGGGAAACTTTCAAATCTAACAATTTCTATTAAACCTGTAATTACATCTTCATCAGGCTCTCTGGTGATAGCTAGAGAGCCAATTATTCCTAGCTAATTCCCACTCTACCTCATTCATTCCCTATGTTTTTTCTCTTTTGTCCCTTTAATCTCTTCCTCTTATAAAATTTGAGGTAGTTATGAAGTCTTACAGGATGGTTCGAATTCTTGACAGTTACAAAACAAACTCATCAACTTCCCTATGGTAATTTATCGATAACATTGGTGGCTGAAATCCTTCTATTTTGGATGTATTACATTACAATTTTAAACAATACAACTTTGTCATTATATAAGGGAATTTTGAATGACTTAAATATTTATAGAACTCCGAAGAAAAGATCCAAATGACAAGGTGCCTCTGCACCAATAAAGATTTGCAAGAAATTTATATTGAGGCTCTTACAGATGACTCTCTCAGACCTACTATTAATAGGGGAATTATTAAAGTTATCCCCAAGGATGGTGATAAAGCACTCATTAAGAACTGGAGGCCTATATTGCTTCTTGATATCTCCTACAAAATCCTTGCTAAAATTATTGCTTTAAGGCTTGTGGGTATCCTACCTAGCATCATCTCTACCACCCAGACTAGCTTTATCAAAGGAAGATCAGTTCTTGAAAACTTAATCGCCATTTGGGAAGCTATGAGTTGGGCTAATCTATCTCAATAGAATGCTGCTATGTTTCTTTGGACTTGGAAAAAGCTTATTGCAGAGTGGAGTGGAACTTTATTCACATGATGCTCGAGGCCTTTGGGTTTCTTGATAAATTTTACATGACTGTCTGCATGTTGCTTAAAGATGCTCTTGCCCAGGTTGACGTTAATGGCTCTCTCTTTGACGCCTTCCCCCTTAGTAGATCTACTAGACAATGATGCCCTTTAGCCCCTTCTTTATTTGTCATTTCTTTAGAAGCCCTTTTTTACATTTTCTGCAATAACTCTCTATCCCTTCCTATGAAAGGTATGTTTCTCTGAAGTTTCTTAGGATAATTTTGAAGCCCTACAAAACAATCTTAGTTTCTTTTGCTCTATCTCTGGTGCTCAACTATCTCAATCCAAGTCTATCTACCGAAGAAGGCATGATCAATGCCCTGATTGGTTTAAGGACTTCAACTTTCAATGGGGAGACCCTCATGAGATTGTTAGGTACTTGGGCATTCCTTACTCTATTGAGCACTTCCTTAAGGATACGTGTTGTTGGATCAAGGACAAGATTATCAAGAAGCTAAAAAAATGGCATAATAGATCTTTGTCTCTTACTGGCAGGGTCCAAGTTTGTCAAAAGATTATTTCTTCTTATATTATTTATTACTCTTCCACCAAGATGTTTACTAATTACCAAGTTTTGGTAATTCAAAAAGCTACTAAGCAAACAAAAAAATGCATGTTGTTAAATGGGACTAGTGCCAGTCAAATAAACTTCCTGGGGGATTAGGGTTGAAGGATCTCAAGTTATAGGGTACTACCCTCGCCACCAAATGGATTTTTCTCTTAATGCATGGTAATGTCTCTTGGAAGGTCATTGTTAGGTGTAATATAGAGAGGGGTTTCCCTAAGAAAGAAAAATCCTGGAAGAATCTTCCTTTTGCTGATTTAGTTCTTAGGAACTTCCTTGTGGTGGTCCAAGGCTCTACTATTTTTAAAATCCATTTGGAAATCCTAGGATAAAATTTAAAAGCATATCCTTAACATAGAATTCCATGATGATAAGCATCTCTTTAGAGAAAGGTCCCTTTGGTGGAACCTTAGCCTGTCTATCAAACCCCTTTCCCTCTCTCAAGGTTGCTCTGTCTAGAACTCATCCAATCTTGGCATTACTCAAATGATTGATCCTTTTGATAAAGATAGAATTATTGAATGGGAAGAGCTTAAAAGAAAATTTGTTATCCCTAACTCTCAAAAAAACTTACAAAATGATCCTCAAAGTTGCTAACAATCTGCCTACTGTTTATCACATTGACTCCCATAGATATCTAAAGTGCAAATGGCCTGACAAAACCATCATATCTAAGATTAAAGGCAAGAATATTTACAATGTGATTGATATTAATGAATCCATTATTGATCATGTTAATTCTATTTTGGTACTCCACTCTTGATAACAATAGTTGGAAGAAGTTTTTTGAAATCCTTTGGAAAAGTAATATTGGGCCAAAAATTAAGTGCTTTAAATGGCTTAATATTCTTGAAAGACTTCTTGTTTGAAAAGATTCTTCTATGCAAGAGCTTTATAGTATTTCAAAATTGTCATAATCTGGCAGACACATTCTTTTTGACTCCATCTTTGCTAAAGAGATTTGGGCTATGTTTGGTATTACTTATCCTTTACAAGTTAATATCATTGAAATTATCACTACTAATATTCATTGTATTAAAAAAGACTCTAATCTCTTTTGGAATATCATCTCTTCTAACATCCTTGGGCAGATTTTAAAATCTAGGAACAAAGAAAGGTTTCAAAATAGCCCCAAGGTTCTTACTGAGTCTTTTTGAAAACTCACTCATTTAAAAATTTTCATGTAGGTTCATACCATGATGATGATGGAGAATGAGAAGCTTAGGAGATTTCAAAAGGATGGTCATGCCATGTTATTTTTTTATGAGTTAAAGCATGGTTACACTTGGAAAAGGAACCTAGATGATTTGTAAACATTCGAGAGGACTTGGGCAAGGCTTAATAAGTAAATCAGGAAGAACATCCAATCCAAAAAGATGAGATATACATGATAACACAAATCTAGGAAAGGAAAAGCATCATGTGGATGGATGGTTCTTTAGGTTAGTCTACATGAATGGACACTCGTAATGATATTCTGCATTAAGTACTTTTATTTTCAGTATACTATTTCTAATGTAGATTCTTATTGGTGAAGTTGGGCCTCCTCTTTTGTACTCTCTGTTGATACAATTTTGTAACCTTTTTTGATCTCCCTATATAATATATATATATATATAATCATTTTATTATTATTATTTTTGAAGAAATATATTTCTTGAGTGAGTTATATTATGTTTTAATACGCTTTGATTAGATAAATGAGAAAGTGTACAAACTCATTACCCAAAAAACTAAATTCAGATGGAGAAGAGGAAGCACCATCTAAGAAGTGAGACCATCAAAACTAATACAAGGCAACAACCATTTTTGAAGTAGAAGTTTTATGTTGGAGCCCAAAATTGGTCATCATGAGGATCATGATCTAATATGAGATCACCTAATTCAAATAGAGGTGTTTAGGAAAGAATCTCAAACTAGTCTATTTGAAAGAAAACTTATAGTAGGTAAAAAAGTAGACAAGTAATATCTTGAGAGGAACTTCTAAATCTTTTCCAAAACTAACACTTATGAAGTAATTGAGTAGATATCAAAGCATTAAAATAAAAATATATTGGAAGTTTTTAAAGGTTTTCTCTAACATTTTATAAGCTACAAAGACTATGGTCATGGAAATAAAGAAGGGTGGAAAATCATTCAAACCTATTTCTAAAAAAATCATTTCAAAGACAAAAATATAGACCTCTATAAGGTCATTGTTAGCTAAAAATCTATGAAGAG
This sequence comes from Cupressus sempervirens, assembly GCA_028749045.1. Classification (NCBI taxonomy): domain Eukaryota; kingdom Viridiplantae; phylum Streptophyta; class Pinopsida; order Cupressales; family Cupressaceae; genus Cupressus; species Cupressus sempervirens. The sequence goes on from CM053793.1 coordinate 709,834,208, forward strand.
AGCATAAATGATCACTTCAATAGGTTTGTTGTGAAAATTAAAACTAAGAAACAATATGAAGTTTTAGATGGAATCCTCCAATCTTGTATACACATAACCACTAGAAATAGCTATTGTCATAGAGCCTAAGTTCAACCAAGAAAAAAATACACAACAAACAAAGCATCCTGGGAAAGGGAGAAATGCTCCACTTCAACTATAAACAATAAAACCAATACTTAAATAGGAAAACTAATAAATAAAACTACCTCAAAGTGGAAGGAAAATATTAGAAAAAAATAAATTTATAGCTACCTCATCATGATGGAACTCTACACCAAAGTAGATGACTCTTCCATAAGAGGAGATACATAAATAGTAGCACCATAAAAAATTATAGATCTAGAACCAACTTAGCAGAGACCACATGAAAAACTCAACCTAACTGACCATCCACCAAGTGCAACCATTATACAAATTTCCAAAAGCAACAACCTCCAACAAGTCTTTCAAATATGATACAACTACTTTTGAAAAGACTAGTCATTTTTATAGATATGTATCATCATGATGTGGCTATCATGGATACAAAATGTATCTTATCAAAATTGAAAAAATCGAAAACAAAATAGATTTTTTAAAATTTTAACATTTTTTCTTCACAATTTGTATGTTCTATAATCGAAAAAGGCAAAAAACTTGAAAAAAAATTCATTGTTAAGCTTTTCTAACCCTTATTTTCATAAATAGAAATATAGAAAAATGTGAATTATTAAGCTAGTAGGCTTATTTCTATGGGACTTGCCACAGGAATTTTGTGACACTCCAATGGTGTCAGATGTCGTGAAAAACTATTTCACCATGGAAAACAAAACAAACTTCCACTAGGAAGGTGTTAAGTGGGGCCATTGCTCATGTTGTTTCAAGGATGGATGTTGTACCATTGGAGACAATTAGGATGCATTTGATGGTGGGTAGTAGCAGGAAGTCCATGACCAAGGTGTTTTAGCACATTATGGACCATGAGGGCTCGTAGGGTTTGTTTAGAGAGACGGTGTCAATGTGATATGAGTCACTCCTAGAAAAGCTATTGATGTAAGTATTAGTTTTATCTCTTTATATGGGACTAGAATTGTTTTATTTTTACCTTTTTGAACAATTGGGTGGTAGCTTGTAAATATTTATTGAGACAATTGTTGTTTGTGAGTGTGAGGATGATGAGGTGGCTATTGTGTTGACCTATTTTCAAAAGTTTATTAAAATTTTCATCAAAACAAAACATCAAATTTGCATCATGCTTTTCATATTATATTGTTATTATTTTAATATAATTTTTAAATTTCTCTTGGTTGAGGTTAGGTTTTTGGAGTTGAAGTTTGCATGAGTTTAAATTAAAGTTAGTCATTAAATGCATTCTAAATAGAAAATTATTGAATTGGAGTTATTACAAGAATTTGAAATTAGGTTAGAATTTAAAAAGATTTTGTGACATGTTTATCATATTGTTTTTGCCACTATTTGAAAGTTTCTTATGTTTCATTTGTAAATTGAAATTTTAAATAAAATAATTTGGTAAATATATATAATTGGTTAGAATGAAGAGCTAGATTTTTTTGAGTGTTATGACATAAATTATGTGATATTATATTCCATGTAGAATATTTGTAGACAAATAGTATTTAAATGTTTTTTAATATCTAAATTATAATTTCTTTATATCAATAAAATGGTAATGTTAGAAATAGAAAACCAAATCTAAAAATTATTTTATATATTATTAAAATGATAATTTTATTAATTTAAAAAATTATAAATTGATCTAGATTTTAAATTCAAATATTAAATACATTGCATATCTAATATATAATTTCCTTATATTAATAAAATTAAATCAAAAACTTATTTTATATTTACTCAAAATTTCTAGACATTATTTTTTATTTTCCTTTCTTGATAAGTGTTTTACTCGAATGAAGATGAATAAATTGATGTCTACAATCTTCAACTTTTTCATTAAAATTGTTAGAGTTTTAGTTGACTCTATAACACCCCTAGGATCAGATTAAAGACCAAGAAAACTTCCACAACAAAATGGCAAGACAATTGCATAAAGATGCAATAATGCTATGATTGATAATGGACTCGATTAAAATCTAACGGAATGATTTGAAATGTACATAATAGGCCTCCTTATATAGGAGAGGCAATAAGAGACAATGATAAGGAGAAGATAAGCTATCACCCACACAAGTTGGAATTGCATGTCCACCAAAGGTGGACCATCCTCTATTATGCAATGAAGTATGTGCGATGATGAGGATGATAATGTAATAAGTACACTAAAGGTGGAATGAGATAAGAACTATGACCACCTAGAGTGAAATTCTCCTACACCATGTGTTTAATTGAGGTGCAAACTCTCAAGCATCTCAATCAAAAATTACTATGCAATGCATTATCCTAAGCAAGTTTAAGTAAGTGTAATTAGTGAATATTTAATTACACCAATAGCCCCCTTAAGTGCAACTTAGGGGAATGCACTTAAACTCACAATACAAGATGGGTCTCGGCTACAAGGCCATTTTAGGTACCCATGTATAGTATGCAAAGGAATACATGAAATCTAATCTCTCATAAAGTAGAGAAAGATAGAAAACCTCAAGGGATTTGAACCCTCCTCCAAAAAGAGAGATGAAAACAAGATGCATGGATGGATGAAGTACTCAAGACTACCCAAAAATTGCATACATCATGTATATACAAAGAATGATCCCTCCATAGGAAGAAAATAAGGAGACATGATATCCCCCCCACCCCATAATAAAGAAGCTCCAATGTAATGAGGAGTACCTGCAAGAAAAATATAATGGAATGCCTACATGAAACATGTCTCATCTTAGGAAGAAATAAATAAATCAAATGATGAAGAAGCCACTCCATGTAAAAGTGAGGAAGGAAGAAGAAGGTCTCCATATATGAATCTCTGAAGACTGAATAGATGTCTCCAAGCTCAAAGATTCTAAGACACCATCAAGCTAACCTATGAGATGTGAAAAATCAAGAGAACATGAGGAGTTGGGAAATCCAATCTCCAAAAAAGGTGAAGAAGTATCTCAAAGAGAAACCTCCTTAGATGTATTAACCATATCTGCATTATGAGACTTGTTTGAAAGAGTATCCAAGAATTCATCCCACACTATAAGATCTGAAGCATAAAGATCATCCTGCTAAATAGAAGAACTCATGTCTGAAGAAGCAGGAGGTGGAGGAGTAGAAAGTTCAACACTTGTCTCAAGAAAAAAATGATTCAAGTGTCCAATGTTCTCCTCACATGAATTATTCACCCTTGATAAAGGGTTAGGCACATCATGAATATCATCATCATTATCAACAAAATTTCCAAAAGAATACAAGCATGATGCATGATCAACAACTCCCATACCTATGACATCTCTAGTCTCCATGTCCCTAATATAGACATAATTAGGAGTGAACTCAACAATTTTACCTTGTGCCCCATGAGTAATTTGATAAATGGAAAGGATATTAGTGGTCAAGGATGGTACACAAAGAACACCATTAAATGTACCCTATCCCATAAGAATAGAACCTTTCCCACAAACCATCATGTACGTATTATTACCCATCAATATAGATGGAGAAGTAAAAGGCTTAATAGAAGAAAACATATCCATAGAAGATGCCATGTGATGTGATGCACTTGAATCAATAAGCCATTTACTTTGCTCAGGATGTGTGAAAACAATGAGTGCTTGTCCTTTGCCTCTAGACGATGATGTAGATGTAGTAGCTACTTGATATTGAGAAGAAGGAGAAGACACTGATGAGGGCAATTGGATATTGTTCTTTTGAATAATGTGAGTGTGCTCATCAATCTTCTTATGGAAACATTTATGCTCATCATGTGCTAGCTTTTTTCAATAAGCACATTTATCTCTCTTTCTTCTAGATGTTTCCTCTCTTGAAGAGAACTTGGATTCAATATTATGTTGTGAAGGAGAGTCATCACCTTTTTCATGTTTCTTAGGATCCTTGTGTTGTTTTTTTTCCTTTCTTTTGGGAGTCTTTGGAGAGGAGTAATTTGCAACCAATGCTTGATGCTTTGAAGGATTCAATTGACCCATGTGTGCTAACTTTTCTTCTTCTCTTGTGAGCTGAGCTCCAAATTCATCAAGAGAAGGAATTTTGTATGCACTACTAAGAGCATCCATAGTAGCATAGAATATGGAAACAAAGATTGAATATTTAGTACCTAGCTTGGAAAGAATAGATAATATCAATTGCTTATAATCTTTAGTAATGCCACAATTAGAAAGTTCCAATCTAATAGAATTGAACTTAGAGAAAAAGTCTTGAATATTTTCAAAATCACATGCACTTAGACCTATAAGTTCATTCTCCAATTTGAATTTTCTTATTCTATTAGGTTTACCAAAGATTCCTTCCAATGTAGTCCAGTCATCATGAGGATGTGTGTAGGATGCAATATGATATAGAAAATAATTGGAGATGGTAGATCTAAGAGAGCCAAGTGCTTTATCCCTTCTATCAAACCATTTCCTTCTTTCTGCAATAGCTATAGCTAGTTTTGGATCCTATCCAAGGATCATTCTAAGCAATCCAATACTCATCAACTAATTAAAAACTACTTACTTCCATTCATGATAGTTATATGGAGTGAGTAATGAAACTTCTTAAAAATTCATAATAAACTCAAATAATGACTGAAATCAACTGATAACTCCATCACATTATTGACTCAATTAAGAAAATTAAAATCCAAGTATTCACCAAGTGCAAATATAGAAAAAATGACCTATTTTTGAAAGTGATATATGTCCACTCCAAATCACCAAAATCTAATTATAGATCTGAAAAGTAGAGGAAAAATCATGCACTTTAAAAAACAATTGCACCTAAAAATGTTACCAGATGTGCCCAAACAAAGCCTTGAAAGTTGGTAAAACCAAGATTTGCAATTTTCTAAAATTTTCAAAGACAAAGATTCAAAATCACCTACACCAATGTGTAGATCATGAAATTAAACCCTAAAACCAAAAAAATTGCTTGGAAAAAGGAGTCTGTATGAGGAAGGTATCACTGTTTGAAAATCACCTCTGAAATTATTTTTTCTAAATCACCGCCATCACACCTTCAAAAATCAAATGGCTATTAGATTTGGCCTCAGATGTCTAATTTGGATGAAACAAAATTTGATTTAGGGGTTTTTGGACCTCCTTTATATGATTCCAACCTCTGATTTACACCAGCAAGCTCCAATTTTCACTTGCAATAGAAGGTCACAAAATACGACTCTCAAAATTTTCTCCAAATTGTTATGTCCAAATTGTCAATGCTACACTAACAATAAGTCAATCCAAGATTACACTTCTTGAGAAGAGGTCTTCACACCATGAGAGCTCCAATACCATGTTAGAGTTTTAGGTGACTCTACAACACCCCCAAGATCAGATGAAAGACCAAGATAATTTCCACAAGAGAATGGAAAGAAAATTACATCAAGATACAAGAATGCTACTATTGATAATGGACTTGATTGAAATCCAATGGATTGATTTGAAATGTACATAATAGGCATCCTTATATAGGAGAGGTGATAAGAGACAATGATAAGGTGAAGATAAGCTATCACCCACACAAGGTGGAATCACATGTCCAACAAAAGTGGGCCATCATCCATTATGCAATGAATTATGTGCAGTGATGAGTATGATAATGTGATAAGTACACTAAATGTGGAATGAGATAGCAACTATGACCACCCAAAGTGGAATTCTCCTACACCATATGTTTAATTGAGATGCAAACTCTTGAGTGTCTCAATCACAAAATACTATGCAATGCATTATCTTAAGTAAGCTTAAGTAAGTGTAATTAGTGAATATTTAATTACACCAATAAAAAATTATTACTTTATGCTTACAGTAGTGTTATTATCATTTGTATTCAATCTATTCAAGAGTGTCATAAGATTTATATTAAATGGTTTATCTCTAATAGAGATTTTAATGGTAGATGTGAATCCTTAGGAATGAATACTTGTGGATCAATAAATAATATGTATATCTTTAGAAATTCAAGTCCTTAAAGAGAGAGAGAGTGTATGTACGAGGACAATAAGTATGAAGGGAAAAGAAAAACAAGAAGATAGTGGGATGGAGAGAAATTGGAAGAGGAGAGAGGAGATTGGTGAGATGAAGATATAAAATAATAAAGGCATATGAGGTGATCAGTAGCATATAAATAGATACATAGAAAAGATAAAGATAAATATTAAAAACAAAATATAGATAATGAGAGGTGAATGGTGAAGAGAGTGATAAAATAAATAAAAGGCAAGAAAGTGTTTATGCCTCTGCACCAAGATGCTAGGTTTGATGTTTCACTAACTCCTAAAAAGTCTTTTGCATGGATAAGATGTACATAGGATAAAGTCAAATAGAAGGACGACAAGCTAGGGAGGTTGAAATTGACATGTGTATGTAGAGATATATGAAGAAAAGTATAGGGAGGTAAATAGGGAAAGTTCATGTATTAAAGAGTGACATATGGATATTAAATAAAAAGGAGATAGAGAAATACAGAGTAAGATGGAGAGGGAGAGATAGATATGATTAGATAGGGACAAATTTAAATTACAGTTTTCAAATAGCTGGGTTGTCCATTTCATATAGGAAATAATAGTTAGAGGGGTAGATAATTACAGTGAAAGGTAGGGAGAGAGTGAGGGTGTGGAGGAGAATGCATAAGCTGAATAATGTAAATAAAAATGGGGTAGAGAGGTGAAAATATTAATAGAGATAAAAATAGATAGGGAAATATAGCAAGAGACTCTAAAGATAGATTGATGAGAATCAAGTATTAAAGGGCATGATAGTTAACAAAGAGGAGGGGAGTGGGATGGAGATAAATAGGATGAGGAGAGGAGGGAGATGAAGATAGGGAATGACAATGATATATGAGGTGAAAGATGGATAGTGGATTGATTGATAGATAGATAGACCACATACATAGTGTAGATGAAAGTGAAATAGAGGAGATAGGGTATAGATACATGTAGGAGAAAAACGTAAAGAGAAGTAATAAAAGTGAGAGATAAGAAGGGAGAAAGGATTGTCTATGTCTGAGAATAAGAAAGATACAAATGTGAAGGTAAAGAAGTACTATTCAAGAATATTCGACTTAAACCTTACACCCTTCAAAAATACAAATGCTAGTTATATTCTTTGGAAACCACTTGTTTTTTCAACTTTCTGTCGTAGACTGACCGTAAGTATCAATTTTATACACAATTTGTTAATACTATATTTCTTTGCATGATGTTGTTATCGTCATAGTTTCCTGTTCTGGGTTTTAATAATACTGAGAAGCACAAAGTAAGCGAGAGTATGGGGAACTCCTTTATTTTGAATGGTTGATATTATTAACTTCTCCGCGTTGTCGAAATCAGATCTCGCGTTCTAACAACTTTGTTGAATGTTCTCTATCCCTTCAAAGTTGCGCACTAATAAAACACTATGAAGACCGGATTTTGTGCGTTTCAAGGATAAATTAAATTAAAATATGCCTTGGTAGGAATGTGTTTGTTGGATGGTTTACTTTATTGTTTGCGATTTCTAAGTCATATTTTACGTGGGAATATCGTTTGTCATCGACGTAGAAAACAAAGATATCAATTGGCTTACCTGCCACAACAAAAATATCACGGCTTTAAAACAAAATATAATCAGTGTGCTCGAATGAGAAGACAAATTTGCGCTCTTGTGAAGGAAAGATTGTCTTCTAACTAATTTAGGTAACATAGTGAAACATTCCATATTTGAATAGTACGCAAGCCTGACGTAGAAAATGTTCCATATGCTAAGGGTGATGTTATATATCAGTATTGCTATGCCTATTAAAAGGTCACCTGACAGAAGTATAATATATTTTGAAGCTGAAAGCTTCCCGTTTGTTGATTAATTTCAATGAATGACTTGGAAATTAAAATTGTCAAGAGTATGTATTTTTTTCCTATATGATTAATTCCTTTTTTACTATTATAATATTGACGTTACATATTTACAAAAAAGGTCGTAGGATACACTGATCATTCTATGAGAATTCACACAGCAATCATTGCAAAGCTAGGAACCATTCATAAATAATAGTAATAAAAAATTGCCCTGCCAGTGAGGTGGTGGGTGGCTCATAAGGAGACCACCCTTCTTCAACATCATTTTCTTTTTCATCTTCTCCCTCCTACCTGGGAGACAAAATTGCTAGGTCCAAGAAGGGGAATGACCATTTCGGGTTACAACTAGAGGAAGGTCAACCAGGACCAAGACCATCCAGAACAGTGATGACCATCCTCATAACCACCACTAGGAGAACAAAGAATATAATAAAGTATATTTTACTACATTAAGAAACATAAAGAAAGAATCAAACTTTAGAACTAAAGTATGGTGTTGGCAAATCTCCAAAAGACAAAGAAAAAGTCAAACGTGACTCTTTTTCAGATTCACTAAAACACAGGTAAATTTTCTCAAAAAATTTTTTGTTTTCACTCACAAAATATACAGATGCGAATTTTTTTTTAAAATTCCACTGTGTTTCATTTTTTTGAAATTTAGTCACAGGTGCAATTTGTAAGGAGGATAGCCACATCCATTATGTATCATTACATAGAATTTGAAATATCACTATAAAAGATTATGTTCCTATAAACTAAAGTCAAAATAATCCTTTTAAAAATATTTAAATTATCAAAATAATATAATTTTAAAGAGATATTTTTCAATCCTTAAATCTTTAATATAAATATAACAATTTAATATGCTTTTAAATCTATGTAATAAAATATTTTTAAAAATAATTTTTTTTTCTACATTAGAAATTAGTCAAAATGGGTGAGTGGCCCAAAAACAAACCAATTTATAGTCAAAACCAAGGAACAAAAAAAAAAAAAAACTAAACTAGTCACATATATGCAACATAAAAAAAAGAGTATCATGAATATAGTTCAGAGTCCACCTATCTAACCAATAAAGCAGTAGATAACATAACAGAAACTAACAATAGACATCGATGTATTGTTAAAAGTATCCATTAAACAAAAAGTTGTAATAGCCATGCAGGTCCTAATCTTAAACATCAAAAACAAAAAAGTAAAGCATAGAATGAAGTCGAACCCTCATTCATCCTTCTCCTTTAGGGGAAGTTATTTTTTTGGCAGAACCTATATCTTGTGATCACCCGGGAACATGTAGAGCCTTTGGAAGCTACTATCCTTCTCCATTGTACCCTCCTCCTTCTCGTGTTGTAAAAGTTGGAGAATGGTATCCACTGCATGCATGATTTTGACAACAAATTTCACTAGAGTTTCGAACCTCAGCTCAAGCTCCAACACACTCTTCTTCAATTTCACCATCTCTATAGTTAGATTCTTTGTCTCTCCTTCCTCATACCTCTTCTCCCTAGAGCTATAGGAGGTGTTCTTCATATTGGGGGTAGAGGGGGGATCCAAGACTGAGGGGAAGGGGTGTACATGCTAAGTAGTAGGGGCATCCTCTTTTGTCCTTCTCAGAGAAGAGGTGATGATCATGGGGGAGTTAACTTTAGGGCCCACAACCTCTCTCTTAGCCATGAGATCCAACATTTCCAAGTTGAAGCCAACCAACACATGTGAAATATCTCTAGCCCGAGTTGCCTCATTATTCACAATGTCCTCTTGTTCTCTTTAATGTATTGAAACATCCTGGATTTTTGTTTTTCCTAGCATCACACCTTTTTCCCTTACTTATATTGGATTCATAACCCAAATTTACCACCTCTAGACTCTCTGGATTATATGTTGAAACATTAAATATATATCAAATATAAAATATGTCATTGATGTGAGTCTTTTATAATGTACTTTGAGTAAAATCAATTTTATCTATCAACATATTAAATTATAATGTATTTGAGAAACCTTTCAAAATTACAATATATGTGATGTAGTTGACCAATATGATAGTAATCTAAGAATTATATTCCACCAACACAAAACATACTACATGTTGAAGAAAACTATTTTTATCATCCAATTTAACAAACATCAAAAGTGATAACATAGACCACTCAGAACATGAAGATTATAAAATAGAGATAGAAAAGGTGGAGGATAATAAAGAAAGAAATCCTTGGAGATAATGGTATCTTGAGGACTTAAAGGAAATTGGTAATATAGCATCTATGTTTCATATTATTCCTAAAGAGGGTTGCATGATGAACAAATCCCCTATCCCTAATGTATAATGTGGAGAGGATAATGACATGCTAGACTAAAGAATGTCCAAGAAAGAGATACTACTTTTGAAAATAGTATTGGCCTTAATATTTATAAATAAGAGTTTGATGGTGTTAACTCTAGTATATAGGTTGGTAAATAATATATTGAGAAAGAATGGCTTTAGAGTGGCCAATAAAAAATAAAGTTGAGGAAAAGCACAAAGAAGATGAAGCATGATGAGAATGATGATAAGGAATGAAAGGAAGTTGGTATTGAAAACTGGAAGAAGGACCTACACTATCTCTCAAAGGGATTAGAGACTATTTCTAATTCCAAATGGTTTTTAGCTCACCTTACTCTAACTTCAAATGTAATGTTAACATGTTTATAGCTGAATATGTTAAAAAAAAATCCATTGATATTTTCTGTTGTGTTTTTAGTACTATGAATTCATTTGTGATTGTTTCCATAAGACAAATCAAGTTATTTTGTATTATTTAGGTAAAGATAGAAAATAATTTGGATAATAGGAGTGGTGTGTTGCAATAAGGATAGTTGCGAGTGTTGAACTATTATTCTTTATTAAAATTTCTAATTTTTTTTTTTGGTGGCCTCTAACTACAATGACCTAAGATTCGGTTGTCTAGCCTAGGTTTAGGGTTCTCTCCCCTCCATCTTGATAATTTAGAAAATATTGAAATGTGTGCTTGAAATGTTTTAATTGGAATTTGTGCTTCTACTCCTAGATTTTAAAAATTGAATTCTCAACCTTTCAATATTGCATACACTAAAAAATTTTACTGAGGAAAATTTGGCTTTAAACTATCACAACTACAATTTTTTTGTGGATATTTTGAATGATGTACTAACCCATTTGTGCTCGATTTCATATGCATGTTCATTAAAATTTTGATAGGTAAATCTTGGAATTTCAATGAATATATGATAAGTTACTTATGTCTCTATTTTTTGATTAGAAGTCACAAAAAAGACATAAACATTACAATTTTGACAAACTATATGTTAGAAAATATTTATGCAAGAAGGGTTATGGTTGTGAGAAAAGAAATGGAAACTTTATGATTTTCATCAAAATTTTGATGAACAAGGTTTCTATACATATTACAAAAAGAATCATCATATGTACAAGAACCTTGTCTGTGTTATGATGGAGTTCATCAAAATTTTGATGAACAAATCCATCATAGCACTAATGAGATTTCCATAGCTATGATGAAAGGAAATATTGTGGGTTTAGAAACCTCATCGATCTTGTTATGAGCTTTGTTAGAATTTTGACAAACCATGTTATTCAAAATTATGACAAATATCATTTTAAAAAAAAATTACATATCAAATTCATAGAGCCTCAAGATAGGAGAACACATAACTTTGAGTTCCTATCAACTACTACTTCTATGCACAAGAAATAACAACACTGATGGGGTGATCATAGAAGGCTTCCAATAATAATTAGAATCAATTCAAAGACCATTCTGAGAAGTAACTTTTTTATTTAGATTGAGTGTGTTCAAATTGAGGGAATTGAAAGATACAAAAGAAATATTCTAACAACAAAAACATATTATCAAAGTAATAATACTAATGATCAATAAAAAATTTACTATAAAAAAATAAATTTATGACCTATTCTATGCTCACTATGTTTCATAACTCGGAACATGTATTAGAATTGGACTTAAAATACATTCATGGATGCTAATATGTACTTAAAAAAATAGTTGCATGGCCATTTTTAGGTGATGAAGTGTAATGCCCTGCCTAAAGATCCTCGGAACAAGGGTAAAATACAAGCCAATTTTTAAAATTTTTTGAAACAAAGAGCATGAAATTAAACAACATCAACATGTAATTTATCATAAGATCTCAATAGAAGACTTAAACAACCCACCCTAAACATCCAACGATCTTCAGACATCACTACCAACTAGTGCACTCAACTAGATACAAGAGAAAAGACAACAAGAAAACCTAGAATCTTTGGTCTATGGAAGCCTAGAAAAATGAGTAATCCAAAAGGCTATGTGAAACACCTAAACACATTTCTCAAAAACCAGTGGAGATACCCCTTGTTTTCCATGCCAGGAAACACAAATTCTAGGCTTGTATGAGGAAGTGCATCACACCGAGTGAAGAACTACCTTCTCATGTGAGGAAATGAAATTTTTAGCCAACAAATCTCTTAGCCCTATTAGTGAGGCTCATGCAAGAGATATCCAAGCTTGGAATGGGTGAATGCCATGTCTCGTACGAGAGAGGACAATGTCGCACAAGCTTCCACCATGCTTTGCATGAGATAATAGCTTTCTCATGTGAGAGAACACATTCTCATGTGAGGAAACTATTCTCTGATGCAAAGAAAGACAACAAAAAAAGGGAAAATAAAGGACAATGAAATAGGAAAAAAAATTCGTCCACACCAGGGATTACCGGATCCACAAATTGAGGCTTGGAAAATAGAAGGCAAGAAACACATGACACCAAGCAACAAGAAGGAGAAAAAATCTAACCAACTAATCTATAATAGCCTTTGAAGGGACATGTGGAGAGCAACATCATAATCTACATAAATAACTAAACTCATGTGTGGTTCCTCCCAACTATAATAGCATCATGAGACTTCAAAGAACCTAGCCACCCTCAGCACATAACATCTGAAACTGCCAACTAGATAGTCAAATTTGTCTTATGAGGGCATTACTACTACAATGTAATAACATCATAAAACAAGAAGATCTAACATGCCAATCCAAAAAAGCATAGATACTCCAACTAATAGTTATTAAAATTATCTAACCATATATTAACATCATAATAAAGGAATGCATCAATGAAACTAACATCATCTACACATGACATCCAATTATTCTAATTTAAGACTCTGAAAACCCAAATCTACCAAGTGAAACATCAAGCATTGGTCGCAACTAGAAATAGATCATCTCTGAATATTGATTTGAAATAATAATATAGGTAGTTATGCCTCCTAACCATGTGCAACCTATAGGCTTACTCCCACCATGCTTATGGAGATAATGATCCTACCACAATCACACATAAAGAAAATGTCCATGGCTAACACTCACGCCAGACAGTAAAGATGATTGAAACCAAGATCATGAGATAATGTAGTTACAACATGTCCTAGCTGGATGCTCTAGGGGTCAACTATGTAGGGACTATTGTGGTGAGTAATATGCTTGGTACTACTAAGATAAATCTACTATAGAAACACTCTCAAGGTACTCCCTTGGAGGTAATCAAACTAGTGTGGAAACACTCTCAATGTACTTCCTTAGAGGCCATCGCTGAGTGTTGTCAGAGTCAAACTATAAGACACTCACCCTCAGATAAACCATACATGCATCAAATTTTAATTATATTAGTTTTATTACCTAGGTTATTTCTTGAGTTATCACTTACTTAGAAACTCCTTCACACCAACTTGGGAAATAGAACCAAAGTTGCGAGAGAAGCCCCTCCACTACCTACCCTACATACCCATGCTCTTCATTTGATGAGTGCATGTAGGTAATGCATATTCCAAACCCAACCCTAATGAGCATAACTCTATTATATTGATCTGGGAGTTTGGGCCTCATAAGAACCAAAAAATACACGTGCACATGTTCGTGTGTGGGAACACCAAGTCCATGAAGATCATAACAAACAAGGGTTGGATGAGAACACAAGCATAACAACAATCAACCAAATATAAGATCATGATTATGGATGTGGCATGCATTCCAATGCAACATAGAAATGCCATAGTATTCAGATTGACATCCTATAGATAATCTACATCCATGACCAATACCGTGCCAAGAAAACCCAAGAAAACTAGGTAGTACACAAATCAAGGCGAAAACTTCAAAAACCCAACATTGATAAAAAAATCAACAACAATAATATCGTATTTATATATATAGTGGACTTTGGAGAATATGGAAGAGTGCTGGAGGATAGGAACCCAGAGAGGGTTTGCAAAAAATAACAAGAAATCTGAGTGGTTTGCAAGGTTTGGAAATGACTAGGAACTATTTAGGAGACATATAGGTATGTTTTATTGGGGGAATAGGAATGGGAGATGGAAAAATCAGAATAGAAACCTCAGTGAAAGATTTCAATGGAAAAAGGTGGGACAGAAAAATGGGGACAAATGGAAAAATAGTAGAGCAAGATAGAATGAAGGTGGCTAGAGAAAACACCCGATGCAAAGATTTACATCAGTGAATTTGGGCGAGAAAGTGGTTTTTTGAAAATATAGCCACAAGAAGCAAATGGTTGAGGACAAGCAATGGATTCGATACATGGTAGAGAAATTTGTGTTGGATAGTAGTTTGATAAAGGGTAGAAGTGACTTTCTGGAGAAAAATGCTTTATTTCTAAAATGGGGAGGGCTAAAGTTTGCAATAGAGAAGGTCAAAAAGTGGTGTGATGAGAAATGGGGGGAAGTGAAAGATTTTAAAACTCTTGAAAATTGATGGAGACACAACCCAAGAACAGAATGGACACAATGGAAGAAGGGAAATTGTATTAACTGAAAAATAAGCTAGTACATTCAGTACAGAGAAAATAAACTTCAAAACATGCCCTAAGGGCTTACAATAGCATAAATGTGGAGATAATTTCTCCTATCAGTACCTCCTCTCAAACTCCACTCCGAACTGCCTTCTACAATGCCAAGAATCTCCTTAAATAGACCCCAAAGGGTTAAGGACTAGGAATACATTCTAGAAAGTGCTAGTAGGCATCCACTGACCAAATAGAAGGCTGTAGAAGCTGCGTTAGAAGTCGGCGCAAATCTAGAAGAATCCATAAACAGTAACCGAACTTTTGGGAGGCATAACTTTTGAACCCTAGCTTCGATTGACGAACTGTTTACATTTTTGGAAAGCTCTTGAAGCACTCCATAGCCCCTTAGACAGCTTCGCTCATCCCCCATTTTTTGGCCCTTTTTGAGGTCATTTAATGCCCCTAACCTGACTTTGAAGCATTCTTAGGAGGTCTCCAAAATTTGAAAAACTGCAATAAATTTTAAACCGTGGGGCCTTTTGACCTAATTCTTTTTCTGGAATGTTCTAAATCACAATTACATTCATCTGGCCAATTAACACCTTCTAGTTTACCAAAATGATGGCCCAATTACATGCTCCTATTTTTTCAGGATTTTCTAGCACACTGATAGTGGAACTGTGAGAGTTGGAACCTTTGTTTGACCCAAATGGGTGTCCAAGAATGAAAACACATGAAATAGAAACTAAGTCTAAGTACATTTTTTTTGGTGACACAGGATTGCCCTTATACCTCTGGATGCTCCTGCATCAAAAATGGTTTATATATGGTGACAATTGATATAGCACAACATAGGGATTTGATCTTGAATAGTGGCCCTTATTTTATGGATAGATATGGGTTTTATTTAAAGAAATGGACCATAAATTTTGATCCAACAAAGGAGGTAATAAAGGAACTCCCTATATTGATAGGTTTGATAAAATTGCCTCAATAATATTGGAAGGAGCAGTGTTACAGAGTGATTGGAAACAAGTTAGGAAGATTTATAAAGGCAATAGAAATGGTGGATAGAGAAACTATACAAATGTTCCCAAGAATATGCATAATGTGGAATGACAACCATCCAATCCCAAAAATGATTGAGATCTTTATTGATGGGGTTGTGTCGAGATAATTGATGTCTATGGAGGAAGGGTTAAAGGTTTGTGAGTTTTGTTTGTATGAGGAACATGAATTTGAAGAGTACAAACAAGAAGGACATAATAAAGAAAAAAAAGAGGAAAGGCTACTTCGAAGGGTGATAGAGATAGCTACGATTAAAGAAATTGAGAAAGATGAAAGTAAAAATTGGTGGAAAAGGGATAATGCAGAAATAGAGAATGTTATGATGGGAAAAGCTAGACCAAACAACTGTCAAGAAAGAGGACAGAGGGAAAATGGGTTTATGGATGGGGGTTAGGCTTTAGTTGTTGATATTGAAAGTAGTGAAGGAGTTTAAAACTTACAGCATAGTAAAAAAGTAGGAGATGCAGACAAGAAATGGATGAAAGGATTAGTGACTAATGAAATAGTGAAGGGTTAAAGGATGAGGGAAGAGAGGGAGGAAAGGATGATAGAAAGAAATGGAGAAGAAAATGAAAAAGAGTTAGTAGGGAAGTAGAGGGAACTTAAGAACCTTAGGAGGAAGAATTCTAGTTAGAATTAGTGTTAGAAAGACCAAAACAATCACATAGAGAATGGGAGGAAAATGAAGGGTATATAACTAGGCAAGATGGAGATATGGAGGGGGGGACTGAAGATATTTGTAAGGATATTGAAATTTCCCCAATAAAAAACCTAAAAGGAAGATCAAGGGAATTAAGCTCAAAGGAGAGTCTAAATGGGGAGGAAGTAGATAGAGAGGTAGAAGAGGATTAGGATTTTTTTGGGATGGAGGAAAATATGATCCTTAAAGAATATAAAACCATTGAGAAATCTAAAAGTAAAAAACATAAGGTATCAACTGGGGAGACTCAAAAAAGGGGTAGAAGAGCAATCAATGCATTGATTCAGATAGCAAGAAGTGCCAAAGGTCAAAGTAAACTGAAATTAGGTAGGGGTAAGAACCCCTCCTGAAAAGGATGAAGATCCTCTCGCGAAATGTTAGGGGTTGTAATGCCCCTAACAAAATTTTCTTTATCATGAGAGGCCTAGATCAAGCAAAACCAGATATAGTGTTCATGCAAGAAACTAAGGTAAAGATAGGTGATGTGGAGAGAATGAGAGTAGTTTCTGAGGGAGCTTCTAGAGGTTTATTTATCTTTTGGAACAAGGAGAGAGTAAAGGGAATTTTAATGTAGACTGAAAGGAAATCACAGTAGTTAAAGTTCTCCTCAAAAAAATTGGGATATGATTTCAATGTCCTTAATGTATATGGCCCAACTCAAAGTAGAGAGAAAAGAGAACTATGGAAAACACTTATAGAATTGCCAAAAATCTTACAAGATAAAATTACCATAGTAGGGGGGATTTCAATGATATCTTATACCTTGAAGAAAAAAAATGAGGTAAGGGTTGGAGGTCAACTTCACAGAATGACTTCTTGTCTTTTGTTATGGATAATGGACTTATCAATATTCCTTTTAAACATGGGGGGATTTTACATGGAACAATAGGAGGCAAGGGTTTGTAAATATTGCTGAAAAATTGGATAGGTTCCTTTTAGGGAGGGATTGGACTAAGGTTGATTGGTTTGTAGAAGCTAAGATTTTTCCAATTCATAAATGGTTTGACCACTTCCCTATTAGTCTAAGATTACAGGAGGAATTCACCCTTGATCGACACCCTTTTGAAATTAAAGCTATGTAGCTAAGGGTAGATGGTTTCAAGGAGATGGTTGAAAATTGGTGGCAACAAGCTCTAAAGAGGGAGGGAAACATGGCTTTTAAAATCTTTAAGAATTTTTAGTATATAAAAGGAAAATTGAAGGTGTGGAATAGAGAATCTTTCCAAAACATCATTAAAAGAAAAGCAGACTTGGAAGCAGAATTTAAAATCTTGAATGATAAAATAATTCAAGGAGGAATGAATCAGGATGATTTTAAGAAGGAAAAGAGGCTTAAAAAAGAGTATGATGAGACCTTGTTAAGAGAAGAAGTGTTTTGGAGGTAGAAATCGAGGGAAACTTGGCTAAAAGAAGGCAATAGGAACACAATCTTTTTCCATAATTTAGTGAAAATAAGAGAAGCCCACAATAAAATCTTCTCAATTAAGAATGGAGAAGGTGAGGTGATAAATAACCCAATCAAGATAAAGAATGTTGCAGTCAATTTCTTCAAGGATAGAAGTAGAACTAAGGATGTGAGGGAGGCTTTAGATGAGGAGGTGCTGGAATGCATTCAAAAATGCATTATAGATGAGCAAAATGCAAGGTTAAATGTTGTAGTCTCTAAAGAGGGAGTGAAAAAAGTGGTATGGGGGTTGGGGAAAGACAAGATTCCAAGGCCTAATGGATTCATAGGAAGTTTTTTAAGACTCATCTAGGAATATATAGAAGATGAAATTTGGGAGATGGTGGAAGAATTAAGAAGAGGAGGGTTTATTCTAAAAGATTTAAATAACAATTTTATAGCGCTTGTTCCAAAAAAGGAGGAATGTAACTCCTTTAAGGATTTTAGACCAATCTCTTTATGTAATACTACATATAAAATCATATCAAATGTAGTGGCTAATAGGCTAAAAGAGGTACTAAATGATGTAATTTCAGAGGAACAAAGTGGGTTTGCTCCAAGAAGATCAATTTTTGAAGGGGTGATTATAGCTCATGAAGTGATCCACTCAATCAGAACAAACAAACTCTGTTAAAATGATGGTTAAGATGGATATGAAAAGAGCTTATGATGAGGTAAATATAGTTTTTTTCTTTGAAGTTTTGAAAAAAAATGGTTTCAAAGAGGAATGGATTAGTTGGGTAAATGGTTGTTTAACTTTAGTAAGGTTCTCAATGCTAGTTATGGCAGCCACCAAGGTTTTTTTGAATTAGATAAAGGGATAAGACAAGGTGATCCTCTATCTCCATTCCTATTTATAATTTTGGCTGAAGTATTAGGGAGGCTAATTAAAGAAAGAAGAGTTAAAGGCATGTGGAAGAGGGTTAAGGTGGCAAGGGGAGTGGACCCAATCTCACATTTTTAGTTTGTGGATGACACCTTTCTTACGGGAAAATCCTTGTAGTGGGAAGCTAGGATAATGAAGAAAACTTTAGAAATTTATGGGAAAGTTTCAAGATTTTTCTTTTTTGGCAAAGTCTAAAATTTTATTTTTTAACACTCCTCTTTTGAGAAGAAGAGCTATAGGAATAATTTTGAATATAAGGTAGGGAGTTCTTTTGAGTAAATATTTGGGAATCCCTTTATTCCTAGTACATAATAAAAGTGAAGTGTGGAAGGGTTTAGCTAAGAAATGTCTGAGGAAGATGGAAAGTTGGAAAGGTAAATGGTTAACTTTAGTAGTTAGGATTTTGATGTTAAAGTTTGTGGTTTCAGCAATCCCAATTTTCTCAATGACGTGTTTAAAAATCTCGAAGAAGGTGATTAATTTAGTGGAAAGGTAGATGAAGTGATTCTTCTAGAGTGGGGCAAGAGAGGAAAAAAAAGTGGCCTTTACTTAAATTTTGCAATAACCTATATACCTCAAAATGTATAACTCCATCTGAGTTAATATTCCTTTATATAGCTACAAATTTATAACTCCCTCTACGTTAATATGCCTAATCTGTATCCAAAATTATTGCTCCAGTCTAAGTAAATATGCTTCTGTTGATACTCATTGACTCTAATGCACTGTAACTAATACTCTTTATGCTCTAAATTAGCTAATGTTTGTTCTTCTTTTTTTCTATCTCTGCGTTCTATTTCTCAAAAAAAAAGTATGTTACTAGAGTCAAAATCTGATTACTCCCCCTTTGTTCATGCTTCCCTTTTGCTTTGTTCATCTCTTCTATTCATCTCTTCTCCTTTCATTATTATCCCCCTTTCTTCTTGCATATTTACTCCTCCTTGTGATCTATCTCCCCTTGCTAATTTATCTCCCCCTTCTTTTACTTATCTCCCTCTTTATTTTAATTTGTCTTGCCCTTGCTTATTTATCTCCTCCTTTTTGATAGTTATGTCAAAGGGTTTATACACTTATGGTGTATTTGTCCAAAAAAATTTTATGGAATTCCATTATTATTTTTAGAGAAACATCCTAGTTTTCACATGCAACATCTAATGACTTTATTTGGATGGAAAGCTCTGTTGCAAGGTGAACTATGCCATCTAGTGTAGAAAGATTAGGATCTTTCTTTAACAAAGTTTATGCATAGCCTAATTCTTTATGGAGTATTTCAATATGTGGGGTAAGGGAGGCTTGGATATTTGTTAGCTTGGCTCTTATATTAGCCTCTTTTGCTATTAATATAGCTAGTTGACTCCATGACTAAAGCAATGTGTGGAAATGCTTCTCACTCTAAGCTGGGTTCTAAGGTAGTTGCATACATCAGATGTTTAGATTCCTCTCCAGGCTAGAATTCTATGTTTGGTGTCTTTAGTGAAGAGTGTGGGATCACACAATTTGGTGTAAAATGAAAGAATATTCTCAAGTACCTTCTTCACATCCTCAATCTTATTTGCTAAAGCAACTTGTGATAGTGCTATATCACTAGATATCTTTTCATTCACTTTTCCTCGAAACTTTCTTTTAGACCATTCCAAAAGTTTGGCATTTTTATCTAGGTCTTCATTATTAACCTTTTCCACAATATCTGACAACTATTCCATTAGTGGCTAGGTTTCTTATGGAGTAGGTAAGCTAAATGCATATAAAAAGATGTCTTTGATTTCTTGTAATTCTTGCTTTTTTCTGTACTCCTTTCCAAGCATTTCTTGGTGTTTCTTCTTTTCTAAAGCTTGTTGCAACATGTTTATTTGTTCTAGTGTAATTGTTACATAATCAAACTTAGGTATCACTATTTCTTCATCTAAAGTTACATCTCCATAGTGAATTACCTTTTCAATCTTAGAAGAGCTTGGGCCTAGTGCTGAAATTTGTAGGGGTATAGCTTTCGTACTCGACTTCTAAAGGACTTTTGTAGGAGTGTCAAATTTTGGTAAGGTTACCAATGCTTGTATGGCTTCTTTCTCCATTTCCCTTAGTGCATCCTTACTTTCTTTAGATCTACTTTGGTCAATCACAATGATTGGACTTGAGCCTTGTGTTTGTGCATCAGGTTGATCTTTTGTTGTTACTTTCTCTTCTGTTGCAGTCTGTCTTTGTTCAACCAAATCAACTTTAATAGTTGTGTCAACCTTTGTGGATGTGTCTACTAATGTTAGTTGAAGGGATGGTAGAAGGTGGTTCTTGTGTATTCACCTTATCCCTTGTGATCTCAACTATTGCCTTTTGAAGTTCATCCACACTAACCAGTACTAGGTTTTCACATAATCTTGTCTAAAGTGTAGATTGATATAGTATCTTTTTTAGATCTTCTGTAGTTAAAGGATTGATGTTCTGAGTAGAGACATCAAGAACATCCTTAAAAATTATAGTTTCTATAGTTACATCCATATCATGTGGAGGGATGACACTCGACATTTGTGTGTCTTGCACACTTTGTTCTTCTTGCTGCTCTTCAGTTGTTGCCATGTCTTCATCTTTCTTTTGTGCTTCCTCTTCAACATTATTTTCTTGTTCTTTGTTATTCTCCTTATCATCATTTTCATCACCATTATTTCTTCCCTCAAAGGTATCTTCTTCTCCTTTTTTGAAAGCTGTTAACCCATAAATCAATTTCCACATTTGGGTGAATTTCCTCACAACATCTTCAATGTTTTTCTGAAGAATGTTGAAGGCTCTGTATTTAGGTGTAAATATTCCACCATATTTCTTGTTTGGCTTGGTAATCTATCCTTTGGTGAATTTTGGCATAACTTGTGCTAATGTAGATTCTCTAATTTGTTTCTCTAAGTTTAAACAATAATGCCACTTTTGTTCAACAATGTCATATAGACCTTTTGGTAGAGTATTATCAAACTCAAGTGGAGTATTCTTGAATTTGGACATCATTGCATATATTGATTCTTCTACTAAATTATTTTCTTCCCTTCCAAGTTTATCAAATTCAATATTCTGCATTATTTCTAACATCTTCACATATATTCTCAATATCAAATTGTGGTGTATGACTTACCACTCTAAATTGACTTGTATCCTCAAATTTTGTTCTATCATCATCTATATATAGTTGTGCAATGTATTTTCTTCTCTATTTCTTCTGTGCTTGGCCTCTTTGTTTTGTATCCTTGGCATTTTCTTTGGCTTTCTCCTTGGCCTTTTGTGTAGTGGCCCTTGTGCTTTCTCTGGTTGTTGGTGTTTTTGACTTTTCTTGGCTTGGCTTAGCAGTTTTATTTGCCTTTTTCTTTGCCACAGGTTGTGCCTTAGCCTTTCTCTTCTTTGGCTTGGCATCTACTAGCGCTTCCTTGGTTTCCTCTTCCTCGGCACCCCATTCTTCTTCTTTATCATCACCCATGCCTTGGGTTAAAGAAAGAGGTTCTTTAGTTTTATCTTGTTCTTCCTCTTCACCCTCTTCATCTCCTTCTTCTTCTTCTTTAGAATCTTCACCAAATTTGGCCTTTAATTTCTTTACCAATTTGTCTTTCTTCTTTAGTGTGGATGTTGTCTTCAAGTCCATTTCTACTTTGGAGTTCATCACATCATAATTTCCAAATATTTTGGTTTTTTTTCAACTTCTTCAGCAAGAAGTGTAGTGATGATAGCTGAGGCTTCATCAACACTAATCTCATATCCTAAGGGTCTTAGCCATCCCACCCTAGGTATGGCAGCTTGTACATATGTGTAATCAATATCTACAAGGAAACATATGTCATTATAATATTGTTCAAACAATGAAATAGGTATTATCATCCTCTGCTTCATAGATCTTTTAAATTCTTCAAATTAACTTGTCATGATAGTTTCAAAGTTCTCACCCATTTGTTCAATGTATTCATTGATTTGCACAACTACTAACCTATTCATCTTCTGACTCACCTTGCCAAAATATGGAAATGTATTATGTGCATAGAATAATATGAAAATTAGGATTGATCCAAATTTGCATTGTGCACTTTTTTTTTTTCTAATAGGTCCTAGGTTCTCTATTATTTGATGCAATTGAGGTTTAGCTAGATCATAGGTTTGATCCTTCTTGATAATTTTGTAGCCCACATCTACTACAATATAGGATACACTATTCAATCTGCTTGATTGATAAAACTTATGAGAAATTAACCTGATGCCAAAGTCTAATAGAAGGTTTGTAATGGTATCAATTGTCATTCCACATTTGTTCCATTTGGCTCCTATGTTTTTCTCTATAACCTCCTTTGAGTCACTTCATAGAGTCTTTGGCCAATCTAGGGTTGGAAAACTACTCACCCTATGAATTATTCTCTTTGAAATTTTGATTGGTCCATCTTCCAACCAAAGGGATCCATCATGTATTATGCTCAATACGATCTTTATCCATTCTATTTTGAACATCGTGGGGAAATCTGGGGCACGGGTCAAACCCTTCCTTTCTACAATCTTGAATTCTTCTTTCAAAATGCCTTTTTCACACAATCTATTGTATGCTTCCCTTATCTCCATATCACCAATTCAACATATCTTGTAGTTATAATATATTCTAAGATCCTAAACCATAATTACTTTTGGTAGAATCATGGATAGTGAACCTAATGGGTTTTGTTTATAAGAAAAATCTAGAATTTCTTTGATATTTGGTTGTTTAACCTCATTGCTAACTAATTGAGAATTTAAAACTTCTTGTCCCTCTACGTTCCTTGAACTAGATGCCATTTGACAAACTAGGGTTTATACAAATTTCAAACTACGCAGCTCAGCTTATGAGTAAATACCTTTAAAATTTAGAGAACTGGAGTGAAATCTTTGCTGAGATCTTTGCAATCACTTCAAACAAACTTTTGAATCACCTTTCCATTCTGCTTGCTCTCACTTTGAATTTGAAATGATGAATTATGAGTGAAAATCGACCATATACCCTTCAAAACCTTGCATTTAATTTTTGATACTTGTACAATAGTAAACTTGAGATCAACATGATTTTTGTTCCACTTGGTATCTAATGACATGACCATCACTCAACAACTACTATAGGCTCAAAAACCACTAACTTAGTCTCGTAGCTTAGCACTATCTAGAGTTTTATTTTGCATACACAAAGAATTTTTCATGCTCAATAGCAACATGAAAACTTTACAGACTTAACTTGAACTTTCGAAACACCTTACATATTTATTCATGCTAATCTATTCTATTTAGTACTATTTTCTTCTAGAACTAATGTATTATGTCATACTTTGAATATCAATCCCACATACCTCTTGTTTGCTTAGTTTGATGAGGTGTGACCACTTGACCCATTGGGTGAAATGATCCCTTCTTCATTTGATGTGCTGCAACTATCTTTCTTCTTCCATGTCTTATTCATCTCATTCCTGATGTGTTCAACATCTGCCTTATCTTTTCCTTTATCAAATTCACGGCTTGGTGCCTTTGATCTAGTTGGAAACTATTTATTGATGTGACTAGTCTTCAAAAAATTGAAACATGTAGTTTGACTCAACCACCTTTTTTAGTTGCCACTAAAGTGAGTCCTAATACAATTTTTAGGGATATGTCCATATTCTTGACAATAATGACAACTATATCTTGTATTACAATCTCAATTATAAGAATTTCCATAGCTTCTTACCTTTGTTTTCTTGTTTAATGACCATGTGGACTTGAATTTTCATTCAAAGGCTTTATGTTCATACTTTTGATAGTTGTAGTAATATCCTTCAAATTTTGGTTCATGCATGGTTCTGGTTCTGCATTCATGTGCTTGATGACCTTGTCTATTGCACTTATGACAATGGAACATGTTCTTAGGCTTAGCATTTTGATTTTTATTCTTTCTCTTACACACATTAGAAGTATGTCCTTTCTTTCCACAATTGTGACAAGTGGGTTTGGAGTTCTTACCTTTGTTGTTCCTTTCCTCAATAGCTTTGGATGATTCTCCTCCTTTAGTGCTTGTGTAGCCCAATCTTGATGTATCTTTGTTAGATCTAGGGGATTTCAATAATTTCTCAAAGTACTTGATAGCTTCATTTGGCTTATTGAAACTTTTAGCAAATTTCTTTTCTCTTTTTAGGTCATTTTATAGTTGTTCATTCTGCAACTTTAATGTAGTTATCTCAATGTGTTTGATATTCAACTCATGATGAGAATTCATCATTTAGCTCAAGGTATTCAATTGCATATTTAAGATTCTAGTTAGCTCTGTTGACTTCTTCTCCAATCTATTGTTTAAGAATCTTTTGTCTTCTTCAATCATGGCCTTGTCTTCTATAGCTTTTTTCTTTTGTTCAGTCACTTACATAGCAGTATAGCTTGTGATTCTTGTTCCAACTTGAGATTTCTAATATCTTTAGCTTGTGATCTATTCTTCTTCATTAGATCTATGGCTGAGATTCATGCTTTTTGCTACTTAATCCTTCTTATTTTCTAATTAGTTGCATGCAAGTATAGAGGGATTCTATAAATAGATTCATCCTTATCTCTAAAGAATCAAAATCTATCCTTAAGTCAACTAGGAAATAGTTTACATAGTTGTTTGTGCAATTACAAACAAATATGCACAATTTGTGTTAGTCGACACTTGAAGTTACTGATGCTCAACACATACCATAATTTTGTTCCTGACTTGACACCTGAGCTACTTGGCATCTACTATTCACTTAGCACTTGAATCACTCGACATGGCCTATTTTCTTGGTACTAATTGCAACTTGGCATGATCTTGTATTTATATATTATACTCAGCATGCATTACTAGCTTGGCATGAACTAAGTAAATGTCTTAAGTATGTTGAAAAAAGGAGTGAATTTTTTTTTTCAGAGGCACATCAAGGAGAGAGAAATCAAAGTAGTGAAGGATTGAACAAATTTATCTGATTAGGAGAATCAATCAATGATATAGCAAGGAGGAGACCTAAGATTAGTTTGCAGATCATACCAAGGGTTAGATACTAAATTAGATATTATTAATTGAGATAGGGTAAATACCTTAATAGAGTGGTCCTAACAAGCCTATGTAAACTTCCTAACAGAGTCCTTACTTCATTGTGAGTGTAAAATCCTTTAACAAGGTTAGACCTAATAATATATTAATATTTTAATAGGGTAGAGCCCTAATAGGGTAGATCATATTTAATGATCAAACATTGTAACCCTAACATGTTAACTTTATTGTTGCAATAGTGAAGATTTGTGGGTTTCATCCCCAACCCAAATTTACCTTCATCTTGAAGTGTTCAAGAACTGGGTAGATAAATCATTGTGTTATATGTTGAAGTTTTCATGAATGTGATGTATTTCATTTATATTTCATCATTTTAGTTTTAATGATAGATCTGTGAGATAAATTAGGTATGAATGAATTAAATTAGTTTTGAATATAAAAGTTTAGGATCCTGATTCACCGCCTCTCAGTATCTTGTTTCCCATATACTTATTCCAACAACTTTTATGATCATAATAATACACAAAATATCACCTCTCAACAAGTTCACTATCCTTGTATCTATTTTCATGCACATAAATTAAAACTTCTAATCTAACTAGAAATCTAATTTTAGACCAAAACTCATGGATCATTTTATTAACTTTCAAGTAACATATATAGGCCCATTAGATTCCAATCATTACAAAAATTTACATTCAATAGGGATGTCAGAAAGAAGAAAAAAGGAGAAAGAGAGAGATATATATCATAAATTAGTTGAAGAAGAAATATAGGAAAAGAGCCAAAATACTTCAACTTCCATAAGTTTTTCTTTACGAAAACCAACTTGGCCTTATGTTCCTTCATCAGATCAAGTGCTATTCTGATTTCCTTGACACTTAGAATATAAACATTGTTTGCTCTAACAACCCAGTTATCATAGTCTTCTGTCAGTTCTTCCACCATGTCAACATGAGTCTATAAATTTTTTGATGCCATTATCAATGTCCCATCTATTGTAGTCAGGCCCTCAATCTTAAAATTTTGATAGTTGGATGGATTGATTGCTTCATCAATGAAACTCAAATTTTTTTCTTCATGTTTATTATCTCCACCAACTATTTGTTTGGAGTCACCTATGATTTAGTGTACAAATCCTTCATGTATACATTGATTTTCCCTATGACCTTCTTCACTGATTCATATAAATTATTACCTCTTGTTCAAATTTCTCCAAACTTTCCTTCTTGAACTCCATAGAGTGCTTGCAACAAATCAAGGGGTCTTTTATGAATGACACAACTAAAGGAAATGCTACTCTTCATATCAACAATATGTTTTAGTAATGCCAACTCACCATTTAGGTTCTCAGAATATATTTGCATCAAGATTTGATGCATAAAAATTGTCTCTCTTAAATTTGATGCATCCATACATAAACTATTGAGGTTCTCTATTAGGGGATGACATTAGACTATCACAGTATCAATCTAGACATGTCTCAATTGACCAAAATGTATTTCTTATTGAAGCTTGACCAATAGATTCTTGTTCTCTTCTTTTGTAGGGTCAAATGTACTCAGGGTGACATCATTTAATGGAATCACTACAAGGATCTTGAGAATAGCTCTGATGTATTGAGTAAGATCAATGTTTGAGGTGTTTAATGTTGAAATATTCAAATATGGAAAGAGTACTTATGAGAGGGGGGGTGAATCATAAGTATCAAACTTTAGCCAATAAAATTTTAACTGAAAGTAAATTGCATGCATATCAAATAAACATGTAACAAAACACATGCATCACTAACTCACAACACAGGAATTTTGGTAACCCAAAAACCCTCCAGGAATAAGAAGGTAAAACTAGGGTGGGGATGATACCCATAAAAATTACTGCAGCAATATTGTTCAACCACTTCTAATGGTTTTCCCTATTAAAGGCCTGCCCTATTAAAGGCTTTACACTGTGTCGATAGTGACCTGATTAGAGGATTTCAAACACTTAACATGAAGTGTTACCCTGTTAAAGGATTTCATCACCTAGTTGAAGGATTTATCGAAATAGCTGTTAAGCTAACCTATCACCATAGCATTTTCATTCTAATACAATTGCTAGAGAGTATTAGGTACAATAAACCTGACTGATTACAATCCTTGATTGTTGATTGCAGGCACTTGTTATGCTTTCTTTGATCTAGATCCTTTTTGCGATCTGAATAATCCTCACTTTTGATAATATAACTCCTTGTGAACCCTTGTATGTCTTCTCACACCTCTTATCTTATTCCTCATTGCAATTTAAAATGAAGTTTCATCTTCCTTATAAAGACATTTGAAAGTTTAGGGTTAGGTTCATTAAATCCTTTGAGATTTACCTTATGTTGTCTATAAAAATTGTTTGCATCATAGTTTGTGCAATTACAAACTCTTATGTTGATATACTGAGTTACTCAACTCCTGAAGTATTGCAAACACTTGGCACATGCTATTTCCTGGATAGCTTGGCACCTTAAGTAGCTTGGCACTTTATGTTACTCAGTACTTGTATCCACTCGGCACTTGTTAACACTCAACACTTGTTAACACTCAGCACCTTGTACTTCTCAACACTTATACTTCACTCGGTAACTGATCTTTACTCAGTATTTGATTTTCACTCGACAGCTAATCTTCGCTCAGTAACTGATCTTTACTTGGCATGCATGATGTACTTGGCTTCCAATGCGGAATATGCTTAATTGTGTTGGCACTCAAGTGTCAAAAACCATTATGAGATTAACATTTAAAGTTTCCTTTTCCAATTTGAGCTCCTCCAACTAATCCTCAATGCACACATTGGTATACTTCCACATATTCACCATTGTATCATACCTTGGAGGACCTAGGTCACTTGGTTACACTTGGAAGTCATGTGACATCAAATATTAAATCTCCCCTTCCTTTTATGGCTCTATGATCTCCATCCCTATGTTGCCAATATTCTTATTTATACCTGGAGTGGCTAGTGTCCTCAACCTCTTCACTCTCATGACAGTGGTTTCTAATGCATAACTTGGGCTATCAAGTTTTTTGGAGCTGCACTCTCCTCCACTCTTCTCCACTTCTTTTAAATTGTATCATCCAACCAAGAATTAGCTTTGAGGACATTGAGTAAGGACTATAATGTTTGAAGCATGAAAGAGATTCCATGCAACTGGAGGAGTTTCCTTATTCTTGGTAGAAAAAGGAAAAACCATGGTTTTAGTAATAGAGTGCACAAGTGGATTAAATCAGTTTCCACCTTGTTGTGACTTTGGTTTTCCCTATGCTTGTTCACCACCATTAGGACCATCATTTGGAGGATTCTCTTCTGACTAGTTTCTATCACCATTCAGGTTAATCATGAGATTTGTGAAGTAGTCCTTCCTAGTAACATGCTCCTTTCCATTTTCATTTTATTTCCCTTCACAAATATGCTATAGGGAGTCACCTCCATGGATAGGGGTTATTTATGTATTCTTCTATGGGAGTTGATCACCTCTTCCTCCACATTCTAACTATGAGATAACTCTAGATGCAGACGTAGTAGCTGCAATAGTTGAGTAGTAGTAGATGGTGAATGTGATGGTCCTAAGGCCACACACATAGAAGAACTAGTAGCACTGATTTTTTTTCTCCTTTCCCTTGTCTACTCTACCCAGTTGTCAGTTTTCTACATTTTTTTCTCCATTTGTTTCATAAAATTGTCAACTATTGGGCCTTTTGGGGGAATAGACACAATAGACATACCTTTATTATTCTTCTCATATATGAAGGAATTCATAGAAGAATAATAATTCTTGATGTAATTCACATTAATGTTCACATTATATAATAAAAATTACTCAATACTGAGCCAAGAGAAGATCTTATCTCTAGATGGAATTTTTGTATGGCATCCACCCAATACTCTTCAATGTTTATCACATGCTTAAAACTTTTACAGAGATGAAAATTGTTCTTGATATAATATAACATATCAATGTGGAACCATGTAACTTTTTAATCTTGCATCTTATACTTACCTTCAAAGACCTTGATTGAATTCTTCACATCATACCTAGAGGCACTTGAATAAGGTCTAATAGTGATTAGGAACATGACCCTTTCCTTTCAAAAAACACCACACAAGGTATTCATCTCCAAGATCTACCTACAAAGCTCAACAAGCATAATTCTATCATTGTAGTACCTAGGAAACAACCATGGGAAGCCATCAAAACTAGCTACTCTAAGGTATGAGATAACTGGGAATTAGATACAACATCTTCCAAAATGAGTAACCAAAAAGATGGATTCAGTGGAGAACCTTTGATCTAGGAAACCTTGTAATTCTTTGCATAGCCTCATTATGAAAGCATTGTTGATTTTCACAAATTCCTCATAGCTTTTATCAAGCTGCAAATAGGGGTAAAAGTCATAGACCTTTATTGATTCAACAAATTCCTCAACAAGAGAGAGGCTTGACCACAAGTGATGTGTTTACAAACTATATATTAGATACAAAAACATATAAAAATATGTGTATCCTTGTGCCAAGTTCATCTAAGATCTATGTATTGTCCATCTGCACAAATTTCTTGCACTATGAAGAAATGGTGCTTAATGAAGTTTGAGACTTCTTGTTCTCCTCTTAATCTCAAAAGTAGGACTAAGATATCCACAATTTCCCTTTCTAGATTTGTACCATAGAGAGTTTTTGAAACTTTACTCTTCTTTCTTCTTGAGGTTTGGAACCAAGTTCCCATGATATTTTCCTCCAACAAGCCTTTCTTCTCATTAACAATAGAAGCAGAGGAATCATAAATAAATTTCACAAAGCTTATCCCTTAATGAAATTCTAAAAGGACTCTCCATGTGGTCTATATCGAAAGTGAGAAGGATAGATTTATTAGACATCTTAATCTTCTTGCTCTTCGGGTCATATCTTGAAGTTCACTCTTGGATCAATTATGGTGCTTGGACTACCACTAGAAACCCTACAACTTCCACCAATCCACTCTCCTTAAGTTTTTAGTAATTGGGTGAATAGTTCAATTATTCAATCTTCTTTGCAAATTACTCAGATCATAGAATCTTGTTAGTATAACTCTTCAATTTAATTTCAAGGCCATGAAAATGATCATAACAAGCTGCTCTAACTGTGATTCCTATATATTGATGGTCAATGCAAGAGTAAATTCACACTGAAAAAAAACCCCATTGCAAAATGAAGAAGTGTGATCACCCACTCTCTAATATTTATGGTTTTCAAATTAGTAATGACTCTTGGTACCATTATGATCAAATTTTTCATTAATATGGTTGGTTAATGGTTATGAATGACATCACTCGCATCAAATCCAACTTTAAAAAAGCTCTATACATTATATTTCTTAAGATTTACCTTTTCAAACTTGGTGTAGCGAGCAAATTATTTTTCTAATTCCCTTTTCTTTTAGGACTTTGGAGAAAAAATACATGGGAGAATCCAAACATAAGGGAAAAAAAATCTTTTTAGTTAATCATGAAGTACATCTTCACTTTTCATTAAAAATGCTTCTTGTTTCTTATACTAGAAATGTAACAAATATAATTCTCCTTCAGATGGAATCATTTAATCACCTCCACAAGATTATTCCTTCTTTCCAATCAAGTCAACACAAAAAATACACTTTTACTTCACTCATTGAGAAAGAAGTAGTTGAGGTACCTTTCCATTCAAAGGTGCTACAATAGAGATGAAAATCTGACATAAAGAAGACATGGCCACAATTTGGATAATCTAATGAAATTTTTCTTACAAATCCTTCATAAATCTCCACTTGGTATTCCCTTTAAAACTTCTCTTTTTAGAAAAACTTCCTTCATGTATCTAAAAATTCTTGACAACACTTCACCTTTGGGGAAAAGAGTAGCAAAACAAATACATTTTTGAAAGAGAAAATCACTTAGATAAATTATGATAATCTAAGGGTAAAAGCACAAACTTGTGTCACTCTTTTGTAAAGGAAAAGACTAACAAAAGTATAACTGTTCACCTTCAATGACATAAAATTGGTATTATTATTTTAAATTTTAAAATGAAGTAAACTAATGAAATATGTAGAAAAGGATGAAGTTTATGATTAATTTTTTTAATAATTATATGGAATAATAATTGATATATTTTTGTAATTTTAATAGATAATTTTTTAGCTTCTAAAAAATGCTTAAAATTAGGGGTCTAGTTCCCACCACAAAACTATATGGAAATAAACTTATTTCCCTTTGATCTCAGAATATGTTATAGATAACATATATATCTAGAATAATCAAAAATAAAAATAAGCTTTAGACCTATATTTTCTCTTTTATAATGATTGAAATTTCAACTCAGTTGAAATCGATAGTTTTCATCTCCCACCATATTCTTCAAAATAAATATATTCTAACCAAGAGAAAAATTATAGATTCTTGAAGAGAACTCTCTCATCTAGAACATCATATAATTTTTAGATTTTTTTAATATGATTTAATATTTTTTTCTTTCTCAAAACTGACATCCATTTTATTATTAAAATATGTTCTTGTAGAATTTTTTAATTACAATATACTATATTTAATTAAAATATTGTGAAATCTATACGAGAATATTCTTGACTCTAAGATCTATAAAATGGTTTTTATATGTTATTAAAAAATATCATAAAATATAGTACGAGTTATTGAAACACCACTTTTTTGAAATAATTTTATTTCTTTAGTAAACATAAACTCAAACTTTAGAACTATTTTGAAAAACTAGATGCCAAACATGAAGCTTAAAGGATGGAAAAAAATGAGGGAAATAACTTCCTTTGACTAGGAACTTAGGCACACAAGTGCCTAAGAAAGGGACCTAGCCTCTTTGGTTTTATAGAAGAAATGAATGACAAAACACAAACACAAAATAGGAAATGAAAAACATGCACATGCATAGTAGGAAAGAAAAACATAATGGAAAGAATACCTAAGCTTACTATTTGCAATGTAGGGGTTACCTACTTTAACTTGTATGCTTGATAGAGCTTCACATCCTAGTCATTGTATGAAAATCACATCTCTAATCTAGATGGATTCGCCATCTTGAAGGAGATATGCTAATTGGCCCAAATTATCTTAAAGGATCCCTTCCTAAGAGACTTGAACTTCAAATGTATACGTTTTGGCTCTAACCTTTTATCCCACGATAGGAACATATCTCCTTCCATAAAATTTTGTAGCCTTTATCTCTTATAAAAAAACATGCTTTACTCACATGTGATTCTAAGTGATTCAATCTATCAACTCTTCTCTTTCTTCCTAGAGAAAATTTAGGTACATGATCCTTTTCTTCAATCCATTATTGAATGTTCTATCTTCAAAAACAATCCACAATTTGCAAGTCGATAACTCCAAATGAAGGGGAAAAAATTATTCTA
This sequence comes from Cupressus sempervirens, assembly GCA_028749045.1. Taxonomy (NCBI): domain Eukaryota; kingdom Viridiplantae; phylum Streptophyta; class Pinopsida; order Cupressales; family Cupressaceae; genus Cupressus; species Cupressus sempervirens. The sequence goes on from CM053793.1 coordinate 709,867,553, forward strand.
CTCCATATAGTTTCTCAAAGGGGGAATCTAAATGGCTCTCTTTGTGTGATCTTGTCTACCAAAAATACTTCATATAATTTCTTGTGCCAACTCCTCTAGTTATCTAATATTATTTCTTCATTACGCTAAAAGGAATTTTTTTCTTGACTCGACCTATTCATTTCCCTAAGGATAATAATCTGATGAATACCAACAATCAAGTTTATTATCATAACAAAACTCATCAATTTTCATGAAAGAAAAGTAGGATGCATTTTTTATTATCAATCTCAATGAAACACCAAACATCACAAAAATGTGTTCTTTTAAGAAGTCGCACAACACCTTTAATGTTGTCTTCTTTGTTTTCTTTTCTTAAACCCACTTTGTGAAGTAATCCTTTGCAATTAAGATATACTTTTGGCCTTGGGTGGATGGTGGATTGATTGGTCATATAAAAATGTTTCCCCATTGCTAGAATAAACCTTCTATCATTAGTGGCCTTAGGGGTAGAGCCACTAATTGGGGCTTGCCAACAAACATCTTGCATTTCTCATAATTGGTCACCCTGTAGTGCCTCTCCCATTTGATTTATGTAACTCATCTAGATGGATGTAACCTTGTTGATCTTTCATTGTGTAGTGATCATGATTGGGAGCATGAGTGGTCTACACCCTTAAGGTGATATTATTTATGTTACTATATTAGTTTCTTCGATTATGCTTAGGGCTGATTAATGAGATTTTGTTGTCCAAGATGGTTTCACTAAGGTTTGTGCTAGTGGTTACTAGGATTGATGCACATGGTATTGTGATTTTGTTTCATGATTACCTTAAGATGTGAGAAGAGATTGCATTGTGTATTATTATCCTACTAAACTAGACTAGGTTCTTGTAGTAGTGGTTAGTCAAATATTTGACCATGTTTACTTAAGTTTTTTAAGTTCCTTTTTATTTTGTTTAATCAAGAATTATTAAATGATTAAATAATTTGAAATGAATTGTCCATGTTAGGTTAATATGATGTTCAATTGATCATATCTACATGATGATGCATTTTTTGTAGAAATAATCGTCCACCAAGATACTTGAGAGGGTGGGTGGGGGGATGGTGTGAATCAGTTATCCAACAATTAAAACATTTATCTTCTTTAAAAAAACTTAACCATTTAACCAAAGTAAACAAAAACCATACAAATATGCACATAGACAATTACACCAGATATTTTGACTAGGGAAACCCTTGATCAGAGGGAAAACCCTAGTGGGAATGATGCCCACAAGATGATGTACTAATATAAATATCCCGTGTTAGAGGATGGACGCTATTAGTAGTCTATTACAACATATAGTACATATGAGTCCCTATTAGGAGACTTTGAATCCCTGTTAGGAGATTCCAACCTTGTTAGGAGTTGTGTCAACCCTATTAGGAGTTGTAGTACAATGTATGCAAGATGAGCCCACTTCCCAAACATGCAATTTCAACTACAAGAAGAGCTCACTTCTCAAACAAGTAATTTATTGCCATTTTTCCTTTGTTCTATCAATCAAACCAATAATTTTCAAACCTTGTAGACTAGGTCATGAACCTTGAATCCAAATATCAAACCTCAGATCATTCAATAAAGCATCGATAATGAAGTTTCCTTCACTTCCACTCTACTCTGCTTAACTTCACATTCCTCTCTCTCGGCTACTTACAAGCACTTCACGTAACTATAATTCTTGTCCATACTTTATAAAGGAAAATGTACTTCCTTTATACCAAGTCCATAAAACAATTCCCTGAGTCGGCTATTAAACCTTCTAAATTAATTATTATAGGACCACATTAACAATATGTTACACTTAGTGATAACATTAGTCTTCTACCTAGAAGTTTGAATAACTTTTTCTACTCGCAATATTATGATGAGTAAACTTAGTGACATCATCACCAACATGTCTTCTTTACATCCTCAACCATGATTCTCAAAATAAAATCTCCACTAAGAGATATAACAGGTTTACCAGAACATGCCTCTGTAAACTCTATGTCAGAACAAACATCACCAAAACTTACATAACTTCTTTGAAACTTATCATTTCTTCTTCCAACATTAACTACATATAATATATACTCAAAATTATCTCCCATAACCTTGAATAGTTAGAATACTCAACTAGCTATCCATACTAACTCGATCTTTCCATTGTTCTTATGTCAAATACCACAGAAAACTTTTAAATTGACATAAATGAGAGACTGAATCATGAATGTAACATATTATTAGAGTTACATATCTACAATGCTCCTCCATAGGAATATCACTATAATTCATGCTTTCAATAATCTCTTAACAATCTCCCACTTTGGCATTGATGGCAACATAGATGAAAAACATCTAGTTCCAAGAATACCAACAAAAGACTATTCATCTTACCTTTCAAATCCTCTTCATCAATCATTCTCCCCATTGATATACCTCAATCTGCTTTCTATGAAACTATCATTCCATTTGGTACTTATTTGAAACATATCATACTCATGCTAAAATTCTCCCAATTGTCATGTTGTTTTTCATGCTGAACTTCTCCCCCATTGACATCAATGCCAAAGGTTTCAATGACCACCTTCACTACATCAAAATCTTGCAACAACTGATTCTTTCTAGAACAATTGTCCAAAGAATCTATTCAAAAAAACATTCAACAAGATTCTTGGATGACTCTATCCATCTCAGATACTCCCCCATATAGGAAGCATCAACATTTAGTCCAGACAAACAATGGTGCTTTGTTATACTGAACTGATACATTCTTACATCTCTACTCTAATGTAGGAAGGGGCATAACTCCTAGCATAGCTTGGAAATACTCAAAAGTCTCTTTGGGAAGAGGCTTAGTGAATATATCTACATTCTAATCCTTTGTGCTCACATATTCCAATCTAATTTCCTTTACTACAACTTTATCTCTCAACATTTGATACTATATAAAACTATGCTTAGTCTTCAAATGCAAAACTGGATTCTTAGACATATTTATTGTGCTTTTGTTGTAACAATGTATGACAACATCTTTAGTAATTTCTATCCTTATATCCTTTAGCATCTGCTTCATCCAAACAACTTAATTGGAGATTTTTGCTCCTATAATATATTTTTCTTTTGCTCTGCTTTTTGATGTACAATCTTTCTTCTTTCCTAGCCAAGAAACCAATCTTCCTCCAAGAAAGAAGGCTCCTTCATTGGTACTTTTTCTGCCATCCATACTACCTTCCCAAATAGCATCAGTATAAGAACTTAGAGTAAAATCATTAGATCTATCATACCACAATTTGAACTCTAATGTTCCATTCAGATATCTAAATATCCTCTTGATTGCTACATAATGTGCTTCTCTGGGATCACCATGAAATCTTGCAACAATTCCAACTACATTTGCTATATCCGGCCTTGTGCGAGTCAGATATTACAATTAGGGTAAACTTTAAGAACACCCCCCCCCCCCCCCCCCCCCCACTAGAAAAAAGATATAAAATATTGGCAAATCTTTCATTATTTTGAAAAACCAATTAATTTTTATCGGTGAATCTCTCATTTTTAAAATTTTAAATATTATTTACATTGGCGATTATTTTGGAATCATAATTTTTGAGTAGAAAACATTGGAAAATCTCAATAATAATAGGAAGTTTGCTAATCATCATGAAATATTACAAATCAAAATTCAACATGTTTTATCTCATGGAAATTTTTAGGATAATTACATTAGATTTTAAATCAATAGTGAAAACTAAATATTGGTGATATATCCCTAAAGTAACTAGAAATTTTGATAATTATTGGTGAATTAATTTTAATTTCTTTGATAATATATAATATTGAGGTGAATCAAATATAATCATGTATTGAATGTTGTGGCAAATCATTGAGTTTAATTTTTTTAATAAAATAAATTATTGAGCGATTTTAAATATTTTAGAACTAAATTTAATAAAAATGTGATGATTTAGGTTGCATTCGATCTTAATTTTATTAATCAAATTACTAATTTTTTTTTTCTAAAATTAGCTAATTTATGAATATTAGCCACTAAAAAATTCCTTGATTGCGATCCTCCAATCATAGATCTATATTTCCTCTGCTCAACAGTAGGCATCTTATCCTTTGTAAATAACTTGTGTCTAGTTACCAGAGGTGCTCCAATGGGTTTGCATGTTTCCAAACCAAACCTTTTCAGTAAATCCTTCAAGTACTTAGTTTGAGAAATAAAGATTCCTTCTTTATTATGTACAATCTACAATCCTAGAAAATATTTCATTTCTTCTATCATACTCATCTCAAATTATTTCTTCATCTCTTTTGCAAACTTCTTATTTTATTCATCATTTCCTCCAAATATGATATCATCAAAAAATATTACAAAAATCATCAAACCATCATCACTTTCTATCCAATACAGATTACTATCTGCCATACCATTGCTATATCCAAGCTTTGTCAAATACTTGTGTAACCTCGCATACCAAGTTCTCAGTGCTTGCTTCAATCCATACAATGCTTTCTTTAGTTTTCATACTATGTCCTTACCATCTATTAAAGGAAAACCTTCAAGATGCTCTATGTAAACTTCTTCTTCAAGTTCTCCATTAAAAAATGCTAACTTGACATCCATCTAATACACTTCGAATTTATTTTGTGCTGCATGGGATAAGAATAATCTAATTGCTTCTATTCTAGCCACTAGAGCATGGGTCTCATCATAA